>RJWH01000136.1:562803-1162803 GCA_004363575.1 Solenodon paradoxus
AGAAGGATTTTATTTATTTTTAGTTGTTCATGTTGGTTGCTTCTCCTCGCTCCGGGGTCTGCTGAGACTGAGCGAATTCGTGCCCGGACAACGCTGTCCAGTGCCCCGTGGACACTCAGCGGGAAGATGCCGCGAGTCCTCAAAGCCTCAAGCTAGACACGCCGCTCCGTCCGGCAAAGTTCAAGTGCATGGCCCGGATCGTGCGGCCAATCAGCGCCCGCCGTGTGGGTTCCGCCTCCTCCCGCTGCCCACTTACCCCGGGCCCCAGCTCGCCGTGGCGTCGGCGGCGCTGCGTCTCACAGGCGCGGGGCAGCATGGTGCGGGGCAGGATCTCACGGCTTTCGGTACGAGACGTGCGCTTCCCCACGTCGCTCGGGGGCCACGGTTCGGACGCCATGGTAAGCGCTGTCCGACCGCCGGTTGCCCTCCTGCGGGCCCACCCAGGGCGTCCTGAGGCGCGCGGAGCCTTGCAGGTCCCGGGGAGGGTAGGAACTTTCAAACAGTTGCTGCCAAACCAAGCAAGTTGGTAGTGACTGGGTCAGGTGAGAGGGGCGCTCGTCAAATGACCAGAAAATGTGGCAAAGAAGGATTTGTCACTGCAAAGAGCTGTGTTAGATGAGTCTTTACAGATGCAGTGCGTTTTTGCTTACTGAGAACGTCGGGGGAACACCCCAGCGCTACTTCAGCACAGTAGTTCCCACATATCTGAGTTCTGGGCAGGGTCTCCTGCAGGCATGTCCCCCACTGGACCGGCACTGCCACTCTTGGTCCACCCAGGACGTGCCTCACTAGTACAACAAAGTTGTGTAGATTGGGGATAATAGTTACCGGTAACGAGGCGGGGGAAGGGGCTAGGGACTCTGATTCACACTCAGTGTTGATTCTTACATGGGAGGGCGCAAGGCTATCAGTATAGTACCTATAGTGTTTGAGTATCTTAACTATTTTATGAAAATGGGTCTTCGATTAAAAAGTGCTAACCAAACAAAGTTATTGCCTTTAGAATGGCCTTTATTCTGAGATTAAGTTCTTCCTGCTTTTTAAAATCCTCGGGTCCTTTCTGACATATTTTGGTAAATGACTTTAAAAGTACCCAGTTGACCATCTTTTGTGAATCTCCAAATTGATGTTTGATGTTTTTACTGGCTGGTAAAATTCGAACACCTGATCTAGTGCAATTGCATTTGCCCATCTGAGTGTTGGCTGTAATTACTCTTTACGTGAAGAAACCAAAGCAGAAGGGACTCTGATCTAGGTTTTCCTCTACTTTGAATTTGTGCAGATTAAAGTAGCTTGGTTTACAGAATATTTTAAGAAACAGAATTTGTCTCTGGGTCTGAGTGGTTTATGACCTGTGGGTCAAGAGAAATTATGATGCCTGTATTGCCCACTCATAAAGGCTTAAGTATTTGTCTTCCAGAGTTGTGTGCTGATCAAGTGCCTTCTTAAAAGAATGTGCTACTTTGCAGCTCTTTGTGGTTCAGGCAGCTCTGTGATGGCTTCCCAGGCCCTCACAGCTTGCTGGACTCAGCAGTTCAGCTCCTTTCAGCTCTTAGCAGCAGTGTTGAAAAAAGGATGCCAGTTAATTATTTCTTATGAGCCTTTTAAGAAAAGCAGAGGGCTCAGCCTGGGGTATGTTTACAAGTTGTTTGCTAGTTTAGCACTCACCACCTGAGAGGGCAGGGCTGTGATTTCACAACTCCACTCCAGCTGCACCTCCACCTCAACCCCCATTTTCCAGCCCACTTTTCCTGTCCTTCTACTGTCTCCTGAGCTTCATGGAAGGGCTGTTCCCAACTCCCTCTACCTCCTTCAGCCTCTAGTCTCACACCCCTAAGAGCTAGAAGACATTGAGAAGACTAAAGACAAATACAACCCTTGGCCCCATCTCCACACATCAGTATCCAAACCCACCCTTTCATCTTTCCCTTTATTCTTATGTTAAGTCCGTCTTCAAAATGAATCTTTTTTGTGTGCACATTCCTGCCCTTCTTGATTATCCAGCTGTCTCCCTTTTCTTGTCCTCTCAACTCCAGCATTTTCACTTTAGCTTCTCCTTTTCCAGCGATCCCTTCTCTACCCTACATAGACCGGGCTACCCTTTTTGGAATAGTCTACTTAATCCTAACATCTCACTGCTTTCTTATGTTTCTGCCCCTTCCGCAACAAACACTAAATTGCTGGTCCATGTCAGTTGCCTCCAGCCTTTTCATCTACTTTCTCATGGATCTGAAGTCAACTTTTGTATTCTTTCTTCGGTTGGAATTGCCCTGGTTATTTCCGCTCCCTGAGTCCCTTACCCTATGTACACTTCATGTTTCTCCTTCCTATACTGATGCCCTCTCCAAGGCTCTGGCTAAACACCATTCTCAGCTTATTGCATGCTCCCATTAAGACCTTCTCCATGTTCATGACTTGAGTACCTACTCTGAGGTCAAAGACTCTCAGATCTCATTTCTGTATCTTCCCTCCACCTGAGGTCCAGCTGCCATCTGAATGCTTCTCACTGGATTTTTTGTTTTCATAATAAACACTGTCCATCATACCCTGAACTCATCATTTCCATACTCCTCCATAACACTTTCTCCCTCAGTCTCTTCTGGGCTCATTCTTCCAGTCAAAAGGACTCAGAAACTTCAAGTCACTTTTGGCACAACTCTTCCTTTTGACCTGAATAGAGGACTTCAGTGAAAGGTTTCCTTTTTTATTGTTTTCTATCCATGGAACCCAGAAATGTTCCCTGGGTATTTAATCTTGGAGTCTCCTTCTAAGTAAGTATTGTGTCTCAACTTTCTTCTTAGGAATCCAAGACTAGACCACATTAAGATGGTCATCAACCCTTGAATTTATTCCAGTCTTACCCTTTTCTGTCCCATCATGGCCCTTGTTACCTCACCTAAGCCATTCTTCCCTCCTGGATTTGTATGCCCCTTCCTGCCACTGAAAAGATCCTCATCCTCACCTGGTCACTCAGCTTTTCATTATAAAGCCAACTCCTGCTTCCAACATGTTCCGCTGCCAGTACTCTCTGCCTGGTTCTCAGCGTTTGCATCTCTCCCAAGACTTACCATGTTCTGCCTCATGAGAATTTTGGTAACCATGACTTTTTTCACCTGGAATGATTAACTGATCATTAATAATAAAACAGTATATACTATTTTATTATTAATATTTAAAATAATATAATGCAACATATCATTTTTACTATTGTTGAAACAATTGAAAGGAAAAGCTATTTTCCCCTTCTACTCTCATGCCACCAACACTTGACAACAGATGTGTGAAACTTTTTCCCACACCAAGTAATTCTCCAGTTCTTGGCAGGAGCCAGCAGGGTGTCCTTTGTGTTAATTCTATATTTTTAATAAAAACAAGTCAAAAACAAGAATGGAAGGGAAGAAAAATATAATACAAAATAACACGTAAACCCCCTCCAACAATACCACAGTCCTAAACACTGTGTCTGTCTCGAGGACAGACATGGCTATGCCGCTCGGGACCCTGGTGGTCTCCACACCACAGGGACGGTCAGTGACACATCCCACTGGGTTTCCGCCCTGGGACTCCCATCCATTATGTGCTCCTCCCTTCCCTGAAAAAGGGATTAAAATTCTGCCTCTTTCAACTCAGTTTTCTCATCTTGTAAAATAGCAATGATAGCACCCACATTATAATATCGTTGTGAGAATGAAATCCTGGCAAGTTCTTAGAATAGTGTGCTCAGAACAGTAAATATTATATAATCATCACAACAGCAGTAATAAGTTGTCATAGCCTTATACAGTTTTCTTCAATAGTTAAACATTACACTCCTTATTCACATATTGAGATCTTCTGCTCGGCTTTTGGGGTCTTCATTATTTGCTCCCACAAGTCATCCAATCTGGTCTGCATGTACTTGCAAACCAGTATCTTCAGGGCCTGTGGCTTCTCTGAAGGCCTCTGGGTTTTGTATTCTTCTCCCTTGCCTGCTTGCCTTCTCCCGCCCTTTCGCCCGTCCAAATGAACTTAGCTCCCTGTTTCCTCTTTGCTCAAAGTACCTGAACGTCTGTGGTGCTTCTAACTGACCACATGCCAGCACGTGATCTTGTACTCGTAACAGCTGTTCTTACCTGGTTCTTGTATTTTTTTCTTCCCACTATGAGAAATCTCTAGAGACAGACTTATTTTTATAACTTCTGCAGTCCCCTTGTTAGCAAGTGGTGTTGAATGTGATAACCGTCAGTTGATAAATATTTATTATCATAATACTGTTTGACAGTAGAACGTTAAATAAAAACAATAAAACAAAAATGGGATTCATTTATCTTACAGTTTTAATTTCGTTTTCCCCCAGTGAGCTTTGAACTTGTACCACTGTCTTTTCAGCCCTGTTATAAACTGCTGCAAAGTAGGTAAATCCAGTTTTATGTGAGAGCATTCTGATTTCTTGAACTGTGCAATTTCAAGTTGCTTGTGATTGTAACTGAGAGACAGACAACTGTGGGTGAAACGTCAAGGTTTAGAATTGAGCTGAACATCACAGGAGGTATAACTGCAAAGTGGCAATAAAATACATTGTATTTGTCCAGGAGGATTTTTCTCCATTCACATTCTCTGCTGTGTCTTCTTTGAGGACACATCCTGGATTCCATCAGCTGGCACTCGTCCTGCATAGCCCATGTTGCATTTTCTGTTATTACATGGCATCATTCTCATGATTGTTTTCAGATTTCTCACATTTGCCCTGTTTGTGTGGGGCCTATTTTCCCTGCAGCACACGGATCCTGACTACTCGGTGGCCTATGTCGTCTTAGAGACTGATGTGGAAGATGGGCTCAAAGGTTATGGAATGACCTTCACTCTGGGCAAAGGCACTGAAGTTGGTGAGTTGCGCATTCTCTTAAGGTTCTAGAATGCTTACGTCTCATTTAGATTTCAATTATGACTTTATTTGCTGTGTTTACTCTGCTCAAAGTAAGTAAAGACAGTGTTTTATGCTTTGTTATTTATTTCACTGGGAGAAATTAAAAAGCGTCAGCATCCGGCCACTCTCCTTGCAGACATTGATAGACTGGGGGGAATACTAGAATCTTGATCTTTCTCTGCAGAGCTTTTGAGAACCTAAATTCGGTGAATGACAGAGGGACACGAGAGGGGGCAGACTTGTGCTCATGTAGTGAGGCCTAGTATGATGTACATATTTAGTCTACTTGCTTTTCAAAATATTTCAGACCAAATGGTTTCAAGATCATTGCTCTTCATGGAAGAAAAGCCCTTCGGGCCTGCGCATTTTCAGAGCTGTCCTCTGAGAAGGGCAGACCTTGTGAGCTGCACAATGACCAGGAGTAAGCGTTCTGGTTTCTGAGCTGGGCGAGAGCTCAGTGATGTTCTTGAACCCCCTCATTTTTTAGAGTTAGGAAACTAAGGCCCAGACAGACCCCCTGGCTGCCTGCGTCACTTTCTTTCCAGAGCATTTAAGTACAAATTATTTGTTTAGTTGGTTTTCTCTCTCTTTTTTTAAAGAATGATGTCAATTTTATTTTAAAGGTTAATAATTAAAATATGCCAGATGTTTGTTTTTTTAAAAAAAAACAAACCATAATCTGTACACATAGCGAAAAATTCAAGAAATACAAAAATATTACCTCTGCCAGGTAATACTAATTTCAATGGCTCTTTAGGGGCTGAAGCCAAATTAAGATAGATTGAGGAGTGAAGACCCTCCAGGGAGGAAATACGTTCTCTAACTTTGGCTGATATGTTCACTATCAGCCTTCTCTTAGAATCAAAGCCTTGCCCCACAGAAAAATTTTAATTTTAATATCGTTGAGCAGATAAAAGGTGCGTGTTTACATGGTCATGTGAGAGCACGCATGTGTGTGTAAGTATAAGAAGGGCAAGGGAACCTTCTTAAATTTTAAATAGACACCACTAATGTGGCTGCCGTCTCAACTCTTCACAGGTCTGACATTTGGTCATCCCATTAGCCAGGCTTTCTCCAAACATCTCATGATGTTCCTGTGAATCAAGCACTCTGTCAGGCACTGGGGATAATAATTTGAATAAGAGAGAGAAAGAAAGGAGACAGAGTTCTACACAGGAGAAGAAGTACACAAACTTCTCAGGGAAATAGACATAAAGGAAATGATAATATGGTGTGAGAGGACTATTTTTATGTATCTTTTTCTTTCTTTCTTTTTTAAGGAAACATGCAGGCAGGAATGAAGGCGAGTAGGCAGGTAGGAAGAGCGAGGAGGAAGAAGCACTTTTTAATTTTATTTTCCTTTTCGTTGTCCACATTGTGGACCTGGGACTTGAACCCAGGATTTGTGGCTTGCTCCTTCAGGGACGATTGACCTAACTGCTGCTCCACCAGGGAGCACCCTATGTATCTGTTTTTAAAGGTGCAGGCAGGAAGAGAGAGAAGGAAGAAGCGCTTTGTTTATTTTATTTAGTTCATCTTGGTTGCTCCTTGGGCCCCTGGCCTTGAACTGGGGACCCTGTGATGTAAGTGGACAGTGACCAGTGTGCTAAACCAGTAGGCCACCAGGATGTGCTGAGAGAACTGTTCTTAAAAGGTAGGTACAAGTTTCATGGAGAAGGGTTATTTCATAGTCCAGGAGGGTCAGGGATGGCTTAAGAGCAGAGGCGAGACTGAGATCAGTCTTGGAGGTAACTAGGAATCCGCCAGGCAGAAGGAAGAGGCTTGTCAGTGATGCCCCGCTCCTCCCCATTAAATCAGTGACCACTGACCACAATAGGTTTGTGAAGGCTCTTTTAGCGTCTCCTTTGACTTTAATCGTGTCTAGTGTAACCTGAGCTTTTTATGAAGCTGTTTTTCCCAGATAGCAGGCCCCACAAAGTTGCACAAAGCTCAGCAAGTCTACAAAATGTAAGACAGGCCATTGGAACCACACTTTTCTGACTCGGCACACAGTGGAGGAACTCTGCACCTCTGAGACAGCAAAGATGCTCTCTCCCTGGTCGCTGAGTTCAGTGTTTTGGAGCCATCACCCTCTCCCTTCCTCCATTCCCATCCCTAAGCAACTGTCCTGCTGAGCATGTTGGGCAGAAGAAAATCCATTTCCATCTTGATGGCTTTAATAAATGATGATCTTGTGGTGACAAAGTTGGCTTTCACCTTCTTCAGACCACAACATGACAGAACCCATTTTTAACTTTAGCCTTGCCACATATTTCAGGTGACTCATTGCGGTCTCACTTAATGTGTTACATGACTTCACGTTAAAGATGAAAAAATTCCATTAGCTCATCATGGTTCTCCTGAAGACTTTATCAGCATACTTACCTAGTCATTATTTTATGAGAGAAAGAGAGAAAATAGTGCTTTACTCATGACTGTGAAGAGACACAGTATGTGTGTGGCAGGGGGAAAGTTACTATAGCTTTTTAAATGTATAGAACTATTTAACTTTATATAGCTTTATTGTATATATATATGTATGTGAATATATACATACATATATATATATATATGTATATATATGGAGGTTTAAAAAGAAGACTTTTAACAAACTTACGGGCTCATGCAGACACCCACAGTCATCCATAGACTTTGCTGACTTATCCTTCCCACACAATACAATCTTAAGTAAAATGCCAAAAACAAATAATGGTAATGCTAGCCCAAATTTAATTTCGCCTTCAAATTCCTTATGAAAAAAATGTAGTATAAGTCAGTCAAGGGTAAGAAACTGAATGTTTATGGAAAAAATTGTTTTCATGTACTTCATTGTACATGTAAGTATTATACTATTTGCAGATTCATTTCATTTCATCTTGAATCGTGTGCCATGTTGTGAATTCAGGGTATTTTCTGTACTTGACAATAGTGAAAAGATATTTCTTTTTTCTAAATTCCTTAAGTCAGAGTCTTCTTTTCCTTAGGAGCATTGAACTTGCTTTAGTTTTGAATCTGACTGGACACTTTCCAAAGTGAAAAGCAGAATAATTTGGGAGCATGGCTTAAACTTTTAAATCTAGGTTCTGTTTTTCACAATGGCTTCCGGTTAAAGTGTATTTGTTCTACTAAGAAATTAAGCTCAATATATGGGTGAACTGTTATTCTACTTACGTGACAACCACAGGAGACATATTTGAGCAATTTTTAAAAGCTTCTACTTTTTACCTTTTTTTTTCTTCCATGAAATGCCCACAGTATTTTCTTGTATTTTCACATCTTAACGTATTTATTGACTATGCCAAAACATAAACAAGAATGAAATCCTTGCTTAATAGTTGTCTGTGCTGTGAATGCCCTCGCCCACCACGTGCTTAACAAGGACCTCTGCGACATTGTTGGTGACTTCAGAGGCTTCTACAGGCAGCTCACGAGTGATGGGCAACTCAGATGGGTAAGGGGTCTATTTTATGAAATGCTTCTAGAAATAACTAAAATATGTTTTGAATACAACAAATGTGAAAATAGAGACAGGGTTGCAATTTTAAGGTAAGTTTTTTTATGCATATAAACTAGGAGTTGAACCATTTAGACAATCTGTGTTTTGAGGTAATTGATTCCTTTTTTAAGATTCTATCTGGGATGTATTTAGATGCTTAGAGCTATCTCTGCCCTTATAGATCTCATCTCTGTCCTCTGAATTAGAAGAAAGAGTCTAGACTCTCTAGAGGATAAAGTGCTGAATGGGCTACCTTTGAGGGAGAGATAAGTGAATAGTATTGGAGCTGTGACAGGAGGTTATAAAGCACAGAAACATAACAGAAAAGCAAAGGGTAAGTTAGAGAACAGAGTATCTTTTATGTATATAGATCTGTATTTGAACTCTACATTCATGGCATGAATAAAGTGAGGTTCTAGGGAAAGGATTCTGAGTAGGATCATTCCAATAAACCAGGACCTGATGCCATCTCTGTCATTTCTTAACTGCTAAGTTTCCATCCATATGCAGAGAAAGAAGGCACCAAAGAATGCTCTGTCTGCATTGCCTTGGATTTCATTCTTTAAAAACAAGTTTAGAAGAGATCAATTTCCAGATGGTGACTCTATGGGATGCACTTTCAGGTTGCTCCCCACAGACACTGAAAAAAAACGAAGTCACTTATTATTCTGAGACAAACACCAAGAAATGACTGGCACTTCAGCTGGAGGCAGAGCAGCTGAGACTAACGGTGGGTGAGGACACCCAGAGTGGTTCTGAGCTAAGCTGCAAATTTGGATTTGGTACAGAGCTCTGGAGTCTGCTATCACATGGTGGGGCAGAGGCTAGCGATTTCTGAACCAGCTGCGGAGGCAGCTAGAGGCGGGCCCAGTGGGGCTGAGATGAAGGAGCCATGGAGGGCCGAGGGGTGAAAGGAGAGCCAGTGCACCGGGAGCTGAGCTGGCGTCCACTCGGTGAAATTGCTCCAGGCACAGCCATAACGGAAATCAGCCAGATCAAACCTCTCCCATAACCATTTCACTCCAGACCCTGGGGTCCACTGAGCAGAAATCCCACCCACTGCATATCCGCTCACCAGAAATCCACCCATTGGATGCCCCACCCCCTGGATTACAGTGAGAAGGCAGTCCCAAACCTCAACACTACCCGCTAGCACCACCTTGTGGGTAGAGGCAAAACTACAACCTGATTACCAATCCTGGGCAAGTCAAACCTATGCAAAGCCAGGGAAACTGAACCCTCAGAAATATAAACAGAATGCTGAAAAGAGCAAAGACACCGAGAAATATATGTGAAATGATGGATTCAATCAAAAACCCAGGGGAAAATCTGAATACAGCAGACATATGTAAATTACCTGAAGAGGATTTAGGGTAACAGTGATTAACATACTCATAGGAATCCAGAAATCAGTAGAGGCAGTAAATGAGAATGTCAGGAAGCAAAGAAAAGAATTAAAACAAGACATCAAACAGGTAAGAGACACAATGGCTGAATTAAAGAACTCAATAGAGGGACTCAACAATAGAATGGATGAAGCTTCCAATGAATCAGTGATCGGAAAGATAAGACAGAGGAACTCAATCAAGCAAACCAGCAAAGAGATAAATTCAAAGAGTCAAAGACAGTATTCTAGACCTCTGGGATAACATCAAAAGGAACAACATTCGCATCATAGAGGTCCCAGAGGAAGAGAGAGAAAAGAGGGCAGAACCGTATTTGAAGAAATAATAGATGAGAACTTCCCCAATTTGAAGAATGAAGCAAGCCTCCAGATCCAGGAAGCTCAAAGAGTTCCTAGTAAAAGAAACTAAGCATAAATACACCTAAACACATTGTCATAAAAATATTAAAAACACAAGATAAAGAAAGACTATTAAAAGCAGCCAGAGAAAAACGCGTCACATACAGAGGAGCCCCCATAAGATTGTCAGCAAACTTCTCAAATGAAATTCTGCAGTCCAGAAGGAAATGGCATAATACATTTAAAGTGCTGAAAGGAAAGGAGTTTCAACCTAGGATACTATATCCGGCAAGATTATCATTCAGAACTGAAGGAATGATGAGAATCTTTTCTGACAAGCAAAAGTTAAAGGAGTTTATCATCATAAAACCAGCTTTGCAAAAAATATTAAAGTGTGCTCTATAAAACATATAGAAACCCCGCAGAAAAATAGTAAGACAGCAAATACACCATAGTGAGTGTTGTCTGCCTACGTTGGTCAAATTAAAACCTCCAGCATAGTTTCTTGCTTCCAATCCTTGTTCATCAGTATAACTCATCGACAACCTGGTGGAAGTGTCCCTTCCTCGCCTGCCAGCTTCTGTGTACTTTTCATGACCCAAGACAATACAGTGACTATCTTCACCACCAATGGACAACAACTACACCTTCTTTAGATGACAAGAATCCCAACCTTAGGGAGAGAGAGATTCTATCTTTTCGACATGTTCCTTCCTTCGATACTCAGCTCTCATTCCCAGGGTACATTTTAGAGTACTCAACCCCTAGTGCCTTGCTGTAATTCACAATTATATGTAAACTTTCCATGTTTTCATTAAATTTAAAAAAAAAAGCATGTTGCGCCCTGTAGGAACAGCAGTTAGGTCAACTGCCTCTGAAGGAGCACAAGCCACATATCCCTGGGTTCAAGTCCTGGGACCCAGGAGAAACAACCAGTGTGAACAATAAAAAAAAAATGGAGATGTTTCCTCTTGCATTCTCTTCCTGCCTGCCTACTACTTGTCTTTAGTCCTGCCTGTACCTTTTTTTTTTTTTTTCCAAAAGAAAGGATACTCAAAAAAACCAAACAAGTTTGACTTGCTTTTAAAGGCATCGTTTGGAACTTTCACTTATCAAATTTGGGAAACTTCAATCAAAATAAATATGGTAGTAATGGCTTATCGCTCATCGAATAATGTAGCAATCCTTGAGTCTGTTCAGATAATAAACAAGCAAACAAACAACAAAGGAAAGATCATCATCATAGAATACAAGTCGTATGGAAGCAATGATAACAGAAAATCACTATATTTTGACCATTATAATTATAATTGTTTAAGGCGTGAATCTTCAATGGACACTAAAATTGGGAGGGGGCAATGTTAATCTCCTTCCTTAGAAAGGGAAAAGTGTAACTTTACATTGGAGAAACGTAATAGACATCTACTTACCCAAGCACTAAAAGATAATAACCCTAATAACAAAAAACTACATCATGGCTTGTGTAGTATTTGTGCAGAAAAATGTATAACCTGCATATAATGAAGAAACTCCAGACCAACACAAGTTTTCAGAAGCGATACAAGTCAACTGGCTTGTATTCTTTTAAAAGACCAGTGAAAAATAAGACATAAATTGTTCCAGATAAAAAGAGGCTAAAGAGACTTGAAATTTGTAAAAGAGGCTAAATGCAATATATGAATAAAATAAAATACATTTTGGGAACAGTTTATGAAATTTGATTATGAATGATCTTTTAGATAATAATATATCAATGTCAAATTTCCTGAATATGATTATTGTACTACAGTTATATGAGAATGTCCTTGCTTTTAGGAATTAAACTCCAAAGTATTTAGAGTTAAAGAACATGAAACCTGTAAGTTACTTTCATTTTAGTGAAATAAAATTTATTTTATACATATGACCTTGAACAACACAGATTTGAACTGCATGGATCCATTCATATGTGGATTTTTTCTACCAAGGGTTCTGCATTCACCTATTCAACCAACCATGGATGTTGATTGGTTGAATCCCAAGATGTAGGACCCTGCACATGGAGGACCATGGATTTTTAACTGCTCAGGGATTGGTGTGCCCAGCGCCCATGTTGTTCAAGGGTCAGCTGTATTATACATACTAGATTACTTATATGTGTATATGCATGTATGTATACACACAATTGAACTGTAATTATGCATATATATGTATACACACATATATACACACATACAAGTAAACTATTATATATAATATATGGGGGAAGGGAGAATAATGTCTTGTTGGGGGAGGATAAATAAATAGGATTTTTTATATTCTTATAATCCTTCTGTATATTAGAAACTTTAAAAAAATAGCATTTGAGTTTCCACTGCTGCCTTTTAATTCTTGAAATGTGTTCCTGACTAGGAGACCTAAATATCTTTTTTATTTCTAAGAAGTTCTGGTGTTTTGCCTCCTAACCAGATTGGTCCGGAGAAAGGCGCTGTGCATCTGGCTACCGCTGCTGTCCTCAATGCTGTGTGGGACCTGTGGGCCAAGCAGGAGGGAAAGGTACCTCTTCTAGGAACCCCTCTGTGAACCCACAAGACTTGGCAGAGAAATCAGCACCTCCTCTGGGAGCAGCCTGCTGAGACTAAGACAAAGACACAGCCGGTGCCCCCTCCCCTCCAAGAGATATTGGCAGTGTTAGAAAATTACAGAAGTGCATTAGAAAGAAGTGGGCAGTAAAGTGAGGGGCTAGGAGGCAACACAGAGATGAGCTTGGTGGGGATGAGAGCAGGAGTTTGCGGCTCCTGCATTTACTGTCAGGAAACAAGCGTGTAGTTTACACATATTTTATTCATCTTTTCTTTTTTATCTTCAAGCCTCTGTGGAAGTTACTTGTTGACATGGTAAGTTCTTTAATATTGCTGTTCTGTAAATGAAATGGATTTCATAGCTTCCTGGACTGGTGATGATCGTAAATACATTTAGGATTGTCTCCTTTTCCAGTGTCTGAACTGGGAGATAGCTGTGCTCACCAGGCAGAGCTGTCCTGGGGGAAGT
This sequence comes from Solenodon paradoxus, assembly GCA_004363575.1. Taxonomy (NCBI): domain Eukaryota; kingdom Metazoa; phylum Chordata; class Mammalia; order Eulipotyphla; family Solenodontidae; genus Solenodon; species Solenodon paradoxus. The sequence continues at coordinate 575,980 of RJWH01000136.1, forward strand.
GCCGTGTTTAGATCCTGCCTCCCCACCCTGTGGAGCCTTCACACATGATGCAAATTCTTGAGCCTCCATTTCCTAACTATGAAAAGGGGAAAATCATTACCTCTCTGGAAACCCCACAGAATTGACTTCAAAAACCCCATGAAAAAAGTGCTCCACAAACTCTGGGGAGCATGATGGTATCATTAAGACATTATCTGGGCACATCCTGATGGAGTAGTAGTTGTTTCTGCCGCCTTTGGTGCAGTCCACATACATCCTTGGGGTTCATGTCCCAGGGACAGGGGAACCACCAAGATGAACAGCTAAATAAGTAAAGTGCTTCTTTATCCTCTCTCTTCCTGCCTGCCTGCCTGCCTGCCTGCCTCTGTTCACCTTCATTCCTTTTTTAAAAAATTTATTTGGTCACTTTGACACCAAAAGTAAGTGACATCAGTTTGTCGTGGCCTCCTCCATAGGGGTCCAGAAAGAAAGTTGTCAAACACTGAGTTCTAACAACATGCACATGGCTGTTCCCTTTCTCCTCTGCTCTGTTTACAGCAGAGATGAACACTAGGCTGGTAAGGAGGGGACAACTGGAGAAAGTAAGGGAGGGAAATTCAGACCCAGGCAGACCTGGCTTTGAATCTGGGCACCACTGCTTACTCACCACTGAGTCACCTTGGGCTTGTCACTTAACCACTCTGAGCATCAGCTGTGTCAGGGTGACGCTTTGGATGGTCACTAAAAATCTAGTGTGAGTGAGTGAAGGCCCTTGTTATTATTTGGCATCACAATTAAGGAAAAGCAAAGACTTTTCATGTCCAGGAAGACTGTTGGGCCCGCAGATATTGTCCCTTTTCTAGAGGAAAGTGAAGACAAGGCTCTTGCACCGTCTCTTTGACGTGTTTGCTGGTGGCATAGGCGTCACATCTGAGGGGGAAGGACATGGACCTCATGAGCCACCTTGCAAGCTCAAGGGTAGTCTTTCAGAGTGTGAAGGTGGTGATCACCTAAACAGAATGATCTGAGGGCCGCTAGGAAATCTCACCTTTGCATTTTTCATTCTTTTGGATCTTATTCCCTGATTCAATGCCAGTTTTTTCTTTTTTTTTCTGTAAGTAAAAATATTTATTTCAGTAGCAGTGCATCTTAATATTATCTGGGTTTAATGTGTACATCATTGTAAGTTAACATCTGTATGTGCTACATTAAGTTCACCACCAGCTGTCCATTTCTTTTTACTTCACTTTTTTTAATGAAAGGTGCAGGCGTGAATAAAGGCAAGCAGAGGCTGACAGGCAGGAAGGAAGAGAGAAGCACTTTATTTTAATTTTATTTAGTTGTTCATCTTGGTTGTTCCCCCAGCCCTGGATCACGAACCCCAGTCCTTCAGATGTATGTGGACTGCACCTGCCAAAGGCAACTGACCAAACTGCTATACCACCAGGGCGTACCCAACAGTCCATTTCTGTCCTTCATCATATAATTATTAGATAATTTGCCACCCTCTTCCTCTTCCTCTTCTCTTCTGGTCACCACAAATTTGGTCTTAGAGACTGAACATCTGTTTTGGCTAGCTTTGGTTCATTTGCTTGATTGGGTCATGTAAATACCACACATGAGTGAGATCATATGGAGTTTGTCTTTTCTGACTTTTCTCACCGCCTTAATTCCTTGGGGACCCATCCATGTTGTTGAAAATCATGCCGGTACTCTTAAAAGAATCAAAACCTCTTACTGAAAGAGATGTTACATTTTTAATGGTTGTAGTGGAGTCTCACTGGCCACAGTAGAACCTGCGAGGGACTGGAGCTATCCATCGCTTCCCAACCCACCATGAGCCTAGGGTGGTGGAGGGCTCAGCCAGAGACCCAGCCAGGAATGTCAGCCTTCCTGGTGTGGCCAGAACGCCAGGCGAGAGACAAGAAGGGCACAGCCATGATGTTCAGGAGTCTGTGTGCTAGGCACGCTCACATGTAGTCCACTTTTTCCTGTCAGCGAAGTGAAGTGTCTCTACTTAACAAGAGAGGAAACTGCCCTTGGTCATGCAGCTCATAAACAGTGGGGTGGGCGCAGGGCTGCCCTGAGCATCCTGGCTCTGAGACCAGCTCTTTTCCTCTGCAGCTGAGTTGTTCCCTGACACATGAGCACTGATGATAGAGTGGTGGCACCCGGCTTCTCCATCTATTTAACTTGTGCCGAGGAAGGCTTGACACCAGGCACTGTTTCCCAAAGCTGCGTTAGCTCAAAAGGCGAGCCTAGGTTTCCAGGGAAGGGAGAGTTGGGGCCGGAGCGAGGGGTGGGGCCTGAGGGCCTGAGGACTTGTCAGGAGGCACTGATGACCCTCCGAAGGACCCTCCACTGAGCATGACAGAATCAAGCAATTTGACACAAATCCCAAAGCATCTTTCCCAGAAAGGATGAGCCCCGTGTTTCAGTGTAAGCAGAAACTTAGAAACTCAGTCAGCTGTACATTGATCGGTCCTTTCCCCTGTTGTCACACTGCCAGGACCCCAGAGCGCTGCTCTCCTGCATAGATTTCAGGTACATCACTGACGTCCTGACTGAGGAGGAGGCCTACGGTGAGTCACACTCGGGTTGAAACTGGAGGCTTTTTGGTCTATGCTGATGTGCCAACAAAGAATCGACTTGTTTTGTTGACTAAAAGAGTGATGAAGCTTTTTATCTTTTCCAGAAATACTGCAGAAAGGTCAAGTTGGAAAAAAAGAGAGAGGTGGGTTGTGAAGAAATTCCCTGCATTATCTTTGCTATCATTTTCCACATTTTCAGTGTTTTTGTTCTTTGTGGGTTCACACCATCTTCCCAAATGCCCTGGGCCCAGCAGTCCAGCAATCCGAAGGACTGTCGAGCCTGAATGCCAAACCCACTCCTCGCTTCAGGGTTCACTTCAGCGACTGCTAAAAGGAAGGTTAGCTTTAGGGTCACACCACTGATACAGAGAGGTCCTTGACTAGCGGAGCAGTTCTGAGAGGGCATCCTGATTCCCCCTGGTTTGATAGCCTGGGAATGTTTGTTTCTTTGTTTAAGGAAAGGTGCGGACAAGAATGAAGGCAAGCAGGCAGGCAGGAAGAGAGAGGAGGAAGAATCACTTTATTTCGTTTCTTCATCTTGGTTGCTCCCCCTGGCCCTGGGTCTCAAACCTAGGTCCTTGGGATGTGTGTGGACTAAGTGCAGGGGCTTTACCCACTAGGCCACCAGGGCCTGGGAATTTGCTGGACTGGGGCCGAATGCGTGGGAAGGGTGGAGTCAGGACTCAGAAACACATCTGGATCCCCTTGGGCAGCAGTTTAGCTACAAGCAAATCTAATTCCAAAGGTGCCTGGACAGAGTAAAAGGCTAACCAGGGTTGTTTCCACAGAAGGACAAATGCTGGCGCAGGGCTACCCCGCCTACACCACCTCATGTGCCTGGCTCGGCTACTCAGACCACACGCTGAAGCAGGTGGGCACTTGAACCTGGCTTTGTACGTGGGCTTTATATTCCCAGCCTTCTGGAAGAGATGTACTGATGTTTTGTTTGCGTTTCTAAGTGAATATAGATCCTAGGCCTCCGGTGGAAGGACTCACACATGAGCAAAAGTCAGGCTGTTGACACTGCAGACAGGAGGATCTGTGCCCAGTGAGTCCCCCTGTGGGCTCTGGCAGGTGACAGCCCAGGGTCTGATTTCCAGGTAGGGCCAGGAGTGTACTGCTGTGCAAGTCACCTAGCCCAGCGGAGCCTCCTCATTGTGCAACGGGGACATGCAGCCTCTCGTGGGTGGTCTGAGCCTTCAGATAAATGCTGTGAGGTGTGTAATGCTCAAGCTCGGGGGCTGGCGCACAGCGTGCAGTCAGTACATGGCTGACGGACTCTTTCCATCGTACTTTGCTCACCTGCAGCTGAGAGACAGAAAAGGAAGAGTAGTTTTTGTTTGCTAATCCTCCATCCAGTGGTTCTGTCAGTGCCAGAGAATAGCTAAGCTTTACAAAGAGGAATATAAATGATTCCATTCTCCTCCTAGGAGGGCTGTGACAGTTAAACGTTCCCACAGAGATGCAGAACCCCTCCAAGCACCTCTGTGCTCTGCTGGTTAAGCCGTTTCCGCCCTTAATTTCAACACCGCCCGGCTGTGCGTCCTGCTTATGCTACAACCATACGCAGTGTTTGTAAAGCCAGGTCAGAGGGGATTGAGACGCTCTGTAGGACAAAAAGGCCTCTTTGGCCTGTGGTGATGCCTGTGGTGATGCCTGTGGTGATGCCTGTGTTCCCTCCCAACAGCTCTGCGCGGAGGCACTGAAGGATGGCTGGACCAGGTAACTCTTTTTTATACTCTTAATATAGTTTATTGTTTCTTTTGTTTACATTGCTCTCTGCATTTTAGGATATTGAAAACTCACCTGTTTGGGTGCCTTTCACACCACACTCACCAACAGGATTCTAGTGACTTTCATCACCACCTTGCTCCCTCCTTTCCACCCCTCTTCCATCCCGCTGCAAGCCACAGTCTTGTATCCTGTGAATTTTGTTGCGGTTTGTTTTCTCTCATTATATTTCACTTCTTTGTGTGATGATGAACTTGACTCTCCCAGGTGGCCGCACCGGAGGATCAGAGGAGCCAGGATCGATAGGCACGAAGCGGGCGAGGCTTCACTTGGGAGCAGCCTGGTCTGTACCAATAATTCAGAGCTCAGCCTAGGCGGGGTTTTCTCTAAGGATAAGAAGTGAGTCCTAATTAGAATCTAAGAGTCTCAGAGTAGAAAGAGATCTCAGTGATTGTTGATTGTAAATCCAGTCTAGAATAGGAATCCACTGTTTCCTGTGAGTAACAAGCATTACTGGCTTCAACTGGAGTGCTCCAGAGGCAGGGGCTTAGCTCTGGGAGGTACTTTTCCATTGTTTGAGGGCTCTGAGCATTAGAATGAGCTTCAATGGAGTGAACCCTTTGCTTGCATATAACCTGCAGCCCCTGGTCCCAGTTCTCTTCTCCCACTGTGAGACAGCCCTGTCCTTCCCTCTGCTGACATCCTGTCCACACTCACCATCCGCGCTCCTCTCTTCTCTGTGCACTGAGGGCCCCTGGGCACCCTAGCATCCTTCTTCTTCATAAACTCTGGCTGTCAGGGTCCTCAGTCCTGATACAGGGCAGGACACAGAGGGACCACCATCTCTTGCTCTGGCCACTGTGAGTCCATCACTGCAGCTCAGGGCAGCATGCTGTGCCCAGGATGGATCACCAGTATTTCTGCTTGACTCTCACTCTGTCTGGTCACATGGCTTCCTGCTGCTCAGAGGTGTGTGGAGCAGGAACATGAGTATCCCCTGGGCGCTTGTCAGATATGCAGGGTCTCAGACCTTCTCCAGAACTGCTGTGTCAGAATCTGCATCTTCACAAGAGCCCTGTACCCAGGCATCTTAATGTGAGTGCCCACTAAGGTTTGAGAGGTGCTGAGTCCTTGTTGCCACCTCAGCTAAAAGAAGTGAGGACTTCGAAGAGGCAGCATGAGGCGGTGGAAAGAGCTGCCTGTTCAGCCTCGCTGTCCTCTTCAAGTTTGATTGTGGCTTTTTTGTTCTTAACTGTTGTTTCACGGCATATTAAAAATCAGGCATATTACAAATCAAGTTAGTGTTATTAAAGGTCTACCCGCTCCTTAACTTCAGGTCAGCAGGCGATTTTGAGTCATTGCTCTCATGCTGAGTAAAGAGAGAACCATTTGCAGGGTTATTTTCAAGTGACCTATCAAGATTGGGAAAGAACAAGAGTTTACTAGAAAATGTGATCTGTGAATCATTGACAGAGTCGGCCACTCTGCAGAAAACCCAGGTGTCCTTGCCAAGTCAGGGGACAGCTCTAAACTACCAGTCCACGTTTATTTTACAGGTTTAAAGTAAAAGTTGGTGCTGATCTCCAGGATGACATCCGCAGGTGTCGACTCATCAGAAACATGATTGGACCTGAGAAGACTTTGGTAAATCTCCTCTCACCATTGAGAAATAAGCTTTTAGGACCAAAATACATCTTCAGCCAGGATTAAAGGACACCGGGAATTTAAAAACTTCGTGGGAGAGGAAGTACAACTTTGTAGTCTTATAGTAGGCAACTTCTTTAAGAAAAACAAACACAATAGGAGGGGTTGGTAGTTGTTTATTTTTATTTTGTAGAACTAGTTAAAAAGCTCAGGATTAAGGATTGCTCCGTTTTACAGGCATGGGTGCATTTGAGCACCTAAGTCTCCCATTGGTGCCCTGCTGCGTCAATCATTTATTCTCCCTTCTTAAGAACTCCATCCACCGAGCTCTTCCAGTAGGTGGGTCTCAGGGAGCCAGTGTTTAAGAAATCCTGCAAATCCAGCTAAAATAAATAGAAGCATAGGTCTTTGTTGACTGTATTTTTAGAAAACAATGATTTTTTTTCATAAAATTGTTTCCTAAAGGGAAAGCACATGTTTTTATAAACTTTGAGAGGCATGTTTCATAAGAAGAGTCTTCACCTAAAAGTCTCATCATTTATATATGACGTAGTGCTACTTTTGTCTTATGAGGTCATTCTCATCCAAATAATTTATGATAAAAATTGATCCTGGTGTGCTGTTCTCTGAATTTGATTTGCTTCCTGTGAGGGAAGTCTCACACATTCTCCTAGAGCTATCTGGCTCTGTGTCTGTCTTCTGGATACTTGATAATTTCAGGATGGTTGGGGCTCTTGCAAAGTCTCTGCTCACCCAGCATCTGGCATCCAGGCAGGATTATTGCCTGCAGAGGTCCAGGGTCTTGGAGCAAATGGCCTAGGCTCGAACTCAACATTTACTTATTATTCTCAGGCAAGTTACTTCTTTACCTATCAATATGCTTTCTCCCTTTTAATATGAGTTAATATGAACTGCCTGAAAGTTATTATAAATATTAAATGGGACAAAATTACCTAAAAAGATCAGTGGAATAGGTACTTAATTAATGGTAGAGTTTAGGTTATTTATTACTGTGCCAGATGCCTGGTAGGCAGTAGTCAGTCAATGAATATTGAACAAAGTGAGTATTGATGGGCAAGTTTGAGAATGTGATAAAAATGGTGCCTACAACAATGAACATCGCAAGACAAATGGGTACATCTAAATACAGATTAGATCAGAGCTCTGGCACTAGCCAGTACTGCTCCTGGGCTCAATCCAGGACACTGACAGACATCACAGTGGTTCTGTGTGTGGTTTGCATCTCCCCTAAATGGATCTGAAGCCAAAATTCTAGTATCTGGGGTTGCTCTTTGTTAGGGCTCCATACTGGGCCTCTGCAGGGGAAATGTCAGGCTCCCTCAGGAGTCTGGCTTAGCAGCCTATACCTTGGAGTGACAGCATTTCTTCACTGAGAGCCACTGTCCTGCAGCAAGTTTGGCAGTGGGCAGACCTCCCAGTGAGAGGTCTCTGTCCTTCCAGATGATGGATGCCAACCAGCACTGGGATGTGCCCGAGGCAGTGGAGTGGATGTCAAAGCTGGCTGAGTTCAAGCCTCTGTGGATTGAGGAGCCAACTTCCCCTGATGACATTCTGGGACATGCTGCTATTTCCAAGGTATGACAACAGTTGCTGCCACAACTGCTACCGTGCATTTTTTTTTTTTTTTTGGCTTGATTTTCCAGAGTGGTTGTATTGTGATGGCTCATAACATTTTTTTCCTTGTTCCCATTTCCATTTCCTGAAGTAATTGAAGTAGTTGTCACATGTGACAAGTATTGGTATTGAAGACCTGATATCCTTTTGTTCACTTTAGTTTCTCTGTTGACTTTATGTCTCTTTAGAGAAATTAAATTGCTAAAAGTTGAAGGAATATGAGCAATCCAAAGGCAAGAGCTATGGTTCCCACACTTTGTAAATATAGAAACCTGCTATTAAAACATTAAAATATTTACTTACAATGGAAGAAAAAAATGTAGTCTTCTGAATAACTTAAAAAAAAAAAGTTTTCTTAGTGAATGTCTAGGTCAGACCTCTTAGGTTGATGTCAGAACATTTGAGAAATATCCTGTCTCCCAGGGAGAGGGTCTCATTAGCCATATTTATGGACTACTATATAAAACCAGATGCCAGATGGTTAGTTTGGGAGGACCATAATGTCAGGGAGCGCTGGATTTCTGTCCTCTGACTAGAGCCAGCCCCATGAGTAGCCACATTTACCTAAGGCTACTGGATGAGTCAGGTATCGGGGTTGGAACTGGTTGTGGGATTTTAGTATGTGATGGCAGCAGAGATGGCCCAACGCAGCCATCTTCACAATGCAGATGACCTGCTTCAGGAATGCACACCTCTGCCCCAGGCAGTGCTTGCAAGGCCCTCCCAGCACTCACCTCTGGCCTCCCTTTATGTTTTCATTTGATGTTTCATTTGATAACCCTTTCCCCCCACACTCTGCCATTGGGTTACTGTGTTCATGTGGCTTATGGTCAAGTTCTGCCTGCCTACAAACAGTCTTCTCTCCCTGAGGTGCTCTGCACCTACATCTTTCAGGAAATCCACATATGACCAACTCACCTTGGATCCTCTACAGAAGCCTGTGTTTAAGGAATGCCTTTATTCTCCCTACTTTACAGTCTAGCTGGAGAGAAAACACAAAGATGTGTGAAACACAGACAGGTGGCATGTTGGGCTGGGGCCCTGGGTGCTGAGGGTGGTATAAAGGTCACTGAAAGGGAGAGGTGGGTGTGAGCTGGGCCCGGGAGGTGAGACAGCACCGACACTGTAGGACTGCTGAGCTGCACAAGAGGGGACAGGAGCAGGAGCTATGAAATGACCACAGCCTTGATTCACAGAGAACTGAAACCTTCTGAGGCGTTTTTCCAAAATGAGAATCTGGGAGAGAGGCGCTGGTTAGACAAGACTGCCATCTGTCATACTTCAGCATTGCTTCCAGGCTGCTCAGACGACCTGCACCCCAGCCAGCCTGGAGTCTCCTCGGAAGCTCTTCTGGGCTTCAGCCATCTGAGGTTTTGTCCACATGGGGTAGCCCTCCCCTCAAAAGCATCTAAGGGTACAGAACAGGGAAGCTGTGGCGAGCAGCACAGGCCAACTCAGGTGAGGCTGTGGAGATAGGTGACAGAACACAGATGAACGCTGAGGGTTCTGGGAAATGCAGGAAGTGACCCAGAAGATGCAGCGGAACACAGTCACTCTGTTCTGGAGGAGCGAGTGGGAAGATGAGTTGAATGGGCCCTCTCATTTGGCCACACTCATTTGGCAGGGGCACAGAGGGAGCAGGGGTCGGATGCAGAAGAGACTGAAGTCTCTAGGAAGGCATTAGAAGGTGGAAAATGGCAGCATATGAATGCTCTGGCTTCTTCCTCTGCAGACATACACTGCCCCTCTGATGTGCACACAAATCCCCTTGACCACCCTGTCATCCTTTGAATTTCACATGGGATCCAACAATCCCTTATGAGTATTTATCTGAAGAAAAAGAAATCTGTTTTCAAAAAGATATCTGCACTTCCATGTTCACTGCAACATTATTTAAAATAGCCAAGATATGGAAACAACTTAAATGCCCATCGATGAATACAGAAAATGTGGTGTATCTATATAATGGAATATAGTCCAGCCACAAAAAAAGAAGTAAATCCTGCCATTTGCAACAACATAGGTAAATCTTGAGAGCATTAAGTGAAATAAGACAAAGACATGCTATATACTCTCACATATATATATATATATATATATATATATATATATATATATATATATATACCACTGAACAGAGAGGAAAAGAGAACAGAGGGAGGGGATGAGGCAAACAGGTAAAGGTGGTCAAAAGGTACAAACTTCCAGCTATAAGATAAAATCCTGGGGGTATAATGTACTGTGTAGTGACTGGAGTTAATAATACTGTTTTGTGTATTTGAAAATTGCTAGTAGATGTGAAAATATATCATCATGAGAAAAAAGCCTATATGTGAAGTGATAGGTGTTAACTTACTGTAATCATTTATAGTATGTGCATGTATCAGATCATTATGTGCATTCCTGAAACTAATACTATTCTATGTCAACTATATCTCAGTACAAAAATTTAAAAAAGAAAAATCATCTCTCAGCAGGAGGGACATTTTCTTCTCCAGTTGTAAATGTTTTTAAGCATTAGGAATTTCACTTCAAAAGCTTAGGGAATTAACACTAGGTTGTCTTGTATTTTATAGGCTTTGGCTCCATTAGGAATTGGCATTGCCACAGGAGAACAGGTCAGTAGGGTCTCATCGGGCTTGGTACACACACTGGCCACTGACTGAGGACATTGATGTCCACTAGGCTGTGTCACTTGTATTTTAAGTTGGGAAAATGTTCATGATCTTAGAATCTGGGCCATTTCACAGAACTTCATAAGAGACTGGCAGCAGATATAGTCAAAAGTTCGTGTATTTTCTACAGTTCAGATGTCTGAAATATTTTCTTCTTCAGTTTCTCATGAAAATTCACAAGGCAGCAGTTTAAAGCTGCTGTGACAAGGGCACACAATGTGCTGTGCGGTTTTAAGAAAGCCAGCTTCCACCGAGTAAACGTTACTGGGCACAAATGAAGCACAAGTGCTGCCAAAACCGGCGGCAGGCAGAGCAGGACGAGGGAGCAGGTTCCGTTTTCCCTGCAGAGGAGCAGCACTGCTCTGCACGGTTCTGTTGTGTCATCCCTGCCACCTGCTCACCACTGTCTCTGCATTTCATCCTGATCTCCGCTTCATGAACTCCCACTCACCAGTCACTGTGAGTTATTCCTCAATGGATGGCATGAAGGTGATTTACATGGCACATAGCGGAGTTGTAAAGTGAGCTGAAGGCCTCCACTTGGACCATCAGGGCTTACTTCAGAGTGAGAAGAATAAATTCAGTGCAGGCTGCCTGAAGGCCACTGATGTGTCACTTAGAATTGTCACATTGCCTGGTTTAGAAATTCTGAAGGCCCAGGCTAATTCTTCTACGGGTTTCATTTTAATTCTATTTCCAGTGCCACAACAGAGTGATATTTAAGCAGCTCCTACAGGCAAAGGCCCTGCAGTTCCTCCAGATTGACAGCTGCAGGCTGGGAAGTGTCAATGAGAACCTCTCGGTGCTGCTGATGGCCAAAAAGTTTGAAAGTAAGGGTGCCTTGGAGCTGCAGACCAGACCTCCGCTCCACACCCATCTCTAGTTTGCCATTGCTTTTTCCTCTCATTTAGGCTTAATCAGGAAACCTTTAATGATTTTCATCCTGGAAATTTCCTAAGCATGGATGGTTGACTTAATCACTTGTGGGCAACGAGAAAAAGTCCAATGAGAAAAAGTCCAGGTTCTCTTTCCTGCTCTACTCTTAGCATTAAACAGAAATCTTTTTCCTAGTTCCTGTGTGTCCTCATGCTGGTGGAGTTGGCCTCTGTGAACTGGTACAGCACCTGATTATATTTGACTTCATATCAGTCTCTGCGAGCCTTGAAAACAGGTCAGTCATGTAGCATTAATTTCATGAGTGTCCCTCAGTCCAGGACAGATCTTTTAAAGTTCTGTTCCCGGAACCATAGCACCGAGAACCCTGTGCACTGCAAAGCCTTTAACGCAAGGGTGGAGTTGCTTTAGCTTGGAGTCTCAGCCATGAATAGTTCTTTTCCTTTTAGAGGGCTAGGTTCTTGGCTGCACTCACTTTATTTTCTCAGTAAGCGGGGAGAGGGGTTGCATAAAGACGGAAACTGGAAACTGTTCCTCAACCAGCTCTAGTTTCTGATGTTCTGCAGCCCTGATTTCATCCTATGTATATTCTCTCTTCTGTCCTTTCCCTAGCACTGGAGTCTTCTGTGACCTGACTTAGTTCCATCTTATTTCTCTACATGCCCCAAATGAGCTTTAAGTTAGCACAATCTCCTTCCAGTCAGTCATCTGCACACATACGGCTTTGTTGTGCTTTTTTCACCTGGAATGAAATGTGGCATCACAGACACATCAATAGATGTATTTAGTGAAAACACACACACACAGGAAAAGTAAACACCAAATTCAGAATTGTGAGAGAAATGAGACTTATCAGGATATACAGGGGGCTCCAATGGTAAACAGTTTCTTCCTTAAACTGGGTAGTGAATTAGGATTAGGGCATTTGCCCCAAGCACAAAACTAGAAAGTGGCTGACATCAGATTTAAATAGATTGGCCGGATCCTAAAATCTCTGTTCTTCTAAATGTCTTAGCTGGAAGAGACTTCAATTTGGTGATTTTAATCTATTAATCTACCTGACTTGTTTTGATCTATAAAAAGTCAGTGTTCCTAGATAATTCTGCCTTTGCCCCTGCCCCTGCTTATTTCAGTTCACCTAGATCTTGAGGGATGAGACAAAGGTCAGCCCGGAGCAGTGCACTGACCACCCAGGAGTGGATGAAGTGTCTCATGCCAGCTCCTGAAGGCAAACCTTGCAAGCAGCAGACACCTCTGCTTTGGGTTTCTGTTTGGAAGACCTGCCCATTCAAGGTCCAAATGCCCACACCCATGAGTCTGGTTGATGACTTATGTCCACTGAAACCACAAGGCCCTTTCTGGACAATTCCTTTGTGTATAGCTAGCACCAGGCACACGGCTGCCCAGTGTAGCTGTTTGTTACTGATGACTAACATAAAGCAATAGGATTAGGGCATTTGTCCCAAGCACAAAACTAGAAAGTGGCTGACACCAGATTTAAACAGATTGGCCAGATTCTAAAATCTGTGTTCTTCTAAATCATGTTTTAGCTGGAAGACTTCAATTTGGTAATTTTAATTACTAGTCTAACTTTTGGCTAACAGCACTTGATTAATCCTAGATACTTCACCATTTGATTCCTGCCTCCTAGGATGTGTGAATATGTTGACCACCTGCATGAACATTTCAAGTATCCTGTGATAATCAAGAAGGCTTCCTACATGCCTCCTCAGGTGAGTTTGGCCATAAAGGATTCACTTAGGAAGCACCACAGGCCCTGCAGTACTCATTCTTCTGAGCTAGACCAGAGCACAGAACATTAGCTCCTCACAGCTCGTTTTTAACATGTAGTAACAAATAGCTGCTCAGTTGGTTACTTTCAAATCCCAAGACCTGAAGGTCAGGGCACTTGGGGTTGAAATTAATAAGGTTTCTGTAACACCAACCTTTCCTCCCTAGCAAGACATCAAAATGTGCTTACCTTCCCAAAAAACAAAAGCCTGGCACCATGTAGCAAGTAATGAATGTGAGTTTCTGACTACAGTTGTGTTATCTAGGCCATTTATCCTTATTATCAGGGCTTATAAATCAAATTATTATACCTAAACTTAAAGTGCTATGTCAATTATATCAAATTGGGAAAAAATTTCCCCTAAAAGAAAACATTAAAAAATGTATAAGTATTTATACATATATATTTACGTGTGTGTGTATTGGGATTCATTTTGTTGCCAACAGAGGATGCACCATCAAAGAAAGTTGATTAGTTTAGCTAATCATCCTGGGAAATAGCCAATAAAGTGTGCCTATCCCCCCATTTCAAACAACCTGAAACCTTTAAAACATTAATTCAGTTGCCTCTGGCTTAGATTTAAAAGAATTTCTAGGAGCAGCAGAACTACATAAATGTTGGTTGTTCCCCATGGTTATTAACAATACCTCATTTTGTCTCGGATAGGATGCTGGTTATTCAACAGAAATGAAGGAAGAATCTGTAAAGAAACACCAATATCCAAATGGTGAAATCTGGAAGAAACTCCTTGCGCTTCAAGGGAATTAAGATTCTTTTCCTTTATTATGTGAAAAGGCTTAACTTGTGTTGGGTATGTCTTTTACAAAAATAGGAATAAATAGTCATCCCATCAATCAAAACAAGTTCAGCTGCAAGTCTTACCAACCTTGAGAATCAGCTTGATAGTCATTATTATTAAATCTTTCAGAAAATAAATTCCTACATTTAGATTTATTAACCCAAAGTCCAGAAAGATGCTCTTGCAAAGTTTATATGAAGTGCTGGTACTTGACATTAAATTGTTCTTTGAATATAAACAACATGCTGCATAATTTGTTGGAACAATTCCTTATTCTATTTAACATTTGCCTTAAGTTAAGCAGAATAAAAATAGTTCTGCAGCACCATGGGGTATCTGGCAAGCAGCAAAGGTAAAAAGATTTCACTGATTAGCCTTGAAGTAGTTTAGCATCTTTCTTTACACTCAACCTAAACATTAGAGAATTCACACCATACTAAACTAACAAGGGCAAAATGGGTATTTTAAAATTATTTTCTATAACCTTAAAAAACCCTATGGTAAATATTTTAATGACAAAATGCAGTTAGAATGAATTACAGATAATAGGGCAAATTATAGTTTACTCAGCATTTCTAAAATATATTCTCACCCTTTAATCAGCATCCATATGAGAATATACCATGTTAATTTACGATGGTTTAGTTTATTGTAGGCAGGAAATGAGCAGAATGGCAATACAGAATTGAAAACAAAGATGAATACAGAACATTTCTTTATTATAGCAATAAATGAAACAAATATAATTTAAAATGATCATAACCACATATAATGACTGATGGTGTTAGCTTGCATATTGGGGGAATAGCTTATATAATTCTTGAAATTCACTGACCTTCATAAAAATGTGGGACTAAAATTATTAGCATGTTTAGGATTATATAAATTTTCACCTTCAGACTTCATTCGCAATCTTGGCATTTTCATACAACTTCAGTGAGTTAACCAAACTTAAGGCATTTGATTACTAAGAAAACACAGTTATATTTGCCAGTGGCAATATCCTTAAAAGTTAATGAATTAAAGAAAAAAACAAACAGATTTTTGACCTAGTTCCTCTTTCCTTTAGAGCAAAAAGGAACTTTCAGCTGTCCAACACCAGGACTGACAGCATCTTTCACTCCTTTCAAAGCATTCTAAACAGCCATTTCCATTTTAATAGATGGATGAGGATTGTACCCTTCAATCTGAAAGTCTTCAGCCTTGAAGTCATCTATTGTCTCAACTTTTCGAAGGATTTTGAGCTTCGGGAAAGGCCTTGGTTCTCGCTGAAGCTATAAACAACCGAGACTGTTATTTTGCCCAACTTACACAATCTGTTTTAATTCTGCTCCTGTCCCTTCATGAAACAAAGACATGGTATTTTATCACAAAGCTATTATTTTATAGGAATGTAATACTGTAGATACCTTGTCCCTGGTTATGCAACATTATTACAGCATAACCCACTAAAAACAAGGTTATTTTCTGGAAATCACATTGTCAGAAGTCTGGTGACTCACCAGGCAAAAGAACTTACAATGAACTGCTCTTGATAAATGTATAGGCATACTTCGTTTTATTGTACTTCAGATACTGCATTTTTTATCTATTGCGGCAACTGTGAATTAAGCACATGCACTGATGCTATTTTTCCAACAGCCTGTGCTCATGTGGGCCTCCGTGTCACATTTTGGTAATTCTTGCAGTACTTCAAGCTTTTATTATCATTAATTTGTTATGGTAATCTGTGATCAACGACCTTTGATGTTACTATTGTAGTTGTTCTAAGGTGCCATGAATAATGCCCATATAAGATGTGAAACTTAATCGATGAATGCTGCATCCACTCTGACTGCTCCACCGACCTGTCATTCCATTCCCTCTCTCGCTCCCCTTGGGCCTTCTTACTCCCTGGGACAAAATATTGAAATTAGGCTAAGTGTTCAAGTGAATGGAAGAGTTGAATGTCTCACTTTAAATCAAAAGCTAGAAATGATTACACTTACTGAGAAGGTATGTCGAAGGCTGAGACAGACCAAAAGCTAGGCCTCTAGTATCAGTTAGACAAGTTGTGCATGCAAAAGAATGGTTCTTGAAAAGTATTATTTTAGTAAATACGCAAGTAAGAAAATGAAAGAGCCTTAGTCAACCAATGTGACATATTTTACCATGCCCCCAAACTTGAGCAATGACAACCCTCATCAGTTACCAGTCATCATTTATCCATTAAGTATGCCATTTTGTACAGATGTGGTTCATGGTGCCCATCAAACAATACAACAGTAACATCAAAGATCACCAATCACTGATGCACCCTGGTAGAGCAGTGGTTGGGTCAATCACCTGTGAAGGAGTAAGCCAAATACCCCTTGAACCCCTGGGTTCAAAGTCCTGGGTCCAAAAGGGTGGGGAGAGCAACCAGTGTGAACAACTAAATAAAATAAAGCGCTTCTTCCACTTCTCTCTTCCTGCCTCACCTTCATGCCTGCCTGTACCTTTCCTTAAAAAAAAAAAAAAAATCACTTATGACAGATCACCAAAACAGTTGTAATAAATGAAGATGCTTAAACTGTTGCAAGAATTACCAAAATGTGACACGGAGACAAGAAGTGAGCACATGCTGTTGGAAAAATCGGTGCTAATGCACAGGGCTCCTCCACTCAAGGTTAACACAAACCTTCCGTGAATAAAAAATGTGAAGTTCAATAAAACAGGTGTATCTACTGAGCATCTGCCCTCATTATCTGTGGATTCTGCATCCAGATCCCACCAACCTCACATCCAAACTATGTGCACTTATGTGCTATACAGTGAGGTCAATGAAGGTTGTGTCTGAACTGAACAGACATTTTTCCCATCATTACTCACTGTGCAATACAATGTACCATTATATGGCATTTACATTGTATTAGGTATTACAAATAAGCTAGAAATGACTTAGAGCATGCAGGAGGATGTGTGTAGTTACAGGCAAATGCCATGCCATTTTATATAGGGAAGTGAAGTACTCTCGAAATTTGGTATCTGGGCGTCCCGAAACCAAACCCCTCTCAGATACCGAGGGGGATTACACCGAGTACCTCACGGCATCTGTCATGTTAAGTGCCCGTGGCTGCTGAGGGGCAATTCTGCCTTGTCCCTACCTACCATCTGTCCCCAAACTGAAGCCCTGCAGTTGGAGGTCATTTTATCGCCATCACAACACTGAGCAGAACACCTATTTCATGAGGGATGTTTCACAAATCAACATTTTATCAAGAGAAATATGAAACTCCAAAGCATGGCAGATGGATCTTACCTGCATCTTCAGGGGCTCAATGTGATTCAGGTAAATATGTGCATCCCCCAAAGTGTGTATGAAGTCACCTGGCTAAATCCCATGGGAAAAAGCAAAACAGTGTTTCAGCTTCAATTCCTTTAAAATACATCATTTAACACATTCTATAGAGTATGTAGACATCCCAGAGCTTTTCAGAAAATAATTTTAACCAATACAGCATTTAAGCAAAGTTCATTTTTAAAAGAGGCTTTGTATTTAAACACATTTAAAAAGTCCGTATATAAACCTTTTAGACTATACGGACCACCAGAATAGAAAAGTTCCAGAGAAGTCACAAAGCAAGCCAGTTCATTTATTAATTAAATTTTTAATTTTCATTAAATTTTCTGTGAAAGAATCTAAGAACTCCAAGCACTAGGCTGGCAGTTCTTCCTAGAGTTGCTCACCTTCAGGCCTGTGACATGCGCAATCATGCAGGTGAGCAGGGCATAGCTGGCAATATTGAAGGGCACTCCCAGGCCCATGTCTCCTGACCTCTGGTACAGCTGGCAGGACAGCTCACCACCTACCACATAGAACTGGCAAAGGGCGTGGCACGGAGGTAGGGCCATGAGCGGAAGATCTAAGGAGTCAGCACAGTGGAAAAGGAGAGGGGTTGTTTTAAAGAACACAGCCACAGGCAAATGAAAATAGGAGGAACAAACTAACTTGTGGTCACAAGCATAAGAAAGACCAGTGACTCGCCCCACCACCCGCTCCCATCAAGACTGCTACCTTCCCCACATCAAAAGCTGAGCATTCCACGCCCAAGGATGGAACAAAGCTGATGGAGACCTGTCCATCAACAGGAGACTTCTAAGGATGTACATTTATAGCTGAAGCAATGCTCTTCCATCGTGTTGAAATTAATTCTGTGTTACCTTCATGGCACCAAAACACAAATATAAGGAATTAATTCATAGCAGGGGCCACGGGAAATCATGGCACATCCTCCTATATTCAAAAGTCCCTGTTATTTACACCTTGATAAGGTTTAATTTTATAAGCTAATTGTTAAAAATGTAATAAAAGTGAGGTGGGGGGAGGGGGGACCTGAAACCTCATCAGCCCCAGTCTTGTACTTTCTTCCCGCTTGGGTCTCAGAACTTTCTTTCCTTTAAATGGTGAAATCGTCTATGTATTTGGACAATTTAAAGCCCCTTTTGGAGTAAAAACAAGCATAAATACACACATTAAGCTCATCCTATGAAGGTGAAAAGACTAAGGGTGACCTGCCCAGGGCCATCCAATTAGGGTTCAGCCTCTGGCCAGTAGCCTCTGCACAATGTCACATTTTTTCCCTTTGTGCTAATGGTGTGGTTAAGACAAGAGGATGACTGGAATGCTTTTGACCTTTTGGATTCCAAGCACACAGGATGATTCTTCTGTCATCAGGGTTGGTTTTGATCGTATCAATCACTTTTTGCAGCTGGTCTACTCCTTGACCTGAATAGTCTGTATAGAATTGCCAAAAAGAACACATTAGTTACTCAGGAGATAGCCTTTGAGGTCATCTACCACTGTCTTCCCACAGCCTCCCTTGAATCTGTTTACAAGAGACAATAAACTCTATAGACATTTTTCAGGTGTCATTGGGTTAAGCTCAAGGCCCTGTCTAGGCTCCTAGCTCTATCCTCAGGAGCCATGAAAGTCTATTTTCCATGTAAGAGTTCTTTAATATTTGATCTGTCATGATGTCACCTTTAACAATCTCGACACTTTGTTTCTTCCAGTGATCCCCACAGGACTTTGTCTCCAGACTTATTACCCATTCTTGTCATACTTCACTGACACAATCTAGTATATCCCTGGTTCCACAGAGAATACATCTTAAACAGAATGTTCCATTCCATATACACTCTACAGAGGATTGTGGATTCCTTTCTATGACTTAAATATTGCCCTTTTAAATTTCCATTTAAATTACAATTTAGCAGCTAAACACATATTGACTTGTAAACATCAATTAACCTATATAATAATTAAAGCATCTTGCAATTTTCTCCCACTTTTGGTCTCTGGACTTTAATTTCTTGCCTTCTGAAATGGAGCTGGAAGCGGAGAGGGCAGAGCTTCGCACTCCCTCTGGTTAACCCTTCCACTTACCGGTGACAGACTATGTTCTAGTCTAGTAGTTAATTTTTTGGAGAAAGTCCTGTCACAATCACAGATCCAAAAGATTTGCTACCTGAGCTAAGGACAGGCAGATTCAAAAGGCCAGGGTTGGGCTCTGTGACACTCAGCAAGTGGTGCTGAGTGACAGAGGAAGGTGGATGTCCACCCTCCACCTCAACAGGGAGGGAAGAAGAGTGTGACTCAAGACTCATGCTGTGACACCAGCGCCACCTACAGTATTACTGGGTGACTCAGTCTTGAAAAGGGAACCGCGAACTGCCAAAAGGTAATCTGCCTATTCAGTCCCCTACACAGGGACGAACAGTGTCACTATATGAATAGCAAGTGTCAAGCACCAAATACACACAAACCATGAAGTGTGTGATCTGACCTCCATAAGGTTCAAGTGTGACTCCTCAACTTGAACCTCAACGGTGTTTCACATGGTCAAAGCTACACATTAGCTCCTGAGACATTGACTTAACCCCCAGACTCCATCTGAAACGGAGCAAACTCATGCACCCAGGACATTGGAGGCGTTGCTATCTGCTCACCTGAATCTTTATCTTTGTATTCTGCCCCAAAATGTCTCCACTGAAAGCCATAAACTGGGCCTAAATCCCCTTCTGCTCTGGTGGAGAAACCCAGGTTGTCCAAGAAGTCTCGGGACCCATTGGCATCCCAGATTTTCACTCCTTTGGAAGACAGTTCCTTAGCATTTGTGGATCCCTGCAAGTAATAGAACAGACATCCAGGTGACTTCTCCACCATGAGTTAGTTGATCCCCAAGAACCTCCCACCCAGTAGGCCTCTGCCTGTATTGACACCCAGGGGACAGTCACTTGACTCATCCTCACACAGCCTGTCCTATCATTATAAGCAGGTTGGTCTCACTTCTTTAGGACCATGTTCTCAAATCTTCTTTCCTATCCTAAATTTTCTAGACTAAACTCCTCCAAGTTCCTTTATTATTCCCAGCTCACATCAAAGTTCTATTCCTTAACCAGATATATTCTGGTCTACATGTGATTCCCTAACATTAATTTAATGCCTCATGTCTATCTATTCAACATATCTGATATCTGGGTTGGCCTAATCAATATTGGTTTTTCTGGCAAATACAGCAATCAAATGTCTTATATGTGCCACTGTCAAGTCATGTTTGCCCCCAAACTATACTTGCAAGATACATGTTGTTTTGGAGGGGGTTGTTTTGTTTTTGATATCGATTTGCTGTATGTATTTTATCTCACTATATTTGACCCATGTCACCCAAACCTGTATCCTGATTGTGTTATTCGTGACAGTCACAAGCATAGCTATGGCATCACACACACCTGGGATCCATGCCTGATTTCTATCTCCCTTTTCCTCTGACCAACTTCCAAACATCTCCAGTGGTACTACCTGCATCTCAAAATCAGCATAGTAGTAGTATTCACCCTTACATTACTGTGGGGATCAGACAACATAAGCAAAACGCTGGGTACTCAATAGCTGTTAACTGCTACACAGACGCCCTCTTCCTGCATCCTGCCTAAAGCTCCCAGCTGAAGTGCAGGTATCTTCTGACTCCACTGTTTTATCGAGTCAGCAATTGAATGATTCCATGAGAGGTGAGTATGACATGTTCCTGGCAAGGATTTCTTAGAATTTTGAATTCAACTTTTCAGGTTAAACAGATGGACACCTCATCAATCTCCTTTCTGTTACTGAATTTGAACTTATTTTTATAGATCCAACAAATCATTTCTTACTCTTTCACATTATGACTTCAAAAGGAGCATCCTTTCTAGCCATTCATACTGGGCTCTAGATGGTTTACAAATGTCTGTTTCTGAGCCATCTATTGATACATTTGGAACAAGAAGCTTCCTGTCAGATGAAATAGGCCAACACAGAAGAAAATGCCCCCTAGAACCAAGAAAGAATGGATTAGATCTAAATCTAAATGCTTTCTAAAATGGGATGACATCTTATTTGGGTTCTCGTTTGGCCCAAGACCATAGAAGTCACACCAGATGCTCTGTAGAAGGGACTCCACTTTCTAGCCTGGCCCTAGACTGAGCCCACTCCTCAGGCACCCTCTGACCAGCACTGGTCAGACTATCAATGATCTGGATCAGATGAGCAAAGGGAAATGCAGATGTGGCTGTTGCCTGTTATAGCAATCGAGTCCTAGATTCCTGCTCACCTCTTTGGAAGAGGAATAGCTTGTTAATAAAAAGACCTTGCAAGAGAATGACAAATATTGGATGATCTCATTCATATGTGGACTATAAAGAAACAAAGGAATAAATAACTCTTGGACATTGACAACAAAACTGAGGTTATGGGGAGTGAGGGGGTGAGGTGAGGAGTGGGGTAGGGTGGGAGAAAAGGGTAGTGGGGATCCAATGGATAGTGGGAGAAGACTATTAGAAAAGTGATGAAGTGGTATATTATACATTTGATGGAGACTGAACCTGTACACTTAAAAGTTATATTGCTTTATAAATCAAAGTTATCTCAAAAAAATTTTAATGTCTATGACTAGGAGAACATGACTGGGATCTATACTCAGTGATTAGTAAATGTTGAATATCTACTGCGTGGCAGGTTGTATTCTAGGCCCTAGGGATAAACAGTGAACTGAGACTCAGATTGTCTGCTCTCATGGAACATACAACACATTTTACTTATTTGTATTGTTGTGGGGCAAGGGGAAGAGACATTATATATCAGATGATGTTGCTCTATGGCGAAAACAAAGCAGGGGTGGGAGGAAGTATGTGTGGGCTGATGACTGTCTTGAATAGAAATGTCATTGAGCAGACTTGAAGGAGCAAGTTATGCTAAATGTGGGGGAGAAAGTTCTGGGAGCAGGATTCACAAGTGCCAAAGCCCTTGGTAAGAATACCCAGTGTGCTCAAAGGTTAGCAAGGTGGCAAGGCTGGATGGAATAGCAGCTGAAGCCAGAGCTGGGACACTGGCCTGGGTAAGAATCTTGGCTCTGAAACCTTGGTGTCTAATAAGACTAACAAAATGTAGCCCACTATGAGCATATGACTAAGGAGTTTTTGTTTCGTTCTCAGCTGCTTCCCTCAGAATATTTATGATAAATTGTTAAGAGTCAATATTTCTACTGTTTTCTGTTCCCTCTTGCTAAGCCTTAAGATGAGCCTATCAGTCAGGCTGACCCAGAATACTGAGCATATATTAGAATATCCAGTCTTATGAACTAGCGACATGACTGGAAACTGAAGATTATCAGATAGTCGTATGTTCAGAGGATACATGCTTGTCATGAAGTTCCCAAGCTTGGACTGACCCTTTGAAAATCCCTGCTTGCTTTCCTTTGGAGACTGTGGATTTGAGACTTAGGTCTCTCCTGTCTCCATTTACTCAGTAAAATTAATTAGCCCTTTCCCTTCTCGCAAGTCTTGCATTCAGTTTTCTTTCAGCACCACTGCAAAAAAAATGAGTTCTTAATAACAGATCTTACTGAATGAAATGAGAGCTGCTAAGGCCTTAAATGTGACATGACATGACTTTAAAAAGGTCTTGTTGGTGCTATGTTGAGAATAGACTACTGACATCCGACAGCAGTAACTTTGTTACCTTGATAAACCACAGCAACTCTTCCAAAACACCTTTCCAGAACACACGTTTTGTTGTCAGTAGAGGAAATTCATCTGAAAAACAATTTGTCATAGAAACTGAAGATGGGAAAATAGAACATGCCATCCAAGTTTCTCTGTAGAAAAAAATGGTCCCAGGATGTAAGGCCCTGAAGCGACCACAGGGACAAATGGAAAGCCTGAATCCTGCCACATGCCCACCTTGGCCGGGAGTGGAGCTCCCAGGCTGCTGGGCAAGTTAGGGACACGGGAATTCTACAATGAAACCAGGTTGGGGCAAGGCAGGAACACCCACCCTGTGGACAGGGAAACAGCTACCATCCACTACCCAGTCTGTATGACTCCTTCACAGAGGTATGACAATAATACAAAGTGCAGCCTTGGACAAAATCTGATGGGTCCCAGAACTATTCCATGATTATCCTGCCAGAGAAAACTTGCTCAGGACCAGGAGAGGGCAGATATGACATGGGTCAAAACTGAAGAGTAGTTTTTAAATACTGGCAGAGTCGCCTAACGCTTGTTTTTAAAGTATGTAAAAATAACCATTTCAACATTTTATCTACATGATCCTACCAATTCTCAAGTCTCCTTGAGGTAGTTATGATCTCTATTTTACAGGCACCAGTCAGCAATATAGAAGCCTGCCTCAAGCGGAGAAATAACGTAAAAACGTATCTCTATTCTGCTATTAGTTGTATAGCTGATACTCACGTAAACGGACTTTTTTTTTTAATCAATATTGCCGACTGAGCATTATGTCCTCTATTTTGAGCATACGGGAAAGCTGAAGACGCCAGAGGTTAAACTCAGGTCTCAGGGTCTCAGGGGAGGAGTTGGATTAAATATATTTGTTACGTCTGTAATTCGCTGAAGGCCTCAAAACCACCTTCCCCACCTGTTAAGGATGTTCTCCATTTCGCAGAGAGGTGGTAAACGTGACAGCCTCCCCTTCCTACTTATAAACAGCTTGGGGTGCCCCCTCCCCCGCGCAGGTGTTCAAACCAGGGTAAGAGGCAAAGTAGGACATCGGGGAAGGGCAATTTGATACCTACAGTCCAGGGCCCACCGCAGTCCCGCCCGCTTTGTCCTTGAAAGCCCGACGCTAGCACAATCCCCAAGAGACACTTCTTCGAGGATGCCATCCTGTATGAACGCAATGACGAAAAGAACTACTCCGGCCCTCAGTTCCCGTTTCCAGGGTTGGGGGAAAGCGGACAGAACAGCTGGCGCTCCCGCCCAGGTAATTTTCGCTCCAGTTTAAAACTGCAAAGCAGCAGCACTAACACGCAGAGGGAAGGAGGGGGACAAGCCCGGGCAGGCGTTCCCCTTTCCAGGAGAGCGCAGATGGGCCCGGCAGCCCGCTGTGCAGGGACAGCACGGCAGGCTGACAAGCGCACAGGCCTCGGCGCAGAAAGGCCTGTCTGGCTCCACTTCCCAGCTCATGTCACTCCACTCCGTGTGCTCCGACGCGAATCACTTCTCAGATCCCTGCTTCGGTCTGGGCGTCTGTGAAGTGAGGCTCCGACGCCCGCCGCGCCGCCCGCCTCCCCCGCGCGCGGTCACCTCTCAGGCTGTAGCGCGCCTGCAAGCCAAACACCGACAGCGTGCCGGTGCCGGTGCGGTCCTCCTTCCGGCTGCCGCAACGGAGGATGTGCTCGACCTGCCCCAGGTAGTGCAGCTCCCCGTGCGGAGGCGACCGCGCCTCGGTGCCCAGAGCGGGCGGCGACGGCGGGCAAGACGGCTCGGAGCCGGCGGCGGGCATGGCGCGAGCGCGGAGGCGCGGGGCGGACCTCTTTTGGGCGCCTATTTTCCCGCCGTCGCTGCGGCGGCTCCGCCTCTTCCTGCTCCTGGACGTAGAGCCCGCCGACACGCCCCCTGGCGTCCCAGGGGCGCGCGGAGCGGTGGGTGGAGGTCCGCGCGCCGCAGGGGCGCACATGCTTTAGACTTCTGCCACCTTCTGGCTCTGTTAAAACTTAGGAGGACCCTTTGGCCTTGAAGGAAATTCCGAAGTTTGTATTTTGGTGCTTTGGCTTAGAGAGGCCGCTCTAGTTGGAAATTTTCGGGATCTGATCCATTTTTTCTGATCAATGGGAGTCGAACAATCCCCTTGTGTTCATGAAATTTAAAAACAAAATTCTGTTTTTGAGATGTGTTTCCTACAACTGTTAGGTGATTTGCCTTTCCTTTTCACCCATACTCAGTGAAGGCTGGCAGTTGGAGCAAGTAGGATAAACTAGCTTTTTTGCTGGATTGGTAACAGCCAGACGTTTTCAAGTTAATAACAAATTATACCATTTTAATGAAATACATCTATAAACACTGAGGGTAGGAACTATTTGATAATGTGTTTAAAATGTGCTAATACATATGTCTTTGGCATTAACATCTTTTTACTGAGCACATAGTAGTTGCTGAGTTTTTTTTGGTCGCTAAATCTGGGGATACGAAGAATAAAATGCGGGTTGTCTGAAGCATACTATTTCTTGTCACTCAGTGAGGTCAGTAGGTCTTTTTCTTGTTACATCAGATTTAGGGTTGTGAGATTCTGGAAGCTTTCTATTGAAGTGGGTCTTTCAAACTGAAGGTTCAGCAGTAAAACAGGAGGTAAACAACATTCACCAGCTCTGCTCTCCCCCCACAAGTCTTGAATCAGGGACCTTGGGAATGTATGTGGACTGCTTGGTGTACTAAACTGCTGGACCACCAGGACACACCAGCTCTGCCTAACTGGTCAGCAAAAAGTGTTGCACGCCTTTACTTGGCACCAAGTCTATACAAAATAAATAAAATCCCAAAGACAGTTTACAAAATAGCTGGACATTGGGTTA
Source organism: Solenodon paradoxus (assembly GCA_004363575.1). Classification (NCBI taxonomy): domain Eukaryota; kingdom Metazoa; phylum Chordata; class Mammalia; order Eulipotyphla; family Solenodontidae; genus Solenodon; species Solenodon paradoxus. Next base: position 601,587 of record RJWH01000136.1, read on the forward strand.
GTTGAAGTTTACTTGAATACTACGAACAGACTAAGGACATGTTTCAGGAACAGTTCGCAAACCCCTGTTGGGAATGTAGATGTTCTTACTGTTTGGCTGTAAGGTATGCCCACTAAAACCATTTCTTAAGTCATCAGTGAGAAGCAGTGGGTCACATGATAGTGGACATTTCAAATCTATCTACTCCTTCACAATAGGAGGCTGGCTTTTCCAAGATCATGTAGAATTTTCCCCTTTCCCAGACACTACCCCAAGCTGCTGGCCTCAACACCATTATCAGTGCAATAATGGTTTTTAAAAGTTACCTGTATCTCCTTAGGGAATGTTGGTCTTTAGTGTTGTGTTATATTGTTTGGTTAGTGTAGGTTGTAATGGGCTGCCTCCAGATTAAGGTGGGTATTCATTTTGACCGGTGGTTTGGAAAGAGACAGGTGGTCTGTTAGAAAACCTGAACTAAGGAAGTATTTAGGCAGGATTTGGGATCACGTGGTCTGGACTAATGCGCACTTCTGGGTGTAAAAAGCTAAAATGCCATATGGAGGCCTCATCCTGTATGGACCACGAGCTGCAGAGCTCTGAAGGGCTCTCAGCATTTTGGGTGACTGTCCTTCACTGGGTGAGATTGTCACCATGCTTTTAGAAAGCCAGCACAACTGTGTTGATATTTTCCCAACCCCACATCTACCCAAAAAGATGTCCATACATTTCCATCCACAGAGAGTATCCCAGGCTGACAATATCCCAGATTATGCAGTTGCATGTTACCCTTTGTGTTTGTTTTCCTTTTATTATTTCAAGCCAAGTTTAATTGTTCCAGCTGAATATCTGCTATACCACAAGGTAACTCAAGAGAGAGTAGGCTGTCCTGACCACATGGAGATTCCTTTCTCATTGTAGAATTTGGTAGGTTAGAATAAATCATCCTCTCAGACAAGCATTTCATTCATTCTTTCAACAGATATTAATATCTTCAATGCCTACCACTTGTCAACAAGGAAGTCGTTGCCTCCATAGATGTGATATTCTAGCAGAAGGAACATGCCTAAGAACTCACAAGATAGCTGCTGACGGTGACAAGTGCTATGATTTTTACATAACCAGGTAAATGGCTACAGAGGGTACAGAGGGTACAGAGAGTACTTGAGAGCCTGTCATGAGGCAAGGCCTCCCTGAGGAGGTCACCTTTGGTCTGAGATCTAGACACTGAGAGTAACCATCAGGGGAAGATTTGGGGAAAGAATTTACGTATGCTAACAGGTTTTACACTGCTTGTATCTATAAAAATGAAAAATAGGGATGGTTTAGAGACTGAATCCTATGTCAGCCTAGGAATAAATAATTATTAATGGAAGCTCTTCCTTCTTATGAAAAGCTATATCTACTTTTTATGTTTAACAGTTGTAGCAACTTATATTTATGTTATTTTGATCAGTTATGTACAAATAATCATTACAGTGATAACTCAATCCAGAATGAATGTTTGTGCTTATATTTTATTGATCAATAAAAGTTGTTTCAGCACACAATATGTTACTTCAGGATAAAATTCGTAGAGGAAAATAGAATGAATATAAGAGTTTAAGGGAAAAACGGAGTGAGGTAACATTTCTCCCTGTCAAAGAAAAACTTGTTTGTATATTTGTTTAAATGTGGCACTGGGATCGAATTGCCATATTGAGATTCCAGTGGGTACATTTTAAAAAGGGATGAAATAGTTTTAGTTTTAATGTTAATATTTACAATACATAGGAAAATTTAATTTTGTTAGCCTTTCAACTTATGTTAGCAAATCATGTGCAAGTACATCTGTCATGTTTTCTGTTTTCTTTTAGGGCATATGGGAGAAAAACATTTGAAGATTATTGGTCTAGAAAACTCTTCTTTATACAGCAAACTAAAAAAGTTGGGTACTATTAAGGAAAGGAAAAGCCGGAAACTGACATATTTGAGAGCTAACTAGTCACATACCTGATAATAGTATTATTTAATAATCAGTTACATTTATTGATGCCGAGCATCAGGATGCAAACCTGTGTCACCCTGCATGCAAAGGCTTTTCACCACCCAGCTGCTTAGAGTCTAATCTCTCTTCCCACTCTCCGCTCTCCTAGTTTTTGATAGCCCATTGACTACAGTCAATTTTTTGATACCTTCTCTGACAAATATATCAAATGTACAGTTGAATAGGCTCTATTTGTTTGAGATTTACTATACATTAAGGAATTCAGGATTCTATTGATAGTATTCTATTTTTTTATAGTGTTTGTCTTTACTTAGAGTTAATTATATTCAGGTGACTGTCTGAACTATAGCTTTGACAAAATTTACTTCAAATAGGCTAGGTGAAAAATATTTGAAAGGTTTGAGCCCTCTCTTCAGTTATATTTTTTTTATAATTTGAAAGATGGACTATAAGTATGGTCTGGATGTAGTTCTTTGTGCCATCTAATGGCAGACAGCCTGCCTATTATTGAGTTGCACCAAAGTTCAAATTAAATATGTGTCAGCCAAAAACATCTTATATTTTTCATAAAATATGTATGGCTTTGTTAAAAGAGAGCACTGTTTCGTTTTTGTTTTTGTTTGTTTTTTTAAGGAAAGCTGCAGGCAGGAATGAAGGTGAGTAAGCAGGCAGGAAACACCCCATTTTTTTTTTTTTTTTAATTTAGTTTTTCACATTGGCTATTCTCCTGGCCCTGGTTCTTGAACCTGGGACCTTGGGATGTGTGTTGGACTACTCCTAGGTATAGTAGACTGCTAGACTACCAGGCATAAACCCCCTCCCACTCTTTTTTTCCAATGGAACAATTCAGACAGGAATGAGGAATGAAGGTGAGCAGGCAAGCAGGCAGGAAGAGAGAAGAGAAAGGTTTGTTTGTTTGTTTGTTTGTTTTAGTTGCTCATCTTGGCAGTTCCCCCTGGCCCTGGGATTAAAGCCTGGGTCCTTGGGTTATATGTGGACTATGCTTGGCTGGGGGCCCAATCCCTACTCCAGCGGGTGTGCCAGTTGTGTTTTTTTAAGAACAATACTATGTATGTGCTAAGCAGCAGCATTCACAATGGCCAAGAGTTAGAAGCCACCCAAGTGTCCATCAGTGAGTGAATGGATAAATAAACTGACATATATACTTCTGCTGGAATAGTATTCAGCCTAAAAAGGAAGGAAATTCTGGCATATGCTATAACATGGATGACATTTGAACTTGAGATATGCTAAGTGACATAAAACAGTCACAAAATTTCAAATACTGTATGATCCCATTTATTTGAGGTACTTGAAGTAGTCAAATTCACGGAGACAGAAAGTAGACTAAGGATTGCAAAGGACTGGGAGAAGGGAGAAGTGGAGCATTAGTGTTTAATGGGTACAGAGTTTCAGTTTGGGAAGATGAAAAATTTCTGGAGATGCTGGTGACGATGATTGCATAATACTCTGAATGCAGTTAATGCTACTGGACTGTACACTTAAAAATGGTTAACATGCTAAATTTTGCTATGTGTATTTTACAATTTTGAAAAAACCATGCAGAAGCTATCAGTCTTTACTAAAAAAGGATGAATTACAGATGTTTTCCAAAATTTATATATTATAATTCAAAAGCAAATTACAGAAAGAATCCCTTGTTAATTGAAAGTGGCATTTTTGTCATAGAACTGATAGAACACAGGTACCTAGTTGTTTTAATATTTAATATACAAAGAACTACATGCATCTGTAGAATACAGTGATATATACATTTGATTCTTTAAAAATGAATTTCAGTTTGAATAGCTGTTAAATTGATATTCAACATAAGAAAATCAACTGTAATTCAAAATATATCTGACATACTTTTCTACATTTATTATACTCCGATGTATTCCAGGGTTTTTCAGGTCTCAGCTGAAGAGGTTATTCTGTTTTTCAGACATAGGATGCACTAGATCTTCTTACCTTTAAAAAAAAAAGGCAGCAAAAATAAAAAAATATATAAATTATTTACAGAGTTAGTGCATTTTTTTCTTGGAATCAAAGTCCAGTTGGGTAACAGAATGCTCTTGACTTTTCAAAAAATTCATGCATAGCAAAATAATTAAAAACCCATATCTATAGTTTTTTTTAAAAAAAGGAAAGGTATAGGTAGGAATGAAGGTGAGGCAGGAAGGAAGTGAGAGTAGGAAGAAGCACTTTATTTTTGTTTTCATTTAGTTGTTCATACTGGTTGTTTCCTCCTGAATCTGGGACTTGAAACCAGGGGAATGTGGCTTGCTCCTTAGGAGGCAATTGACCCAACCATTACTCCTGGGTGCACCAATATGGATGTTTTTAATAACACTACTTGAGGGAATCATCATAGTTCCCCTGGTTTGTTAAACCTCTATGACAGAACCTGCATCTGATATGAAACAAAAGCATTTATTCTGTACTCTGCATGCCACACAGTGTTTTCTCAATAGACTTATGTGTTTATGGCCCATTATTTTAGTCAACAAGTTTTACATGAAAACAAGTTTCATGATGACAATGATGGTAAGAATCAAGAAATGCTTATTGAATACTCAGGATGTGCAGGACATTCTGTTACCAACTATGACCGTTGATCCTACTCCAGGCAACTGTGAAATTTGGAAATAAAGCACACAGATAAAGCACATCACAAACCAGTCAGGAAAGTCACACATTCAGGAGTTTAGATTGCCACATGGGAATTCCAGAAGAGGGTTTTAAGTAAGTGTGTCACCCTGTGAAATTGGCATTCATGCTTTAGTGAGGTTCATACCTGCAGCTGGGGTACTTAACAAATATTCATATATTTGGAAATGACAGGGGTGATTCTTTCCACCCTCATTCCTGCTGTTTTCCTTAGTATGCTTCTCTCTCAGTCCTGGCAGGTTTGAGATCCTGCTGCATTGATCTAATCAGAACACTGACAAAATGTTATCCACTGTATTGAAAAGGATGTACAAATGAAAAATTTCAGTTAATAAGCAAATTTGGAAATGTATTATTTTTTCCAAATTAAAAAAATGATAAAAGTTATAACAGTGAGATAAAAAAACAGTTTATTAGTGAGGATCTTTTCATTGAAATGCTAGTTATGATATAAGAAATCAGACTTGATGCTATCAAATTTGGCAATATATACATATACATAAAACAATAAATTGTTAACCTTTGAACAATTGTACTTGGAATCTTCAAGAAAATAAAGTGGAAAATGTGAATGTGAAAAATAGTAAAATGAGTGGTTTTGTAAAGATGGAATTTTGAATCAGTTTTATCTCCCATGTTTTTGGAATTTGTGGTTTTGTTACTTTTGAATGAAAAACTGGAAATGTAAAAGAAAGATGTAACAATGCCTTTGTGGACCTTATTCGTAAATAATCTACCCACTCAGTTGCTTAATATCTCATTTCCCTTTGTCATTGTACTTCATCATTCCAACATCATTGAAGATATGGTTTTATTAACAATATACTTATTTGGATATAAATGCATAATCAATAACCAGAGGAGCACTAGTACACTGTTGCCTTCCTCAAACACCAGTAGTGCCCCCCTGTGGCAGATAGAGCTTGAGCCTCAGATGTGGTTGTCCCTTTGATTTCATGAGTCAGCTGGTATCCTTCCATTTCTTTTAACTGAGTTGGTCATAGTTACTTACCCTAAGAAAGAACCCAAACTCATAGATGGGAGGTTGGGACAGAGGGAAGCTCAAAGGACGTTAGGAGGAAACTAGTTTATTTAGCAGGACTTCCCAACATCTGTAATACCTAGACATGTCCTATTTTCCCCTTTTGTGGAATATTCTCCACTCTTACTCCTAAAAGAAAGGAACTAGAGCAGAGATGTGGGAAGATGGGAGGGAAGAAAGAGAAAAGGAGAGGAGGAAAGAATGAGGGGGCATAGAAGGCTAGTGGGAAAGGAAGAGGAGGAAGAAAATCTATCCAGCCTAAGAAGCTTCACCCCTTCTGGAAAGTGAACAACTGCTACCTTAACTTCTAAGACCCCACCCTCAGGCAAGTCACTAAATGCTGCCTCTCTTAACTCTTAACTGTGTGTATCTTATACTCTCCTCCCACTCTGGATAGAAGTTAATTTGGGAAAGGATCTTGTTGAATTCATCATCTTCTCCATAATACCTACGTCCCGTGACTTCACTTGGTAGATGCTAAACAATATTAGTCGTTTCATATGACTTATTGAAAAATTTATCCAAAACCCAGAGAGAAAGGGAGGGGCAGTAAATCCAGTGATATCTAGCTTAATTATATATTGATGTTGACCTACTAACAAGGTCCCTTGTGAAGAATAATTTAGAATTAAATTTAATTACTCTTTAATTAAGATTATGTTATCAAAGGAGAATATTATGTACAGTTTTCACTGTGCCATTAATTTAGGAAAAACATCCCAGTTTAGCAGAGATGGTGACTACTGTATTCTTGAAGTGTTGTTCAGTCATTTCCACTGCAGACTTAGATTTACATTTATCTCAGTGTAGTAGAATCTTGGAAAGGGATTACTTACATTAAGGTTTAAAGATCCATATTCATTGATAGAGTGTTTAATCTATTTTTACCTAGGTATTTTAGCAAAATATTATATTCTAATTTGAAATCTAAAAAACAACCCTGCTTATCCTCTAGAAAATTGTGTAAATATCAGAAAGCAGAAAAAAAATGTTTATTGTCCATCTATTGTATCATGCCAATCCTTTTTGTTTTTAATGCAGATGTTAGATTTTGTTGTATTGATTGTTACTTTTATAGATTTTAGTATCTTGTTCTTTTTTGAGCCAAAGGTCCTAACAATATGATAATTAAGAATCAGAGTTAAACTTTCAGCTCTACCACTGACCGACTTGAGAAATTCCTTTAAACTGAACCCTGAGCCTCAAATTCCTTTTTTGTAAAATGATAGTAATAACCCATAGTGATAAACTTATAATAAAGCACCTCATACAGTAGTTGACACATCATGATTGAGAATTTTTTTTTAAGGAAAGGTGCAAGCAGAAATGATGGGGAGTAGGCAGGCAGGCAGGAAGAGAGAGGAGGAAGAGCACTTTATTTTATTTCTATTTAGTTGTTCACACTAAATTGCTTCCCCCACCTCCAGCACCAGGACTCAAACCCAAGGGTATGTGACTTGCTCCTTTGGAGGCGATTGACCTAACCACTGCTAAATCAGGGCACACCCATGATTTAGATTTTATAAATATTTTTGATGGTTTTATAAAACTTATTGACTATATTTAGCTATTATCTGCTAAACCAAATTCTCTTGTTTTTAGACATTAAAATAATATTTTACTAGTTAAAATCATTTTGCAAAGATAGAACTTGGGGTGGGAGACTTTTATTGAAATTTAGATTCATTCCGTAGTATCGATTACCAAGGTGGAATTATTATATCAAAAAGAAACTTGGGTAGTCCTTGGTGGAGTAGTGGTTGGGTTTAGTCCACATATATCCTAAGGTTCTGGGTTCAAGCCTTGGGGCTTATGGGGAACAACCAAAACGAATAACTAAATAAAATAAATAAAATGGTTCTCAAAAAAAAAAGGAAAGAAATTTAATGACTCCTGATATGCATTATCAAATAGCTTTCCAAATAGACAAAAACTGTTTATGTTCCTGCCAATAGCTTATGAGAAGTCCCATGTCATTACACATCTATCAGGATTTTGTATTTTCTAATTTGCAACTTTCATAGGCAAAAGGTAACTTATTTTAGTTTTCATTGCTTTGATTATAAATGAAGTTGAACATAATTTGCAGATATTTTTAAATTGTGTTTTTTTCCTTTTGAGAATTAGCTATTTCTATTGACAAGACATTCTGAAATAGGCACTTCTGCTTACCAAGTTTTAAAATGCTGTAGAGCTTTTGCCATCAGATAGCTAATGAAGTTAGAACTCTCAACACTTTCTTCAAGAGGGATCTTGGATGTGAAATTAGGGAAAGGCAGAATACTTGCATCTGTCATCATTTCATCTTGATGGGAAAAATTTTCTTCATTGATACCTGTACGTTCCTAAGGAGGATTATATGGTAAGGTTACTAAATCCCAATGCACTTTCAGGATTTTTTTAACACCGCATTAGTCAGGATAGGTGACACTGTGCTGGTAGTAAATGAACCCCAGCCTCCAGTGGCCTCATATGACAATAATTTATTTCTCACTCATGTTACATGCCCATTACAATGCCTCTATACCAGCTGTACACTCAGGACCGTGGTTGACAAAAGCATATTATCTCATGGATATCATATGGGATACATGGCTTTCTCTGTGTTCTCAGTAGAGAAAGAGAGTAGATAACCCCATGCAGGTTCTTTACCATCTCAGTCTAGAATATCCCTTGTTACTTCTGTTCACAACTTGCTACACGGCTAGAACTTGCTACATGGCCCCAGTAAACTGCAAGGGAAGCTGGAAAATGTGAGTGAGCAGGTGGCATATTTGGTAAGCTCTGTTGTCTGCATCACAAATATTTATGTGACACACCAATATTTTCTTCGGAAATTGACCAATTAGGACGTGATTTTTGTAAGAACCAGTCATCTGAAGTGCATCTTGGTTACTCTCTAAATGAATTATCAAGTCCACATAATTTGATTTTAATAATATCAGTAAAACTGCACTAACATAACTTGATAAAACTTTAAGAGAACTATTTTGAAAATGTTTTAAAGTCCCTTAAAAAAAAACTAAAGCAAAATATTAGAAAGTCAAATAAAAATCAAGAATTCTAATTTATGAAGGAATGTCAACATAATTTTTCCCCTTTTCCTTTTGGTGAATGTAATGTACATAAAACCTGCATAAAACTTTTTTTGTTTAGTTTAATAAATAATTAAATGCTTAAAATCCATGTAAATGTAACTTCAACGGCATACCTTCTTTCACTATCAGAATTGTATATATATTTTTTCCTTCTCAGTACTTACTGTTAATGGCTTTGCATTTTCTTTACATGGTGAAAGAAGAACTGTTCGGAGAAAAATAACTTTTACAGGTAGTTCAACAAAGTAGTTAAATCCACCAATTCTGGAGAAATACTGTTTGAGTTTCAATGCCAATTTTACTATTTACTAGACAAGTTGTTTAACTTCCCTGTGCCTTATTTGAAAAGTTAGAAAAACAATTATCCATACCTTATAGGGTCATTGAGGGTATTACATGGTCTGATATATGAAAAAAGTTCCTGACACATAGTAAGTACTCTTCAGTGATGATGACTCTTAGAAAAATGTATAATTGAAAACTGTTATTTTATAGGAAGGTTTTTATGCAGAAATCTCTTTGCTATCAATATAAAGAATTTTAGATAAATCTGCTAGTGTTTCTCAGAGACAATGGGATAGAAGTTGAAACATAGAATGGAAAACACTGAACTATAATAAAAGCAAATATTGGCCATATCTTTTTCAAAGACTGGAAGCACTACTAAATTTTATCTTAAAATTATATTCTTCAAGACAAGAATTATTCCTCATTAAACTAAAAACCTGTGTTTATGTAGATGATAAAATATATTGAATTAATTTAACCACCTAGGGTTTGACCTAATGAATAATAGAATCGGAGTCAGCAGGTATTAGAGTGATTTTTAAAACCTTTGGCTGCTCTACAGTTACAAATACATTTTACATCCTGACTCAAACACACAATTGCCTGTGTACATGTATACATACACACACACATTTATAAATGCACACAATAGAAATGAAAGTTCATGACATATGACATGTGACATATTTTCTCTTCTAGTCTGTCCTATTCCGTTTTGTTTGTTGTCATTTTAATATGCTGGCTGTGACTTTATAAACCTATTCCCAAACCACACATGGGCCATAACTTTGAAGTTTGAAAGAGACTGAAACACTAGGTTCAGAATGTCCCGGGTCAGATCCCCAAGAACTCTGACACAGTGCCTTTTGAAGAGTGCCTTCAGGTGAAACTTTCAAGAGGATGAGGCAAGCAAATCAAGAAGAGGGAGAAGCTAAGCAAGGATGGGTTTCAGATGACTTCTAGTCTCAGTCAGATCCTACAGAGAGCTTGGCGAATAAATGGCCCAAAGGGCAATCCTATGGAGAAGTTTGCAGTGGTAGGCAATAAGCAGCACCAGCTGGAGGTGGTAGAGGGATCCCTAGGGATAAGGGTAGGGCACCAACATTACATCCTTCACAAAATACTGCATTTTCTATTGCTATACCCAGGGATTTTTGTATACAGGTCTTTTTAGGAGCCTGCCAATACTAACCTCATCAGGAATCATTAACCTGGTACATTTGTATATTAATGTAATGTTTAAGTGTCTGTAGTAGAGTGACCAGAAAGGAAATTCAGTTACTGGTTGCACAAAAGGTTTTTGATTTAATATGGGATACCTCATGTAAGTACAATTTAAGGTAGCAATGCATTTTATGTGAGGGTTAATATGTAAATATGTTTAATTCTCAAGGCAAGACAGCAGACTATTGTGTCAAAAACTAATGAGAGCTATAATTTATAAAATTCTTGTTTTGTATAAGGAACTTGTACTAATTGCTTTACAAGCATACATTTTAAGGTAGCTATTATTATCCTCATTTTGCAGGGTGGGGGTTGGGGGGCAGTGCTGAGACCCAGAAAGGTTAAGGAACTCCCCCAAACTCACTCAGCTGTTAAGTTTCAGGGTCAGTTTTTGAACTCAGGCTGCTTTTCCTGAAAGTCTTCTCTCTTAAAACAGTTTGACCAGGTTTCTCCAAGGTTGCTTATATCAATTATAGCATTATACCTCTAAGCAGAATTAGCTTTTTCTGCATTAGAAAGTATTTTGTGTTTTAAATTGGTTTTCATTATAAAGTTTCTTATTTCCTAAGGACCATGCACTACATTGAATTGAGTTAGCCTGAATGCAATCACAATGGAAATATGAACATCCTGTCCTACAGTTTTTAAAGTCAGGTGTAATTTATAAGTAAATTAACAGAAAAATCAATGTCCGCACATGCACTCTCCATATCTGTTCTTGGGTCTGTCTGTTACCTTTATGGGACTGAAGATGTTCTCAGTTCTTGTAGTCTGGTTCACCAGTTCTGTCACCCACCCAAACTGTTCTCTCATCTTCTCCATCAGATACGTGGTGTCATCTAAGTGGTGCTGGGTCATCTGGAGAATCTGGGTGTATTGCTGATTGGACATGTTGACCAATTTAAGGGCCTCATCTACTTTTGTATATAGTTCAGGTACATCAGGACAGTCTAACAAAGAAGAAAGCAACATTGTAAAGGAAAGAGTTCATGAAATTTGGAGCTGGGCAATATGAGTTTATATCCTAGCCTTTACACTCCCGATTTCCAGCCTTTTCATCTTGAGTGAGTTTTCAGTTAGGTAAAATGAACACGAATAAAATAAATACCAAAAAATGCCTTTACTCAGGACTGACACACATTACAGATTTACCAAATGTTACCTTTCCTTCCTTCTCTGCCTCAATGGTCTCTGAAGGTCATGAGAGCTACTTGATAATATTCTGATTCTTCTTCAGATTATATGGGGGACTATACTTCCCTGCTTTCTGGAAGTTGAATATTACCACCTTCAGAGTGATGTGTCTCGCTTCTCCAGGAGGCTTTGAGAATCGTTTAAGATTTATCATGCTCCCCCACCCCCTGATAACAGTGGAATTAATATTCCCCATCTGGTGGAGGCTCTGTCATCCTGGGTGAAGAGCTGGATAAGACAGCCTCCATTCAAACTGCAATTGACAAGTCATAGAGTAAGAAGCAAACCTCTAAGCTCACAAATGAATAATATCTGCAGCTCTTTGTTATTATTGCACAATAGCCCACCTGAACTGGAACCTGGTTATAGGAATTTATGTAGCTGTGTGTGTAGGTTATCTGTAGACAATGGAAGGGTTTATGTGTTAGGTCATTGGGACCCTAAGAGATGATTGCAGAAAAAGACCACAGAATCTCTTTACTGTCTTTTGTTGTTTAATGGAGAACTATACTTCAGGAAGCTAGGGATGGAGATTTCACCAACCTGAAGTCATCTCAGATCTTAAATTTTATCAGTTTATTGGCTTTTTAATTAAAAGTGCATGTAGGAATGAAGGTAATAGGCCGGCAAGTAGGAAGAGAGAGGAGGAAGAAGCATTTTATTTTACTTTTATTTAGTTGTTCACGTTGTTTTTTCCCCCTGGACCCTGGATGCAAACCCAGGTACTTGGGATGTACATGGACTGCACTCATCCATAGGTGCTGGACAAACCACTATACCATACGGCATGCCAGTTTATTGTTTTGCTTGTTTTTTGGATACAGATAATGCAAGAGTCCTCATGTCTTCACATGTCTAGAAATTATTTTGGAATCCTCAGAAGAGAGAGACCCTGTACTTACAGGTAAGTACATTTGCAATAGTATACATTTGAAAGATGATTCAAGAAAACGTTTTGAAAACAAAGGGAATCATAGTTAACATGACATACCATACCTTTGAAATGAGATTCAACTATTCTTTTATTTTTTTTATCTATTTTTATTTATTTTTATTGTAGTAATTATTCTACACATTAAAATAATTTCCTATATGTAGGTTCCCTATTTCTTAGGTATGTTTCAACACACCATACCTGCCACAAATTACTAAGTGTTCTTCCCCATTGTCCAGTGGGCTCCACCACCATTTGCCCCTGCCTGCTCCATTCAGCTATTCTTTTAAAATGTTCTCGTTTGTAGTTCCAGAGATGTTAACTTTCAGAATAGTGAAAGATTAAATATATATGTATAATATAAAAATATAAAGTTTAAAAAAATTATGGGGTAAAAGGGTGGTGATTTCTCACTTGCTCTTAGGCAAGCAGAATTCTATAAGCAATAGTATTCATTTGCACTTTTACGGAGTTCCACACTAGAAAAAAGATTTCCTAGAGAAAAGATAAAACCTTATGAAATCACATGGGAAAGGAAAAAGTGAGACTGTCCACAGATGACATGATCATGTATGTAGAAATTCCAAAGGAATACATATACATACACAAATTATTGAAATGAATAAACAGTTAAGCAAGGTTATAGAAAATAAAGATAGATACATAAAAATCATTTGTGGCATTCCCTGCTAGAGTAACGTTTGGGTCAGCCACCTCAGGGGAGTGCAGTCCATGTATATCCCAAGGACACAGGCTGGCATCCCAGGTGGGGGTGGGAGGTGGGAGCAACAACCAATGTGAACAACTAAATAAAAATTAAATGAAATGCTTCTTTCTCCTCTCTATTTAAAAAAAAATCAGTTGTATTTCTATACACGGATAATGAACAAGCCAAAAATGAAATCAAGGAAACAATTCCATTCACAATTGCATCAAAAAGAAGAAAACACTTAAGAATAACTTTTTTTTTTTTTTTTTTACTTAATTGAGTTCCTATGCCCTATCTTCCAGACTGCTGATTATATCGGAAGATTCATCCATCCTGTTACTGAGTCCCTCTACTGAGTTCTTTAGTTTAGCTATTGTATTCTTCACTTCTGGGATGTCTTGTTTCATTTCTTCTCTTTTCTTTTTGATGTTCTCTTTAACTCCCTCTATTGTTTCTAGATTCCAATGAGTATGTTAATCACTGTTACCCTGAATTCATCTTCAAATAATTTGCATATGTCTGCTATATTCAGATTTTTCCCTGTGTTTTTTATTGGATCCATCATTTCACGAATATGTCTGTCTTTGCTCTATTTGGCATTCTGTTTGCATTTCTGAGGGTTCTGTTTCCCTGCAGTGATGGCATTGTGTAGGGTGATCACCTTACTGCTGGCCCAGAATTGGTAATTCACTGCAGTTCTGCCTCTACACATAGGGTAGCACTAGTGGGTAGTGTTGAAGTTTAGTCCGGTCAGGGAGACTACCTTCATCCTTTAATCCTGGGGGTGGGATATCTGGTGGACAGGATATCTGGTGGGTGGAATATCCAGTGGGTGGACCCTGACACTCCGGTGCAAAATGGTGGTGGGAGGGTTCGAATGTGGGAATTTATTTTCCAGTTATGGCTGCGCCCAATGCAGTTTCACTACATGGGCTCCAGCTCAGTCCATGAGGTGCTGGCTCTCCTTCCACCCCTCTGAGTTGGTCTTCGGCACCTCCGTGTCCCAGTCCTACTAGGCTTGCTCCCTGCTGCCTCTGCAATTGGTCCTTAGCACTTTCGTGTCTTCTCTCAGTTCTGCTCCACTGCAGTGGTTCCTATACAGAGTCCCAAATCCACAGTTAGCTACTTACTGTACCTGATGCCCTCACCCACTATTTGTGGTCATGATGGCTGCTATGTCTCTGGAGCTGTAGTGCCAGTCATTCCTCAGTGTTTGTCTCTGGAAAACAGGTGAGTTTCTCATTTCTCTGTGAGGAGGGTTCTGAATCTCCTTCCTACCAGGATGTCATCTTCCTTCTGTCTCCCTCAAGAACATTTTAAAAAACTACAAGACTCATATGCTGAAAACGGAAAACATCTTTGAAAGAAATGAAAGAAGACTGGGGTTCACTTGTGGCTCAGGCAGCTAAATCAACTGGGGTGTGGGCTTTGTGACGCCCAAGGACCCAGGTTCATGACCCAGAACTGGGGAAAAACAACATTAAAAAAATAACATATCTAAAAATGCCTCTTCCTTTTCTCCTTTCTTTCTTCCCTCTCTCTAGGAAAAAATAAAGAAAAGAAAGAAAGAAATTAAAGATTTAAATAATGGAAAGATAGCTCTGCTCATGCATTGGAAAACTTATTAAGATAGCAATAACTACAAATCAATCTACAGATTTATTGCTATCAACATTTTATTAAATTTTCTATTTTTTCAGAAATTGATGATCAGATCCCAAAATTTATATAAAATTGTAAGAGATCCAGAATAGGCCAAACAATCTTGAAAAAGAACAGAATTGGACCACTCACACTTCCTAAATTCAAAATATAACAGTCAAGATTGTAGTATTGTCATAGGATAGATGAATGGATAAATAGAATAGAATTGAGAATCCAGAAATAAGCATATATATATATATATATATATATATGGATTTTCAACAAGAACACTAAGATAATTCCATAGGGGAAAGAACAGACTTTTCAATTTTTAGAACTGAGACACCTGACTATCAAATTGTGAAAGAAAGAAGTTGAACTCCTACTTCATACCATATAGAAAAATTAATTCAAAATGCATTGGAGAACTAAATAAAAGTACTAAATCTATAAAGGTTTTAGAAGAAAATATAAAAATTGGTGTGACCTACAATTGGCAATCGTTTCTTAGTTATGTCACCAAAATACAAAAGAAAAGAAGAAATAAATAGATTTTGTTTTTTAAAAAGGTACTATCAAGAAAGTGAAAAGGCAGCACATAGAATGGGAGAAAATATTTGTAAATAATATATCTGGCAGGGATCTAGTATCTAGAATATATAATGAACTCTTACAACTCAATAATAAAAAGACAAATTGCAAAATCAAAATATGGGCAAAGGATTTTAATAGACATTTCTCCTAAGAAGGTATACAAATGATCAAAAAACACATGAAAAGATGCTTGACATTTTTAGAGATTAGAGAAATACAAAACCAAACCACAATGATATACCACTTCACATTCAGTAGGTTAGCTAAAATTAAAAAGGTGTCATAACAAGTGTTGGAAAAGATTTGGAGAAATAAGAACCTCATACATTTCTGTGGAAATGTAAAAGTTGTACACAGTTTGGAAGAGAGCTTGGCATTTCCTCAAAAATATTAAATATAGACTTGCCATATGACCCAGCAAGTCTACTCCTAGGAATATACTCGAGAACTGAAAACATATCAGCACAAAGAATTGTATATTATTATTCATAGCAACATTATTCATAATAGCCAAAAAGTAGAAACAAACCAAATGTCTAACAGCTGATGAATGGATAAACAAAATGTGGTATATCCATGCATGGGATATTATGTAGCCATTAACAAGGAATGGAGTTCTGATACATGCTACCATAGGATAAATCTTGGAAATATTTTAAAGAAGTCAGTCTCAAAAGGACTGAAGACAGATCCAAGGCCAAGCCCAGACTTAGTGTTTGGAAAAATAGACTCCACCCTTTGATGTGAGGAACCACAAAATATTGTGACCATCTTATTTTTAATCACTCTACATTATCCTCTTCTGTCTGTGAAAGTTCCTATTTTAGTCCTTTAGTTTTTGAGTAATTATTATTATTTCTTATATCACTTTCAAAGGAGATCCAGTTCAATTGATGGTTTATGGAACAGAAACTGGGAGACAGAAGTTTCTTAGTATAAATCCCACATGCCTACCAACTATAGTAACTAACAAAACATTATGCAAACAGATGAAGCCCCTCTATGCCCCTTCCACATCACCACCTCTCTATCCCCTCGAAAGGGAATTGATATTTTGAATTTGGGTATATATCCAGTGCTAGTAATTGGTATGGTAAAAGAGATACAGTGAATCCATTTAAAACTGGAACTAAAAATATGGTAAATAGTGAAAAAAATGAGTTATGATGTTTTAGACACTATTTATCTCATATTTATCCAATATAAGACCTACAGATGACCAAGTACATGAAAAGATGCTAAAAAAACTAATCTTCAAGGAAGCTCACATCAAAACCACAATGAAATATTTGCCTCATACCTATTAGAATGATTATTACCAAAAGACAAGTGATAAGTGTTGGTGAGGATATGAAGAAAAGGAAACACTGCACAATTGGTGAGAATATAAATTGGTACAGCCACTGTGGAAATTGGTATAACAGTTCCTCAGAAAATTTTAAAAGGGTGCACCCTGGTGGCATAGCAATTTAGTCCAATGTGTTTGTGTAGTTCACATACATCCCAAGACCCCTGGTTCAAGACTGGGGCTCTGAAAGAACAACTAGCATGAGCAACTAAATAAAATAAAGTGCTTCTTCCTCTTCTTTCTTTCTGCCTGCCTCATTACTTGCCTTCATTCATGCTTGTGCCTTTCCTTAAAAAAATTAGTTAAAAGAATCATACAATCCAGCAATTCCTTTTTTGGATATTTATTTGAAGAAAATGAAAATGCTAACTCAAAAAAAATCTGCACCCCTATGTTCAATGCAGCATTGCACACAATAGACAAGATATGGAAACAAGCTACGTGTCCATCAATGGGTGAAAAAGAAATTTTTCTATAAATATATATAATGTAATTTGTGTGCATATAACATAATTAGCACAATGGTATAATGATTACATATAGTAATTACATGTGACGGGATATCGTTCAGCTATAGAAAGTAAGTAAATCTTACCATTGATGACAACATGGATAGACCTTGAGAATATGAAACTAAATGAAATCAGTCAGAGAGAAAAATATCACTTATATGTGGAATCTAAAAAACAAACACCCCAAACAAAGCCCAGCTCATGGATACAGGGAACAGATTTGGTTGGGAATGGAGAGTGAGTGAAACAAGTGAAGTTCAAGAGGTACAAACTGCCAGTTGTAAATCATTCCTGGGGATGTAACGTACAGCATAGAATCTATAATTAATAATACTGTATTGCATGTTGGAAAGATGCTAAGAGTAGATCTTAAAAGTTTTCATCACATGAAAAAAAACCCAGTAACTCTGTGTGGTGACGGATGTTAACTGGACTTAGTACGGTGATGATTTCATAAAATACAGAAATACTGAATCATTATGTTGTATACCTAAAACTAATATATCATTATATATCAGTTTAAAAATTCAAAAACAATTTATAAACCTACGATGCACACCCCGACTTGGAAATGAATGCATTTAAAAAGTGCTTGAAGGAGAACAAATCCACATTGTTTCTAAAAGTGAGATTTTGAACCACTGACAGGAATACTTTTGAAACAGAAAATAATAATTATTTACCTTCCCATAGGTAATATTGACATTTTTGGCATCTTGCATGAAATTGGAAACATTCTGACAAATTCTGGCCGTGTTCTCCACAGAGTTCTCTGTTCTGCACAGGCAACATCTTTGAACTCAGGCTTCCCTCCTCAGCATCTACAGGTAACACAGCATTTACATAGTGTCATTAGAGTCCACTTTAAAAGAGTGAATCTGATTTCACTTCTTTTTCTTACCAGTGTTTTCAAAATCTTCCTGTATTTAATCATAGGAGTACATTGGTACAACCATTTGTTAGAACAATTTAACGTCTATTAAATATTGAATTCAGCTACCTTGTTACTCTTATAATTGCTCATCATTATTAGTAACCTCCCCCCCTACACACAGAAAAGTTAATGAATATACTTTTAATTTTTGGAAGAAATCAGGAGAAATTATTGATTATATTTGAATTACATTGGAAGAGAGATTGTAGGGTAAGACAGTGCAGCTTTCATTTATTTCATTCCTTTATATATTTGAATTATTTTAAATTTAGCATTTTATTTATTTCATTATTATTTCTAGTATCCATGAAGTTAACTAAATAGAGGGTTATATAAATCACTTTTCTCTTTGGATTCTCTTAAAAATCTAATAGTTATTTTAAAAATTTAAGGCAGTAATTGGGAAGTACATTGGAATTCCAAAGATATTGGGAATATCTGCTTCTTAAACTAGACAGTAGGTATTTATTATTCTATTTGCCTTATATAGCTATACATATAGATATATAATCTGTGAACAAGGAGTCATAGGAAAACATCTAAAGCAGACCAAATTTTGAGAAAGTTTTTTTCCTGAAAGAATTAAGAATTCGTATTAAAAAGAAGTCTATCCATATAAAACTGAGAATTCCCAATTAGTGCTTCCTTTAGGAAAATTTATTATTAATTTATACCTGGTGGTTTTCTGTAATAGCCTCAACATTTGAAAATAAAACCTTTTATTTTGTAATGAACTCTGAAGTCCATTGCAAAAAACCTCAGAAAGCTCATATTAGGTGTCAGGCAGCCATCTCCTTTGTTGACTAGAAAGCTGGTTCCTCCCAGATTCAGTGACATCTTTCAGCCCGCAGAAGCCCTGTGAGGCGTTCTGCTGTAGAACTGATCTCTGTTCAGTGTCCTATTTACTTTCTTATCTTCTTCCATTAGACTCTGAGTCCCTTCAAGGAAGGGATTTGGTCTTGTCATTTTGATCTTGTCATTCTTCCATAACTTCTTTTATCATTTTATTTACCATATAGCAATATAAATAATTGTCCTCTGATCTGTTTTCCTATCTCTGGACCAAGTTCCTAAAAGTTAGAAGCTGTGTCATAATTATTGTCTTAGTCCCAGGATTAATACCTGGTGTATAGATCAGGGATGGAAATTCCAGGTCCATTGATAACAATTCCCCATCCCAGACCCATGACAGTAACCCCTCACCTCACTCAGTCATGCCATGACAGTACCTCAGGACCCTTTAGGGACCTCTTCTTTTATAATGGTGTCCATTGTTCAATTTTCGTTATTTTTATAATTTTGGTTCTTAGAATAAGCATGACAAATAAAGTCCATTAATGACAAAAATGGCCACATACACAGCACTCACTGCTGGCCATTGTAATCGACAAAAGGCAGTACTTATTTTCTATTACTTCTGTTATAGATTACCACAGATTTAGTGCTTTGAAATAACACAAATTAGCTTCCAGTTCTGTAGGTCAGAAGTCTGAAATGACTTTCACTGGACTAAACTTGAAGTGTTGGCAGGGCTATTTTTCTGGTTGCTGAGGGAAGACTTCATCTCCAAGCCTTTTCCAATTTCTAAAGGCAACGTACATTCCTTGGCTCATGGCCCTTCCTCTGTCTTCAAAGCCAGCAAAGTAGGGCCAAGTCTTTTTCATGCTATTGTCTTTATTGACTCTTTCCTGTCTCCTTCATTCATTTTAAGAACACTTGATCCAAAATAACCTCCCTGTTTTAAAGCACTGATCAACAATCTCAATTCCAACTGCAATACACTTTCCCTTAGTCATGTAACATGTATTCACAGGTTTTGAGGATTAGCATATGGATATCTTTGGGGACTGTTATCCTGCATATCACAAGGGGCAAATCTCAAAATGTCTACTCATTAGGCAAACTTTCTAGGAGCAGCAGGTTTATTTTCACCTACCAACTGTCCAGAAAAGTAATAGAAAATACATGCAAATACCCTACATCGCCTACTGTTTTGATAAATAGTCCACATCTACTCATCTGGGAAGAGTTAAGCTTGCTGTGTACCATCTGGTTAGTGTAGGTATACTGGAGAAAGGAGGGCATAGAGTATATAACACAGGCTTTGGCTTTTTTTTGTTTGCTGTTTGTTTTTATTTTTTGCATTTACAGAGACCCTAAACATTCACATTATCACTAGGGTGAAGGGGTAAGGAGAGGAGTTCGGGAGTCTCCTCAGGTCAGGGACTGGTCCTGCAGCGGGAATGAGGAGGAGTCTGAGGCAGACTATTGCAAACACGCTCTTTGTTGGTGGGATGGGAGGGAGTTGCAGTGACTAGGGAATTATTTAGATTTCAGTGTGTCGGAATCACTGCTTCTCCTGTGTCTAATTGAATTTAGCAAACTATGTGTAAGATTGCTACAGAATGTGAGAGCTAGGGTAGGTGGGGGACATTTTTTTGTTTTAATGAACATATTCTGAAGTGTTCCAGAACTATTAATATATATTTAAAGGATCAGGCAAAAATTATTCCATATCACCAAGTATTTATATATTTAGTTTACTGATCTGATGCTTTTCCTGAATATTTGGTGAATTTGGAAACTCAGCATGGAATACCAGACAAAATACCAAATTATAAGAAAAGTCAGCTAGACCCTGAAATAGAACCCAATAACAATTCCAGTAATGATAGCTGTTCTCTGTTTGTGGAACAATGGATTGTTTCCTGTTTCAGTTTCTACGTGTGAGGTAAGCCCCTCCTATGTAGAGAAACCAGCTATGTGCAATGTTGTGGAAATTTTGAGAATTGATTTAAATGTTGCCAGATACAGATGATACAATTGGAAAATAGCTAGTAGTCCATTTTCCTCTACATACAAAAAAACAATACAATAATTTTTATATACATACATACATGTATACATACATATATAACTTCATGAGTTTGGAGATGGGTTTGCAACCATGAAATTAGCAATACGATCTATACCATAAATCTGTCCATCACCACCAAAAGTGTCCTGTTTTATTATTATTGCTATGATTATTATTTTTTGTGACAAGAATGATTAATGTGGCACACCCTGGTGGAGCAGCAGTTGGGTCGACTAACTTCAGCCTAGAGCACAGTCCACAAATAGTCCAAAGACCCAGGTTTACTTGCATCTTGGGGCCAGAGGAATGACCAGGATGAACAACTAAATAAAATAAAGTGCTTCTTCCTCCTCTCTCTTCCTGCCTCCTGCCTGTGCTCACCTTCATTCCTGCCTGTACCTTTCCTTAAAAAAAAAAAAAAGCTTAACATAAGGTATAGCCTCTTAGCAATGTTTAGTATACAATATAGTATTGTTAACCCTAGGCCCTGTCCCCTATTCCTTTATAGGACTTACTCATCTTGCATAACTGAAACTTTGTATCTTTGGACCAACACTTCCCTTTGCCCCCTCTACTAAGCCCCAAGGCAACTACCAGTCCTCTTTCTGCATCTGTGAGTCTGACTATTTTTAATTCCTTTCATAAGTGGTATCACGTAGTATTTGTCCTTGTGTCTCTAGCTCATTTCACTTAAAGTCCTCCCCTTTCATCCATGTTGTCACAAAAGGTAGTATTTTAGAAGGAACCCATTTTATTTTTCATGTCAGAGGGAGCAGCCTTTTACTTGGCCTACTTGTTTATAAGATATAAGAACGGAAATGCAAATCCTATTTTTGGCCCAGAAAGCAACTCTCATTTCTGAGATTCTGTGTCCCAGCCTAAGGAAGCCCGAAGAACCTATCTCCTTCTGCCCTAAAATTTAAAACACCAATATTTCTCCAACCTGGGATACCATGAAGTCCAAGAGATGTAGACAGAAAGCAATGCTTTTCCTGTACAGAAATTTCTATTTCTCTAGTTTTGGGTTTCGTTGTGAGCCTTTTCTGTGGTTTGGTAGGTAAATGTCATGATTTAAAGAATTACAACAGTGAAACAGGAGGTCATGGAGGGCCCTAAATGTGACCTGGTTTTTGTGTAGTATGACTTCATCCCCTATGGGAGTTGAGGAGCCTACACTGATTTTAAAGAAAGTCCATAATGTTTAAGCAGAATAGAACTGAGCACCTACATGAGTTTTCATAAAGGAGACAACCAATTTTTTCAAGTTCTCATTCTACCAGCATTTTCTTTTTCAGCTTGGAAAATTTGCTTTGTAAAGAACAGTCAGAGTTACTGACAATGTTGGAAAACTGTTGGTGTTTGGCAAATTTCAAAATTTCTTCTAAAGGGCTCTAAAACTTGGATTACCCATAACTGATCACACCCAGAAACACTATACAATGGAATCCTCAGAAATGCCTACCATTTCCAGAGCTAAGCAAAATGATTTGAGTATTGACATCTAAGTAAAAGTAACACATTAATACTTGCCTTTGTCTTGTTTTGGTAAATCCTCTGTTGCATGCAGTGTTTCAGTAATTGTTTCACTGACACTCTGATAAATAGAGAGACTGAAATTAAAAAGTAGCTGCAAGAAGTTGGAAATGTTCCAACTTTGTACAAGATCTACTTTTTTCATTGGCTCTGTGGATGAAGCTGGAAAAAAGTAAGGCTCAATTAAGTCTGTATCTGACATGAAATATGATTGAAAAGCCTGGTCAAATTCTTCCTGCATCTGTTTAAAGACACTACAGCTCCTGTTAAAGAGAAACCTCACATCCACAGTCAGTTGATTGAACACGTTCTCTATTTGGGTCAGCTGTACATCTTCCTCCATGAGATTTTCACTGTCCACATTTTTTTCATTATCTTCTTGGAAAGGAAACAGAAATTGATATATCTTCCTGAAAAACTGTTCAACCTGTGGAGCAGGACAGAAGATAGAAATAGAGTAAGAAATTTCTTTCTGGACTTTGTTATATTGTACATTTTAAAGTCAACTTACAGTAGTCATTGTGAATCAATAAATTTGGGCAACGTAGGAGAAAGTGATTCACTTTTAGATAATTCCTTGGTGCATCCTGGTGGAGCAGCATTAGGTCAGTTGCCTGAAGGAGCAAGTGACATGCCCCTGGGTTCAAGTCCCGGGCCTGGGGAAAAGAACCATGCAAACAGCTAAATAAAAATAAAATAAAGATGCTTATCCTCTTCTCTCTTCCTGCCTCCTTTCCTTTTAAAAAGGATGATTTATTAACATTCTTATACATGATTTTTATTATGGAAATAGTCATTATCGCTGACAAGGCACAGTCTGATGTACTGGTGGTGGTTGACTCATCATGGTTGAAAGAGCACCATGGAGATTGCCCTAAACTGTAAAGAAGGCTCATGTCTTCTTCTTTTTTTTTTCTTTTTTTTTTTTTTTTAGGAAAGTTGGAGGCAGGAATGAGGAAAACAGGCAGGCAGGCAGGAAGAGAGAGGAGAAAGCTTATATTTTATTTTTATTTAGTTGTTTACATTGGTTGTTCCCCACCAGACCTGGCACATGAACTCAGGTCCTTGGGATGTCCATGGACTGCATTCCTTTGGAGACAGCTGACCAAATCGCTACTCTAATAAGACGTGCCTTGCCTCTGTCTTAATGTCTTAGTTCTTTTTATTTTTCTTTCAGTGGAATGTCCTTAGTATCTTTAAACTATCCTCTTTCTCATTCCATAAATTAGCCCATGGAAAGGAAAAGATAAACACATTCACACTGAACTTTAGATGACTGATACAGCAATAGTATATTTAGGGATGGTTACATATTAGCAGTGATAAAATCCTCCTTGGTTGTAGTCAAAGAGATGGCTCTAATTATAGAATTTCCCACTCTGGGAAAAGATTTTCCAGCAGTCTCACATGCTCTGCTTCATATGACTCTTAAGTTCATTCCAGAATATGGCTACCCTTGTATGATAGTGATATGGCCACTTCAAATGTTATGGAACATCTCTGCAACATCCCAGTACAGTTCAGATAATTCTCCGAGGATTTGTTTCTTTCTTAAAAAGTCATCTAGGTGGATCATCTGCCTCTCCTTCTGCCAGCTTCTGATTACCCCAATCCATCCACAAAAACAAAATTTTAAAAGGCCAAGGAATTTTCATAAGGTAACTGGCACAGGTAGGAATGGCCCCCAAATCTCCCAACTTCCAGTCAGTGCTCACTCCACCATATTCTGGGGTTTTAGAGAGTGGCAGTGACTATAAAAATAGAACAGGTGCAGTTAATAATGAAGGAAAATTAATTTGGCAAATGAATTATCCTCAGG
Source organism: Solenodon paradoxus (assembly GCA_004363575.1). NCBI lineage: Eukaryota > Metazoa > Chordata > Mammalia > Eulipotyphla > Solenodontidae > Solenodon > Solenodon paradoxus. Next base: position 625,950 of record RJWH01000136.1, read on the forward strand.
GTTGCTCCTTCGAGTTGGGGTGGCACTGCCAAGGCAGAAACTTTCTCTAATTATTTCCTGTTCCAAAGTAGAGGGGGAAATTCCACTCTGTTTCATATTCAGCTCACATCTTGAAGGGGAAGGGAAATTCAGGCCAACTGAATAGGAATTTTTTATGGGACAGAGTTTATCTTATTTAGGTCACCACCATCTGTGATTCTCTCTACTCAGATGATAGCTAAAGGGGACAAAAGGAAAACACACCACTCCTATAGAACGTTTATTAATAGGGCCAAAGGGGACTTGAACATGTCTGTGTGTGTACAGGTACATGCTGTCGTAAGAGAACACTCCCTTTGAAGGACAGAGTTGAGGTAGAGAATTTGAAAACATTTACTCTTCAGGGAAAAATTAAATCAGGTTGAAGTCAGAGACTACAATGCTATTATTCAGAATGCAATTCAACAGACATTTATTAGATACCTACAATGGTCAAGCAAAGACAAGATACAGTTCTACCCTCAAAGAACTTACAATCTAATGGGAACATATTCATAAATGCAAGGGGTCACAAGGCAGAATGAGTTAGGGTATTTCTATGAGAGATAAGTACAATGCCATTATAGAGAGACACTGACTGGCTCTTCTAACTTAAAAATAATGTATTTATACAGGTGATTTATGCATAAGCATGAGTGTTAGATTCTAGGTTGAAAAGGGCTGGTGAGCCCTGGTAGAGTAGCAGTTAAGTCAATAACCTCTGAAGCTTGCAGGCCACATACCCCTCTGGTCAAGTCCCAGGTCTGGGATGTGGGGCGGGGGCGAAACTAGTGTGAACAACTAAATGAAAATAAAATGAAGTCGCTTTTTTCTTCTCTCTCTCCCTGCCTGTCTGCCTACTTACCTTCATTCCTGCCTGCACCTTTCCCTTAAAATAAAATTAGAAAGACTAACATAAGATCAGGCATCTCAATTCTAAATAGTAAAAAAAAATTAATTTTATTTAAAGCAAGCTGAAAAATAATATAGAGAAGAATAATTGTTGAGACTGTCTATTCATGTTGTTACTGAGATAATGAGTACCACATCCAGTAGTTGCTGCCATTTCCCCCTCTTTAGCACTTTTTATAAATCTGGACACTGTAAAATCTATTTGACATAATAACCACATTGATTTTATGTCCTATTATTTTCTTAGTCCCTAAACTTCTGGAATAAAACTTAATTATTAAAATAGGGTGAAAGGCCTAATTATAACTTTGACCACATGGAATTAAAGAAATCAAACTAAGAAAATGCTTTTCATTTTCATTATTTCAAACATGTAACATTTTACATACTTTTGTTTGATTTATTCTATTTATCAATAAATGTAAAAAATGTCTACAATGCACTGGGAAAAATAAGAAAGGAAACTGAAAGAGGTGCTTTAAGAAACTTGAAATCTTGAGCTCCACTTTTCCCTTACCGTATTTGTCATAGAAGACTGACTAGGTTGGCATGCTGTATAAAATCTCATGCAGTTACTTTCCAGGCAAGACTTGCATTCATCCCAGGAATCTGTCAGAGACACCTGGCATAGCCTTTCTTCCTCTTCTAGATGTTCTTGAACTTCGTTCATAAGTTTCAGGGCCTCCTAATGAAAAAGTAGAAACAAACATCCTATTTCCATTTCATGATTCTTTGTGTACCCTACTTGATGAACTCTTTTTTTTTAATGTGTGTATTCTAAACTACTTCTTTATTCCTTCTCCGGGCCCCTAGCAGCTGACAGATCTACCCCAAAGCTTTCTGTTTGATTAAGGAAAGAGCACTGATTAATCCTTTTTGTGCAAATTCATCCATCTGTTCCTTCATTCATTTAGCAAGTGTTTATAGGATAGACATCATGCTAGGCAGAGGGGAGTCACCATCCCTATCTGGGGGAATAGCTATAATTGTTCCATTTACTTGTCTCTCTTCACATCTAGTCTTTGGAGGATGTAGAATGTGAGTCTTAAGTCTTTTAAAGCTGACACATTTCTTTCATTTATGTGCCTTTAATATTTGCATGTCCTTAAACATTGCAAGAAAGTGCAATTCTCATATGTCAAATCAAATCTGATCATTAAGTTACATTCTTTGCAGTTGCAGTATTTTGGGGACTACATTCTTCTTGTCCATATTCTGAGCACTCCCCCTTGTGGTACCTGGCTGTATGTCGTCAGGTCCCACACTGGGTGGTAACGAACCTGGCATAAGTGACACCTGTCCCTAAAAACCTCAGCCCAAACCCAGAGACCCCCACCAGGTTGACACCCCTGTCTAGACCCCCAGTATCTCTGCAAGTGTCGGCTTTTGAATACTGGCTCACTTCATGCCTGAGATGTAGTTTAGGATACTTAATAGGACCCATCGAAAGACAGTCTCAGAGCTAATGGCATCTTGCATAAGTGAGAAACCAACTGAGGGAGCAAAGTTTCTGTACTTAGTTCCTGTTGTTTCATTATAACATTGATGTTAAATATATATATACATATATATGTCTACACACATACTATATACATACATGTATGCATGCACACATACATACATAAAATTCCCAGGCAGGCACTGCCTGTATGGAGTTTTCATGTTCTCATCATGTTTGCATGTTGTTTTTTTTCTGGTAATTAAAACCAATTTATTATGAATCTTTACCTAACAGAAAAGAAAAATCAACTTTCCTGACATATTTAAGCCTCCAAACCATGTGTGCACTGACAGTCTTTCCTGTCTCCATTTTGGGGCTTAGACTCTCTGCTATTCTCGTGGTAGAATCCTGGTGCTGCCCCAGGTGGCATTTGCCACCTCCCTCAAAAGAAAACTGGCAGGACCTGAGCCCATCAAGTAATACACTACATGACCCACACAGAATTTTGTCTCCTTGGGCTTTTGTAGAGCAATCTTGGACTCCTGTCTGTTCTCAAAAAAGGTACCTCATAATGGTAGGCAGCCACATTTCCTAGACTTTCTCAATCTGTTCTTGGTTTAAATACACGTCCTTCCTTGTTGTTGTCACTAGGTTCTTGAAAACTTCAACTGTAAGTGAAGTGATTTATATTGAGTTGCACCCTGGTGGCCTACTGATTTAAACCAGGCACAGTCAACATACATCCCAAGGTCCCCAGTTCAAGACCTAGGGTTAGGAAACAACCAATGTGAACTGAAAAATAAATAAATAAAGTGCTTCTTCCTCTTCTCTCATCCTGCCTGCCTGCCTACTTGCCTTCATCCCTATTTGTACCTTTCCTTTAAAAAAAAAAAGAAGAAATTATTTATAACGAAGCCAATTATACTGTAGGCTAATTAATATAAACAAGAATTAAGTTCCTATTTCTGTCACAAAAAGATGTTTTTGAATAAAGGCCTAACACATTTCTAATATTGAACTGTCATTTGTATTCATTCATTCATTCATTCATTCATTTCCCAACCCCCTCACTCCAGTTTAGGGTCATGAGTTCCTGGAGCCTATCCTAGTACCTCAGTGCACAGGGTGAGAACCATCGCTGAACAGGATGCCCTCCCACTGCAGGGAGTATTTACACATACACACACATGCACACATGCAGGCAGAGACTGGGAGAATTGAGACCCACCAATGAACATAGCTTGCACATCCCTAAGATGTAGGAAGAAACTGGAGTACCCAGAAAAATTCCATACACACATGGGGAGAACATGCAAATTATACACAGACAGTGCCTGGTCAGGAATCTAATTTTCTATTGTCAGTGTTACAATAAAATGATGTTTAACCAAATCATGTTATTCAAGAACCAGCTATATTCTGTTCATTGTCACCAAAAACCCAAATCCCAATATTTCCAGTTCTAAACCTCACTCAACTATGTTCCCTTGAGCAAATTACTTAATATCCCTGAGCCTCCATCTCCTCCTTAGCAAATGGAAATAACAACAGGATTTACCTCAAGGTTCTGTATTAAGGGAGCTTAAAAAACACTTACCAAATTACAAGCCTCACGTTTTGGTAGGGAATTGTTGCCACAGAGGAAGTAAATCTCTGACTTAGGAGTGCCCTGTCCACTCCTTCTTTTTCTTCTAGAGGCCCTACCCACTGACAGTCCATATTTAGACTGATCTCTGTAATTTATAGTTTATTGAAATCCCATACAAACCTGGTATGGAGGGAAGGTCACATTAAGACTCTCTTGAGTTTCCCACTTTAATAAGAGTCACCTGAGTAGGGCCAGGGCTTTGTACTGGGTTAGGGGAAGGGCCTGCCCCATATTTGCCAGATTGTAATTTGCCTAAAGAATTCTTCACTATATGTCTAAAGTAATTTCAGGGAGGGAGACAGGATTAAATGGGTTTTCCCTTTTTTAATTAACTTAAAAAAAATTTAAAGGAAAGTGTCTAGTAGGAATGAAGGTGAGCACTCAGGTAGGTTGGGAGAGAGGAGGAGGAAGTACTTTATTTTTACTTAGTTGTTTATCTTGATTGTTCTCCCAAGCCCAGGACACAAACCCAGGTCCTTGGGATGTATGTGGACTGCACTTAGGCTGGAGGCAGTTGACCAAACCATTATTCCACCAGGACAAGCACTTCAAATTAAGTTAATTTTTAAATTAACTTTTAATTGAATATCCAAACCTTAAGATTATACATCAGTGCAATTTTATACAGAAAGTAGTTTTTAAGAAAAAAGTAGAAGTCTGCAAGTTCCTGAGATTTTTCAGGGCCAGAACTTAAACCAGCACTTGCATGCTTCACCCACCCTAACTGGAAAATCCTCATAGGAGGACACCCGCAGCTTCCCAGGAGGCTAGGAAAAGGGAAAGATAGAAAATGTCACTAGGTCCCACAGGCACAGCGTCAGCTGCCTTTCTCCCCAGTGATTCATTACAGAGTTTGGTGAACATGTTAATTAACATCTCAAGTCTCAGTTTCCTTCACTGGAAAATGCACGTTAATGGCTAACCCAGATGTGGGAAGGATCATGTGTTTTATGAAGGGGCTGTAAATAATATCTAGTGTCATTATTCCCAAATGGCCACACTCATAAGCCACCAGGGGAGAACCTAGCTGAAGGGCTTCCACATTTTCCTCACGAGGAGCTAGGTTTGATTTCCTCAAAATCTTTTGATTGCTGCCCAAAGAAAGGAGGATTTGCAGCTGCTGGTCAGACAGTCTCCTTTCCTTGCTAGGGGCCTGCATGACTCAGGGTATGCATAGATGTGGCTGCAGTATCAACCAGTCTGGTGACAGGCTGACATACAGCTTGGAGGCAGCCAGTCGTTCAGCCCTGTTCCAGCTGCTTAATGGCCACTTGGAGGCCACTCTGCTCAGAAGTGAGCAGAATTCCAGCAGCTCTCTGGAAGTCAGTGGCCCCCAACTTTATAGGTATATAGATAAGAGGGAGGAAATGTTACAATTTCTTTTTTATTTTTAATTTTAAAATTGTGGGGAGGAGAAATTGGGAGTGTTTAATAGTATAGAGGTTCAGTTGTGTAAGATGGAAAGAATTCTGGAGATTGCATAACAGTGTGACTGGATTTAACATCGAACTCTGTATATATATATACATATATAAATGGTTAAGATGATAAATTTCGTTATGTGTATTTATCATCATGAAATACTTTTTAAAAATGAAATGCAAAAAATAATTTACTCAATGTTAAAATTTTTAAATATTTTCTGGCATGTCCTGTCGCTCCAGTGTAGTCCACATAAAGCTCTAGGACTCAGGTCTGAGACCCTGGGAAGGGGTTTGGCCAGAATGAACAACCAAATAAATAGACAAAAATGCTTCTTTTATCTTTCTACCTTCCTACCTGCCCACTTGCCTTCATTCCACCTGCTTCCTTCTTAAAATAGTTGTTTGTTGTTTTTTTTAGGCGTGCCCTTGTGACTTAGCAGCTAAGTCCACTGGACTCTGCTCCGGCTGGTATAGTCCACATACGTTCCAAAGACCCAGGATTACAGCCTGGTACCAGGGGTAGCAACAAGATGAACAAGCAAATACAAATAAATAAATGCTTCGCCCTCCTCTCTCTTCCTGCCTGCCTGTTTACTTGCCTTCATTTCTACCTGCATCTTTCCTTTACATTTTTAAAAAATATTTTCCAGATTATTTTGGTCACAGTTCTGATTTCCTCTTTGATTTAAGGGTAATACTAGAAAAAAGTTTTTAGAAAATTCATTATTTTGTGTGTTATGTTCATTGTTAATATTATTGAACTATGAGCTATGATAATGTCTATAATTCAGAAACGTGTTGTTTGTTTGTTTTTTTTTAAGGAAAGGGGCAGACAGGAATAAAGGCAGCAGGCAGGAAGAGAGAGGAGAAAGAAACATTTTATTTTGTTTAGTTGTTCTCACTGGTTGCTTTGACCCCAGACCTGAAACTAGAACCAGGGTTCGAGTATGTGGCCTGCTTCTTCCAAGGTGATTGGCCCAACTGCTGCTCCACCAGGGCATGCCTGTATTGAGATTTATACTGTTTAACATATGATGAGTTTTCAACATTATCCTTGGACTCTGGATAGACTGTAGATTCTCCATTCGAAAGGTACATAATTTGAATTCCAGCTATTAAGTAAAGCCACCTTCTTCTGATTGAGGTAGCATCAACTTACAACACTATATAAACTTTAGATATGCAAATTCACTCTTCCTCAAATGTATGATAACACACCATACCCCCACCAAATTTCAGTAAAGGCTTTTGAATAAAAATGCTGATTAGACTGATGTATTAATTCATATGCACTGGTGCTCTCGTGTATTTGTGTCAGCCTACTATGTGTGACTAAGTACACAAGGACCCTGGGGAAAGGAGCATCCAAATTCCAGAAGACTTTGTTCACTTGCATTCAATTGCAATAACTCTTTAAGAGGACTCAGGTGAATGACAGGTGTTTCTTTATTTTATGTTTTTAAAGGAAAGGTGCAGGCAGAAATGAAGGTGAATAGGCAGACAGGTAGAAGAGGGAGGAGGAAGAAGTGCTTTTTAATATTATTTAGTTGTTCAAATTGATTGTCCCTGCCAGACCCAGGACATGAACCCAGGTCCTTGGGATGTATGTGGACTGCGCTCCTTTGGAGGCAGCTGACCAAACCACTCCTCCACCAGGACACACCAGATGACAGGTTTTGTTATCAAGTTTTAATCAAACTGACCCTCATTAAATTGATAGGAGGCTTAAAAATATTCTTAAAAAACAAATACCCGGCAGCTTAGAAAATTATAAATAATTTAAAGTCAGGTAGAAGCAAATGGCCTAGGTGGCAGTTCTTCATTATTGGCCTTTGGACAAAGTAAAAAAAAGTTTGCTGATCTAATCAGATCTGGTAAGTGATCTAAAAATTTTCATAATACTGGAGTGCCGTGGTAGAACAGTGATTTGGGTGCAGTTTATGTAAGTTCTGACATCCCGGGCTCCTGGTCTGGGACTGGCAGGAACAATCAAGGTGAACAATTAAATAAAATAGATCAAGCACTCCTTCCTCCTCTCTTCTTTTCTGCTTGCCAAATCACCTTTGTTTCTGCTGTAACTTAAAAAATAAATTCAAAATAGCTTGAAGATTTTTTTGAAATATGGGCTTACATCCATCCTAACTAAGGAAGAACCTCACCTTTAAGTATAGTTTGTGTTTGACATGTTAGTGGTAGCAAGTCATGCATTTAATTTATAAAGATATTGATACGTATACATTTAGGAGTGAATTGAATAAATACTTTAGTAGTAGGGATGGAATATCAATAATAGGGATGGAGTCCACCGATCTAGTCAAAGACTCCCCCATGTGATTTTGATTCTATGTCCTACCGCCGAGGGCACTGAGGATAAAGCATTTTTAAGAAAACAGCTCTTCTCCAACAGAGATGACTCCCCCAAGCCCCTGAAGTTAGAGTCCTTCAAAGTCTATTCTAGAAGGATTATATTCTTTGAAAAAATGTCCTTCAAACGTTTCCTCCACCAAGGTTTGCTCCCCAGAAAAATTTTCATTAGGGAAAATAAGTAATTCACTAATTGCACCAACACATGCCATGTTAATGGTCCAGATGAATTTAAGAACAGATATTATTTCCAGGTACTGTACCTGCTTTTCTTTTTTGCATTCCTTTAGGGTCTTCATTAGATTGATGTGCTCCTCCTCTCTTCTTTCCATCATGATTTTCATCTGCTTAATACCAATCAAAGCCATCTTCACCTCTTCATCTACATCTAGCTCCCCAGCCTTGGAAAAACCTAAAAGATAGGTTGTAGTGTGCTTCTCTGAAATCTAATTAGATCACAGATCAATTTTTCATGTCCCCTAAATAGAGGCTTAATTACTCTTTTGTCACATCAGGCTCAGAAAGCAGATCAGAATGAACTAGCTTCCATGTGAGCAGCCCCTTCAGTTCCTCACTTCTGAGCTCTTAGACAAGTCAAGTACATTTAACTCCTTCTTGTCATTTTCCTCAGGGCCTGTTTTCATTTATCCATTTTTTTTCTTTCACTTGAGACTCAATTGTGTTTATATTAGAGAAAAGTTCAAATTTTCTTCACAAACAATTTACATTAAATGCCCTACTGGGAACCTTAAATAAAGTGAACAATTTCCCTTTCTTTCAGCTTCAATTACCTAGAAAGTATCTCATAAAATGCAAGATTCTTTAAAACCCACTGCACATCTCTTATATACCTTCAGTGAGCCTGTAGCAGTTATAAAAATTCATTCATTCTTCACAAGAGCCGAGATGGCTTCCTAAGGAACTTATTCTTGCCTCAAAATTTAATTATAGATCCCAAATCAGTTACAGTTTAACTAATTTGTTTTTTTAAGTGTTAAGTACTTAAAGCATATATCATCAAGCAAAGGTCACAAGGTAATGAGCAAAGACCAACCAGATTCAATGTCACTAGACCCCGTTCTTTTACTGTCTCAAGAATAACTGCATAGATTACTTTAATTGTTTAAATTTTTCAAATGCTAGAAAGAAGTTCACTGTTCATTAAAACCAGGCTTAAATGACACCAAACATCTGGAGGAGACCAAGAAATACAGTCAGAAAGTTGGCAAGTCTTAATCTACACGATAGCAAACATCTGGATGTGTGCACGGCCTCAGAGGCTCCATTGGAATTTTCTATTTTTAGCCAGATGTTTGGCATCACATCTCTTTGGTTTAAGAGCCTGGAGAAGGCCTCACCATGAAAGTAGAGGGGAGTAGTGAATACAGTTATCTTTCGATGGTAAATCACTGTAAATGCCAGCAGGACATGCAAACACATAAACAGGACATGGCACAGATAAAGAAGCCAAGTGTACCCTTCAGGTTTCCACGGAGAGCACTGCTGTCCTTCCATGTAGGTGCACAATGACGATCTTTCAACCATAGCAGATTCACAATAAACACCAAGAGTGGCGGCTTCATGTTCCCGCTGTTACTGCAAAGGAAAAATAAACCTGCATCAAATGCTTTCCATTAGTGTGGTTTCTGTAGGCATCAATTGAAAACACATGGTGAGCCAAAGCATTTTTCTGTCCATTTTACTTTATGACTTTAGACAATTCATGCTAATATGCCTGAGACATAAGAAAACCTGAGATATAAATAAATAAAAAAACAATCCAAGTCTTTGTTTTGTTTACATTGATGTTAAATAAGGTCATCATATGAAATATCTGAAATTTAAGACAAAGAGCAGTATGGATTGCAGCCCTGTAAGATGCAAACTTAGTTGTATTTCCTTGTCTACAATAAACATCCCTAAACACAGAATTAGTCAAATTATATTAGATTTTTTTTTCTCCAAAATTCTGAATCTTCAACAGAGTAGGTGGGTCACTAGTTTTTTTTAAATGAAAGCAATAACAACCTCAAACATTTTCTCCTACTTCTTATAAAATCCATCAAGTGATGTGAATAGTCACAGTTAAATTTTTCTTCCCAGACATGAGTTTCCTTTTGAATTTAACTATAAGCATTAGTTACAAACATTCCAAATACAAATGCTTAAAACATTACTAAGAAAAGTAAAATAAATTAAAATAGCTTTAACAAAGTTAGATCTATAAATTAAGTTAGATTATCTTAACTTACCCCAAAGGGGATAGTAATTTACTTTATGCATATTTGCTATTTTGGAAAAAAAATTAAACCTCCTTTATTTAATCAGTATTTGGAATGTCTTTAATATAATAATGAAATAAAATCTGTACTAGTAGTTAGAAGGTTCTTGTATTTTTCATATATCTCATCTATCATTTAAAGTCTTATTCTTCTTTTTAAAAACTATATTAAGGAATACTGCATCATAACATTATAAAGTGTGCATTGTTGTAAATAATTTGTATATAATACATTAAGTTCACCAGCAACAATACAACTCTCTCCTCCACCATATAACAAATCTCTTTTATCCAATAGAACTTTTAAAAATTAATATCCTATTTACCCAATGAAACTTTTCAATATATTTACCACTAACTTTGTAGTGTCTCTCCAGTGAAGTTACCACCAGCTTCTGGAAGCAACTTCAATTTCTTCTGATTTAATTTTTATCCGTGCCAGGGATTTAGTCTTATTCTATTAATTTGATGACACAGTTTTTAATCCTATTAAAATAACATTTTGAGATTGAGTGTGCCTTAAAATTTGGTAGCGTTTTTAGAAATAAACACTAGAGGGCGGGCTGTGCACATAATCAGAAGTAATGACCTTGAGCTACTTTATTTTACACAATTAAGTTTTGATAGGACTATTGAAAACTTAATTTTTTTAATTTTAAATTTATGATATGTATATTCCTATATAGGCAAACAAATTTTTTTGAGTAAATATACTCCTGGATCAACGTTTTGAAGATTACATAGTTGATTAGCCTTTTTTGAATAGGCAAACATATTTTAAACCTAATAAATTATAAAATCTAGCATATAAATTATGCAATAGATGAGAATTACAGCCTTATTTCAATTTCATAATTGAATAGCTGAACTGAAAATAATAATGACCTTCTAATGATTCATTTAAAAATAACTTAGCTATTAGTCACCAGGTGTAATTTGGCTTCTGAAATCTCAAGATCATCTTGGGCCCCCTTGAAGGTTTTCAGAGATTAACCAGTCAGTACTTATGCGCTCAGTACTTTTCTAAATGAGCAGACTGACAATTCTGAATGGATCCACCTGTCTTTCGGCATCCTGTGAAGTTGGTCCTTGTGTTTCAGCAACCTGCAGTCTGGACTTGATCTCTGCTCCACTTGGGCACTGGGTAGAAAACAGATCAGCTCAAAGCAAAACTTGCACTGTTATTCTTTTAAGTAGTTTACTGTCACCTTTGAACAACTACAGTCCAGACCTATCCTGAGAGAGGGCCATTTGTTCAATGGAGGGAGCAGTACTTCGAGTACTTTTCTCAGAAAGAGCAGGGCACAGTCTTGAAAAGTCAGTCATAGGGAATTGTCCAGCATTACTCTGACCCCAAAAATCATTAGTTTTCTGTTGTCCAAGTTTGGGCCCATTTGAAGTTACAACTGTCATCTGCACACCTCTTTTTAATCCCAAATTTTGTCAAAAATGGAACTAGTTGTTTGGAAAGTTCAGTGGCAGATGTTTCTGTACTCTAAATTCTCCCTTTACGTGCAGTTTCTGAGAACAGAACTTTACTGCTAGCCATTATTAACTACTTTTAAAATATCTTGAAGCTGCCCAAAAGTTTCTTCCTCTAATTATTTCATGTTTTCACAGCTGCCATTTTGTTCTTAAGATTAAGCAATGCTTCATGTGAATGTGGTCACTTTCATAATTATGATGTCATTTTGTCCCGAATTTAATTGGATTTTAAAATATTACAGATAGTTTATTAGTGACTAAGGAAACCTAGAAGCAAGGTCATCTTAATTAAGAAAGACAGCAAGATGTATGTGGCATTCACTGAGAATCAGAGGAGTCACACAGATGGGTTTCAAATGTCAGCCTTATTATTGCTAAGTTCAGGCTAGGACAGATTATCTCTGCTGTGTGACCATAATGGACTTGCTACTATGTACCCCTGAATGGATATGTCTATCCTACCACTGGTATAGACAGGAAAACCCCTGGGCTTCTAGTTGGGGCACTTACATGGCAGAAAGCAGACTAGGAAGCCTGTTCCATTGGTGCTGCTTCCTGTGTGACATCAGCTCCAGGATACAATGGCATTGACCCCCTGGGCTTTGCAACATGGGAGCCCCACATGTGTCCAGTAGACAAGCTGAGATTTTCTGGTTAAAACCATTAAGATCAGAAAGGTAAGGAGAGTAAATCCCTAGTGAGTTCTCCATACTGATGAGATCCAACAAATGGATTCTTCCAGGAGTCATAGAACTACGCCTGCTTAGGAGGATGAAAGGCTGGAGAGGCATCCTGTAAAAGTTCCTTCCTAGTTAATAGGAGTCAGTCCTCCACACAACCTACCCAAGTCCACCACCAAAAAAAAAAGAAAGAAAAAAATCAAGGCAAGAAATTAAAGATCAAAAAATTATTTATGTAGATTATAATAGTAAGTAATTTCACTAGATTTATTTTCTTCCTCCTCCCTTCTTCTCTACCTTCATTTCTTTAGTCACTCATTTAATAAGCTTAAAGGATAGAATTCACATTAAAAAGCAAAATTTTAGAAACATAAAAATTCTAAAAAATTGCCCCCTTTTGCAGGCAAATGTTGATCATCTCCCTGATAGAAAGATCGATGATACAACATAACAGTCCCTGATTTAAGACATCAGGTTCTATCAAAATCCCAACCTCACTGTGGACTCCAGACCTGTGTGTCCTCAAAATAATTGCAAAAAATAATCTCTACTTTTATTCCCAGCTCTAAAGTTTTGTGATTATTATTCACTTAGTCTCATCAATTATATAAGTTATCTTTAAAATAAAACAATTGTAGCCACTTTATCTCTCTTATAGAGCTGTTGAACTAGTCAAATTGGTTAATAGAAATGAAAATGTTTTATTGAGCCATAGAGAGCAATGTAATTAGAAGGTAGACAACAACCTCTTTAAAAAATTCAGACTAAACTAAAAGTATTATTTTAGTCTCATATAACAATGGCAACAAAAGTAGACCTTGAATCTAGATTTCAAAATCTTTCATGAAAAAAGTCAAACTTGAATACAGTGTGAGGAAATTATATCCCACTTACCTCATCATAAATCGGAATTTATTTGTACAGACCAACATCACATAAATTTAATTATTGATCAGGATGTATATAAATGTCAAATACATTCTGAAAGTTCTGTCACACCCAGCGTATGACCTCTTACCCTTCCCCTGAGTTCAGTTCTTGGAATAGCTTATTCAGCATATGTAACCAGGGCACCTATTATGTTCCACAGACTAAACAGACTCCAGAATAGAACAGAAGCTCTCTGCTTTCTAGGAGCCCATGTTGTGTTGAGATGGGACAGAAGTAGTCAATACACATATACATGCATAAGCAAGAACATAGAGAATGAAAGCTGTTACAAAGAAAATAAAATGGGGTAGTATGATTGTCAGTAACTTGGGTAGGGATGGTTACTTTAGGTTATTCTTCAAAAAAGGGCCGTTTAGAGGAGGGGTCTCTGCCTAACACCATCCTGAAAGCAGATGCAACTACATAATTTGCAGGGCTCAGTGCAAAAGGGAAAGGTAGAGTCCTTTGCTCAAAAACTACTAAGACTTTCAAGGTGGCAAGAGCAGAGCATTAAACCGGGCACAAGGCCTTCGGGAACATGGAGCACAGTCACCTGTGCACAAAGCTGGCCTTACAGCACATCAAGGGCAGGACACTGAGGAACAGAAAAGAGACCAATGTGGCCGGGTGCGGTGAGATGAAGCAGGATGCTATTAGGTGAAGAGTCAGAAAAGTGCAGGTGGTTACAGCATGGCAGGGTAAGAAAGTAATCTTTCGTAAAAGGGAGATTGGACAATCTTGGAGGATTTTACAAAGGGCAATAATATGATCTGAGATACAGGTTTTAAAAGGCCACTGGACTGCTGTGTGAAAATCAGACGACAGGACAGTAAGGTAGGAGTGGAACCAATCAGGAAGCCATCTTCATCAACAGGACAGAGTCAATGGCGGCTCCTTGGGCAGAGTGAGAAGAGGTTGAAATTGGGGTTTAGGCAGGACCAGAATGTGAGGGAAGGAGCAGAATCAAGGATGACTGGGTTTTGCTTGAGCTATGGGTGGACAGAGATGCCTTTTTCTGAGATGAGTCTGGGCCCTGTCACCCTCACTAAGCTCCTGTGACTGTCTTCTCAGTACAGCCTGATTTCATTTGCCTCAGCAATGGGAAGTTCGTTACTAAAGGCATCAAAGAGCTACTGATTACCAAGTCTCCTGCTTACTCTTTGTCTCCCTCCTACTCTTTGTCTCCCTCCTACTTGTCCTCCATGTGGCATTTGGCACAGTTGACTAGCAGCTATTTTTTAAATCATCTACTCCTTTGATATTAATAATGGCATTTTCTCAGGGTTCTCCTACATCTCAGACTGCTTTGTTTATTTGTAACAGAATAAAATTTCCTTCCCCTTCTTCCTTTTATTTTCACTCCATTCTCCATCTTCTAGATCTCCTTTATCTACCCATTCCAGTCCCTCCACAGGAGAGTCTTTTAAGACAACGATGAACCACAACTGTGTTTTGACAGGCAGATTATTCTGTGGTTTGTCTTCTAGATGCTCTCCTTGGCAGAGTGGAGAGGGGAGAGGTCGCTGGGGGTGAGCTGTACCAGGATCCCAGAGCAATGGTGCAGGAGAGCAAGGAAGCAAGGGACAAGGGCATGTAATTTGGACTTAGTGCTGACCAGAAGGTGACCTGAAGATAGCAGGTAAGACATGTTACAGAAGCCTCTCGATTCCAGGCACATTTCTGATTAGCTAGTGGTAGGAATGGGCTAAGTCTGTTTTACCATCCCATGCAGATTACATATTCATTCTTTTAACAATATTTCTGGAGTGGTTGCTATGTGCCAGATACTTTATAGACACTAAAATCCTCTTTTTTCTTTCCTCTATTATTTTGCTTCACCTTTAAATGTTTATAGTCCCCAAGGTTTTGTTCTTGGGGATAATGCCAAGGCCCCCTCTTTGGCCATTATGCCATAGAAGTGAAGCTTCACAGAGCCAGCCTTCTATGGACTGTCTCTCTCGATTGCACAACCAACAGGGATTTCAGATTCAACAGTTCCTTGTTCAACCTTTTCTCCTCAAGCTCATCCAGTCATGGTCTCCCCATCACCAGATCCAGACATTTGGGAATCATCTCAGACTTTGCTTTCTCCTTCGAATTCGTGGCTAGTCAAGCAGACTGCAGATGATGTATTGTCTCTGCGTCCATGCAGTGCAAAGCCCCGTGAGTTAATGACTAGATGTGCTGAGTGGAACCCCCCTCTAGGCTCAGGCAGCTAAAGCACAGTCTATGAAAGGCATAGAGCCAAAGTCATAGGACCCAGGGCCAGGGTGGCAAACAAAACAAAAGGCTAGTGCTGAGTTTTATTATTTAATAAACTAAAACATGTAGAGATCAGTAGACCATTAGAGCAAAAAAGTGAAGTCATAGTTGATTAAAAGTCAAATTTTTCTTTGAAATATGGTGATCTTACTCTGACCCTGGCAAATGTTTTAATTTGGTTCTTGATCTCCAAGGCAAAGGATGGGTAAATACCATGCTTGATAACGTTAGCTTACAACCCCAATGACCTGTGGAGGAAGAAATCATTCTACCAATTACATAGTAACCTTTTAGCCTCACCTTCCGATACATAATTGGCTAAGTAATGGCAAGTCCAAATTAAATTAGAGAGGACACACAGGAACATATAAATAATATCATAATATATTTCTTGACTTGTTAAGTTTATCTGAGTGAATTAGTCTATGTGAAATAAAGAATTCCCTGTGTTCACTGACTCTGAAATTTTTGGAAGAAGATAGTACACCTAGATTATTATAATTTTGGAAGAAGACAGCATACCAAATTATACACATATCTTATAGCTTTTTGTAAGGGCTTGCAAGAGCTTTTTGGTTATTGCCGAATTTTTGCCTAAAAGGAAGCGAGGAATTTGTTGGGATCAGCAAAGTCAGGGCACCTGCCATGCTCCCTGTAGCTTTGATATTGGGCTCTTGTTAGTCAAAAGTGTCACAGACGACCTCTTTTTAAAACATCAGAATTGTAAATCAACGACTCTTTTTTGAGGCTTTATCTTGTTCTTTCCTTTGAAATATATTCCTCTGTTTCTTCATTTTGCTCAACACTCTGAGTTGGTTTCCATGCTCTAGATGAAACAGCCACCTCTCCCAGTACTGAAGCAGCGGCCTCTTGTAGAAATGAACCTCATCTTTCAGCCCTGCCATGGCACTCAGCACTCAGTTGTCTCTCAAACCTCTGTGACTTTTAAAGGAAAAACTATTTTATTTTTGATGACTCCAGTACTTGAAGGTGTAACAAAACCTGTCTGTCTCCCAAAGGGGAGGATCTGTCAGCACCCAGATTTAAGCTGATTAGCAGCCAGACAACAGGCAGCAGCTTTTAAAGTCTGCAGATATTTACATTCTTGGGGGACTGCAAGCATAAACCACTGGTGCCAGGTGATCTGGAGGTGTCTCCTTGATGGCAGTTGTAAACATTGGGGTCTAGATAGGAGTATAAGCCCCTAGCTGGGAGTTATTGGCAGACGAAGAAGTCAAAGACTGTGTCCATTGGCCCCATTCCCTGAGAGCTCCTCTGCAGGCCCTGCACTATGCAAACCTGCCCTCAGGCCAAAGCCCAGGACAAGCAGATGCACCTTCTTCTCAGGAAGACTGGGGGTGTTCCAGTCTGCTGTCTGGACAGAATCCTGGGGGGAACAGTCTGCCAAGAACTTCAGATTGTCACAGCCCCTTGGGACCTAGAATTCAAGACACCCTGAGCTCCAGAGACAGGTGACCAAAAGGTGTCCCCTGGGTGACTGCCGCAAAAACCCGGGTTCCCCTCCCAGAGATGCCGACACTCTAGAACGCAGCAGAGGGGGGAGCGTGAAGGCACACCCACCCTCTGGGGTCGCTGGAAAGGCTTACTCTTAGCTCTCAGACTTGTGTTTAATTAGAAGCCTGCGCCTCAGGCTGCAGCTGTGATATAAACAGATGGGCCTCTTTCACAGGCACACTGAGCACTTGAGTCTGTTGTTCCCTCTTCCTGAGCCCTGAAGGTGATCACTTTTAGGATTTTTTTTCCATTGGTTAAGTCCCATGGGACCTGGCCCTGCTGACCTTCAGAGCTAGGCAAAGTAGAAGTGTCCTGTGGCAAAAGCCACACAAAATAGGGCATCAACCAGGGGTAGAAGCTCTCTCCTGGGAGATGCTGGTGAGCAGGGCAATACTGAGGGGTAGCACACAGATGGCGCCCACAGGCCTCCGTCCTGGAGTCCCAAGACCTGGGCCTCAGGCTGAAGGTTAATAAATGAGGTTCTTTCACATAGAAATGGTTTCTTCTGTGCTGGGTCCTGGGGTGAGAGTTTGTGAGGAGCCCTTTGAAAGCCACTTTTCAGCTTTCCCCATTTGCTACACAAGCTCTGTTGGTTTTCAAGGCTGAATTTGATGGGGAGTGTCTCTCAGGTGCAGGACTTGAAAGCTGGGATCCGGCTGTGGGAGTGACCCCTTCACTGCTCAGAGAGAAGCTCCTGGTTTTGAATTCTCTCCCAATTGGGGATTGCCCCATGGGGTGGGGACTGGGGTCTATGACAAGACTGTCTCAGCTTCTCCTACCCACTTTGATGTGGTTCCTTTCCTGCCTGATGTGAAGGAGTTGCTCGGTTAGCTTTTACGGTTGGTTTTATTGTTGTTGTTTTTCCAGTGGAAATGGTTGCATTTGTAGCTGTAGATTTGATGTGTCTGAGTTGGAGGGTGAATTCAGGGTCTTCCTATGTTGCCATTTTATTTTATTTTTTAAAGAAAAGGTATTGGCAGGAAGGCAGATGAGTAGGCAGGCAGGCAGGAAGAGAGGACGAAGAAGTGTGTTATTTTGATTTGTATTTGGTTGTTAGTCTTGGATCACAAGTCATGAACCATGTTCTTGGGACGTTGTGGACTCTGCATGGTGGATTTACCCACTATGCCACCAAGATATGCCTCCTATGTTGCCATTTTAAACTAGAACTTTCCCCATGACTTTCTTATGGTAGGTGAAAGTGAATTTTTAAAATGATGTGTCCACATTTTTATAAAACCATCTCTCTGGTCACCAAGATCAGTGATAGCTAATAGATTAAAATGGAACTGTCTTATATAATTCAGATGAAGTAACTTCTGGACTGGTACTCACTAGCTAGAGAGACATCCTTTATCATTACTGAGGTCGAAGGGACAAAGGAAGAAGCAGTGATTCTGGAGCCTAGTGAGAGCTGGACCCAAGAGAGAGAAGGGAACCCAGGAATCCAGGGGACAAGAGGTGATGCCACCTGCAGGTGAACCTTCCTGGTCACAGGGCAAGAGAACAGAGTGAGGGTGGGGTAGCCCCAAGCAGATGTGCTTTGGTTTGGCACTAGGTGAAGGACTGCTGATCTTCATCACTGCTCAGATTCCAAACACAGGTCTTAGAATTTACGTGATCAGCACTTTAGCCACTTCAGCTGTCTGAGCCATGAGGGTGAGCCTTCACCAACGCTTTTCATGTGGAAGGATTGCAGTGTACCATTCTGCACTGGGAAATTGATAAACTACTCAGATGCATACAAAACTTCAACGACTAGAGATAGCTGTTAACTTGTCTTTTCTCTCTGATCCTGTTTAGTTTCTATAAATGAAGAGACAATTGGGGGAAATGCACAAATGGTCCAAAAGAAGTTTTAGGAGACCTACTAAAACTATCACAAATATTCTGTTAACACTGCAAAGTAGTGGGAACTGAAGGTAAACTGTCCTTTCCATGGGAGCTGAGGGAGCAGGAAGACTAGGGAACAAGAGGCCCAAGAGTGGTCCTGGTTTGAACACTGTGGGAACAATCACATCTAAAACTTACTTGTGAGTGTGTTTTGTTTTGTTTTTTTGTAATCTCTTTTTCTTTTAATCTCAAAAATTTCAAAAAGATCTCTTTTATTTGAGAAAAAAACTCCAGTACCCTTTTGAATATACAAAAAGAAGGCCTGTATTTAGTCTGGAATGTACCTGAGATGAGGAATCTAAGGGCTTTGGATTATGATGAAGTTGACTGATGTTTTGGCTTCTCCTGGTCTGGGCTGGGGCAAGGAGGTGGGAGTAGGAATGAGATTTGGGGAGATGGCTAGACCTCAGAGATTTGAGCCCTGGCATGTGGGGAAGAAATGTCTTGAAGAAGGAACTGTGATTCCTGCTTTCTGGATGGAGGTCTGGAACCTGAGAGGGAGGTGGTCAGTAGGTAGCCTTAGAGGAGAAACAGCCACGTCTTCAGTTGTTGTCTGTTAAAAGTCAAGCCTGGTTGTGTGGTGTTAGGAGTCAGACTGCGTGTAGCCTTGAGATGGAAAAGGAAAGGCCTTCTTCTCCCTGTGGGTCTGCACGGTGGTAGTAGCAGTATTTCAAGGAAGAATATTGATCTAGGAGCATTCTGACTCACAGTCAGAGGTACTGACAGAGAAAGGCTGTGCTTCCTATATCTGCAAGGGAAGGTCTTGAAATATTGTCATTGAAATGTTAAAGGGTAGTATGATTCTGGAAAGCAGAAAAACTAGGGAACATTTTGGATTATGTGTAAATTCATTACAAAAGTAGGAAAAAAGAGAAAGGGGAAAAAAAGAAACAATCCTGGGATTTCTCTGAAGTAGATGATGTAAAATATACCACGTGTGCTTTCCTGAAATGTATCCTTTATCCTTTTTATTTTTGACATCTTCTGTGATGATATAGAATGTTCTTTCATAAATTAGAATATATTTAAAAACTCTTTGAGGAACATTGTGATATAATAGTGCAATAGCACATTACCAAATAGAATATCAAGCAACTAGCAAAGCAGAATTTGTAAAATATTTTTTAAATGCTAAATCACAGCAAAGAACATTCTAAATTTATTCATATTTAGAATGATTTTTCCTAGAGCTGTTGTTTCTATTCATGTTAAGTTTATCTTTAGATTTTAAATTAACAGTTGATTATTCATCAAATTGTTTTTCTTCTAAAAGTAGCTACACACATATACAATATGCATGCAGATATGTATATATATATATATATATATAACAAAATATAAACAAATACACACAAACAACAAACTTCTTTTTGTAGTATTTGGTGGCTGCATAATGCATTGGGAGCTCATTGTTTTACTCATTCTGCCACTTATCACCTACCACAGCTGGTGATTTCATCCTTTACATTGTATCTTATTCATTCATTCCAAAATTATCTATGTTGTACACTATTGTTCATAGCAGCTTTGTTCATAAAACCCCCTAATAGGAAACTACTTAAATGTTCTTAATGGGTTAAGCAAACTGTGGTCCATCAAGGTTATGGAGTACTACTCAGCAAAAAATTGGAATGAAATATTGATATAAACAACAAATTGGATAAACTGCAAGGAAATTGTGTTAAGTAAAAAAGGCAATTTCAAAAGGATACATTTGTGTAACATTCATGAAATAACATAATTACAGAGATGAAGAATAGATTAGTGACTCCCAGGGGTTTGGAATGGACATTGGATGTCATTATAAAGAGGTAGCATGATGGTTTAATTGTTGATTGGGATGGCGATGTTCCACATAGGTACAATTGTATGGAACTAAACACACACACATGCACATACACATACACACACACACAAGTGCATGCATAACTGCTGGTATCTTCTTAGTTTTGATATCATAGTTGCATAAGATATTAACATTAGCTGCGGGAAGCACACTTTGTACATCCCTATACATTTTTTGTAACCTCCTGTAAAATAAGTCTATACATATTTTAAAATTAGAAATTAAAAATAATCTCTAGGAATTACGTGCAGTGTGATAGGCATTGTCCCTCTTTTTTATTTCCTTTTTTATCCCTTCTTTTCCATACCTACTTCTGCCCTGTTTTAGGCTCCCCCACCTCCCTCTGAGTTGTCTTACCCGCTCAAGTTTATTCTCCACCCTACTATCAAAGGGATCTTTTAAAACAGTGTTTCTTAAACCTTACAGTGCAAATGAACCACCTGTGATCTTGTTAATGCAGATTTCTGATTCAGTATATCTAGCCTGGAATGCTGTGTTTCCAACAATTTCCCAGGTGATATTGCTGCTTCTGGACCACCCTTTGAGTGGGAGGATCTTAAGTACTTCCTGCCCCACTACGGGTATCCCTTTAGTTGATTCTCATTCGTGGTAGACTAGAGTTCAATCAGAGCATGTAACTTGCTCAAAAGTTTCCAAGGGCTTTCCATGTCCCTTGGAGTAAAACCCCAAAGATTTATAATAGCTTACAAGGCTCTTCAAGCCCTCCCCACCCTAAAACTCTGACTGCATCTCCCATGATTCTCTTTTTCCACTTCAGCTATAGCTTCACTGGCCTTATTGATGCTCCTGAAATATGCCAGGTGTCATCTTGCTATGGGGCCTTTGCACTAGCTGATCCCGTGCCAAGAATGTTCTTCCAGATGTCCACACCCCTAACTCCCTCCATTGTTTCAACTCTATGCACAAAGTACCTTCTCAAAGTGGCCTGTCCAATTGGTGCCTATTCTCCTCTTTAAAATCAAAAGCTACTAATCTCCAACTCATTCCTGATCTCCCTAACTTCCTCTACTCTTCATTTTAATATAACATTTATAACCTGCCAAACATATTATATAATTTATTTGTATATTATATCCATTGCTTATTTTTGATATTCTCCTTAGAGTAGGGATATTTTGTTTTATTGACCAACGAATCTCAAGTACTTAGCACAGTGTGAACTGAACGGAATTGCTTAGCACACTGACATAACCTGATTCTGGTCTGTCTTTCATACAATCACCCACCCACTGCTTCCTTCCATGTACTTTGTGCTCCAACTCTCTTAAACTACTAGTAGTTGCACAAATACGTCACGCTGTATTTTATCTCCATTTTATACATGACTCCTTCCAGGTCTTTCTCCCAATTGTTACTTATTCATCAATGTTTAGATCAAGAGCATTAGTTTATTTCCAATATGGGGCATTCTTGATATGCTTTCTTTTATGACTCCATTCTACTTTTATATGCCTCTCATTATACTTACTTTCCTTTGTTTCAATCACTTATTTGTATATTGAATCGGTCAGGTTCTACGCAGGAAACGGACAACACACTCAGAAGAAATCAGGAAAGCAATTCGTGAAAGGACTATTTACAGGCGTGGGGAGAGGTAAGGAAATTGATGATTGGATACAGGAGCCCAAGAGTCCCGGGAATTGCAGTCACGGAGGAACTACCAGAGTTCCTATACCAAAACAGTGCCTCCCACGCCCGAGCTCCAGTAGAGCCACAGGAAAGGAAGCCCCACAGGGAGTGCTCATAGAGGTTAAACCCTGGGGCATGTGTCAAGATAGAGAATGGATAAGGGGAAAGGGTGGCAAAGAGGGACCAACCAGCACCCAGATTTATCTCCCCATTAGATGAAAGGTTCCTGAAGTCCAGACCCTGTCTCATTCATCCTGCAGACCCAGTGCAGGACTTGACCCAGCATAACCATACAAGAAATGTTGTGGAAGTGAATTATAATGCTTGATCATGTGCTACATTTAACATATTACTGGTTGGAAGATAGACAGGAAGGTAGGCAAGCTGTTCATTATCTTTGACGCATTTTTATTCACTTTTACATAGAATTACTTTATATATTTTGTTATATCATATCTAACTCAGATAATAACAAAACCGCGACTGAATCTGCTGTAAAGTTTAATTTGGATCTTTTTTTTGTTTAAGTTCAGTTTGTTGAGTTCAATCTCATAGCTGCAAAAGTAACATGGACCTGGAAATAGAGGTGTCTATTTGGGGCCATCAGCATTAGATAGAAAGCATAAGAATCACAAAATATTTCAATTAGTGATGCTTGTCCACCAAAACAAACATCATCTCCAGATTCTGGCAGCCAAGATGTAATAGATAATAGCTTGTTTACTGTGAAAGTCAGGCAAAGAGGTAGAGTTTTGAGGCATGAGGTAATCCATATACTCAGTACAATGACACAGATGAAATCATGGGATGATCAATCATGCTGGCTTGCCTGGGACTGTGTTGATGTCCTTAGCCTGGGAAACCCTTGGTCACAGGTCAACTAGGACAGTGGGTCATCCTACAATTGGAGTTGATTAACAAAGATTGGATTTTATTCCTCTTGATACAACTTCATTAAGAGGTATTACTTTAAGATGATTAAGTCATTATATCTCTTTGACAGTTGTCTTGCATTTTGTAAAACTTAGAACCTTCTTAACTAGGATCTGTTAAAGTCACTGATTAAGAAGTTGCAAGAAAAACCCTTCACTGCCAGTATTCTCTTAAATCAATTCTTATAAAAATGACTTAATCCAATTAATTTCTCAGGTGTTAAATCAAAATGTAATCTAGCATATTTATGGAAATAACAAGATTCTTTCCACTCATTTCCTCCAGTTTCTGGGTATATTTCCAAACACTTTGCTGGTCATCTCCTCTATAAATTGTAAGTCTCTTGTGATAGTCTACAGGAGGAGTGTGCACACAGAGCTGTAGTACCAGTGGCCATTTCTAATCTTTATATATGTAAGTAAAAAAATGATTGAGAACAATTTGAAACTTTTTGCAGCAAGTCTTTATCCTCAAACTTTTGGCTGAACTGTAGAAACTTGATATGCAATAAAGTTGCCTGGTTCTTGAACCAGATAAATTCTTTTATTAGTGAGAAACATCATATAGATATTGATTTATCTGCCCTTTATGTAAGTACAGGAAATATTTAGCCAATATGTAGTATTTATAATTTATGATAGACTTTTGAGAAAAAAATTGACAGATTGTTTTGAATCTCAGTAGGAAAGGCGAATGCTACTCAAGTAAATTTTTTAAAAAATGCAGCTGCTGAGCGCATTAATAATATGTGAGTCATAACTGACCAAACAACAGTTTGCATATATGAGGAATAGATAGACTTGTCACCAAAATTAAGATTTGCCTATGCGATGTCATTAAATTAATACTTATAAATATATCATTATTAATTTTTATGACTGGAAATCACTGACATTTTGGGGGCTAAATCGCTTAAATAATTTGAAAAATCAACTTTTGAAATATCTAAAGTTAAAAGTATTACCTAAGCATCGTAAGTCATCATCATCTGAGAAAATTAATAATGAGAGTTACCTTTATTGAGCATTTTATGTATCAGGTACTCTGTTAGATATTTTATATAAATTTCATTTGATCCTTTCAACACCATAATATGAGTATTACCAACCCCATTTTATAGATAAATAAAACCAAGTATCAGAGAAGTTATATAATTGCCCAATATCACAAAACTGTTAAGGTTTTGATAGTTCTGGTTAGCCAGAATTCTGTCTTCCCTAGATCTCTGTTCCTTCCACTACCTCATATAATTACTTTAAAACAAAATACTTAAAGACATGTCAAAATTCCGTTCTGATAACTATACTATTTTGTTTCCATCTGTATAATTTCATTGTATTTTACTAATTAAGAATGAAATAAGTTAAATAAGAAACCATGCATAGCACTGTAAAATCTATAATGACACTTTTAGTGCTGGCCGAACGATCCTTACTAATTCTACTCATTTTGGTAATTTGCTCATGTATTTCGATTTCTGAAAGAGTTGCCAAAAGCTATTAAAAGGAATATTTTTAAAATTCAGTAAATCAGAACAACATGGGCACATGCTAAAGATTAATTTTGAATCATTTACATATATGGCATTCTGGAAAAAAAGGAGGTTTTTTTTTTTAAGTGCAGAAAAAGGAATGCAACCTATTTCTTGCAAGAGCATATGAGTGGATCTCATATTCTCACACATGGCTTTTGTTTTCAAATTCTTGAAAGTGCAGAAATTCTTTTAATTTAAAGGTGAGCCCATGGAAAATCCAGAACAGCTGTAGAAAACCAGAGAGGAGCACAGTGCCACAGCCATTTTTTCAGTTTGTGACACCACCCCAGGGAGATCTGACCCTCTGCTCACCACTGTTCTAAATTATCAAAGACAGGAACCCGGTCCGATGCTACAAACGTGATGCTTCCATGGAATTAATTGTTTCATGAGCTGATCCTGCCTGAAGGATGCTTAGTGTGGAGAAAGACTCAGGCAACCCGTTAGACTCAAGAGAGACTCCAGGCTGGCTAAGGAAGAAGTCTCAGAAAGGGTCTAAATTCAGCCGACTGGATAGTGAAACTTGGGAAACAGTCATGTGTCAACATGCTATTTGAGGGACCTGGCAAAACATATGACTATGACTTTTTTTCAAGGTCACGCAAAGTTTAAGTGATTTTTTAACTATCCCACATTCCAATGTATCCTTCCCTATCAATTCGTTTCCCCTGGTAGTTCATCATTCTATCTTTGTGGCATTTTTATTAGGTAACAATATCTCGTCTCTTCTCCGTAATTGTGCTGCTGCATATTTTTGGAAACATTTCCACTGGTCACTATCTGGGACTAAGGGGTTTCATCAGTGTTGAGGTGGGAGTTTTGAAAACCCTGCTTTCAAATGAGACAGGTAAAATAAATGGCTTTTACTAGAATTTCTGTTCTTATTGTCCAGAGGAAAATCACTGAGAGAGAAAAACAGATAACAAAGCTTTATGTTTTCTACGGTAAGATCAGTGCATTGAAAGTAGGCTAAGCTAAAGTAATCAGCTTAATCCAGCCATAAATAGTACACACAGCTCTTCACTTCATTAACACGAGTTAACTAGGGCCCATCAGGAATGTGGATTGAAACCAATGACTCATCCAGTTTTCTCCATGCTGAATTTAGCAAGTTGTGTTGAGAATGCCATCAACTGTTGATGCATTAGTTGATGTATTAGTGTTTTGATAAAGAGAAGAAAGGGATTGAGTAGCCCAGAAGACTGCGTGTTTTCGCTTGTAGCCTCTGAAGTAGCCACAGTGATTGCACCTTCCCAGAGAACAGGGAACGTCTGTTCTGTCTGTGAGGGAGAGGCCCACATCCAGGAGCTTGCCCACCTAACTTAAGAGCAACTCTGAGAAGTAGGCAGGAGGGGTGAGAAAAGCCCTTTCTCAGACTGAAAGGATGTCGGCGCTCACCTGTCACTCATATGCACTCCAGTGCCGCCCTCTGGAGGCACTGATGCCTCCACCTGGAAGTCACACTGGCTTTGAGAGCATTCTCCTCAGGCAGAGTGACAAACCTAGCAGGCTCCTCTGAGAACCAGCCTATTCAGGTCAGAAACAGGCAGGGCCATCTGACTCCAGCTGCATGTTGATTGTTGTCCGGAGGGAACGTGCACCTACTGTGGGAAGAACATCCCGTTTTTCAAAAGAAGTCAGAAATATCCACTCGTGTGAAAGTCATGACTTTTCAAACTTGGCAACCTAACTCGGTTGAAAAGGAAAACAAAAACCATGGGTAAGGGCCTTATGCAAACTGGCAAAAGCGCATCCTGTGGACAAAGCCGGGGAAAGCAGTCAGTGCCCATGTGTTAGATAAAAGGTGCCTCTGAGCAGTGTCTCCCCGTGCCAGGCCCTGGGTTTAATGAGTCCTGGCTAATTTCAGCCTCTCCTGGCCAGCTGACTGGTGCTTTGTGGAGGGTCACGCCGCATGGCTATAGGCGGCCCTCAGACAGCCACCAGGTGAGTCTGTGCGAGTCAGGCTCTGTCCCTGGGTGTCTGGTTCACAAACTCTGGGTGATGGAGGAGGTGCCCAGAGAACTGGAAGCCTACACAAATTCACATCTACTATTGCTACGGGACCATAATATCTAAAACTTTTCTTCCTCTCTCACTCCTCTCCTCTCAGTAGTCCCGAATGGTGAATGTTGGATCAGTAGGCAAATTTATTTCAGGCAAGTTTTCTTAAGGTCATTGCACTCTATGTGAGAAGGATGTACTTATTTATCTATTTTATCTTTTGGTAAACTTCATTATTGCTTTTAGTATCTTTCCTTCACTCATCTACGATGTGTCACATCATTTATATGTTTTTTCTAGTTCTAACAACATCCTGACCAGACAACACAATTTCCCCTATCTTGTAGATAAAAACATTAATGTTCAGAGAAGTCATTTTGCCAAAGACCAGCAGGAAAATGACTCTGTCCTAGCCTTCAAACTCAGTTCTGTCTCATTAGGAAGTTTGGCTCCCTAAGATGACATGAAAATTCTGTTACAAGTACCTGAAAAGGTAAAGTTTTTTTATCTTTTCTCCTGTATATCACCTCATGAAGGTCTGTTACTCAAGGCATGGAAATTTCCTACTTGATGACTTCTCATTTGCCTTTATTTTCTTTATAAATATAAGAGCAATTCTTTTACAAAGCAAAGGATGCATCTGTGATATCACACTGGATGTATACGTGCAAATGAGTATTTTTCCTTCAAAACAGTCACTTGCCTTGGTGATTAGAGACCCATTCCAAAGATGCCGTCATTCGTCACCACCTTTCCCCCATGCATCTCTTTTAGAAGTACCTTCAAAGTCAATTTACAAGCCATGCAAATAAATTATGCTCATAATTTCCAATGCATTTACCGTTTTAAACCGCAAATGATAATACCCAGCTTTTCCAGCCACTCTGTTCATAGAATTTAGCTACAAATAACTTGAGGCTATTAAAAAAATTAAGCCTGGCATGCCATGGTGGGGCGGGCCACATGCCCCTGGGTTCAAGTCCCATTCTCAGTGAGGAAGCAACTAGTGTGAGCAACTAAATAGAAATAAAGATGCTTCTTCCTCCTCTCTCTTCCTGCCTGCCTGCCTGCTCACATCATTTCTGCCTGCACATTTCCTTTAAAAAAAATTAGGCCCACTCTCAATGGAGGAATGTTTGCTTCTGGACAATATTTAGAAGAATATGCTAGAGATATTAAAGTGATCCTCAAAAGGGAATTTTCAAAGGTAATTCTGAGTCCAGCAGTCCCATTGGTTAAGTATGTGACCTTTAAGGGGACATAAGCATTGAACTGACAGTTTCTGACAAGTTGATTAAACTAATTAGTTAAGGTGGTAGACAATCTATCGGTTTTGAGTCTGGACTTAAAAGCCAGAGAAACTGGGCACAAATCTTCCCTTTACAATTTACTAGCTATACAACTTTACACAAATTACTTAATCTCTCCAGGTTACTCTTGTAAAATTACAATAATAACAGAATGTATAAAAGTTTCTAGAATAATAGGTTGTAGAGAATAAGTGCTATTTTAAGTTTTAGCTATTATTATAATCACATGTATCACTTTATAACATCACCTTGAATTATAAATCTATGAGACTAGATCCATAACAATGCAGACATGTTTTATGTGAGTAGTCATCATCAACAGTATAATAAAATGTTCTTTTGTAGGCACATTTTGTTTTGTTGTTAAAAATGAAATCTATGAATCTAAAGATCATAGATCATAGATCATTTTTAAAACTAATTTTATTGGAGGAATAGTTGTATCATTAACAAGCTTAAGTTGTATGTACATCATTGTAAGTCAACATCTGCATTTACTACATTAAGTTCATCACCATCATTGCAGTTCTCCCTTCACCATACCATTGATCCTCTCAACCCTATTGACCTCTATAAATATATATATATATAGTTATATATTCCATTTCATTTTTCATTCAAGAAATCTCAAATGAAAATGGAAATGCTTGATATGGCACTGCAATATCAGTAACCTGCGATACCTGCCACATCTTGCAAAATATTCATCTAATCCATTCTTTGTAACTTTATGGCGGGGAAATAATTCTTAGGCTGCACAGTCCATCTTTGGTTGTCAAAAAGTCTTCCTAAGTATTGAAATCTCTTTCCCTTTTTATTCCCTCCCAGCTAAAACCCTTAGAGTCTGTGGAATAAGTTCCATTTCTTCAGAGGTCATACTCTTCCAGAGTATTTTCTTTTTAGGAGAAGCAGCCCAAGTTCCTTTTAGCCACTTTTCTACAGACATGGTTTTATATCCTTTCATTTTATTTATCTCACTGCTCTCAACAGGATTCCCTTTCTATAGTTCCTCTTAAAATATAATTCCCAGAAGCGAATGGAGTCCTACAGATCATGGAGAAGGGCTTCTCTCCTCATTTGGTGAATTGTACTTTTATGAATGTAGCCTTGGAACACACCACCTTTATTTTAATAGCATACTGTGTACTTCCTAAAGTAAAAGAAAGAAACTCAATCCAGAATGTTATACCCAGTGAAGCTATCCTTCAGGAGTAAAGGGGGAAATGAAGTCATTCTTAAGAAAAGAAAATGAAAACAATTTGTCTCTAGCATATCTACATTAAAAGAATGTCTACAGACAGTCTAAAGAAGAAGGAGCTGTGGAAAATTCCAAAGGAAGAAATAATATGGTAAGCAAAAATGTGGATGAATATAATAAACATTTCTTCTTGTTTTCTAAACTATTTGATGGATAAAGCAAAAGCTTGACACTAATATTATAAATGTATGTAGAAGAAATATTTAATATATAATAAATGTGATAAAGCACTGTAAAGGGAGAAAATTTTTCTATACTTAAATTGGTAAAATGATGACATTAGTATATTGATATAGATAATGTATATATAATGTAACACCTAGACTAACCATTAAAAAGCTCTACAAAGATGTATACTTTAAAACATTATAGGTAAATAAAAATGGAATGATAAAAATATGCAGCCTATATGAAGGTAAGTAAAAGAAATAAAAAATAGAGAAAACAAAAAATAAAAGATAAAACCTTTATATCAGTATTTACATTAGATACAAAAAAGCCTAAATACGTCAATTAAAAGAGATATTGAGAGAAGGGATTAAAAACATGACAACATACATGCTGTATATAAGACATTTGTCCTCAATATAATGATATAAGCAAGTAAAAGGATGGAAAATGACATATGTTAATATTAACCAAAGGAAGCAGAATTGCTATATTGATATCAGATAACAGACTTCAGGACAAATAAAATTACCATAGATAGAACTTTCTGTAGCTTGAGGCTAATGTGCAGGTTATAAAAGCCAGAACTGTGGATCTGCGTTTAAGACCCGGGATAGTGGTGGCCAAAAAAAAAAGAAGAAAAAAGAAGGAAGGGAGGAGTGAAGGAGGGAAGGAGGGAGGGAGGGCGGAATTACCATGATAGAGATGTTATATAATAATAAAAGGATAAATCCGCTAAGAAATCATATCCATTCTCACAAATGTGAAGTGGTATCTCACTGTGTTTTTTATTTGCATTTCACTGATGCTAAGTGATGTAGAACATTTTTTCGTGTGTCTGTAGGTCATCTGGAGAAGTGTCTATTAGATCTTCTGCCCATTTTTTGAGTGGGTCGCTTATGTTTTTCTTTAAGCATGTGAACTCTTTATACATTCTGTAGATTCACTTCTTGTCTGGTGTGTGATGTGCAAGTACCTTCTCCCAATCAGGAGGTTGCCTTTTTGTTTTAGTGTTGGTTTCTTTCACAGTACAGAAGCTTTTTAGTTTGAGTATGGCACTTGTTCTACTTCTGTTTCCTTTGCTGTTAGTTTCACTTCCCCAAAAACCTCTCTGAAGTTGATGTTATGGGACATAGTGCCTATGTTTTTATTTTTCGTATGTATTTTATGGTTTCAAGTCATATATACAAGTTTTTTAATCTATTTTGAATTATTTTTTGTATGTGGTGTTTTTGAGTGATCTAGTTTCTTTCTTTTTTTTTTCAAGGTGGCTGTCGATTTTTCCCAACACCATTTGTTGAATAGACGTTCCTTCCTCCGTTGTGTGTTCTTAGCTCATTTGTCATAGATCAACTGTCCATATGTGTGGTTTTATTTCTGGGCTCTCAATTTTATTTAGTGGTTTGTGTGTCTGCTTTTATTCCAATAACATACAGTTCTGCTGACAGACTCTCTTTACTACAATTTGAAGCTGGAAGTGTGATTCCTTCCTTTTTCTTCTTTCTCTCTCTCTCTGATAGCTTTAATTATTCAAGGTTTTTTGCAGTTCTGTGTAGATTGTATTATTGTTTCTGTATAGATTGTAGTATTGTTTACTCTATTTCCTTGAAAAATGTCACTGGAACATTGATACAAATTGCATTTACTCTAGATAG
The DNA here is from genome assembly GCA_004363575.1 of Solenodon paradoxus. Taxonomy (NCBI): domain Eukaryota; kingdom Metazoa; phylum Chordata; class Mammalia; order Eulipotyphla; family Solenodontidae; genus Solenodon; species Solenodon paradoxus. The sequence goes on from RJWH01000136.1 coordinate 657,158, forward strand.
TACTTTGCGTATTATGTTAATTCTTCCAATTCATTGACATGGAATATCTTTCCATCTCTTTGTCTTCAATTTCTTTTAATAGTGTATTAATAGTTTTCAGTGTACAAGTCTTTCACCTCCTTTGAAGTCTCCACTATTATTGTATTGCTGTTAATATCTCTCTTTAGTTTGTTAATACTTGCTTTATGTATTTCCATGCTCATTCATATGGTGCATGTATATTAATAGACATTATGTCTTCTTACTTAGTTGACCCCTTAGGATTGTCTTCCAGCCATTGACTTTGAGCCTCTGTTTAACTTTTGAAAGTAGATGAGTCTCCTGAATGCAACAGAATGTTAGGTTATGTTTTTTAATCCATTTGGCCACTTTGTGCCCTTTGATTGGTGAGTTCAATCCATTAACATTTAGTTACAATTGATATGTAACTGTTATTGCCATTTCCTTCATTGTTTTCTAGGTGTTGTTGCAGACAGTACTTTTGTTCTTCTCTTCTCTTCTAGGTGATTTGAAAACAGCTATGTTGTGTTTGGCTTCCCTTTTTCTTCTTTGTTTCTTCCCTGAAGTTATGTTTTGAGATAACTCTGGGTTTTACATAAAAGTTTCTATACTTATAGCCTGTTTTTACTTGAAAGCAAGTCAGTGAGCTCATTCTAACTGTTCGCATTTTTATTCTCCTCCTTCCCACATTTTGATGTTTTATTGCTTACAAGAGAGGTTTTATTTCCATGTTATAGAACTTCTTTTATTATTTCCCATTACTTCCTTAGTATTTCCTGCAAAGCCGATTTTGTGTTGATGAATTCTTTTAACTTTTGCTTGTCTGAAATGTGCTTTATCATTCCTTCAGTCTAAGTGATAATCTAGCAGGTTAGAGAATCCTTGCTTGGTAGTCCTTCTCTTTTTAGCACTTTGAATATATTGTACTATTCCCTTCTGGCCTGTAAATTTTCCATTGAGAAATCTGCTGATAGTCTTATGTAATTTTTCTCTAGCTACTTTTAATATTCTCTCTTTATCTTGTATTTTTGACATTTTTATTATGATGTGTCTTGATTAGGTCTGTTTGGGTTTCTTTTGTTTGGAAGGCTTTGAGCTTCCTGGGGCTGGAGCTCTGCTTCCTTCCTCAAGTTAGGGAAATTCTCTGCTATTATTTCTTCAAATAAAGTTTGGCCACCTTTTCTCTCTCTCTTTGGGGAACCCTATGATGTGAATGCTGTTTCTCTTCATGTTTCCCCATAGATCCCATATGCTGTCTTCATTTCTTTCCATTCTTTTTCCTCTTTGCTCATCTGTTTGATTATATTCCACTACCCTGTCTTCTAGCTCATGATTCTATTGGCGGCTTCTCCCAGCCTATTGTTAAACCCATCTATTTTGTTCTTTAGTTCTATGAATTCTTTTTGGAACACTCCCACCCCCACATTTTCTCTGTCTTTGTGTAGTTCTTATTTTGTTACTCCATTGTTTTCCTGCTTTCAGTGAGTATCATTAAAACTGTTCCTTTAATGTCATCAGTTTGCTTCCCTGAGTCTGTTGCATTTAGATTTTCCCCTGGGGTTTTGTTTAGGTCCATCATTTGTGTATATTTCTCGGTCTCTTCAATCTGTTTGACATTCTGTTTTTATTTCTATGTGTTAGGCTTCATTGACATAAAGATATTGTGTTTGGTGTCACATTGCACAGGATAGACCTGGGTATTGATCTGGAACACTGGACTTCCTATATAGTTGTGATCTCAGCGCTTGTTGGATTTGTTGAACGTGTTGAGGTGAGTCCTATGTCAAAGCCCGAGAGTCCAGTCTACAGGCTTAGAGTTGGCATAGGGAATGCAGAGTTTTCCCCAGAGTCAAAGGCATGAACAACAAAGCCCTCAGAGAGAGACACAAGAGTTATGGGTCCAATAAGCAAGAAAGGCCACAGTCCCAACACAGCCCACAGAAGAGAGCCAGGAACTGTTTTCAGTAGAGAGTAACCTCCCTTGTGAAAAATCCCTCTGTTCTCCAGAGGCTGTACTAGATGGGGGCTATAGACAATCCCTGAGGCTCAGGGGTGGAATTTCAGGAGGTACCATGCAGATAGGAAGCTATTTTACTGCAGCCACAGGCTGGTGGGAGCTGCCATTTTGATGGAGTCCTTCCAATTATTTTCTCCATGAGAGGAGTAGAAAGGAATCCTGCTTGCCAGGATAGCCAAAACTCCATCGGACACTGCTTGACCTGGTCTACTGCCTCTGACTTTCTGTTGAAATGCAGTGGTAAACACAGATAGTTCTATGCCAGTGTGTTAATGGCAGAGAGGGCAGATGCTTCCCCAACGGGCTTTCCATAATGGCATGCTTTAATGTCAGCACCTTGAGGAAGCTGCATCTCTATTCACTAGGGTGCTAGCCTTCTTTCCACTCTGTGTGGAGGCCCCCAGCTCAGTGATTCAAAGCCAGTTCCCAAATATGGGAGTACTCACTGCAGGAGAAAGTCCTTTAACTTTGGGAGAGTGTCAGTTTCACTAGTCACTCCCTGTGACCCTGGCTTCTCTGAACAGAGTGTTATGGTGCTGCTGAGCCCCATCAACTTCTATGTCCCTCTCTCTGTGGATATCCTGGTCCTGTTTCTTTTCTAAATTTGTGATGGCCAAATAGATGTTTTTCTTGCTTGTGTTGTTGGGAGCAGGTGAGCCTGTGATCTTAACAGTCCACCATCTTGGAAATGGAATTTTTTTTACCTCCTTTGTTAAGTTTATTCCTAGGTATGGTATCCTCTTTGATAAGATTGTAAATGGGATTGCTTTCTTAATTTCTCTTTATCTAGTTCATTGTTTGCACATAGAAATACCACAGGTTTTTGTGTATGGATTTTATATTATGCTACTTTACTGTTTTAATTTATCATTTCTATTTTTTTGTTTGTTTGTTTTAGTGGAGTCTTTAGGGTTTTCTAAGTAGAATACCACGTAATCTTCCAGTGGTGATAGTTTTATTTCTTCATTTCCAGTTTGAATTGCTTTAATGTATAAAGCCCTATGTCAAAAAGACTAGAAACAACTGTTGGTAAGGGAATGGAGAAAAAAATACTCTGTTATGTTCTTGGGAATGTAAATTAGTACAACCGTTGTGCAAAATAGTCTAAGATTCCTCAAAAAAATGGAATGCCATTTTATCCAGCAACCCTACTTCTCAGTCTTTAAGCATACAGAAACAGTCAGTTAGGTTCATAGCAGCACAATTCACACTAACCAACACATGGAATCAACATAAATGCCCATCGACAAATAACTACATAAAGAAGCTGTGGTATTTATACTCAATGGAATTCCACTCAGCTGTTAAAAAGATTAAATTATGCCTTTTGCAAAAACCTGAATGGAACTTGAGATGGCTATGTTAAGTTAAATAAGCCTGAAAAAGAAAAGTTGTGGATGATGTCACTCATAAGTGGATTATAAAGAAGCAAAGCAAATGAACTACAAAGCCCAACAAAAATCACAAGATATAAGACTGATAACCAGAGGGGTTAGATTGGGAGAAGGCAGGAAACCTAGAGTTGAAAGAGTAAAAATGGTAGTGGTGACCAAGCACCAGAACTCTGGTGGTGGTTATGGTGTGATATATACATACTGAGGTTTGAATCTGTTATACTGGAAATCATATCAATAATGTAAACAAAAGAAACAATAATCAGAAAATGAAATAAAAACAAGGTATGACAGTATATATGGTATTATTTTTATAAAGCTATAAATTGTGCTGTATAGATATATAACTATATAAGTTGAAAAAATTAGAATTAATAAAAACAAAAACTTCACACTGCAAAGTCATAACAATCCTATTATCTGTGCATCAAACAACAGTTATAAAATATATAAAATAAAAGCTTATAAAACTGAAAAGAGAAATAGACAAATCCATAATTAAAACTGGAGACTCATATCCCTCTCTCAATTGGTGTTAGAATAACTGAATATAAAATCAGTAAGGATATGGAAAACACAATATCACCAAAAACCTGTAGCGTCTAGTCATCATTCATATACACTCCACCTAACAATAGCAGAACATACTTTCTTTTGAAATGATATGCAATGTAAACCAAGATAGACACTATCTAGTGCCATGAAACAAACTTCAACCAATTTGGAAGAATTGAAACTGTACACAATGTACTTTCTGAAATCCAACTAGAAACCGACAACAGAAGGATAACTGGAAATCAAAACAGGGACCCAGAAAAAGGAAAACAAAAACAAATATACAACAAGTAGATGGAAGGAAAAATGAACCATAGAAATTAAATTGAAGACATGAAAACAACAGAGAAAGTCCATAAGACAAAGACTTGGCTCTTAGGGGAAAAAAATCAACAAAACTCTAAAAAGACTGAGTGAAAATGAGAGAGAAAGGATAAGAGAGAAGAGGAGAGAAGTGAAGAGAAAAGAAGACATAAAAAAGAGAGAAGATATAAACCAGGACTATCTCCATAGATAAAGTGTATGTTGAAAAGATAATTAGGGAATTCTGCCAACAATACTACAGAATTAAATGTTACACTTTAGATGAAATGGGCCAGTTGTCATCAGCCACAAACTACCACAACTCACCTAATATGAAATAGATAACTTGAATAAACTGTAACTATTAAGGAAATTGAGCATGTAATTAAGACTCCCCCAAAAGAATTTTCCTGGCCTGTACAATTTCACTGGAGAATACTTATAAATCTTTAAAGAAGAAGTAACTCTAATTCTACACAATCTCCTCTATAAAATAGAAAAAGAAACACTACATAATCCATTTATAATGCTTTATTATCATAATACCAAACCTCACAAGATATCCCTCATGAACATAGATGCAAAAGTCCTTTAAAATACTAGTAAATAGAATTTAGAAAAATATAAAAAGAATGATTTACTCAAATCCAGGTCATTTTAGCCTTCCACGTAGTGGAAGGAAAATATTTAACATAGGCTCACTAAAAGACTAAGCCCAAATTATAGTTTTATAGGATCCCCTCCCAGTTCCCACCTTACTACCAAATCAATAGGTCTCTGGTATAATGATAGAGAATTACAGATACAGGAACCACAAGGCTCAGACCCTATTTAAAGGTCTTTAGGAAACTCCAAATATAACAGGGAGGACAGAAATAAGGACACCAGAGGAAATTTTAACCACTAACACCACAGTTACAACAAATAGTAAACACAGCTTAACTCCTAGCCAGATAAACATAAAACCTCACACTCAAGATGTATTTACCTCACTTAGTTTTACCTGAAACATTATATCTGACTTTCAACAAAAAGCTGTTAGGTATATTAAAAGGCAGAAAGTACAACCTGCAGAGATGAACCAAGCATAGAACCAAACTCAGACATGGCAGAAAATTTTCAATTATCAGACTAGGAATTTAAAATAGCTATGATTTGTATAATAAGGAGGCAAAAGGAAAAATTGAACAGTATGAAAGAATAGATATATTTGTAAGCAGAGAAATTAAAACTCTATGAATGTATCAAAAGGAAATGCTAGAAATAAAAAAACACTGAACCAGAAAAGAATGCCTTTGATGGGTTCATAGACAACATAGCCAAGGGAAGAATCAGCAATCTTGAAGATATGTTAATAGAAACTTCCAAAGCAGAAATTTATGAAGAAAAGAGAATGAAAGACTAAACAGGATATTTTAGAACTGTGGGTTACAAAAGGTATAACATACATCTAAAGGGGAAAGCAGAAAGACAGAGTAAGAGAGAAAGGAACAGAAAAAATATTGGAAATGATTATGACTGAAATTTGTACAAAATTAATGACATACACTAAACAAAGATCCAGGAAGTTTTCACAAACTAAACAAAATAAGTACCTACCAATCAGACACATAATTATCATTTTCAAACTGCAGAAAGTCAAAGACAGAAATTCCTAAAAGAAGCCAGAGGGGTGAGGGAGCCACCTTACTTATAGAGAAGAATCAGACTAACACTATGCTTGTCAGCAGAAAGTATTCAAAGTAGAAGAAAGTAAACTATTTTAAATGTTGAAACCTAACCTAGGTTTCTGGATTTAGTGAACTTTACCCTTCAGAAGTGAAGGAGAAACAAAGATGCTCTCAGACAAGCATAAATAGAGATAATTAGTAGACCAGCCATCATTAGCCCTGTTTTGTAAGAAAGAAGTTCTTCAAGAGAGAAGGAAAATGATTTAGGTCAGAAACTCAGATCTACATGAAAGAACATTAAAGAAGGATAAAGGTAAAATAAAATATTTTTCCTATTCTTAATTTATCTAATAGATAATAATTTATTCAAAATAATAACAGCAATAAAGTATTTAGTGATAATGGCTTATGGATGAGTGAAACTGTTGACAGCAATGTTATAAGGAAAGAGAGGGAGGAATTGAGAATAAAGTGCTTTCATTATCTGTGAAGCAATATAGTGTTATTTTTAGAGTGGTCTTTAATTCTTTGTAAATGTATGTTGAAAAGTCTACAGCAACAACAAATTAATTTTTAAATAAGTATAACTGATATACTAAAATAGACGATAAAATAGAATCATAAAATTCTCAACTAAAACAAAAAAAGGCAAAAAATATACAAAAGTAATGAATAGAAAACTAACAAATTTGATAGATATTAATCCAACTATATCAACAATCACCTTAAAAGTGAATGGTTCAAGCATACTAATTAAAAGACAGAGACTGACAGAGAAGATACAAACAAGACTCAACTGTATGGTGTCTATTAGAAATCCACTTCAAATATAAAGACATAGGTTAAAAGTAAGAGGATGTAGAAAGATACACCAGGCTAATATTGGTCAAAATAAAGCTAAAGTGGTAATATTAATTTCAGAGAAGACAGACATTAGAATAAGGAAAACTATAAGGTGTAAAGAGGAGAATGACATAATAAAAAACAAAAATAAAAGGGTCAAGAAGACATAAATATTCTTAATATATATGTGCTTTAAAACACAGCATTAAGATATGTGAGACAGAAACTGATAAAACTGCCAGAAGAATTAGATGAATCCAATATTATTGTAGTTGGAAACTTTAACACCTCTCTATCACAAAAGGATTTATTTAGCAGATAGAAAATCAGTAAGGACAGAATTGAACTCAATAGCACCTAACTGACTGAATATAACTGACATTTATAGAAACATCATTTGACAATAATAGAATACACATTTTTCTCAAGCTCACATAGAAAATTCACCACAATGAACCACATCATAGGCCATCAAGTGCATCTTAACATATTTAAAAGAATAGATCTCATATTAAGTATGCTCTCAGAAGGAGAATTAGAAGAAATAATAGGAAAAAAACCCATATCACAAAATATTTAGAGATTAAACAGTACATTTATAAATAGCGCATGGGGCAAAGAAGTCTCAAGAGAAATGAAAACAATTTGAACCTAAATAAAAATGGAAATACAACCTATCAAACTGAGGGATACAATGAAAGCAGCGCTTACGAGGAAACTTATAGCATTGAGTATATATTAGAAAAAGAAGAAAGATCTATCATCAATAATGTAATATGCCTCCTTAGGAATCTAGAAAGAGAAGTGGTACATCCATCTGGAATCAAGCACAAACAGAACCAGAGGGCTCAAATAAACATGAGGAAGTGGCCCAGGCTGTCATGTCATGCACTGGTTCTGGCAGAGCTTCTGCCTCAGCTCATATTTATGACTGTACAAGTTGCTGATGGGTCTCATAGGATCAGTTGTTGCAGGAGTAAAAAGGCTGAACTAGGTTTAAGGATAAGTCAGCTTGGTATATTTGACCATAGATACATTACAGCTCCACACCAAGATAGAACAGAAAGACAGCAGTGAGAGGGGAAAGCCCTCTCAAGAAACAGAATTTCCAGTAGTCCACTTTGTTATTCACTTTGTGTGGAAAGAGACACGGCCTGGGATTAGAATATATGTGGACTCAGACAGTGATGATCAACCAGTTGGCTGATTGCTCAGGACTCTGAAAAAGGAAACATTAGGGATAAAAAGATTTGGACAAAAGACATGTAGCTGGATTTGTGGCACTGGATAGGAAGTGTAAAGATATTTGTAATTCATATTAACACTTATCAGAGAACATCTGTCACAGAAGAGACACCAAACAATCAAGAGATAGAACAACTTGGTCAGTTGCTATCATTCTGCCTTTATCATTGGTCAACACAGTGCTGGCACAGTTGGCACATGGATGGAATAATCATTTTGGTTGAGGTGGAGGATATGCATGAGGCCAACACTATGGGCTTCCGTTCATCAAGGATATCAGAGCTACCACTGCTGCCAAATGCAGAACAACACTGCTCTCATGGAGATAGGTGGCCTCTTGGTGTCAAGAAGTCTAATTAGATCTGTTATGTCCTAGAAAGACTAGTGACTCATCTTGACTGGATGTGACACATATTTTGGTTATGGGCTTGTTTTTCCTCCTGCAGAGAATCCGCCAGAGCCAAATCTGAGTATTTATTCTGTTGACATTGGATCTCACGTAATACACTGGACCAAGGGATCACTTTATAGGAAAGAAGGTACAGTAGTGCACCTAGAGCCACAGAATCCACTGGTCTTTTAACATGTAGAAGCTTTCAATCTGACGGAACAACAGGACAATCTACTGAAGGTACCTCTTAGGGACCAACTTGGACATGATCAGTGAGGTTGTGGTACTATCCTCCAGGATAACCATTATGTGGTGTGATATCTCTTAAAGCACATGAGTCCAGCAAACCAAGTATGGAAGTAGTTTTTGGCATAACTCCCAGTATCTTCTCTTTATGCTTCTAATACCCACATCCATACATTTAGTGCTTTTGATCCTCAGAATGGAAATATTCCCACCAATAGACACAAAAAGTCCCATTAAATTTCAAACTGTGTGTTCTCACCAATCATGGTGAGAGAACATGGTTCTGCATGCTGAGAGAGCATCAATTGTCCACAGCCATACTATCCTGAATATGCCCAATCTTGTTGGTCTCAGAAACTAAGTAGGGTCAGGCCTGGTTAGTATTTAGATGGTAGAGAGCAACAGTCAAGGAAAGGAATCATCATCCATGAGTAACTAATTGTGGTCATCAGGAGTTACTGGAGAAAGAATATGGTAATGTTTGGCATTCAGGCAATACATTTGAGTGTCTCTTGGTGCTCCTTCACTTGATTTTCAGGGTAAAGGGGTAAGTACAACAGCCATAGTTGGAGAAGGACATAGTAATTGGGGGCTCAGACATCCTGGGGATGAGGGGCTGCATTATCACACCGGGTAATTGACCCTCATCAGCAGAGGTGCTGAAGGTGAGGGGAATCTAGATCAGATAGTGGAAAGAGATGAGTATTGTTTGTGGTCTAGAGACCAGTTGCTGTGGCAGTTTTTTCCTCTAGTCTTCCTCTTATAAATTTTCCTCAAGAAGAGAGATTCATCAGAATCCTGAGTTAGCTTTTTTTCAGACTTAAAGTCAGTAGAGCTCAGTGGTGTGAGTATAGACTGCAGTGGAAACTGGGGCATTGCTCAGATCTCCCTTCTAGCCCTGCACTACAGATCGGAAGTTTCCATGGCCCTGGCTGCTGGGGGTGTAAACAGCTAACAGTTTGCAGCCAAGTTCTTCCTAGTTATTGCCCTTTGCTGAAAAGGGCCACTTTGCTGAACATCAAACCCTTTTCTTAGGGACAGCTCAAATTTAGTGACTTGTCCATCAATGAGAACTTTTAAAGGCCCAACTTCCTTGTTCCAATTTGGAACATCTCTGCAGGGTCCTCCTTGCACTAGAATGTTTGTGGGATCAGTTAAGGTCTTTATTGTGACCACAGCACAGCCCACATCTCCCTCTGCCCAGTTTTGGTTTCTTCCTTTCTCCACTTAGGTGATCTGGAGAACACACTTGAATAAACTTCTGGCACACCGACCTCAGAATCTATATCCCAGGGAAATCATCCCACAACTAAAGTTGGACCCATTGTTTCTTCTATCTTCTTCTTTTATACATAACTTATATGGCTATAAGGAAAAAGATCCCTTTACTGTCATCTTCTCATTTGGAGCATTTGCTTTCTTGACATTCACACAACTTGATACTGTCATATTTTCATTCTTAGCCCTCTGTTCTGCTTTTTATCTAATGGCATGAGGTCCTACACAGTCATGTAGGTTTCTTTGGTATATTCCACACTTCTTTCTTGAGACCATTTATAATAGCCCAGTGAAAATTACCTTTTTAGTTCTTTCCAAACTTTATAACTGTGTTGCCTCATCTGCAAAAAGGTGTTTATAATTATTTGTTTTACTTCTATAAATATTAGGACACATAGCTAATCAGACTGTATGATTAACTTCTCATAAAATTTAAATGCCAGTCTTGGCCTACTCTAGCTCCTTACCCTGTCCCCCAGAATACGAGCCAATTGAGAAGCAAGACTAATAGTGCATTCAAAGTTTTGCCTTAACAGTGAGATTCACAAATGTTCTGGAGGCCCCCTCCCTCAGGTCTGGCTGCAGCCTCTGACATTGACCCTACATTATTCGGGCAGCCTGACTGCTGAGTTTCAGCTCAGGTTTCTGGTTTTCACTCCTGCTGGGCCAGGAGCCAAGGCTGAACCCAGTCCAATTGGCTGAGGCTCTGACCTTTCCTACTTTCTGCCAACTTTGTTTCTGGTATTTCTACCTTGATGAACTTATAGATCTCTGGGCCAAGATTCTGGTCAACAGGATGCCAGGAACTCTTACTTCCAGAATGCCACATTCCTCTCCTTGCCTTCAGATCAGACCCTTGACACCGATGCTGACCAAGTTGTACTGATACCCCTATGACTGCACCTGAGTTCACAGTAAGATCTTGAATCAAACTGTTAGAATTTGTAACCTGGGTAAGTTCCCCTGACCTGTGCAAGCCACCTCAGCAAAATCCTTTCTCCCAATGAATGCCTGCATACCCATCACTTTGGCTAGTACTCTTGCTTTGACAAATTAGTCACTATTAATAGAAAATTAAACCCAGAATAGTAGTCTTTCCCCTGATTAGATCCACCACCCTCTGAAGCTTGAAATTGCTGGAAAACCAAGTGAAAATTTTTCCAGAATTTCAGCATTCATTTAATGAGACTTTGTTTAGTTGTGACCAATACAACTTTCTGGTTAAGCTTTGTTGTGTATTATTAAAAATTAGTTTGACCTCCATCTCAGCAGATAGATTACATTATCTTTCTATAATTATATTGCTTAAATTTTCTCTAACTATAGATTTATAGATATCAAACGAATACATATCTTATTTCAAAGCAAGAAAGGCTTAATTTATAACAGAAAAGAACCTATATTAATACACACAGAAGCCACAGTGAAATAATTTCCTGGGATTATAAAATAGAGAAGTACTTATAATCTGCACACTCTGGCATCACCTATAAACCAGAGGGGGAAAATCAAGTTCTTAAATTAGCAGATAGTGGTTTGTAATAAAGCAGTTACAAAACGACGAGTGTAATAGTAGTCTGATAACTAAAACACTAACTGATTGAATCTTAAAATGTATTTTTTATAATTTCCTAAACTGAGATCTTACATTTATATTCATTCAAAATAATTAGTTTATCTCTTAAGCAAATTATACTTTGGTTGGACCAATGTTAAATTTCATTTTTGTTCTATAGCCCAAGTATACATTCTGGCCCTGGGTAATCCATAGTAACATACAAATGAAAAATCATTTGTTGTGAAAAAGTCACAGTTACACAATTCATCAAAAGGGGATATTTTGAACAGTATTTTTCTTGGGCCCAATAACTAGCAACACTCTTTCCTTCCAGCCAGAGTTCAGTTAAATGAAAAGTAGCATCTAGGATGAGCTGCTGCCTGATTCCCCCTTGTCATGCTAGAAACAATGGCTTGACTTAATAGCATATAAAGCAAGATAATATAAGACCACCAAGAACCACAAAGGGACCCACACTTCTGTCTCAAGAAGCCATTCTGCTGTTCAGTTTAATGGATGTTCCCCAATGCAAGGCACCTGGTGGGTGGGCTGAATCTTCAGGGTCCTTTATTCAACCTCCAGGACTGCTCTTGAGAATTAAAATCTCACATTAAAAGCATCTTTAAAATTGTATAATTGAGGCCAGATACTTGAAGATAGACAAATCCAGACAAATTAGGAGTGGAGAGGGTGGGAGGAACCAGCAACTCATTCAACCTCTCTACAAAGGCTTGCGGGCGAAGCCGACTAATACAGGCTGGTCTTCTTCATAATCCGAAGAAACTCCTCCTCATTCACTTCTCCATCTCCATCCCGATCGGCTTCATCAATCATTTCCTGCAGCTCCTCATCAGTGAGGTTCTCTCCCAACTCGCTGGCTACACGCTTTAAGTTTTTGAAAGAGATCTTGCCAGTTTCATCATCATCAAAGAGCCTGAAAGCTTTCAGGATTTCTTCTTTGGTGTCTTTTTCGGACATCTTCTGCGTCATGACGGCCAAGAAGTCATTGAAGCTGATTTTGCCTGTGCCTTCCCTGTCCACCTCGGAGATCATCCTCTTTATCTCCTCCTTCCTGGGCTCAAAGCCCAGCGCCCGCATAGCCACCTTCAGTTCCTTCACGTCGATCGTCCCACTTCCGTCGGCATGGAAGAGGTCAAACGCTTCTCGAACTTCTTGCTTCTGATCTTCAGTGAGTTCAGGCTTGGGTCCAACCTTTCTTTTCTGGCTAGTAGAGGCCGCACTTGACTTTTTATAGCCGGAAGCCATCCTGCAGCGGTTGTGACCCTAACGGTGCCACCAGGAGGCCTCTGCGCTTGCGCCTGGGCGCCTCGCCGGATGCGCAGGGGCGGGGCTTCTGCTTCTTCATTCCCAGCAGCCCAACTCTTGCTAGCGTGCAGCACGTCTTGTCTGAGAGATCCCATTTACGTTATAATCCATAGCTCCCTAGGTTATTGCCCAGTTTCTCTGAGCTGGCAAGAACTACCAGTAGCCACAGTTGTCTTCTGCAGTGCACGGGTGCTTGCTCTTCTTTCTTGGCCGTTTGTTAGGACAAGTTTTATAGGACCATTTGGAGTGTCTTCCACTTTCTTTTCCATGCTAATAAAGAAACCTTCCTGGTCTGAGTTACTTAAAGTTAAGTTTAGGACAATCAAAATTGAGTTGGATCACTTGGCAAGACATGGGGGAAGAAGGAGAAGAGAATATCAGAAGTCACACCATGTGTTCAACTTGACATAAATAGAAAACAGATAAAATGGGAAAAGTTATGTATAAAACTTTGTTTGTCTCCTGACATTACATTCAACAATAATAAAACTTCACTAGCTTATTTGGCATATGCTCAAATATGAAATGTAATAGCCACATGTATGATTTACTTTCTGTGTTTCCACTTTACATACTCAGTATAACTGCACTTGAGTAATGGTCATAATTTCATCCACTCGACTTTTCATTTGAATAGAAGAGTTTTGAAATACTGCGTGAACTGGTGTTCTGGTATTTTTTAAAGCTCTAGCAGCATATTATTCTCACTGTTTATCATCCAGTCAAGGCTGTGCTGAAGCACACATGCTGAGTGCCCTCCTTCAGCAGCGGAGACAGGAGGAGATGATGTAGGGCATGTTGGGACTGAAAACTGCCTGCTGGAAGCAAATGGGCAAGAGAAAAATGGAAGATTTTCAGGTGAAAAGAAAAAAAAAATCGAATAAGCGCATAAAGGATTTGCCTTTAGAATTGCTCTGTATTTTGTTATTATTTTGAGGAGGAATAGGCCACCTTTATTTTTTTTTATTTTGGATTTTGCTTTTCACCCGGCCCTGGGTTACAAATCTAGGTCCTTGGACTTTGCATGGTCTGCATTGTCAGCATCTCAGCCACCCAAGCCACAATGATCCACCCTGTGTTTTATGAAAATTTTTTTAAAACGGAAGGCTGGTTTGTTTTTTAGCATTCTTTAAAAAAAATTTTCAATTTATGAGTTGCAAGAGGGCAATTTCAAGAGTTTTTATTGAAGAGTGTATCCCCAGCAACTAGAACTGTGCTTAATAATAGATTAATAAATATTTGTTCAATAAATGTATGACAATCTTAGTCCTGAAATACCCTCTCAGTCATCAAAATTGAACAATATACCCCCAAAAAGTTTAGATTATGCTGAGTATTTTACAAATTGTTTTTTTTTAATTAGTGATCAGATATTATTTACATGATGTTTCATTAGTCGTACCTCACTTCCTGCACCAGTTCATATGTGACATAATGAAGAGATGGCCTGAACACAGGGTTTGTAAAGAGGGAGAAAACTTATCTGGAACCTCCCTTCCCCAACTTCCTAGCACTTGTCACAGGCAGTCGCAACTCAAAGTAGACTTTGACAAGCAGCTGCCCAATTTACCAACACTGTAAATCCTCCTGCTTTTTGAAGTTGGTCAAAAAGCCTGGGATCTTACCCCAAGTTTAGATCTTATTTCCATGACCTTGTGAGTCACTTAACCTCCCAGACCCAGTTGAAGCATCTGCGAGGTTGGCATAAGAATACAGCTCTCTGATAGGATTCCTTTACATGTTCAACTAGCTGCTCCAGAAACGGTTCCCTAGTGGGGCCATATGGGGTTGGGTAATTGTTTGTTCAATCTGAATTCCTCCCAGACATTGTGAATTTCTTCTGACACCAACTCCTCTGCCCAAATTTAAGCCAAGCTATGATGTGTTGGGGAAAACTGAACGATAGAAGCTGCCTTATATAGAGCTACATTTGGGCCAAGCTCAGTTCAAAGCAAAACGGTTGTCATAGTTTCCAGATGTGTGCAATCAACAGACACAACTAAGGGCCACCAAGACTTTTCCTTGTGAAAAGCAGTGCCCTCCATCAGAGTCAGCTCTTGTTAGGGAGTTACTTTATATTCATAAGCTGTCATCTGTTTTAAGAAGAGAAGGGAAATTTGCAATGATTGTGTGCCTAGCATTGGTCTTGGTCCCTGAATTTGCTATCATTTAATCCATGCCACCCTGAACTATTTTGCAGAGGAAAAAAAATATGAGGCCAAGGAGAGTCTTTAACATATCCAATGGTACATAGCCAATAGATGGTGGCTCTAGGACTTAAACTTTAACTGGGTCCAGTGATGAAGCTTTGTTTACGACACCATGCTGCCTCTCCAAAACTTGAATGGGAAGCAGTCTGGGCCAAGTGCTTTTGGCTGACATTAGTGAGAATCTATATCATGCTTTTGAAAGTCAGCTTCATTTTTTTGTATTAAAGTAATGTTAATTTACAATATTGTAAGTTTTATATGTGCAGGTTCACTTGTCATCAAACATAAAACACACCACACCCACCATCAAATTTCGAATAGTTCTCTAACACTGTTCATTGGACCCATTAGTGTTTACTCCTACCCATTTTCCCTTCTCCTTTGAAAGCCTCATTTCTATTGTCAGAATTCAAGGGTTTGTTTTTGTTTTGTTTCGTCTGTTTGCTTGCTTTTATTTGTTGTTGTTGTTGTTGTTGTTTTAAGGAAAGGTACAAGAAGGAATGAAGGCAAGTAGGCAGGCAGACAGGAAGAGAGAAGAGGAAGAAGCACTTTATTTTATTTAGTTGTTTATCTTGGTTGTTTTCCCTGGCCCTGCATCTTGAACCGAAAACCTTGAGATGTATGTGAACTCTGCCCAGTGGACAAAACAGCTAGGCCACCAGTTTCTTTATATTCCCTATAATGAGTGAGATCGTCTGGTATTCGTCTTTCTCCTTCTTACTGATTTCACTTAGTATAATCCACTCTAGTTCCATCCATGTTGTCACAAATGGCAAGATTTCATTTTTAAAATAGTTGTGTGGTATTCTGCTGTGTATATGTACTGCATCTTCTATATCCGTCAGTGGGCTCTTAGGTTGTTTGCATAATTTCACTGTTTTAAAGTCACTTTTCAAGTTCTAATAAAGTAAATGAGATGTCCTGCAAAAATCAGTGGATATGAGCAATCTGTTTGTTTGCACTTAATATTTTTTCTGTTCTAATGTTCTATGCAATATACAAAACCAGTTGTTGATTTTTCTGAGAGGGAGAGAGGAGATGGTTATTTGAAGATATTTGTTTCACTCTGGTCCTAGAAAAATCACAGTTGGAAAAGCAGATGAAAGAGGTGCTTGGAATTCCACAATGGGGTTTGGAGTCAGTTGAGACCAAGAGAAAGGTCCCATGCTGCTTGCTTATTCAAATTGTTTAGCTTTCCATTTGATTTTCATGGCATGAAAAAGGTGAGGCTCAAGAGCCTTTTAAAAGTTATGTTACCCTAGCAAATTCAGCAAATTCCAGGTGCCACCCATGAAAGAAAACAGGTATAATGAAGTTTCTCTGTTGCTACCCATTTACTTTCTGACAAATGCAGAACAAAGAAAATGCAAATGTTGCCACTCTACGTAGGCAGGACAACTGTGCCAGGGTGGTGGAGGGGGGACCCCAAACCAACAATGACAGAACAAAACTATTCTTGAATATGTGGAGGCAGTTTATAAGACATGGACTGAGCAGCGAAAGTTTTACAGTCCTGGTGGTGTCTGAAGCCTGTGTGGCAAGGCCAGAAACAGACGTGTCCAGCCAAAGGCTGCATAATTTCTCCTTCCATGAACTCCAGAAATAAAGAAATACTCCTCTCAGATACAAAAGCAAACTGTGTTTCAGAGAAGAATTTTGAAGCTCCTACTATTTCTCAAACTTTCACCCAAATGCTTTCAACAGCAAAAATGATTTAAAGCATGCCCTTGGGTTCTAGAGAAGCATTTGGAAGAAACCTACGATGAGCATGAAATGTCTTTATAATTCTGTGTTTTATCTTTTAAAAAAGTGACTTTTACTTTCTACTTCATAACACATTTTCTGGCTCCATTATGGTTTTAAATGACTGACGAATGAGAAAATTGGATTCCCTCCCAAAAAATGTGCATGCTTATTTTGTGACTTGGGTGTACCCCAAGACATGACCCGGGGGTAGGAGAACCTTCGATGTTTTAGCAAATGCTTACGGTGGAGCCTGAGAAGAAAAAAATAAAGACATAAAATGTTTCCTTCTCTACCTAGCCTATATCTTCTCCACTTGTACATCATTTGGATGTGGGAGTCAGTGGAGATGGGGGAAGAAGGAAAAGCTTAGGAGGAGAGGAAGGAAGATGAATGGATCTCCAGAGCATTTGGAATTTGAGAGGTGGAATAGATATTAAGTGCATCCAATGAAAGAATGATTGTTTTGTCTTTCCAGAGCCCAAATCAGCCCAATTTAAGCATTGGTTGGTGAAATAGGCTGAGAAAATACACAGTATCTATTGATAGATACTCAAGGCAAAACTTTACAGGATTTATAACCCAGCAGTTGTAGCAACCATAAGCAGTCTGCAGAGGACCTGCCCAATGTAGCAGAAAATGCTGAGACCTACCAGTGGCTTAGTTGGATTTTAAAATTTGTCATAGAAAAACTGGTTTATTCTTTGATTCACCTTCTTTCACTCTCCAAGGGCCCTTAGGCTTCAGCATCTACCTTTGACTCTGAGGCTGTTAACTAATATTTTCTATTCACCAGAGTTGGCAAGGTCAAAAGCTCACAGGGGTGTTAGTAACACAGAATG
Organism: Solenodon paradoxus; assembly: GCA_004363575.1. Taxonomy (NCBI): domain Eukaryota; kingdom Metazoa; phylum Chordata; class Mammalia; order Eulipotyphla; family Solenodontidae; genus Solenodon; species Solenodon paradoxus. The sequence goes on from RJWH01000136.1 coordinate 674,779, forward strand.
AGCCCAGCAGGTTTTGTGCTTTAAACAAAAAGAAAAAAAAATGAAAAGAAAGAAAGGAAAAGAGAGGAGGAAGACTCATTTAAGGAAGAAAGCAAAGAAAGAAGAGGAGAAAGAAGCATCATCATTTAGTTGTTTATTTTGGTTTCTTATCCCTGCCTCAGGTCTCAAACCTGGATCTCAAACCCAGGTCCCTGGACTTCACATGGCCTGCATGCCAGCATCTTATCTACCTGAGCCACAAGGGTGAACTTCAGTTTGTGTCTTTTTAAAAGGCATTGAAGGCATGCCCTGGTGAAGTAGCCATTACATCTTCTGCCTCCAGCTGAGCACAGTTCACATACATCCCAAGGACCTGGGCTCGAGTCCCAGGGCCTAGTGTTGGGGCCGGGGGAGTAAGAGGTGGTGGGGGGAAGGTTAAAACCAAATTTACAACCAAAATACAAAAGTGAATAAAAATACTTCTTCTTCTCAATTCTGCCTGTTGCCTATTCGCTTTCATTTCTACCTGTACCTTGCCTTTTAAAAAATAAAAAGACATTGAAGTTCAAGTTAGAAAGCAAAACAAAATTACTGCATAGGTCAAAGAAAGCAGGTTCTGAAAAACAGGTTAAGCAGAATTTGGCCTATGGACTGTTCATGTTTATGCAAGCCTTCTGCCAGGGTTCAAGTAGTAAGGACACTTCTCAGAGAAAAGAACAGAGGCATAATCGAATCCTAGCTCAGAACTCATTCATGCCCAGTTACTTTAGTGCAGCATAAATATCTTTACTGAAGGATACATGAGTTATAGGACCAGCCCACAGGGAAAGTAAACTACTGAGATTCAATTATTTGACACCTCCCCTCCCCCAACCAGCTTGGAAGAAGAGGAGCCCACTCTGCCTACCATGTCCCTGTGTCCTTTCCCACCATTACCCCTTTGGGCCTATGGGGCCTCTGATTGCCGGAGATGCTGATCCAGGTTCAGTCTTAGAAACCACGCCTGTGGTCCTGGTCATGGCACAATGAGAGCAGCATGACTTAGTCCCAGGCACCTCTCCCACACCTGCCACACAGCCGTGTTTTCAAGTCTGCTCCTTAACTCACTAGGAGTTTGGGAAACCAAATGAAAGTCACTAGATGGTAGATAAAACATGCCTTTTATGAATAAAGAACTTGTATTAACAAAAAATTTTGACAAGTAGCTTTTGAATAAAAATCAGTTCCATGCTGCAAAATACATTTAAAAACAAGCTTCTGGACTAAATTATAGTCCTACTGCGTTTCAAAGTTTAGCAGATGTGTCAGCAAATAAAACATCAAAGGAAACGAATAGGTTGTGTCAGCCTCCTCTGAAACAAGGAAAATCCCTTCCTCAACATGTAATCATATTACAACTCCCTTCTGCTACGTTTCTAAATAGGCAAGTGACTGCAATTAAAGCAGGAAGAGATGATGCCTCCCTCATCCTTTCCAGTTGGCCCCTGAACATGCCCACAGAAGCTTTTCACTTAGACCCTTGTTAAACATCTTTTGAAACCCAGTGAGTTCATCACCCAAAATTGTTGGCCCTTCTACTTTCTTTCATGGTCTGCATTTTCTACTTTGTATCTACAGAGTACTTTCCAAATTCCTTTGACTTTTGGATCATTCTTATCTGAAATCCATGTTCTTTTGTTTTTCCCTTTGGCGTTGGTCAGGGTTTCTAGAGCCCTGAATGTTGTGTGTGGGCAAAGCTTCTTAGAAAGGAAACTGGGTTGTTTACTTGGGCTATTGTTTTCAATTACACCTGATATATAGTGTTTGACTGCTAGAGTGATTTCAGGCCCCACCGCTTAATGTGAGTTCACTTTAAAGCTCCCATATCCTCTAAGAACAGATTTTTTACAGATGCTTTGAAAAATAATATTTTTAAGGATAATAAGTGGAATGAGGCAATGGGGGAAAAAGGAAGCTAGTTAACTCTGAGATATACACTGTCACTTCAAACTCATTTACCATGTTGGGTTGAAAAGGGGGTGGTGGTGGGTACATATCTCACAGTAGACGTCTCTTTGCAAGCTTATCAAAATTAGAAGTATTTGGTGAATTTTAAGAAAGCGATAGACATTATTTAGCCTCTTTTCTAAAACTGTGGTTAATTCCCAACAGACTCAAAATTTAGAGACTAAGGCATGAACTATATATTTCATCCTTATACGCTGTTCAAAACCAAGGAAAGACTGCCTTAGAATTATAGGTTCATTAAGGATTAATTAAAAGTACACAAAAACAAATAATTGTGAATTTAACATGAGAGCACTTCAGAAATCTACAAAGCTAGATAGTAATCAAAACAGTATGGTACTGGCATAAAAAGAGACACCAGACCAATGGGATATAATTAAGTCCCTCAAAATAAACTCACACATACATGGTCAGTTAATTTATGACAAAGGAGCCAAGCACATACAATGGAGAAAGGAAAGTCTTCAAGAAATTGTGTTGGAAAAACAGGACACCACATGCAAAAGAATGAAGCTACATCACTCTCTAATACCATCCACAAAAATTAATTCAAAATGGATTAGACTTTTAAGTATAAGAACAAAAACTCTAAAAAACATAGAAGAAAACAAACAGTATGTTCCATGACATCAACCTTAGAGATGTCTTTGGAGATTCAACTCTAGAAGCAAGGGAAACAAAATCAAAAATAACAAATGGGACTGCCTCAAAATAATAAGCATAGCAAAACTTATCAGAATGAGAAGACAGCCAATTGAATGGGAGAAGATATTTGCACCTCACACATCCAATAAAGGGTTAATATCCAAGAGTACAACTCAACAACAACAAAACAAACAAAAGCAAACAACCTAATCAAAAACTGGGAAAATCAGAATAGATACTTTAAAAAAAAAAAAAAAAAAGACAGCTGACCAACAGGCACATTAAAAATATTCATTATATATTGTGAGGGAGAGGCAAATCAAAACCACAATGAGGTATCACCTCACATCTGTGAGAGTGTTCAGTATCTAAAAGACTGGAAACATCAAGTGTTGGTGAGGGTGTGGAGAAAAGGGAACATTTGCACATTGTTGTTGGGGCTGTAAACTGATAGAGCCGCTTTGGAAAACTGTATGGAGTTTCCTCAAATACAGAATTGCCTTATATCCAGCAATTCCACATCTAGGTAACTATCCGAAGAATCTGAAAGCATTAGTGTAGAAAGACAGATGTACCCCGATGTTCATTGCAGCACTGATTATAATACCCAAGAAATGAAAAGAACTAAATTTGTCCATCAATAAAGATATGGTATATATATGTAATGGAATATACCACTCAGCTTTTTAAAAAAAATATCCCCATCACCCCTGTGGCTCAGGCGTCTATGGCCAGGCTACAAAAGCTATGGAATGAGGTTGGAGATCCTGGGTCAGGTGGGAATGGGGAGATGAAATCCTGTTATTTGCAACAAGATGGGTGAAACTAGAGGGCAATATGCTAAGTGAAATAAGTCAGAAGGAGAAAGAGAAATACCAGATAATCTCACTCCTTTGTAGAATATAAAAAAAGCAAGTAACAGACTAAACAAATTAAAAAGTAACCCTTGGACACTGACAACAGAACAAAGGCTACCAGAGGGGAAAGAAGGGGAGGGACAAAGGGTTGTGGTGTCCAATGAACAGAGGTAGAGGACAATTAGAAATTCAGTGGTGGGTGTGGTGTGGTATATATATGAAAAATTGTAAACCTGCACATCTAAAACTTGTGTTATAAATGAGTTATCAGCACGAATTTAGATAAAAAATTTAAAAACTATTAAAGAGAAGAAATTCACAAAGCTAGGATTATTACTTAGATACATTGACTAAGATGAAGGACATGTTCAGAAGCTGTGTTCGTCATCTTAGTAAGAAGCAGCTCACAGGCAGGATGTCTCTTTGCTGACTGTGGTTATCCCACCTCTACCAGAGCCCATGGTGGCCCCAGCAAGGAGAAGGCAGAGATACTGCAGCTGGGGAGTACATTGTAATTTGAGATGAGTTGCCTAAATTATGTTGTGGAATGTAATACATAGGTGGTGACCATATGTCCCACCTGTTAGGGGTTGCCGTGTGGTGGGAGCTTGAGAGAGGGCCCAGAGCCCTGGTGCCACTACCATCTACTGGTTATGACACCTCAGGCAAATGAAAAGCTTCAGATATTCTATAAAACAGCTGTGAACGTAGTCACTTCATAGGGTTAAATGAGTCATCTATGGAAAGTATTTAATACTGTGCCTCTTTTTTTTGTGTGCGTGTGTGTCATGGAATGAGCCTCATGGTGGTGAAATTTTCAGTGTGATAATCATGTGGACCATAGCTCTGTCAGCTATTCCCTGACACCTAACATTTTTATTCATTTATTCACTCTAAACAAATCTCTCCAGCTGATATTTACAACTGATGATTGTCAGACTTATTTTTCATTTGTTTGTAAGATAAAAATTGCTTAAATAAAGATATTTATCTCTCTCTCTTCTACAGTCCAATCTCAGCTGACTGCTCATATATTTCCAGGGTACCAAGCTCCTTTGCTATTAACACTCCCAGGCTATTATGTGGTTGGAAACAGCTCACCACCACAGGGAGGTGGATGTATCACGGACAACTTGAAGACCACCTCAAATCTTCTTAGCCTCACCAATCAGACTAACCATTCTGTGATGCCCACAGAAGTGCCAGCTTCTCCACCTGGCAAACCTAGCAGAACCTCACTTTGGCCTAGGCCCCAAGCCTCTCACTCTGTTCAGACTTCTTGGTTGTCACAGCAAGTACCATCCAGTGGTGTAAGATAGTTAACTCCTTGATCAAAGGCAGATGAGTGTCAATGCTATCTTTCTTTCCCTTTCTGTCCTCCTATGAGAAGGTCCTGTGGGATTGAGCACCTTTTCGCAGTCCTCCTTGTCACCCTGACTGCTGCTCCCTGGGATCACTTCCTAAGTAAATCTGCAATCAAGCTTTACCTTCCTATTCTCTTAGGGGAGCCCAACTAATAGAGGGGCGCTAACAGCCTTCCGTGAACCAGAAGTTGTCCACATCCCTTCTGCTCACATTCAGTTGACCACAGGTAGCTGCAAGAGAGGCTGAGAAGTGAATTCTTTATTCTGAATGGCAAAACTCCCAGTTTAACAAAAAAAAAAACCCATTACTGTAGATGGACTCTCTGTGCATACTTCCTATGCATATTTTCTGTTAACTAGATAATTATAAATTCACATAATTAAATATGCCTTCAGTAGACCAGAGGTGATGACTACTGAACTAAGGGACCTGAGTTTTTGTGCACTCATCCACCCATTTTCTATGTGAATTTAGGCAAGTTGCTTCATTTTATAGGCCACAATGTCCTCATTTGTAAAATGGTAGTCATAATAATGTCTTTCTCTGGATGGTTGTGAAAAAACGGGATTGCAGATGGGAAAGTTCTTTAAAACATATAAGAGATGATGTAAGATAGGAACAGCAGGTTAGATTTGGTCACTGCCTAAATGTAAACGATAAAGCAGAGGTAGGACACTCAGGTTCATTCTGTCACTATATTTTCAGACAGATACTCCTATGGAGCAGTCCAGCTCACCCCAGGTAGTTGAAACCACCCAGCCTACTGTACTGGGAGGTCAGCATCAGGTACGCATTTGTGGCTTAAAAAGTTTCCCTGATATAGGTTTTTTTGCAAATATATTTCCTTCTCTTCCAAATGGTTTTCTACCACCAAAATGTATCCTTTTAGAAATAATCATAAAGAGAAGAAAGGGAGGAAAAAGTTATTCATGATACTTGTTACGTGAGCCTGAGGGACAAAGCTGCATTCTAGCTCCCCATCAATAACCTAAACTTTCAAACATGTAGGAATAGTTAAGGATTCCTTCTGGACTATTTTAAGGAGCAAATTTATTAGTTCTATAGCATCTTGTAATCCTGAGGTATTTAAGGAAACTACATTCTTTGGATTCTGAAACTCTGGCTGTTTCCCTGAGCTACTTCAAACAATGTAATTTTTGCTGACAGAGCACTCTGTGGGCCAGTAGTGTTGTTGAATTGTAAGTAAATAATCTGGAAACGAATCCGTGGTTGACACACTGTCATATTATGTTTGCTAGTCCAGAAGAGAGATTTATTCTGAGGATATTGAAAAATTCCATGGCTGTTTGGGGGAAGTGACAACTGGGGTGACCCATAAATTAAAGTGACTGCCCTCTATACCATAGACATGGTCCAAACATGCTCATGCACTAAAGTGTCCTGCGAAATGGAACAGTGCTGGATAAAAATATATAATGTTGCTAAATAAAAACAGATACCGTGGATATGACAGATGTTTAAATTGCCAAGTTTGGCTGCAGCTAGCACCGTACTTCTCCCAGGATTAATAAACATGAGAGTTCTGAAGAGAAGCAGAAAAACTAACCTCAGTTCCACCACATCTTGTTTTGTTTTAGCATAGATTTAATGGCATAATTTAGGTTGCTTTTCTTTTTAAAAAATTGGTTTGCTACTTAATGAGTTAGATCTCTCTTTCCTTGTAAGAAAGGAATTTGTATTGTAATTTCCAAAAACCAGTACCTTCCCAACCATCTCCACCTCTCTTCTAGGCCTGGCTCTCTTGGGAGTTGACTTGGTTTTGCAGATGGTGGGTGTTGCAGGGAGAGGTCATTTAATATGAAATAAGGATAAACATTCAGGTGAGGAGGGCATCAAGCCCTTTATTTCAGCAAAAACTTCTCTAGGCTAACTCCATCTAAAATCACATACAGAAAAATTGAAAAGAACAAAACTAAGGTTAAGCTGTGCATCTGATAGTCTTCCTCTCATTCCAACTATAGTCTTTTAAATAGAAACCTGGTGGGGTTTTGAGAGCATCCGCTGTGTACACTGGTGGTATGAAAAGAGTTCTTGTGGATTTTAGGAATTGCGACAGAAGGACATTTTAGCAGGATGGAAAGAGCTAGGAGTGTTGCAAATAGACATGGCACAGAGAATGCTGTAACACTGAGGCGGAAGACCTCCCCCACCCTCCAGCTACAGGTCAGGTCCCCCACGGCCCATTCTGGCAGGGAGATTATGAATTGTCCAGGAGGACAGAGGAACAGAAGACTTTCAGGTAGAGGGAGTAAGCAGAACATGTGAAAAGGAGTAGAAGCAAGAAAGTAAACAGCAGGTTCAGAGTTGCCAAGCATCCTGTTTGATTGAATATGAGATGTGCATGTGCGTCGACATGAGGGACGGGGAGTTGGCAAGGCCATGGGTCCTGGGGGAATCTGCCAGGTATTGGTTCATGGAAGGCATTGACTTGAGTCATGAAAGCCTGGGAATGAGAGTCTGGCTGCCATAAGATGGTCTGATGAGATGTGGATGTCCATGCTGTAGACCACCCAAGCCAGGTGACTGGTGGCCGGTCTGACGCACCAGGGTAAACTTAGCATCCTGTTTGTGCTTCTTCTGGCCAGTCCAAAGGCTCAAATCCCCTGCGAGGCCCTAAAGTTCCTCATAGCAGCAAGGGGCAGCCTTTGCACAGCTCATAGGTTGATCCATGACTGGCCTCCATAGTCTCATCCCAGTGCCCTGCCTGTCCCACCAGCCGGCTGAACCTTTATGTTTTCCTGCTGCATGTTTTATGTGTTCTAGCCCTCTAGAATCCTCCCTTTTCTCATCGCCTCTCTTTCATTCTTTACAGCAGGGAGTGCTTAACATTTAGATGATCAGTAGCTATCCTCATTTGGTTCCCTTTTCCTCTGTGGAATTTCTGTTCCTCTCCCCCTCTTTGCTCTCCTGCCCTCCTGTTCCTCTTCTTCATGCACATCCAACAGGAGGGAGAAGAGTATAAATAAGGTCCCTATACTCATCATCCAGCTTCAGCAGTGACCAGCGCAAGGTCAGTACTGTTTCATCATTATTCCCATCCTTAGATTATTTTGAAGCTAACTCCAGACATTTTATCCGTAAATTATTCAGTATGAAATAAGATGTGATTCCCATGCTAATCCAGTGTTTCCCCTTGATCAGCTATACGTGTATTGTTTTTCTCTGCATTGTCATTAGGGTGTCTGTTCTCATCAATTTAAAAAGAGGTCATTTGCCACTTTCAAATATTTATGAAAGATGTTTATATAATTAGTATGAAAGCTAAAATGTTAGAATAATACTAGAATAAGTACTTATGTAACCATGATTGTGTGATTGAACTAAAAAAAACGAGGGAGGGAACCAGGGAGGCAGGAAGGAGAGAGAGAGAGGGAGGGAGGCAGAGAGAGGGAGGGAGAGAGAAGGAGGGAGAGAGAAAAATGAAAGACTGTGTAGGAAGAGAGTTCCAGCCCCCACAGTCATTCCAACCACCTCAGCTCATCATACATGATTCACAGGAGTCTTGGAAGTTCTAGGCCCAGACAAGTTCCCAAGTGGATTCATCAGGACTCCAGTGGACACCTCTGGAAGCAGAGAAGCTACCCGTCTGAGCTCAGCCAGAATTCCTGAGCCACAGAGTCATGGGCATTATCATAAGTTTTCCCATCATCAAGTTTCTTACACAATAGATAATAGAAACAATTTCTTGTGTCTGTTTCTAGAAATCTCCCAGTGTTAATTTATTATTTTTTTTGTTTTTTACTATTTATGACATGTGAATTGTCAAAATTTTAACTTCTACTGTATTTGAAGTTATTAATATTTTCTCTTATGACTAGTGCTTTCTATGTCTTGTTTCAGAAAGTCCCCACCTCAAGTTACTGTATTTTCTTTTAAAAGTTTTTAAGTTTTACCATTGACATTTAAGTTCTTGAATCTATCTTGAATTGAATAAAATAGGGGTCCATTTAAGATTTTTTTTTTTTCCATATACAGTTCAACTTCTTTTTAACTCTTTTTCCGTTTGGGTAGCTGCTTTGGTGTCCTAACTGAATGAGTTTATCAGTCTCCCCTGATAGGTTTGCGGCTGGCCACTTGACTCTGCTCATCTGTTGCTCTAACAGTGTCTCACTGTTTCAATTACTGTAGCTTTATAATAACTCTTGATCTCCAGTAGGGAGAATTCCTTTCTTTAATTTTTCATCAATACCTTGTTAAATTTTTTTGACTGTTACGTTCCTTACAGATTTTGAAATCACCTTGTTAAATTCCATGATAAAATCCTCCTTGGTAATGGTGAAGAACATTTGGTGATTTGGTGAGGGCATAGTATGTTGAAATAGATCTAAGAAATGGGGGATTATACATTGGAAATTATTCTCATGTGTAGAATAATTACTACAATAAAAAACATTTAAAAAATCCTCCTTGGGGTTTTGATTACATTTGCCTGACTCCACAAATGATTTGGGAGGGGGGATTTATGTCTCTAAATATTGGGTTTTTAAATTGATAAATGTGTTCATTTTCAAGCAGTGTTAAGTCTTTCATAAGAAATGTTTTTGGGTTTTCTACATATAAGTTTTAACATCTTTTATGGGACTTATTCCTAAGTTATTTTTGTTTTGTTTTGTTGTTTGTTGCTAGTGCTAATAGTCCTTTTTTCTTTTATTTGAACAGTCTGCTAGTAACTGATAAAGAGAAGTGCAATTGATTTGATATATTGATTAAGAATTAGGGAATATTGCCAATATTATTTTAATGCTAATTATATATACATATATGTATATATATTCATACATATATATATACACATGCATGTATATTCAGATCTTCTACATAAACAATTATGTCATCTCTAGATGGAAATTTTGTTTTCCCTTTTCCAACACAAGATTTTTTAAAAAATTGAATGTGTGATGCTCCCTGGTGGCCTAGCGGTTTAAACCAGGTACAGGTCACATATATCCCAAGATCCCTGGTTCAAGACCCAGATCCAGGGAAACAGCCAGTCATGAACAACTGAATAAAATAAGTAACATTCCTCTTACTCCTCTCTAGTCCTGCCTGCCTGCTTACTCACCTTTATTCCTGCTTGAACCTTTCCTTTAAAAAAAAAAAAAAAAGGAATGTGCTGACTAGAACCTTCAAGTGTTGCTACTGAAAACCCTTATCTTTTCTTGTGGCTTTAAAAGCTTTACTCTTAAGTTTTTTTTATTAAAATAATATTGGTTTATAACATGTTATGGGTCAATGGGAAACCTTAAGATTAATAGAAACCTCCACATGTACGGCACTGTAAATCAGCATGTACACATGCAGTATTTTCACCATTAAAAGTCTGTTTTCCATCCTTCACCATACAAATCCACCGCTTACACTCTATTTACTGATCTGCATTCCCCCTTCCTTTATGGTAACTACTATTTTGTTCCTAAAGTCTAAGAGTTTGTTTTCGTTTGGTCTTGTTTAATTGTTTTTATTATCATCCACATGAGTGAAATCATATAAAGCCTCTCTTTCTCAGTCTGACTTATTTCACTTAGCATAATACCCTCTAGGTATTGTTGTTACAAAAAGGCTTGCTTTTAATGTCTTATGATTGACTATAATGTTTTGTTTGTGTTTATATGTATTTATCGTAATCAGATTAAAACAGTTCTCTTCCATTTCTAATTTGTTTTTATGATTCTGAATGATAACGGTTTTTTTGTTTTTTTTTTTTTAAGGTAAGGTATAGGCAGGAATGGAGATGAGCAAGCAGACAAGCAGGAAGATAGAGGAAGAAGAAGCACTTCTCTTCATTTTATTTAGTCGTTCGTCTCGGTGGTTCACCGGGCCCTGGGTCTTGAACTGGGGATCCTGAGTTGCATGTGAACTGCACTTTCTGGGTGGACTAACCCGCTAGGCCACCAAGGACAATGCTAGTTGGATTTTATTGAATGCTTTTTCCTGCACACTCTAAGAAGATATGTTTTCTGCTTTTAAACTTTTATATTACTTGATTCGAATATTGAGTCCACTGTACATACTTAGAATAAATCTAACTTGAGCATAACTTATTTTTCATATATTACTGGCTACAGTTTGCTAATATTTTGTTTAGGAATTTAGCATTTATGTGCACAATTGAAATTAGTCAGTTTTTTTCCTTTCTCCTATTTTCCTGGTCAAGTTGGGCATTAAAGTAAAACTGACATCGTAATATGAATTTGAGGTTTGTTCCGTTTTCTGTGATCTGAAAATATCACATAGCTTGAAAATTTTTAATGTGCTCAAATGAGTATTTGGTAGAATTTAACAGTGAGACAATGGGCTGATATTTTCTTTAAGAAAAGATTTTGAAATTATTTCAATTTCTCTTATGAATTAATTTGATAATTTCTTTCATGGTTCAATTTTTAAGTCTATATGGAAGTATTATTATTTTGTATTTCTTCTTGTCATATATGTTCATAAAAATTTTTCTAGTAATTGTTGTATTTCACTATGACTGAAATGTATTGGCAAAAAGTTCATTATTATATAGCATTTCATACCCCTTCTATAACTATAATTATGTCTCTTTTCTTTTCCTAACATTATTTATCAATGCCTTATCTTTTTTTCTTGGACAGTGTTACCAGAGATTTGGAAATTTTAATCGTCTTTTAAAATAAACAATTTTTTGTTTGTTGATTTTCTTTTAATACAGCCTTTTCCTCATTAGTTTCTTCTATCTTTATTATTTTCTTCCTTCTACTTTCTTTTTTCCTCATCACTCTTTTCAACTTCTTAAGTAGCATTCTAAATTCACCAATTTTCAGCCTATATTATTATTGAAAACATTTAAAGCTATAACATTTCCCTATCCTCTATAACATTTAAGTATTTAATAATAATAACCATTAATATTAGATATTTCAAAATTTATTAAAGCTAAGAACTTTGTTCTCACTTTACTGAGACATTAAATATATTTTTTCTTATTTAAAAATCTTGATTTCACAGTTACTTGACAGTCTCCTTCTAAATTCAGTTTATTTCTGCACTTGGAAAGGATACTACTTCACCAAAAATATAATTGCAAAAAAGAAATATGTACATCTCATGGTTGGGTGCACTTACAAATTATGGTATTCTTTTTTTTCTTAGTTCCAGGAACCAGCTATGTAATGTTTGTTTAGAAAATGTCCATCTTCCCTGATTTGAGGACATTGATTTATTTCTAGTTTTAGCACATGGTTCAAATACCACTGAATTCATCACTTGGAAGCATTTTAAAAATCTTTTTTTATAATCAAATAGGAAGATAAAAGAGTTCTAATAGGTAAAACATATCTCTTCTTTTAGACAAGAAAGTTATGTGATGGGAAGATTTCTAAACATACTCTTCAGAGACTCTTCAGAGACTATCATTTCTCTAGTTTTTTATCTTTGACATAAAACACTTAACCAAGTTTCAGTTCAGCTGAAGCCTCCTACTGCCCTATGAGTATTTTATAGCAGTTCATCTTAATCATAATTTTTTATGATCTTTGGATCTAATGTGAATCAATTTTAAATACTTTTATTATGATTATTATTATATCTTTCAAACAAGCAGAGAGAAAACTTAAGAACAAGATCATCTAAACATTCTTTTTTTTTTGTTTGAAGCCAGGCAACAGAGCACTTTATTGTCATTACAATACAGGGTACAGAGAGCTGGCACTCAGCACTTAATGGACTAAATTAATTAATTAATGTCTAATTGTTTAGCTACCTCCCTACACTGTGATCTGGAGGCAGAAACTACTTCTTCTTTATCTCTGTATACCAAGTATCTAGTATTATATATACAGAGAGTAGGTACTACACATTTTTGGAAAAGGGAAAGAAAGAAAACAGGAAGGAAGGGCAGGAGAAAAGGAAAGAGGGCGAAATTGTGCTGTTCTTATCTGGATGCCTCAGTTAAAAGGAATGCTTAGTTGGTTCTGCCAGTTCAACTCTGACCTTACTTACAGACTTTTCAAGGCTTATTTTTCAGTAAGAACAGTCAAAATCAGGTTCCCAGGATAGCAATTGCCTCTCTATACATGAAAATGTTTTCCCAAGGGATATAGAAACTAGTAAATTCTGTTTTCATGGAGTCTCAAGGCTACTTCTAATTGCCAATGGATTAGAAAATGTTATTTTGTCTTTGATGTTTTTCTTTCGTAGTCTTTAAAAGATAAAATGTCAAAAAGTTTGTGGCTGGATTATGTTCCTCCCACCTTAACCCTGGAAGCCCGCAGTGGGATGGGATAGAGTAGTACTTCAAGTTATTCAGAAGAGAAAATGAAGAAAGCACAGCAAATAAACAGCTGCTGATTTTCAGCACTGCATGTTTCTGTGAGGGAGGCTCACTTGCAGGCAGATACTTTACCTCATGCCAGGCGATTTAATCAAGGCCTCTGACAAAGTTACATGGTTACCTGCACTGAGACTTGTAATAATTTAAGAAACCAACCTACCGTGAGGTCTTGCTGTGAAAGTATTTAAATAATTAAAAACATTCCTCTATCAAAGGAGTCTCCTTCTGACAGTGGAATCCACAGCTTCTGTAGCTTTTCTTTTCAAAACACTCAGATGAAAGAGATGGTTGTTTTTGTGCTGCACCAACTTTTTTTTTTTAATGAGACCGAATGTTGTTCAAAACCTTATGTAATGAGAATATTAATAACCGTGGATGGAGCATTCAGTCTTTTGGGATCTGTAAAGTCTTCTTCCTAAAGGCATGAATGGTATAACTACATAAGGAGATCCTTGTATTTTTTTTGTTGTTGTTTGGATCTTGATGAGTTGCTTTGTTTACACAGGCAGTCAAAGCACAGGAAATTGTAGGTTTCAAACTCAAATCTCTGAAGATCAGTGAGCAGGGAAACAGAAGTGCCTGGATGTGCACATACAGACAATCTTCATGCTTTACACATTGCGGAGGAAACACAAACAGTCTTAGAAAGGCCTTGAGACTTAAGATAGGACACATCTGGAAGGGGCGGTTAAGAGAAGGATATGACGAAGCCCAAGCAAGAGAAATAACCACCCTCTGAGCATTTTTTTCTTAAATAACAACCTTATAACAGCAATAGCTTCTGAGACTTGAAGTTACTGAAATTCACCCAGACAGATTCAAATGGTTGAAGCCCTCTCAGCATGAAAGCGCCCTGCTGTGGGGTTTTGAGACCTTACTGATGAGATTAACATGCCTCTGGAGGTATCAGAAGGAGCAGGCACAATCTCTGTAAAATTGTGTCTCTGGATTGTCACCCACAGTGAAAATTAGATGATGTGGAGATGAAGGAGTGTTGTCTTGGCAACAGGAAAAGATGGTCATCAGGGAAGCAGGAAAAGGAAGCTTCTGTTGAACATACCAAGAAATTCTGATTTATGGGGCAGACTTTTCCTACATCAAAACAGACTGTCCAGCTAGATGAAGATATCACTCTTTGAGTTATAATCCTCTATTCTCCAAACTAATTTACCAGGAAAGGCAGGCCCAGGCCTCTATGTCAAGTAGCATATTTTCCACTGTAAATACATGACTACTGTAATTGAGAAATGTGTTACTGGTTTATGAATCAATTTTCTCAAATTTTGTTAAGTGTGAACATTATTTACCCAGTTTCCAATACCCCTGAATGAACTGATTAGAGTACGGTTTTGAATCGAATGATAAAATCTGAGGCCGAGCCTCCAGGTCTCAGTGACCTCCTGACTTCAGGTGCCTGAGGGACTCCAAGTGAACTGGAGGGATGGCAGACACAGCCAGGACTCCAGCTACCTCGAATGCTGAGGGAAGGGGTCATATTTTAAAGCAGAGTAAGTTATTCTAGTTTGTAGTACTGTCTCCACTTCAGATTTAGTTTTCAGTGTTGGTATCATAGACACCTCATCTTTTGTTAACCTGATTTGCTGCTAACTCTTATGAGGCACTTTACTGCTTATAAAAGCCTTTCACATTCATAATCTCATGTGACCAACATAACAGCTCTGAGAAGTAAAGAGTATCACTAGCTCCGTTTCATGAATGAAAAAATGAAGTGTAGAGAAGCAACGTGACTCCGGCTTGATCACTCAGTTTGAAGACAGTGAAGCTGCAACTTGAATCGAAATTTCCTGATTTGATTTCTGTTATGACATGTTGGTGAGGTCCTTAAACTGCTGGTAGGCAGGTTCACATTCCTGTAAAAATATTTGAATGTGTTCTACTGACATATCTCCTAACATACATATGTATACTCGTCTATAAATTATAAAATTACAACACATTAATATATGAATTACATTCTAGGACACATAGAAATAAGCACTTTGAAAGGGTAAAAAAAAGTGATGTTTTAAAATTATTTTTATTAGCAATGATCTTTTTTATTTTTACTACAATTATTACTGATGTTAATTTTTATGATCATCAAGGCTTTGCTATTGATGTAAATCTTGCTTTAATTCTTTGTGATGGAGTGATTTTCAAGTTGTGTCCTCAGTTGAGTTTATTTGATACTTTAAAAATAAACTTTCGAGTTTAGAATAATTTTACAGACACACCCTGGTTGAGTGGTTTGCTTAGCCACCTTCAGCTGAAGCACCGCCCACATACTTCCCCAGGACCTGGGTTTGTGTCCAAACCAGGGAGAACAACCCAGATGTACATCTAAAAAAACATAAATCAAGTGCTTCTTTTCTCTCCTCCTACCTGCTTGCTTACTCATCTTCACTTCTACCTACAACTTTACTTAAAAAAAAAAAGAATTTTACATTCACAAAAAGTTGCTTGAACATTCCAGAATTGTGATAGCCAGTTCCTCACCCAGTTCCCCTCATCTTTATCATCTTACACATCACTGTGGTACATTCATTAAAACTGAGGAAATTAACATGGATGAATTATGGTTAACTAAACTCCAGATTTATTTGGATTTCACCAGTTTTTCCATTAATGTCCTCTTGCTGTTCTAAGATGAAATCCAGGGTCTCACATTGCATTTAGTTGTCCTGTCTCTTGGTCTGTGACAGCTTCTCTGTCTTTCTTTTTTTTTTCCCATGACCTTGATAGTCTCCAGAAGTATTAGCCACGTAACCTGTAGAACAGCCCCTCAATCTGTGTCTACCTGATATCTTTCTAATAATTAGACTGGGGTGATCTTGGGGAGAACAAATAGTATAGAAGTAAAGTACCGTCTTACATCAGGGACATAGGCTGGCCATCGCTTGTTTAAAACGGTGTCAAGTTTCTCTCCTGTGAAATTGCTATTCTTCCCTTTTTTCTATTCTGTACCTCGATCGACCACCTTCAAGGCAGGGGAAAATGGAGTTGGGAATTAAGCTCTACCTCCTAGAAGAGTAGTGTGTGCATACAGTATAAGAAATTTTTATAATTTCTCCTATTAGTTTATTATTTATTTTATTCTTCTTTTATATCTTTTATATCTGCATTGGCATTTAGATATTTATTTTATAGTTTGGCTTATAATCCAATATTATCTTCTCTATTTTGTTGCTCAAATTTTTCCACATTTGGCATAATCAATTCTTTTAGGTTGGCTTCTGTGTCCCTTTGATATGCACCCATACTTGGTGGGGAGTGTTTGGCAGTTTCTTACTTTCTAGTACTACAACATATTCCAGGCTCATTTTGTATTTTCCCTGTCCCTGGGCCTAGATTCAGTTGCTTCTTTGAGGTATGCTACTTCCTTTTGTTGGAAAATGTTTTTCAGAATCCAAGTTGTAGGCAGTGGATGTGGTCACTGCTGCTGAGGACACATTGCTTCAAGGGCTGTTCGGTGGGAAGAGCACACACGCACCTACATGCCCAGATATGTGTACTAACTCATGTTTATACACATGAAGCTTGTTTTTTTTACAAGCAACATAGAACAACATAGAAAAAGATGTCTTACAAAGATAGCTAGAAGGATTGCATCATTGACTAGCTTTTCTAAAACATGATACCTATATTTAAATTGTATCCACCAGTTATATGAAACTTTGCTCAACTTTGTCTAGTAAGCTTAAACTCCCTGATGGTTGTCAGTAGATTCTTACAAGCTAAAAAGTGCTACACTGTGCATTTAGAATCAGATACAGAACTCACTGAAACTCTTAAATTGGAACATTTTTTAAGTTAGAAATTTAAAAAGTACCAGATATCAAAGTTTTTATAGATAGCATGTACTATTTTTGGCAGCAGAATTTCATGATCATAGAACTATTTCCAGACATCCGTTTCACAGTTCTTTTTTTCATAGCATAAATTTAATTCAGACAATACTTTTATCATTCATTTGAACATGTAAATTTATCATGAAATGAATGTCTATTTTTCATTGTGGTAAAACACACGTAACATAAAAGTTGCCATGTAAACCATCCTAATTGTACATTCTTGGATGACCATCACCACAGTCCATTTCCAGAACGTTTCATCTTGCAAACCTGAAAACATGTGCTCGCTAAGAACTGACTCTGGAATTTCTTCTTCCCCTGGCAGCCGCTGTTCCTCTTACTGCCTCTATGAATTTGACTGCTCCAGTACTCCATGAGTGGTCATAACAGTGGGCCCTGGTGGCTTAGCGGCTAAGTCTGCTAGCATAGTCCGCATGCACCCCAAGGACCCAGGTTCATGACCTAGAGCCACATGGAGCAACCAAGATGAACAAATAAATATAATAAATTTAATGCTTCTTCCTCCTCTCTCTTCCTGCCTGCACCTTTCCTTAAAAAAAAGAAAAGAAAAAAAGAGTGGTCATATAATAGTTGTCCTTCTGTGTCTGGCTTATTTCATTTAGCACAATATTTTCAGATTTATCAATATTGTGGTATGTGTCAGAATTTCCTCCCTTTTCAAGGCTGAATAATATTACATCTTATGTATATACCTCATTTTCTTTATTCATCTCTTGATGGACATTTGACTGTTTCGCTTGTTTGACTGTCATGAATATGCTGCTGTGAACATGGATGCACAAATTTCTGCTTATTTCACTTCTTCTAGGTGCATGCCAAAACTGGAATTGCTGGATTGTATGATAATTCTATATTAATTTTTTTGAGATTTTTCTTGATCATTTTCTATCTCACTTCAATCTCACTTTTATGAAATCAATCTCAACAAAGACATCAATAAAACCTTGAAATGTACAGAAAGTAAACACAAAAATGAGGGCACTATTCTTTTCTTAGTAAACATAGTATGTGTGAACCTAACACATTTGAATATGGGTTCCAATCACAGTTTATATTACATGTTAGGACTCTCTCTTTTTTTTAATGAACATTTGAGGCATGTCCTGGTGGAGTAGTGGTTTGGTCAGTCACCTTCAGTCTACACAGTCCATGAACATCCCAAGGCCTGGGATTCGTGTCCCAGGGCCGAGAGGTGGGGGTGGGTGGGGCAGCCAAGATGAACAACTAAGATAAAATATATAAAATGCTTCTTTGTCTTCTCTCTTCCTGCCTGCCTCTGCTCAGCTTCATTCCTGCCTGCCTGCACCTTTCCTTTTTCTTAAAAAAAAAAGAGTTTTGAGATAGATTGGCAATATAACGTAGAATTCTACTGCTATGAAATGCAGTTAACACATCAACTGGACCTATTTACCAAATGCAGGGTTACCCTCCATAGATTTTAAGATGTAAAAAAATGCTGGAGCCTTGAGAACAAAGGTCATGGAAGTTGCTATTGATGGTTCCTTAATAAACCCACCATGATCATCAATCCAGTTCAGATATTTGTGGCGGCAAACAATGCAGTTCGCCTCTATAAACCAGGAATAAATAAGAACAAGAACCCTGTCTACTGAAGATATATTTAACCTTCCTCTAAATAATAATATTTCATAGACTTTGAAAAACATTTGATATCCCATCAAATGACAAATAGGTCCTAATCTTTTATGTTGAAGAGGAAGAAAAACAAATAAATCAAGAATATGCAATATCTCAGATAGGTCATCAAGTTTCTCTAAAATTCTTCCTAAACTAACAAATAATACAGAAGTTAGAAAGATATATGAGCTGCCTGCACCAGAAGAAAGTACTGAAACATTATTTAATGGTATCATTTGTAGAACTTCAACAATGTTTTGTGAAATGACAGAATTAAAATTTTTCCGCATTTATAACAATTAACATGGATTTTTTTCCCCTGATTATAAAACTCATTGCAGAAAATTGTAAAACATAAAATAGTATGAAAAAGAAAAAAACACTTATAAGTTCATTTCTTAATATCTCAAAAGATAACCATGTTATTATTGTTACTGTCTTCTAGTTGTCTATTGCTATTTAAATATGTTTTATGTCATTTTGAAAAGAAAATAATCGAATTTTTATATAGCTGAAATCTTGTTTTTCTTTTTTCTATTTTATTGACTTTGAGACTTATGAATCATAATAAAGGTAAACGGAATATAAATATAAAAATTAAACGAATGAGAGCAATTTCTCAAAAGAGGACAGACGTTATAAACAATGACGGTACTCATTTATATGAAAGTGCTCTCTGGATAAAAGTTGTTTCTCAGATTTCTTTCTTTTTCTTCTCACCCTCCAATGGGCTGCTGCAGCGTGGCACAGGATGGATGGGAGGTGGGTGATGGCCAGAGTCTGCATTCAGTTTTGCCTGTGCTGCCCTCTCCACCTTCCAACATTGTCACTAACTGCAGTGGAGAATAGGGGATGAATCCCAGGCCCCCTCCTCTGAGTACAGACACCACCACCTGCTCCTTTTAAAGGGGCTCGGATCCTTTTAACCACTTGGTATCTCAGACCTTCGGCCCAAAAGAGCTTGCTGAGAGTTGATTCATTTTCTTGATCCTCACATGAGCGAAAATAGCAGGAGGCTCTGGGTTCCTGGTGTACCTGTCAGGAAAAATGATAGGAATTCCTCAGTGAAATTGCCCCTGAGCCTGGCACCTCCCATCAGTGTTGATAAGCATTCAGAAATTGCTAGAAGTTCTTGAGATTAATTGATGTGGGTAGAAAAGCTTCTGCTGGGACCTCTATTGAAGATTTTGGCTGTTGGTCCACATGACGAAACAGCGACAAGCCATTCTCAATACCTTCTGATGGAACTCATTAGCAGTAGCCCATTCAGAAAACTGCACAGTCAGAATGAGCACTGCTTCTATGTATGCTGCTATGGATATGTGCTCAACTAAAATTTACAACTAGAACAGGCTTGGAAATATTCCGTTGTCAGGCATCTAGGCCTGCTTTTACTCCATTTGAAATGACAGCCGTTTTTAGATTGTTTATTGGAAGCACGCTTGTTTAAACTGTCAGGCAATCCATTGTTTCATGCTGGATTTTCCTCAAACACTCTTGGTGCTTTTCTTGTCAGAGGCGCTGCCAGGACACATATCAGCACCTTTTTCCCCAAGATCAATGCTGACACGTTTCTGGCTAAAAAAATTCTCTTATTTCAGCTCACTCATTTGGCAGAACCACTACATGTGTATGCCAACTCAAATAGAAGAGAGAGGAGGGACACATGAAAAGAGGAAGGAGAGGAGAACTGTTTTCTAATTAGTCAAGAGATGCATATCAGCACCTCATTTTTTGCCCCTAAAATAGCACTGTGCCCCACAAACTGACATTTGGGGCAGCCACTGAGACAGGCCTTTCTATAACAGGAAAGAAAAATATGTTAATGTAAAAGAAAAGTGCAAAATAAGTAGAGATCCTAATTATTGTTCTCTACTCTGAGCGTGGTTTATGGAGTAAGTATTGCACTGATATACAAAAGTCTTTTTTGCCAAGAACTTTTCTTAATAATAAGGCAGAATTTTCAAGACTGTTAATACTTACGTGGAGATAAATTCCTGACTTTTTTTTTTTTCTAATAAAAGTAACTATTGTTTTCCTAATAAGAGTAACACTTAGGTGTGCCCTGGTGGCCTAGTGGTTTAGGCTACTGGGCACAATCCACATACATTCCAATACCCCCAGTGGAAGACCTAGGTCTGGGGAAACAACCAACATGAGCAACTAAGTAAAATAAAATAAAAATGCTTCTTCGTCCTCTCTCTTTCTGCCTGTCTGCTTGCCTTCATTCCTGCCTGCACCTTTCCCTTAAAAAAAAAACAAGTAAACTTCAGTTACTCAAGGAAGACATCACCATCACAGACCTACCTTCTGTTTGTTAGCCCTGAACACATAATACATAAGCAGAGAACTAAAAGACAGAACACTTCAGGCTGTGGGACAAGGAATGGTCTGGGGAAGCAGGGACCACATGAGGTGGAACTTGAAAGGAAGGATGTTGGATGGAGGGTATTCAAACCTGAAGCAGTGGGTCAAGCAGTAAATATTGTGGTTTATAAAAAACATATTTATGTTATTCAGATGACCGGGATCTATTTCTCATTCTTATTCATTCTTCAGCCACAATTCGTGGCTCATAGTTCCTGGCTCACAGTTCCCCAAAGCCTTGGCACTTCCTAAGTGTTGAGAATGATTCTATGAATGTGATGGCTTTGGGAAGCACCTAAGGAAGGGAACTGGTTGCCAGAGGAACCAACCATGTGATCAGAGAAGTGGAACTTCGGGTTCTGCCCCCAGACCTCTGAGGAGGGGAGAAAGGCTGGGGGTTGAGTTCAGGTGTGGACAGCTTCCAAGCTGGTGAAAACATGGAGATCCTGGGAGAGTGGATTCCACACCTGCTCACTGCATCTCTTCCTCTAACTGTTCCCAGGTTATAGCATTTGTCATAAGTTGGTGATCTAGAGAGTAAGTAGGTTCCTGAGTTCTGTGAGCTGTTTGAGGAAATTAGTCAAACCTGAGGAGGATGTCCTGGAAATCTCTCATCTATAGTCAGTCTGTCAGAAATACAAAGAGCACCCTGGGCTTGTGGCTGATGTCTGAAGGAGAGGGTGGTCTTGGGAGACTCAGTACTGTGAAATCTGATGCTGTCTCCAGGTAGATAGTGTTAGAATTGAGTTGAATTCTCACACATGCTGCTGGTGTCTGAGATTTTATTATTGGTGAGGGGAAGTCTCCCCACACTCACTTTTGAATTGGGTCCAGGAATCCTAAAGAGTTACTCATTGGGGGAGCAGAAAAAGGGGGCTACTTAGGGTGGAGAACAGCACATGGGTATGTTCAAGCTGCCCCAAGTGGTAAATGTGTGAAGAAGTATAGTAACTGTTGAAACCAGTTGCAGGTTCCCTTCAATGTGGTAGCCCACTGCAGAATTTTTACTTTTACATATCTTTGATTTGCAAAGTAATGTAAGTTAGTATGTGTAGATTTCCTTTCATCAAATACATGATAACACCTACATCAAGTTTTTAATATGCCCCAGCCACT
Organism: Solenodon paradoxus; assembly: GCA_004363575.1. Classification (NCBI taxonomy): domain Eukaryota; kingdom Metazoa; phylum Chordata; class Mammalia; order Eulipotyphla; family Solenodontidae; genus Solenodon; species Solenodon paradoxus. The sequence continues at coordinate 696,939 of RJWH01000136.1, forward strand.
ATCCATGAGACCCCCTCTACCCTTTGATCCCAACTCTCATCTCTGGTAACCTCAGTTCTCTTGTCAATGTCCAATGTTTCATTTTTGTTTTGTCTGTTTGCTTTGTTTCTTTATATTCTGCATAAGAAAATGAAATCATCCAATATTTGTCTTTCACCTTCTGACTTATTTCACTTAGCAGAATTCCCTTGAGTCCCATCCATGTTGTCACAAATGACAGTGTTTCATCGGGTAGTATTCCACTTTGTGTGTGTGTGTATACCACATCTTATCCATTCATCTGTCAAGGGGTACTTAGGTTATTTCAATTTCTTGGCTACTGTAAATAATACTGAAATAAATAAGGGGATGCAGATATCTCTTCAGTTTAGTGTTTTTGTATTTTTGGGGGGTGGTAAATACCTAGATATGGGATAATGGGATCTTAAGGAATTCCATTCTCAGTTTTTTTTAGGAATTTCCACATTGCTTTCCACCATGGTTACATGAATTTATATTCCTACCAATAGTGTAATCCACTATAGATTTTTGAGTAAGGTAATAAAAATATAGTTCTACTTCTAGGACAATTGGTTCTATTACGGCTCCTCTGAGATTGAAGAAGAAAAACAGTCTGACATTAAAAACCTTAGGAAACTTTGTGTTGGTTTCATGGAGTCAGGTATAAGCAAGGCAACAGTTCAAGTTTGACTCTGAGAAGTATACACCATCAGAGCACCATATGTAATAGAATCCCATTTTCTAAAAGTATATTCTAAAATATGCTATCAATTCATCTTCCCATCATCATGAAAAGTCAGAGGAGCACTATCAAGAGAAGAGGAGCAAGCTTGTTAGCACGACATTTCCCCCATTTAGGAGATGCTTGTCTTTATAGGTATCATCCAGGAGTAATTTCATTCTTGGAGGCACTTGGCTTCACACTATCACTACACAAACACTGAAAAATCCAATTTAGAACCAAGTACTCCTATCATCTAGGTACTGAGACCATTGCTTGGATCTATACAATGTTTTCTCCAACTTCAACTATAATAGATCTGAACCCAATCAACATTATATAACTGTGCCTTATCAAATGGGGAACTATGACAGCAACAACATCCCCAGACAAAATTCAGTGTGCATCACCACCAGCTAGCTCTCTTAACCACTGATACTCTGGATGTTGTAGTTGTCTCTTCAGTATCTGGTCCTCTTTTTCTTGATAACTATTTTAATTTTAATTTAAATATTCACCCCACCCAAATGCATGTATATGCTTTAGGGGAAAATATTACACCCTTACGTTGAAGAGCTGGGTGTATAGCTTAGTTAGTCACATAATCTCAGCATCTGGCTATCACTCCTGATCAACAGTTGTTACATGGACTTATCTGGGTAATAGGAAGTGAGGGAAGATGTACTGGGGTCTTCAGAGAGCACTTCTGGAAGATTTGTCTCTCATCACCAAAGATTAGAAAGTCAGAAGGAAAATGATCTTCATAGGAAAATGTAGTTTTAGATATGATCATGTTTTGTTCTTTCATTTAATAAATACTACTTGCCTATCATGTACTGGGAGTCATTTTCCTCCCCTCAGGACACACTGACTAATGAAGAAATTGGACACATCAACAAATAATGGCAATACAGTGTGGTGAAGGAGATTAATCACAGTGTATTGTGAAGAAACTCCTAATTGAAGAGATTGAGAGTTGTTTCTGCTTGAGTTGCCTAGTGGGGTGAACCTGAAAGTGGGGTTGGGTGAAAAGGACAGAATGGGCTCTGTAGGCATGTGTCCTCACCTCAACCAAATAAGGAGCTAAGTTGTTTGGAAGGAGGAATCTTTACCTCAGCCTTCCTCTGCAGGCACAAAATGCAACAGGGTAGACGATCGTCCTTAGTAATGACCAGTGTTTCTGGATCAGTAGCTCTTACCTCCATAATCACATGCTTCTCTAGGGAAGAGAGTTGTGAGGCAAAAAAGAGGACTAATTGATGTTTGTTGAGTTACTCTGATGTGTCAAGAACTGTTAGATGTCTCATGTTTTTTCATTTTATATTGAATAATTTGTAACAACCTTCAATATAAAAAGAATGCATTTGAAATTCTGATGGGTTTGATCATTTTCCTAAGGTCACATAGCTAGCAAGTGGTGGAGCAGGGATCTTAATCTAGGTCATTCTGGCTCTGACACTCAGCTCTACACTTAGTTTGCTTATGTAGACTCAGCTTGAAATTTTGATTTGAATGAAACCACTTGGTATTAATTAGAAGACAGAGAAATTGGCAAATGCTATGTTAAATGCTTTGAACAATTCTCTGGAGATCACATTAAATACCCAAAGCAAAGCAAAAATGTATATTATTAAGAACATAGTCATTCAAAAGGCAATTGTTCTCCATCAGTTCCAAAAATGAATAAAAAGAGGGGAGTTCAATTTCCCCAATTTTTCATGCCAAGTACTCAGGCTCCAAGTTTCCTTCATTGCTCTTTCTTCACCTCTTCTCCTTACACATTACATGTTACACGTTGCAGCTCCATTCCATAACATGTAAGTGGTATTTATAGGAAATACTGATCACTGCCAACAAGTGAATACTCACATTAAACACAATTTAAAACAACCTTCCCTCCAGTTGTTTATAATAACCTCTTGGAAGTTTGAAATTAAAGTCTGTATCCCATCCAGCCTTTTTTTCCCACCTCTTTTATTACACAAAGCCAAGAACTCACCCTTGAACATGCTCCAACTCCCTGGCCCACCATCCTGACATGCTCTGCAGCTAATTATCTCAATCCCTAAATATTAGTCCTTTCTCTTGTCTTCTCTGGTTTCCTGGACATAATTCACCCTCCTTGGGTATTTCATTGTTTATGTCAGTGAACAAACCTTGTCCCTCACAGAGACTCTTTCCTCTCTCCTTTCCCTATCTTCTCTCAACACCTTTTCAACAAAACAAGCATTAAACTTTTCTTCTTTCACAGGAAGAGGTCCAAATTTGGAATAGTGCAGTCTCCTCATTAAAGAGATAAGGTCACTGAGATGCAGAGACATTACATCTAAATTCACACAGCTAGAAAGACATTGTTGAGTCAAAAAGGTAAGACTCTTGGATTATATAGTTCGATGCCTTTTCACCACCCTTCATCCCCCAACTCTGATTCATACCCATCCTGTCCCTTATCAATTTGGGTTTACAACTATATCTGCTCAAAGCAGAGGTATGTTCCGGTTTTCATTTTCAAGCAACACAGAGTACAGTTGAGGTCTGGGGGCAATTGTCTTGGGTGTTCGTTTCATGGCCCAAATGCAGCAAGTGTGCTGTTACTCTACAAGGGCACCTAAACAGAGGTCTCTTCCCAGAGCCTCCCCTCACAGTCCTTTATTGATGCAAGTCCTCTCCCTCTTGAGGGAGTTTTAATATAACAAGATTTTAGCCTAAGCACTTCAAAGAGAGAACTGTAAATACAGTTATAAAGTTTATGAGGGTGGGTGGGCTGGGTGGGACCTGGAAGACAAGGCCCAGAATTGCTCCATTATGCAAATATTTTACTATGGAGGATCTGGGAGGGATATGACAAAAAAAGTTTTGCTTTATTCTCATCGCCTTAAAGTTCTTTGAGATCATTGCTATTTAAATGAACACAGAAAAGCATACAGGGAGGGGAACCAAGAAGGGCAGTCATCGCCTCATAGAGACATGTGGTTCACACAAAAGCTGCCCTCATGCAGTTTTAGTTCACCTATGTCCTGGCATCTGTCAGAGTGGATTTAATTCATCATGGGCCTTTTATTAATCTAACTTCATTTAAACTTTTCTGAATTCTAAGAATCTATGATTCTGATTATCTTCTTAGGTGAGTGCTAATTTATTTTGCAGTCAGTTTATTCACAGCAACTTCTCAACATTACTTTCAGAGAGCCTGAGACAGGTTTCTTTCACTGTAAATGGTAATGAAGTCTTATAAGATTGCTTCAGAATATGATTATTTAAAATCTAAATGTAAAAACAGGTAGTCTAACCAAGAAAACAATTGAACTAAATCAAACAAATGTAGGCTTTTAGTTTATAAAATCAAATTAGTCATTACAAGAAGGGAAGGGGGAAGGGGTAGGAAAATTGGGGAAAAAGGGCTCAATTACAGGGTAAAGAACAGAACTGGACTGGTGGTGGTCAACTTCATGTATACATACAGATGTGGATTCACAATGATGCACACCAGAAACCTAAATAATGTTATAATGCAGTTGTCCCATCAATAATTTTATTTTAAATAAAACACCATAAAAATGTAAACAGTCCTTTACATTTCAGTGGGCAAATGAAAAAAATTTTCTCCTAAGAATTAGCTTGTGGACAATCTTTAAGGATAAAAGAAAACTACTGGAAATACTGAGGTTATTAGGAACAAGGATAAATTATTCTAATATGAACCATGTCTCATTAGTATCTTAATAGTCATTTATATTTACTAAAATTTTTATTAATTAGGTTTCATTTGAACAGTCTTTACTAACAAGGAACTGGGTACTCAGTAACTAATGTCTTGAGTGGACAAAACCAAAACAAATAATAAAAGGTTAAAAAAAAAAACAAACAACAACAACACAAAGATGCTCAGATTCTCATATACCATCCCCCAGTAAACTCAAATTCAAGCTTTTCTAATGCAGGAAAGAAACTGATGTCCCTCTTTTACCTAATACTGCTTACCCTGTTTGGGGAAAGCATGATGGCTCCAGCCATTCACTTTAAGTCAAATGTGCTCATTTCTTAGTGAACGTTTACCAGGGACTTCCAGGCACAAATCAGTGAGGTAGGTGGCCACATGAGTGAAAATGGAATTGCTTCATTCTTGCTTTTAAGTTGCTCAAACACTTGGTGGGAAGACTGACATGTACACCCTCTGCCACCAGACAGTTAGTTTTGACTAAGACCTGAGTCCATCATAAATCATCTTTGTCTAGTATATGTCTAGTATAATGCCTAGAATATCTAAGCAGAGTTAATATGTCATAACTCATTGGTTGAATGAATGAATACTCACAAGTGAAGTACTAGTAAGCTTTCTTTTCTTATAAATACTACCTCTCTTTAGATGGCATCAGCCAAACCATTGAACAAGTACCCTTCAGGGGAAAATGTACAGGTCATTTTGTTAGACTACATCAACTTGTCTATACTCTTTTCCACATTGTATTCAAAGAGGAAAGAAGTCACAAGAGATGAGTTGGATGTTACTGATGTTTTCAGTGAGTTATAAAATAGCTGAGGTAACCATCATTCAGCAACCCAGCACTGGCTAATCAGACACAGTACATACATAAAGTAGGATTCTGTGGCAGCTATTGTACATCCTGATATAAAGTGTATTTGTGAGCATGGAAAAGCTCACAAGTGAAAAAAAAAAAAAAAGCCTCTAATATAAGCCCACCATGGGAATGTCATCATGATTGCAGCTGGGGAGGGACCCACAGGTAACTTCCTTGGGCTCAACACCTAGAACTGCTGACTATCATTCGTCATACATTTTTCACTTTTGTTCCTGCCCTAGAATGCACCTGTGCTCATTTATCCTGAATTTCAGGAGGAGACAGATGATTAATAGTCAAGGCCTCAAGGCCAGAGCATTACATTTAAGAGAAGACTTTGGGCAAATGTATCTAGATTGGCCATGGTGCTTACAGGCTGAGTCAGGAAGCACTGTCTGAGCACACAGATTTTCCCTGAATATTTTTCTAGTGCTAATCTCACTCTTAAGAGCTTATCACTAGAACCAGATGATTTCTGTTAATATAAATAAATTTGTACTTGAAAAATTGACCCTAGAATGTAAGTGTGAAACATCTGGAGTCTTTGGACTCCAGAGTTCAAGCCCTGCTTCTGCCAATTAACAGCCAGGTGAGCCAATGAAGGATACTTGCTTTTTTCAGTCTGGTTGTTTGTATAACAAATACTATAGTTGTAACTGGTTTCTTGGTCTAATTCCTAGGCTACTTCCATATGGGAAAGTGCTTTACAAAATGCAGAACTTTATAGATCTCTAAAGTGTTACTGTAATCAGGACATGTATAGGACATCTGGGTGTTGGAGACTTGGGCTTAATCTTTGCTCTAGTTGTATGCAACTGGAGATGATCCCTTAAGATTCTCAGGTCTGTTGATTCATAGCCAAATGCAGGGTTTGCCCTAGTACTCTGGAAAGAAATTTTCAACATGAAAATTCTGTTGTGTTAGAAAATAAACTTTATGTTTCACTCTCATTTTTCGTTATTTTCTCATACGATGAAAGACTGAGTGTTGAGTTTGTAGGGGCTACATGTAAGTGGGGTATTGAGGAGTATGAGGGGAAAAGAGGAAGGAGGCAGGAGGAAAGAAAGAGGACACTGGAAAGGGGAAGAATGATAGGATAATGCAACAGGCACCATAAATCAGAAAAACAGACCACGAGGATTTGAAGACCCCTAAAAACATGTTCAAAGGAGATAGGAATTCCACATACAGGTAGGTGTTGATGTTTTGAGAAGACTGGCTCTGGCTGTGCGCAAATCCATCAGACCTACCCCTTCCACCTTCAGCCAAGGGCTACCCACACCTTGCCAAGTGTTCCTTAGATCTGGATTTGATGTGATCCTTTGCTTTCTCAATTTGTTTCTCTGAGAGAAAAAAATGACTATTGTAGATATAATGGCTTTGATAAGTGAAGAGCTTCTTGGGAAAAATTACAGATAAAGCCACAATGAACTATGGATAATTTTCTACTGAAATATATTTCTATCTACAGTGCCCAACTGAGATTCTATTTTCCAGGATTCATCTTCAAAGATTGCATTTTCTCCTGTGGATACTGGAGACACTTTGTTACAATTTGTATCTGGACAGCAAAAGACGCAACTGCACCTAGGTACCTCAGAGACCACACTGTTCGGTTAGGGAGGTCAAACAAACCAGTGTGTTCAGGCAAAGGCAAAGGCAAAAAACTTACTAAAAATTCTTTTTGGCATCAACTATTCTGGATAGTTCACTCTGTAGTTTTACTTCATCCTGCTTTTTTAGACACATGTTCTGAGAAAGAAAATAATGTGCCAAAATTAAATTCACAAAACATGTCGCTCTCTAAAGGTGTTTCTAAGTTTGAGGCTGGAGAGAGCTGGAGAATAGCTTCCAGAATGAACATGCTACAGAGCACTCTTACTTTACAAAGGGGGACTTGGAGGCCTAGAGAGGCTGAGTGGCTTGCCAACAGCCCTCTGCTTGCTTAAGATGCCAGTAAGAGTGGTGACTCTTAGTCCATCCTTGTTTTCTACCACTTTGCAAGGTCTGTCTAGCGAAAAATAATTTTGAGGCTGAACATAACATGTCAGAGGTCATTGTCTAGGAAGACATCATTGGAAGAAATAAGTGCAAAAGGAAATCATCTAAAATATACCTATTTAAAGAGAATATAACTTTTAAGAGCAAGCTGGAGATGAATTCCCTTTAAAAGGTCATCAGTTGGAAAGCCTACAAAACTGAGTGCTGAGAGCATGAGCTTTGCAGTCAGTTATGATGCTCTTTCATCCTACCTTTGGACAAGTTACCTAATCCCTCAAGACTCCATGTCTAAATTCATAAAATGAGGAGAACCATAGTATATACCTCATAGGATTGTTGTGAAGATTACAAGAAAGTATATGTGGAGAGAAAGGAACTCTGATACACTTCTGTTGCTGAGGGTGTAGGCTGCTGCAATGACTTTGCAAACAGTATGGATATTCCTCCAAAAAATCAAAATAGAACTTCCATATGATCCAGCAATCATACTTCTCAGTATCTATCCAAAGAATATTAACCTTAAAAGATCAATGCACACCTATTTATTGCAGAAATATTTATAATAGTTGAACTATGGAATCAGCCTTAAGTGCCATCGATGTATGAAAAAGAGCTGGAAAGTTGGGACACACACACACGCACATGCTATGGAATACTATTCAATATTAAAAAAAGAAGTATTGTCATTTGCAGCAATATGGAAGGAACTTGAGGCTATTTCGCTGAGTGAAATAAGTAAGGAGGAGAAAGATAAATACTGGATGATTTCATCTATGTCTAGAATATAGAGAAGCCAAGCAAATGAACTGATAGGATAAATTAGACTAAACCTTTGAACACTGACAGCAGAACTGAGCAGAAGGGAGAGATAGGGGGTTCATTTGGTAGAGGGAGTTTTTTTTTTTTTATCTTTCCTTCCTTTCTTGTTTTTTATTTTTGTTTTTATTAAAGGAATATTATTTTATAACATTAACTAGGTTTAAGGTAAATCTACACCTGCATAAAATTGTTTTAAGAAATTAAATGTATAGACAGTGCCTGAATATTACGTATGTTCTATAGATATTCAACTAGTATAATTCTAGTATTGATTTATAGAGTGACCAAATTATTTCATTCTTTTTGCAAATATTTTTCAACTTCTCTATGCCATGCACCAAGGATTACAGAATGTACATGATGAAGTGTTTGTCTTTAAAAGCAAAAGCAGGCTGTTCAAGACAGTAAACAGGCTAAACTGGAGCCCCCAGGAGGGGCACTTAGATCACTCCAGGAGGGTTTAAAGCTGTCTTTTCTGGAGACAGTATGGTCTGATTAAGTAGCAGTTAGCTAGTTGAGGGAGCTTGGGAAGGGAGTGGGGTGAGGAGAAGGGAGTGGAAAATGAAGAGGTCAGGCAAATGAAGGGTGACAAATAAAAGTGGAAATCTTAGGTTGGGTAAGTACTGAGTCCCACCTGCCTTGTAGATGATGCTTTCAATATGCATTTGGAAAAATGACAGTTTCAATGAATTATGTTTAATAGTTTTAGTAAATGTATAGATGAAAGTCAGTTGTCAGGTTAATATGTGCCCTGCAAATGATTCGCTGCTATTTGCTGATTGACCATGTGGTTCAAGAGTGAGCCACGGAGAGTGGTAATGTGGTTCATTTCAAGTGTCAAAAGCTACACCAAGACAAGGAAGTTTTCACCAAAAATGATAAGAAAGAAGGAAGGAGGGAGGAGTAAGGGAGGAAAGGAAGAGAAAAGCTGGTCTATAGAAGTGAGAATTTGTTATAGAAACGGTTTCCTTTCTGCGTTGTTTTGAACATTCTTCAGTGTTGAAGAATGAATATATTTAAGTTTTGTAATGGACTTTGCACAGTTGATATTCTCAGTCCGATGAATGCTTTCAATAGAGGAAACATGGTGACTTTACAGGTCACGGATTCTCATGAGCTGTCTTTCAAAGCCCCAAGGAGTCTGCTGAAAAGCAAGCAGAATTAACAAAATCCTGCTCAAGGAGGCTGACTCCAGAGGCCTGTTTTTTTCTTTCAGGAGCATTAAGGCAAAAGTCCGATTACCTTCCAGGTATGTTCAGATTACTCCAATCTTGTATTCAGTCAGCATCTCTTACTAGAGTTAAGTAGATGCTTTTAAATTAAAAATGACTCATTTAAGGAGTGTCAAGACTTTGTGTGGCCTGCCTCTAAATTTAGAAACATTAACATTATTTAGTGTCTAAATAATTTGGAGAAATAAGAGTCTAAATAGTTCTCCAAACTTGGGAACTTCCAGATGGCAAAAAGGGAAGGAGTCTGCCTATTGACAGAGCACAAAATGACCTCACATCTCATAGAATGTTATCACTTCTGCACAGACTTCTGCTTTCTCCAGGGAAACTGCCATCTTCCTGCCTCCATGCCTCAGCACTGCTTTACAGAAGTCCCCCATGGCGTATGCTACGCCGAGCCCATTTGTTACCTGTCTCTGCCCTGCACAGTCAAGTCTCCCAGGCATTTTGTAGCTACCCTCAGCCTTCAGAACACTGTCAGTTACAAAATGCATAGTCAAGAAAAATGTGTAGCGTGTTGAATAAATGAGTGATTCTTGACAATGACTATTATCTGAGAAACTTACTCCATTATGGAATGTGTCTAACAGTCTTTGTCTTATCTCTCGCTTGATCTAAGGCCAATGAGTAAAATAATGACATCATTTGAAGTTACGCTTAGACACACCTTTTATCTGATAAATAAGATTTCATCCTGCTGAACCGCAGCCAAATAGTTAATTAACATCATCACTCATCTTCCCTGTCCTTTATCTTACTAGAATTGATGCCTTGATATTTTTTCAGTCCAAAAGTCATCATCATTTCTAATCTCTCATTCAGATATTTGTCATAACATGATGCATATTTTTGTCTCCTTGGTGTGTGGTGGCCTCAATCGCTAAGACTGTTGTAATTGGAACAAGGACATATGTCAGAAAGGTGGCAGAGGGATTTGACATCAGGAACTCAGCTGAGAGTGCCAGAGGTAGGATGAAATTTGGTTTGTACCCCTAAGCAGATTAGTGGAAATAAAATTTGAATATTACGGAGAAGTGCTGGGTCATAAAAGTAGATAGGTCTCGGCTGTCAGTGCTGGAAGGAGCGCAAAACCCATCCGTGTGTAGATCTCCTTTACAACACACCCAACTTGTGCTGCAGGTGAGAATGCTGAAGGTCAGTGAGAGCCGTTCAAAAACTAAGGGCTAAGGTTGGCATTTTAAAGGGTAGATAACTGATCCAAACTTAGAACTGTAGGCACATACCTTCATCTTTTATTTTTTAAAGGAAAAGTGCAGGCAGGAATGAAGGTGAGCCAAGGCAGGCAGGAAGAGAGAGGAGGAAGAAGCACCTTATTTATTTCACTTAGTTGTTCATATTGGTTGTTACCACTGGCGTCACAATGTGAACCTGGTACCTTGGGTTGTATGTGGGCTACACCCAAACCCTACTCCACCAGGGCACGCTGAGACCTTGATTTTGACGTAAACTCCTATCCCAAGGGGAAGTTTCAAATCTGGGGTGTGAAGACTTTCTAGGAGAAACCAATAGCACCAGTAATCAATGATTAAAGACTAAATAATATTAGGGGATACACTCTTTTAGACAAAAATGGAAGCGTTCCTTGGAGAGAAGATACTTGAATCAATCAACATTCGAAACATAGGCAGTTCACTTGATCACATAGCTGAGGGACTTTTAATATGAAAGATTGATTTTCAACAATAACTGACATTTACTAAGATCTGACTGTGTTTTAAGAACTTTACATAAATCACCTCGTTTAATACTCACAGCTATTCTCTAAGGGCCACGTTATTGCTTTGGGTTTACATTTGAGGAATGTGAGATTCAGAGAGGGCTAGTGTCTTGCTCAATGCCATTTAGCTGATGCGTAGCATGACTGGGATTCGAATTCAGGAGTGCAGACTCCAAAGCTGAGTCCTGATCAGCTGATGCTGCATAGCTGTGCCACAGTGCGGTCACGCTACGGACTCTCCCAGGCGGGCCACCAACTTTTTGATCCATGTTTCCTGTTTTCTACGACCGAGGGGCCACAATGTGATAAGTGACATGACTTGCAGGTAACCACTGGCAGTAATAAGATGCATATTCTACTGTCAGTACAAGACCAAAGAAAAATATGAGTATTTGTGAGGGATTTGCTTCTTCATCACATTGAAAGGCAAGAGCAAGTCAATATTAGTTTCATTCAAACAACAACTTTGTTAGAAGTGATAATAGTAGTTTCACTATGTCATTTCAAATGCACCATCCAAAATCCATATTCCTTAGTGTTCAGCAAACACCACTTCTTCCTGGAAGCCTTCTCTGACTCCCCTAGACAGGCTTAGATGTCTTTAACACAAAAATAATGACTGCTAAGAATGCCGCACGCTGTCTTCGATGCTTTACATGCATTTAGTCTTCAAACTAACCTCAAGGGGTACATCACTATTATTATCTTTATTTTGTATTTGAGAAAGCTGGGTCAGGGTGGAAAAGCAATTTGGCGGAACTGGCACTTAAACAGGAAATGTGATTTCAGAGTCTTGGCTCCTAATTACTTCACGATCCTGACTTCCAATGCTCTGTTTATTCCCCAAGCACTCTCTACTCTTCCTATCACAGCACTTGCAGTAAACATTAGTAGATTGCCTGCCCAGCGCCTATCACCTCCGCCCTTCACAACAGCTTTCTATGCGATTTGACTGCACAGTCTCTCCCTCCCTGGCCCCAAGCATGAAATATGTGATGCAGGTTAAACCAAACAACACGTGCCTCCTCCATTGCTTATAGTTTTTGGTTCAGGCAAGCACGTTCTGCTTTGTCCAATCAGGGTAAGTCTTGTGACTTTTGCTGGTATGCTGGAATGCTGGGGTAGATTCCATCTTCCCCACCATATGTGGATAGTATAGTCTGCAGCTTCAAGAGTTGTTTGGAGTCATCTTGGGATCATGAGGGTTCTGATGACAAAGCGCCTACATCATGGAGGCAGAACTGAAAAATGAAGAGGAAGAAGTGCTAAGTCTGGTCATAGGCTTTGAGCTGCCTGGATCAAGTCTGAACATCACAGGAATATGTGCATGTCCTTTAATAGTCCAGCTGCAGTGGGTGTTCTATACTTGCACTCGAAAGCATCTTAACTCACCAACATGTGCAGGTGATAGTGTGCTTATTTAACTGCTTTTTTCTCCAACGAACACTGAGATCCTGGAGGGCAGAAACCACTCTGTCTTGTCACTATTGTGTTCTCAGTCTTGGTTCCTAAAAGACACTGCATGAATATTTGCTGAATGAATAAAATGAGTGAATGGCAAATTTTAATGGATTTTGAGTAATCTGAACCAAATTGCAGTTTGCTTAGATTTTATTTACAGGTGCTTGAAATCTCTAATACGGACCTGAAAAGTTGTGGGCAGCCAAGTCAGGCAAAGATTGAAATAAGATTTCTGATTTCCAAAATTAACTCAGTTGTCCCACATTAGTTAAATTCTCCACTGAGTAAGTTTTTTAAATCCTTAAAACAATATGAATAATATGAAACTCCAACAAGCTTCATATAACAGATTCCTACTGGAATGAAAGTATAATCAAATACTTTAAATAAAAATACAAATACTTCGTTAAAGTATCCAAAGTAACTGTGTACCATATAAACTTGGAGTAAGCTAACTTTTGCCTGGCAGTCTTCTTTTCATTTGTTTTTTAGTCTAAAACAACAACAAAACAGAAAACTCAGGATATCCTAGAATGCTTATTAGAGCAACCATCAATTTTACTGCCATCATATTTTAAGGCTTGAAATATCAAAGATTTACTGATGCTATCTATAAATAATTATTTGTGCTTGAATTATAGTTAAGATATACATAACAATGGCAGAATAATGAGCCCTGAAAGAACTCTTAGAGGACATTCAGGGTAACTGCTTCATTTACCAATAAGAAAACAAAAGACAGTGGAAAAAGGCACTTACTCTGGGTTAATACTGCCCATTCATCAAGCATTCATAGGGTGTATGCTATATGTCAGATCTGGTGTTAGATATTGAGAAATAAAATCATATCTATTTTTTGTACTTACTTTATTTTTATTTTTTACAAGATTTTTTTTTTAATTAAAACTTGGAAAGTTTACATATAATTGTGAATTACATCGGGGCACTAATTATAAAGGGGTTGAGTACTCTAAAATGTACCCTGGGAATGAGAGCTGAGTATCGACGGAAGGAACGTGTTGAAAAGATGGAATCTCTCTCTCCCTAATGTTGGGATTCTTGTCATCTGGAGAAGGTGTAGTTGTCCATTGGTGGTGAAGAAAGTCACTGTGTTGTCTTGGGTCAGTACTAGTTCATGGAAAGTACACAGAAGCTGGCAGGCAAGAAAGGAACACTTCCACCCAGTTATTGATGAGTTGTACTGATGAACAAGACCTGGAAGCAAGAAACTATGCTGGAGGTTTTAATTTAACCAAGGCTAGTAGATGACACCCACTGTGGTGTATTTACTGTCTTACTGTTTTTCTGTGGGATTTCATTTATAGACCATCTTTCAATATTTTTTGCAAAGCTGGTTTTGTGGTAATAAACTCCTTTAACCTTTGCTTGTCAGAAATGGTTTTTATCATTCCTTCAGCTCTGAATGATAATCTTGCCGGATATTGTATCCTGGGTTGAAACGCCTTTCCTTTCAGCACTTTGAATATATTATGCCATTCCCTTCTGGCCTGTAGAGTTTCATTTGAGAAGTCTGCTGACAATCTTATGGGGGGGCTCCTCTGTATGTGACACGTCTTTCTCTGACTGCTTTTAATAATCTTTCTTTATCTTGTATTTTTGACATTTTTACGATGATGCGTCTAGATATATATCTGTTTGGGTTTCTTTTATTAGGAATGCTTTGATCTGGAGGCTTCCTTCATTCTTTAAACTGGGGAAGTTCACATCTATTATTTCTTCAGATATGGTTTCTTCCCCCTTTTCTCTCTCTTCCTCTGGGACCCCTACGATGTGAATGCTGTTCTTTTTGAATGTTACCCAAGAGGTCTCGGATGCTGTCTTCGATTCTTTGAATTTTTTTTAATCTCTTTGCTGATTTGCTTGATTAAGTTCCTCTGTCTTATCTCTCCAATCACTGATTCTACTGGAAGTTTCATCCATCCTCTTGTTGAGTCCCTCTATTGAGTTGTTTAATTCAGCCACTGTGTTTCTTACCTGTTTGATGTCTTGTTTTAATTCTTCTTTTTGTTTCCTGACACTCATTTACTGCCTCTACTGATTTCTGGATTCCCATGAATCACCGTTACCCTAAATTCCTCTTCAGGCAATTTACATACATCGGCTGTATTCAGATTTTCCCCTGGATTTTGATTGGATTCATGTATATTTCTCTGTATCTTTGCGCTATTCAGCATTCTGTTTATATTTCTGAGGGTTAGGTTTCCCTGGCGTTGCGTAGGTTTGACTTGCACAGGACTGGCAATCAGGCTGCAGTTTTGCCTTTACCCACAAGGTGGCGCTAGCGGGTCGCATTGAGGTTTGGGACTGCCTTCTCACTGTATTCCAGGGGATGGGGCATCCAATGGGTGGGATTTCTGGTGGGCGGATATGTGGTGGGTGGGATATTGCTCAGTGGACCTCAGGCTCTGGCATGAAATTGTTGTGGGAGGGGTTTGAACTCTGACTGATTTATGCTTATTTCACCTGGCGGGCTCCAGCTCCGCTGCTGGTATACTGGTTCTCCTTTCACCCCCTCTCAAGTCAGCCCTCCATGGTTCTGCGTCCCAGTCCCACTGTTTTTCACCGTCTCTGCAGCTGGTCCCGAAACCCCTAACCTCACTGCATGTCCAGAAACTCTTGAGCTCCATTCGAAATCCAAATGTGTGGCTTACCTCAGAACCGCAATGGGTGTCTTCACCCATGTTAGTCTTTAGCTGTTCTGTCTCCAGCTGAAGTGCCAGTCATTTCTTGGTGTTTGTCAGGAAAATAGGTGTTTTTTTTGTTTTTGTTTTTTTTTTGTTTTTTTTGTGGTGTCTGTGGGGAGTGACCTGAAAGTACATCCTATCGAGTCACCATCCAGAAGTCGCTCTCCAGTGATATCTATTCTTGAGGTTACAGCCTAGTTGAGAAAACAAATGTATGCAAACACATTAGTTAACGCCACCGGTTCTATAAGAGAGATATAATTTACAAATGAGAAAGACTTGGCCTCACCTGGGCCTCCACTTTATGTGCGTTTCATACTTAGAGAGATAGGAAGGTGCGAACACAGTTTCCCACCAGTACCTAGGTCAAGGCAGCTTCTGATTCAAGGACCAGATATGACTATTTCTAACATCCCCTAGAGTCAGGACCTGAAGTATCCATTTAACACTTGGGTCTGGACATAGGGCCCCAGGGACCTGATAGAAACTTAATACAGGCAGTGATAAACATAGAGAAGAAGGAAGAGAAAAGTAAATAGAAAACCTCCCATTTAAAATAAATCTGCAACCGAAACTCAAAATGTGGACAAAACTAATGTAACAAAGTATAAGGTATTAGTCAGCTATTGCCACATAATGCTGTTTAACAAACCTCAGTAGCTTAAAAACATAGCCACTTATTCTCAAATACATGGTGATGCTGGCAGGCTCCCACTGGCTGGGCTTGGCTGGATTTCAGGTTCTAGAAACCAGCCTCTGACTCCCATCTCTAGATTTAGGTTGGGATCTAGTTCATGTGTCTGTACTCTTTCTGGGATAAATGCTACCTAGGGCATGTGGTTGGCTTCCCATTTCCCATTCTGGGGCCCAGGATAGAGAGACAGTAGTTACCTGGTTCATGTTCATTTCATAATACATCGTCATAGATCATAAGGCAAGCTCAAGAAGACAGGTAGATTTCAAGTCACTTAAATTATGGCCAAAACAAGTTATATGAACAAACTTCCAGTCAAGAGATGGGGAAATACATTCCACCTACTAAAAGGCCAGAGTAAAGGTGTAAACATATAATTTTACTCCAGAGAAGTGAAGAATCTATATAAACAGCAAAAAAAAGAGATCACCTTTCAGAACAGAATTCATTCCAGATAAAATAAAATGAATGGAATAATTTTTTAAAAGCATTTAAATAGCTTAGGATGCAAGTAGCAGTTAGGTCTGCCACCTGCAGCCAGCACAAACCACATACATCCGAAGGACCTGGGTTCCTGTCCCAGGCCGATTGGGGAAGGGGCAGGGGCACTGTTAGGACAAGCAGTTAGGTAGATATGAGCTGAGGCAGACCAGAGACATGTATGAGCAACCAAATGGTGACAGTCCTGCTTACAGATAAGAAGCAGGAAGAAGCTGCAGGGGTCAAGGAATGTAAAAGGGGACTTGTGAGAATAAAGAACTTTGAAATGGCAGAGAACGTCCAGAGGGAAACCAGAGGTGTGCCTTGACCCAGCAGTCAGCCAGATAAGCCCTTGAAATCAGGAAAGTGGATAGATATAAACCTGCCCCAGAGCAAGGCCCATGTGCCTCCATTCTCCATCTCTCCAGAGCATAGAGGCTGTCCAATTGGAACTTCTTCCATATGTACATTCCGATTACCTATTAAATTCTTATTAAACTTTATTTTTTTGTCTGGTGTTTCTGAATTCTTTTCACTCACCAAGGCAAGGACCAAGGTTTTGTTTATTCATTCACACAAGGTGACAGGTTTTCATTTCACAACACTGACAGGAACAACCAAGATGAACAACTAAGTAAAATAAATGAAGTGGTTCTTCCTCCTCTCTCTTCCTACCTGCCTGCCTGACAACTCACCTTCATTCCTGCCTGCTCCTTTCCTTTAAAAGAAGCAAACAATTATATATAACAAAAACAGAGAGAAATGAAGCAAAAATAGGCAACATGAAATTGAAATTAAACAATAGATTTATTAAAATTTGTCAAATCTAGTAGAAGAGTTAAACTCTAAACAAAGTAAAATGAAAATAGTAGTGAGGAATTCACCCTGAGTTCAATACAAAGAGACAAAAATATAAACAACATGAAAAAGCACTTAGAGACATGCATTTAGAAAAAGAGATTCCAATGTGTCCCAAGTAGACATTCTAAGAGAAAAGAATTAATGGAATTTGCAAGGAAGCAATATTCAAATATGTAAATGACTGAGAATTTTCTAGAAGGGAAGCAAGACTTGAGTTATTAATTTGAAAGTGCACTCCTAGTACCAAGCAAGATAAATATAGTTCAATGCCTAAATATATTATAATTGAAACTACAAAATCTCAAGAATAAATAGAAAAAATTGTAAAAAAAAAAAAAAATCAGATGATACAGAGTGAAGGTGGAGATATAGCATTTGGGTTGATATTAAACTTCTCTTCAGCAACAATATATGGCTGAGTCTAAATTGTTGAGTAAAAATTCAGTATCTTACTAAGTGGCGATATCAAATATCTGACTTTTTTCCTTCTATTGTGGGAAGAAGACTTTGCCTTCCTTCAACACTCATGTGATGAGAAATTACCTAAATATAGTAGGGGGATTCAGGTGCTATACACCCCAAGAGAGTAACAAATATCTACCACAATCCTTAACTCTGTCCTTGAAAAAAGTAAGAAAATTACAGATGAGTTAGCACTCAACTCATAAAACTAGAAAAACAACAGAGTAAAGCCAAAGGGATGAAGTGGGGGTAGTAAGAGCAGAAATAAAATAAAAACAAAACAAAATGAAAATACAGGGAGAGCAATACAAAAGCTATTTCTTGGAAATAGGCAAAGCTCTAGCAGATAGAAGCTACAAATTATATCAGATATAAGAAGAGCTACAAATACAGAGATGAAAATTTTTATAAATCATAAGCAGTTGCTATCAATTTCATGTCAGTAAACTTGAAACTTTACATAAATGGTAAAAAATTTTGGAATATCTAGTAGAAATTAGATATTTGTGTCTGGAGCTAAGAAAAATGCAGGCAAGAACAGAGGTCATTAGAGACAGAAAGTTATTAGGATCTTGGAGGTAGAACTGATGACAGAATCTGTAGGAGCACCATTATTTTAAAGTTAGCCAGATAAAAAGGCGCTGTAAAGAAGACCAAAAATAAACGTACACAGAGGTGGAGTTAATGGGAGAATCAGAGACATGGTGACAATTACCAGGGGGAGGAGGGAAATTCAAGAAATTGTCAACAGAAGAGAAGTTAAATGAATAATGGTGGAGTGCAAAGCACCCACTGGATTTGAAATATTTGAAGGTCTTAAATGATTTTTGTTACAACAGGGCCAGCACCACCATGTGGTAGCAGATGTGTGGCCAGTGTTCAAGAGAGACGCTACAGTGTGGAGGACTTCCGAAGTTTAGCGCCAATGAACAAAAAAGGCCAAGAAATAAAAAAAACTCACAGGAATCAGGACAGTGGCTACCAGGGGGTGGGAGTGGGGAGGGAAGGTAGGAGGGAACGAGGTTGAGGTGAAGGGCACCAGAACTCTGGAGGTGGGTGTGGTGTGAAACACACACAGACTGACGTGCAATTTAACTATCCCAAATTCATCTAGAAATACAAACTAAAGAAATAATAAAATTATTATATTAAAAAAGTCAATCAAAGTAAAGAGTATAGAAGTAAGAGAAAATTCTAGAGGAACAGAGAGAGAGAAGGATAGTATAGTAGAGCAGGGAAGACGGGGATTGAGAATACAGGTAGAAGGAGAGCCTTGAATGGCAGCTAACACATCTCTTGCTGTGATCACAGAGGGAAGCAGTGAGGCCAAGTGCTGAAAGAGATAAGTTGTGGAGGGGATCGGAGTGCGGGAGGGCCCAGGAACTAGAGGGGTGTCCTGCCACACCTCTGATTTCCTGCTAAGAGTGAGAGGGTGGGCAGCGAGCAGGGTCCCTGAGAGAACATCCAGAGTAGTTGCTAGGCTGCACCCTGTTGAAGTAGCAGTCAGGTTAACAACCTCTCAAGGAGCACAAGACCACATATAAAAGAGATGCTTCTTCCTCTCTTTGCCTGCTCATCTTCATTCCTCCCTGCACCCTTCCTTTAAAAAAAAAAAAAAAGAGTGTTGCTGGAAAACGGGAAAATGGCTGCCCAGAGCATGTTCAAGGACACTGAGGGATGTGTTTGACCTCTATGGAGTTAGCTATGATCTATGCTGGCAGCAGGACTCTGGGTTCTGACTTAGGGGCATTTTCCTTACAACACATTAAGACCTAGGATTCTAATATTTTATAACAATTTTACTAGTCAGAATTTATCCATAAAAGAGAAAATGTAACATAAGAGTGATCTTTCAGCAGTCCATATTCTTATATTCCTACAGCAGTGTAGGTTTATGACATTCCTATTCTTTCTTTTTCAGTCCATTGTTTTCATTCAGTTAAATTGCAATTATTGGAAAATTATATTTAATTTGATATGTGCTTATTTGGAACACATTCAATAGCAGTATGTTTCTTTCAATTTAGTAGTAGAAATGATTTAAAAAATTGGTCCATTATTTTGTTTACACTGCTCTATGCATTGTAGGATATTGAAACAGCACCTCAGTCTGTGTGCATTTCACACCACACCCACCACCAGAGTTCTAGTGCCCTTCACCCCCAACCTCGCTCCCTCCTTCCTTCCCTCCCCACTCCCACCCCCTGGTAGCACAGTCTTGCATCCTGTGACTTCTGTTGAGATCTTTCTGTTTTGTTTCTTTATATTCCATATGAGAGTGAAACCGTCTTGTATTTCTTTTTTTTCTTTCTGATTTATTTCACTTAAAATAATCACTTCCAGTTCCATCCAGGTTGTTGCAAAGGACACAATTTCATCTTTTAACAGTTGCACAGAATCCCATTGCGTATATACCACAGATTCTTTAATCATCTGTTGATGGACATTTAGGTTGTTTCCATTTCTCGACTGCTGTGAACTGGGCTGCTATGAATATAGGGATGCAGATAGTTTTTCTGACTAGTGTTTTTGTATTCTCTGGGTATATGCCTAAGTGTAGGATTGCTAGGTCAAAAGGTAGATCTATCTTTATTTTTCTGAGGACTCTCATACTGTTTTCAAGAGGCGTTGCACTAATTTACATTCCCACCTAAAGTGTTAGGAGGGTTCCTTTCTCCCTCTAGAGCAAGCTTAATGGAAACTTATTCTTGACTGTCCTGGATTTAGAAAACTTGTGAAACCTTTTGGGCTTTGGCTTCCATTATAAGGAATGCTAAATATTTTAATTGTGTGTGATTGAAGTCCACAACTAAAGAAATCTAAGTGCAATGTAAAGATTCATTGCAGCACAAGAATAATCAACAATGAAAGCCATTCAGATGCAGTAAGAAGTCTATGAAAATGAAAGATACTATCCAGTAACCTATTTGCATTCCAGTGTCCTTTATTTTTAAGTAAATCTTTTAGACTATTGACTTCCACTAGTCTTGAATGAACATGCAAATTAAGAAAAAATTTAAGTTGAAAGAATAATGTATCATCTCAGTGAAAGCTATAAATAAGTATGCAGAAAGAATTAATGGATATCAACCTTGAATAAAATATGTAGTGTAAGTTACTTATAGAAGTCAAAAACGCCAACGAGAAAGGCTAGTTATTTATAAAAAGTAAGACATAAAATAAAACTATGCCAATCTTGAAAAACTATAATATCAACAAATAATACCACATAGGAATAAAACCATACTGTGAAACCTCACCAATCTTGATATACTTATTTGGAATTTGTAACAATTTTGACAAAACCTTAGCAGAAGTTTACATTTTCAACATTATTAATCAAATTATAGTATAAGCAATATTCATAAAGTTAATGTTTAAATTACTTTAGAGAACAAATTATGTTTAAATATCTTCAGCATACCAAACTTAGTAACAATTTACATGTAAATTATAAACATTTTAATCTATCCGTTAAGGTATATCTATTATTTCTGTACTTGTTTGCTCTTAAAAATGAAGCCATCTCTTTAAAGATATTACATCATTCAGATTTAAAATTAATTTTACGAGACTCTTCTTTATGCAGGATAATGATTATTTCACATAAACAATTTTATCTTTGTTCAGTTTGGTCTTCTGTTTTACTTTAAATAGCCAAATAGAAGATATTAAATTAGTTAACATTGAGAAAAATGACTAGTTTACTAAGCACCTAAAATAACGTGAATTATTTTAAAATGTCATTTCTAATGCTTCCCAAAATATTTCAGAATAGTTACTATTGTGCTAGTTTTTCAGATGAGGAAATCAACACATAAAATTAAGTGATTTCCCTAAAATCCCAAGTATTTTCTGAATCTGAAGGTCTAAATCATAGACACACTCAATAAATATCAACTTTGACTACTATTATTCCTATAAAGAAGGGGCTTAAGGGTAGGTGAGAACTGATCAACAGGTAAAGTAGCTTCTCTCTGTCTCAGTTGTATTTGAAAATTCATTCAACAAAAATATACTGAATTTTTACTATGCACCGATAATATTAGTATAAATACACAAAGATAAATCTCAGAGTTAGTCCAATATATTCTTAAGTGATCATAAACATGCATGTGTTCTAACTATGCAGTCATACATTACATAACGATGTTTCAGTGTCCCATGGCACATACCCTGGTGATCCCTACCTATGGCCTAGGTCTGAAGTGGGCCACACCATCTAGGTTTGTGCGAATATACTTTATGAATGCTCTCACAATGACAAAATCACCTAATGACACATTTCTTAGAGTGAATCCTCATTGTTACGTGATGCCTGACTGTATATATGTTTAACTATATATATAGTTACATATGTGTATCTATATACACACATATATTTGTAGTTAATAACAGAAATTTGAAAATTCAGACAAATCTTGGAGATTATATGTATTATATATATATATCTAAAATATATATTACAAATATATTGATATATATAAATATATATATCTCCAAAATTTGTCTGAATTTTCAACGTTTTTTCTACATTTATTCTGTACCAAATTGTGTTTGCCTGTATTTCTCTTTGATTTTTTTCGAAGGAAAGGTGCAGGCAGGAACGAAGGCAAGTAGGCAGACAGGCAGTGTGCTTGTTTCAGCTGTTCACACTGTTCGTTGCCGCCTGGACCCAGGACTCAGTCTAAGGGTATGTGGTCTTTTTCTTCAGACACGACTGACCTGACCACTGCTCTACGAGGGCGACCACATTATTTCATGCTGAGTTTCTGAGCCAAAGAAAGATATTGAAAAGTATCTAATCTACAATCCTTCATTTTTACAGTGAGAATACTTAGGCCTAGAGATACTCTCAATCAGACACATACTAATAACAGAACAGGACCTAGAGTTCAGTTCTTCTCATCACTAGTGTGCCTTTGCTCAGGTCATTATAGTTCATCTCCAGAGCAAATGACTGATAAAGCCAAAGGAAAGAGGAAGCCAAAGTAAAACCCCCTCATCTATGTCATTGCAAAAGCAAAAAAAAAAAAACTCCAGAAACTCTTTTTTATGTTGGTGCAATAGTCAAAATGTCCAGGTGTATTATATCGGAAGTCTGATAAGAAAACAGTCATGGACGTTTTGGAACAAATCTACTAATATCTTCCCAAGTCGTGATGAAGAAATGACAGTTTATCCAAGTCCAAGCCGAGACTGGGAGGCCAGCGGAGGGGGTGGCACGTTTCCCTATTCCTTGGGCCTGGCCTTATTGCTGAACTTGAAAAGACTCCAGTACCAGTCCTGAGAGCCATTAGTGACCTTCCAGTGAATGAGAGAGCAATTTCAGGCTGATCCTCTGAACTGTAAAATATCAAATGAAGTAAAATAGGAGTTTTTAGACAAACTGGGAAAGCAGGCCTCAGAGTCCTCTTTCAAAAACCTTGAGTTTTTAAAAGATAAGTTGAATCACCAACTGACAAAAACCATAAGCTGTTAAAAGAATTAAAAGTGATTTTTGTAATGCAAAAAAAAAAAAAAAGCTTTTCATGCAGATCTCAAGCATAATCACATCTCAGAAGATGGAGACATAGCATCTGGTGTCCATTACAACCATCAGTCTCTTTAGGGGATCTTAACATGTCAGTGGACGCGCTTACAGCACAATGGCTGCTCTGGCAACAAGGTTTATTTTTTGTCACATATAGAAGAGCATATGACGTGACTCAGATGACTAAATTGTAGAAGCTAACATTATTCTCAAAATACAAGCTCATACGCCTGTCATACTCAAAGGTTTGGTTTTCAGAATAGGGGGTAGATGCACATGGCTATCCTAAGGGCATTCCATGCATTTTGCTTCCCCTGCTCTGCATTTTTAAAGGCACTTCCCTCCATTGTTAATCCTCTTCCATTTATTCAGTCTTTCATTGACTGTTAATTGCTAGAAGCTGTTGGTACTAAGATGAAAACAGGATCCTTCTCTTAAGAAGCTCATGGGCTATTTTTGATGAATCTTAGTTTAGTGAGCCTGGAAATCATCTGAGGAGGGATACAAAACAGAAAAATTCCCAGTCTCTCCCTGAACAATTCTGATTTGGAGGTCTGTGGTGAAGACCAATCATCTGTACTTTACAAAAACCCTCCTGAATGATTCTGATATAAATGGTTCTCAGAATTCACTGTCTGGAAGGCAGGGCAAGCATTTAACATGTTCATTAGCATCTTAACCATCCTTAAGGATCCCTTCCCAGTAAAGTTTTCCGTGTTGCTTACATCAAAAGTCATCACGTTTTTCCTTCACCTGTATCTCTCATAACACCGGCCATCTCCCACTTTCTGTCTTAACTGCAGATCCTTCTGGAATGCCTATCAGTGGCCTGGATGGGAAACGGTGTCTAATCTGAATTTGCTTTCTTTGCAGCACATAGAACAATGCCTTGAAGAATAAACATGTAAGGCGTATTGTTAGACGAAGCGATCTGTTTCTAAATGGAAAGTTGGATTTTTAAAATGGACATGGATAAATGTACTGATACAATGGGAAAAGAAAGGTTTTTTGGTGGTAGAATGCTAGAAGCTATACTTCATAGATGGTAGTATATACATGATGTATGGGAAGACACTATCTACCTGGGTGAAATGGAGCAAAAGTTGCTGTATAAAAAGGAAGAGAAATGTATGGGTAAAGGGAAGCGGTGCTGGGCATTACTGTTGCTGGAAGGCACTGGCTGCCAGCCAAAGAGGACAGTAAACATGGTCAGACATCAAGGTTCTGTAGAGACCCCAGAAGACAGAGCAAATGACTGTCACTCCTTCAGTATTTTGTCCTGCCTGGGTCTCCTGCAGTCACAGTTTCTCCTCCACTCAGGAGGCCCAGGGTGCATTCCCCTACCTCCTATAACAGCCTGGAAGCTCCCTGAAGGCACCGAACTGGGAGGCTGCAGAGGTCAGCGTGTTTCCCATCTCTCGTCTGTCCTTGCTTTTTCCCTGACTGCTACATGTTAGCGCCTGGAGTGGAGGAGCAGCAGTGGGCATGGGACGTCCAACTGAGGGTTCCTGCAGAACTCCAGATGGGCTATCCTGGCCTTTATAGCGGGATACGGTGGAGATGGAGAGCAGTAGAGAAGTATGAGGTATATTTTGAAGATAGAAAGTTGGTAAGGACATAGGGTTAAGAGAAATTAAGGAGTCAGGGCAATTCGGCATTTTCATTTAAATGATGCCGTTATCATCTCCATGTTTACACATGTAATGTGATTGCAGGGCTCAGCTGCTGCTCTGGAGGGAAGGAAGCTTGAGTGCAGCCCTGAGGCCTTGTTGACTGTTTTCTTGGAGGAATTCAACATCTTTTCAGGTAAGATTCAGTTGTTTCCAACCACACCATCCTCTTCCATACCTTTTCTTCCCCTTGCCTTCCATCCCGCAGTCCCTATACAATCCTCCATTCCTCTCATATCTCTTGACTGGAGAAATCCTGGTCAACTAATCTTCTGCAAGTGACCACAAACTTCAGCCACTGTATCCTTCAAAGTAGGGCTGAGAATAGAGCTTTGGGACCCACATGTAGGGACTCACTCTGTCTAAAAGGAGTGGTGGTGGGGAGAGTGTGTCTTCCAAGAGTCTTCCTTAGAAGTGTCCTCTAGAGGGGCATTGAGCTTGATTTCTCATCAACGGGTCTGTGAATCCGGCTCAGAGTTAACATTGGAGGTTGAGGTTTTGTCAGTTTTCTTCCAACATCTTAATACTTTTATTAGAAAATTATTGTGGTAAAATACTTAAATCATAAAACTTGCCATCCTCATCATTTTTAATTGTCCTGTTCAGTGGCATTAAGTACATTCACATTATTGTATAACCATCACCATCATCCATTTCCAGAACTTGTCATCTTATAAACCTGAACATCTGTATTCATTATTTACCAACTTCTATTCTGTCCTCCTTTGTGCCCCCGGTAACCATCATTCTACTTTATGTCTCTATGAATCTGACTACTTAGGTAGCTCATATGAATGAAATCACATAATGCCTTCAAGGTCCATTTTAACATGTATCAACATTTCCTTACTTTTTAATGTGTAGTATATACAGAAGCAGACTCGTAAGCCATATGATAATTCCAGTTTTGAGAAACTGACATACTGTTTTCTATAGAGACTGCATCATTTTACATTCCTAGCAGCATTGAACAAGAATTCACAATCTTGACAATACCTTTTCTTTTCCTTTTTTTTTTTTTAAGAGAAAGGAAGCAGGCAGGAGTGAAAACAAATAGGCAGAGAGAGGATGAAGAATCGTTATTTAGTTATTTAGTTATTTATTTGTTCATTTTGGTTGTACCCCGTATCATTGGGTTGAGAAACTGGATCCTGGGCTTTATGTGGTCGACAGTTCAGCTGCAGACTTAACACCTGAGCCACCAGAGCATACCTATTATTTCTGTTTTTCAAAAAGTTTTTATAATAGCCATCTTAGTGGGTGTGAAATGGTATCTCATTGTGGTTTTGATTTGTATTTCTCTGATTGTTAATGATGTTGAACATCTTTCTATATGCATACTGGGCATTTGGAAAAAATGTCTAAGTCTTTTGCCAATTTTTGAATTGGATTTATTTGTTGTTGTTGAGTTGTAGAAGTTCTTTATATATTCTAGACATTAATCCCTTATTGGGTATATGGCTTGCCAATATTTTTTTCCCATTCTGTGGTTGCCTTTTCACTCTATTGATAATGTCATTTGATGTACAAAGTTTTTTCCTAATTTGGATAAAACCCAATTTATCTATTTTTGTTGCTGTTGACTGTATTTTTTGGTGTCTTATCTTCTTTGAATTCTTCTTTGAATTCAAACATTGGAGCCACAACTCTCTCCATCTTTGCAGTTGGAGAACTTATTATTCAAATAACCTGATGGGATTACTCCACCCCAACATTGGTTAGTAAGCTCTGGACTGAGAATCTACATACTGAACTCCCTTCAAGCACTGTTGCCTTGCAAGACAAGGAGGGTACTTTGGTGAGAGCTAGAGCAAGTCCTCAGAGTAATCTTTAGGGACCCTGCAGTTTTATGATTCCGTAAAGTGTGTGTGTGTGTGTGTGTGTGTGTGTGTGTGTGTGTGTGTGTGTGTGTGTGTGTGTGTGTGTGTGTGTGTGTGGTGCATAACAGCTTTTGTCTTTGTCTTAACTAGTCATGTATAAGTTTTCCCCTAATGTTCAAAAAAGAAAACTTTTGGAATGGAGAGTCTGTGAAATATTTTAGAATATATTCATTTCTGGGCACGACCTTTCACTAGAGCAAAGAGCCCCCTGTTTAGAATGAATCAATAGGTTAGTCAGACCATATTACCAAGTCCTCAGGAGAGGAAATCTGAAAAGCTGCACCAACTGCCCAGCCAGAATTGTATTGTTTTTGTTGTGCTAGTGTGAGGTAATCTTTCATTTCATTATTGTTTAAGCAAGTTCCTCCTTCCCCAAGGCTCAACTGGCCATTAGTTTATGTTTGAAAATAATAAAGGAACCGGTTTGCTTAGGAAGTTTTCTGAATGGAAGGACAAACACAGAGGGCCAAAATGATGGGCCACAGCCCAGTCTAATAACTAGTCCACATAATCATTTCAGGGTTAGTGAATGCAAGAGTGACTTTGCCAACCAAGGGGAGTGGGGTGGATTGTTTGGTCTGTCCCTCCCCTGGAAGGCTCCATGAGTTGTAATCCTGCTCCGAGTTCTGCAGGGAGAGTGTCTAGTGGAGACTTGGGATTTCCTGACAGCTCTCTCCACGTGACGTGAGAAGGCTCCCTTCAGGTCCCATTTCCTTTGGGCGTCAATAACCGTATTTAGGGACTGTGAACCCTCAAAATACGGTCTCACCCCACTCAAGTGTCCCAGAACCATTTGGGGAAAGGAACAGTTTTACCCCCGCCCATACGACACTGCTGTCCCCAATGCAATCACCCCCTCACTAGGTAACTTGAGGTCTAGGAAAAAGTCCATCAGCAGTATTTTTAGCAAACAGTGGACCGCCCGGGAGACGCTTTCCTCGGACTTGGTTTCGAGCTGGCACAGGAGTAAAAAGCGCGCCTAGGCCAGTGAAGACCAGTGTGCGCCGCAGAGGCCCGGCGCGCCGTGACCCGGGAGGGGCGAGCGCGGGGCCCGAGGGCGGGGCGGGCGCAAGGGCGCAGGGGGCGTGGGCGGCGGCCCGCGCGCCCCGGCGGCCAGGGGGAGGGGCGCTGGCGGGAGCGGCGCCTCCCGCCCGGGGTGAGCGGCGCGCGCTGCAACCCCGCGGCACAGAGCGCCGAGTGGGAAGCGCGGCCGGCTGCGGCAAGGGCAAGGGAGGGCTGGAGCGCAGACGGCCGGTGCGCGGAGCGGCTGCCATGGGCGCGCAGTGAGCGGCTGCTCGGCGCAAACTTGCTCTGCGGCGCGGGGCTCCCTGGCTGGCGGTGCGTCTCCTCGGTCATCATGAAAGGTAGGGCAGCAGCGGGAGGCGCGGGGTTCCGGGACCCGCCAAAGGGCTTTGGAACGCTCAGGAGGGGGCGGAGGTGCATCTCTGCGCGAACTTTTTCAAAGTTGTGGGCTGGGGCACAACCGGCGCCGGGTACGTGCGTGCACGCTTGGGGCGCTCCCGCACTCGCAAACTGGGCACTGCAGGAGACCTCGGAGGTGGAATTTTGAAGCTCGAAAGCATTACCTCCTCATGGTGCCTCTGCGAAGTAGTTTGAAGCTTAAGTCGTTTACAGATTCGAGTTTCCAACTTTTTAACTGAAAAAATATGCCGAGGAGAGTGGAGGCATCATCATTCCCTCCAGTCCGTTTTCCATTCTGCTGCGCTCTTCTCTCTCTCCGGGGTCCTTTTCCCTCCCCGCTGTTGCGGTTTCCCCATCCCAGAAGCTGATGTGCTGCCGGCCAGGCGTTTTCTCCGGGACGCGGGGATGTTCTCGGTGCGCCCTCCGCACATCTGGCAATGATTAGGTGCCCGCGGAGTTCAGCTGGCTTGGGAAGCGCGTTTGGCATCTTTCTCCATCAGAGCCACTGACTGGAAAATAACTGCTCGCGGTTGCGCATCCCTTCCATATGGAGGTGATGTGCACACGTGCGTTCAGGAGTGACACAGATCCTACCGTGAATTGTCCCCTGGGCGGTGTCCTTTGCGGGCCGGGTTATGGAAGTGTCAGATGTTATCGTACCTTGAAACAAAATCACAAAGAGAAGGGCTTTGCAGGGCAGACTTCATTTTTAGGAAAACATGGAAATTTGTCAGCAGAATCCTGATTTATATGACAGAGAAATAATTACAGAGGAGGCATCAAAGGGAACCGTGTGGGGTGGGCCGACGTGGTGTTTACGGAAGACTCCATCCAGTTCTGGTTTTGTGCTTGGGAGCACGTTTCGGCCCCCGCGCGGGCCGGGCTGGAGCTAGGGGGCTGGGTGTGAAATGCCATCGGGCTGCGGTGACCGAGTTTCCACCCGTGGGAGACTGCGTTGCGATCGCCGGCGTTGTTGTCGCAGGGAGGCGCCGGGGAGCCCCACACACTTGGAAAGGAACTTTTTGACCTAGGATTCTTTGAAAGGCAGTTCTCGATAAACTTTACGGAACGAGAAAGCCCTACCAACCAAGTCTCTTGCTGAAGCCTGTGTCTCCACATCTGGAGACCTTGGAACGGCAGAGACTGAACGCCAGGTGAAAAGCGGCCCGCCCCAGGGGAAGACAAACAAAAGCTATGATTCAACTCTCTGGCTTGAGAATTTCAGAACGCGGCGGTCTGTATTCCTTCTCTGTCCACTTCAGTTTCTCTTCTCTCATTTACATCTTAGGAAGCGAGCACTTTTCATTAACCAGCACGGATTAAGTTCCTGCCCCCCACCCCCCGCAAGGAAAGCATTCACAAGCCTGGAAATTACTTTGGGCCTCACGTGTCGTCATTTTAGCCAGAAATCAGTCTTCTCCTTGCCGGTCTCCGAGGTCCCTCGTTTGTGAACTCTGGTAAAGATCAGCCAGCTACTCATTCCATCAGCTCCCATGAGTGTTCCTCAGCACTGAAACTTCTGCTATGCTTTTGACTGAATAAATGATCGATACTGATGTACTTTTCAATATTAATTCAATATGGAACAGAAAACACACCTAAAAGTCCTAAACGTTTTTGTGATGTTTATGCTGCATTCTGGACCAATTTGTAGACACCCTGGAGAAGACTCATTGCTTACCCGCTGTGGTCTGGGCACGCCTGAAAGGCTTTCCTTACCCTCTCCCTCCAGGAGTGGGGGCTGGGTGGCAGGGATACAAGGCTGTTGAATTCCTGGGTAGAGCAGTTACTTTGAAGTCCTCTTTTAAAATGATATATTCTGTAAGAGGTTTGCTTACCAACCATTGCAATGTAATTTGCATTCATTTGCTTAACTGGCGAAGTGGGGAAGGAAGGGGACAGTATTAATTTTTTAGTATCACTAAGTGCCAGCCTTCTCCAAGCATGCTATCAGTCAGTCCTGCTAATGACCCTGTGAAGTAGGTATTTTAACTCCCATATTTTAGATGTGGAAACAGTCTAGAAGAAATAAGAACTGGCAGCTAGGAGAATACTAGACATGTAAAGAAAAACTCTGGCAGTTTCTCTATGTTGCTTGGAAAGACGGAGGACACCAGATACGATAAACTCTGGTCTTGCCTAGAAAAAGTGAATCTCAAACAAGTAACCCACGGTTGGTGCAGCAGCCAGGAAGGGGTGGAGCTAAAAAACTGGACGGATGCAAGGCTTCAGAGGCAAAACACAGAGTGTTTCTAGCCAAGAAGGAAAGCTGCTCTTACCAAGTGAAATTATTTTGACAATTTGCCATAGGTATCCAACCCAAAGTTTTCCTCGGGTTTATGGTCTTGTTGCATAGTTGTTAACTCATGATGCTTCAGAAAGCTAAGATATCATTAGAATTTGTCCTAATGTCTGACCTCAATGACAAGCCTTGCAAATGCTTAAAAATGAAAACAATGGACCAAAAATTTGTTTTAGCCAAATAGAAAATTAGTGGACACCTTAGAAGTTACAGACTTTTAATTTGCCAAAGCAAAAATTCATCGCCTGTATGATCAGATGCCTTTTTATCATACCTGTTTGACTTTCTAATTCTGATGTTTAAACCTTGGATGTGGCCTTTGCAATAAATAACCCAGGTTTTTGGAGAGGGATTCCATAGCTGCTATGAGCCACGACGCCACCTATCTGTTACATTCAGAAAATATCTGTCTCTATTTTCTCCATTCCTGGAGTCACAAGTACCAAAATAATGACATCATTATATATTTTCCAGAAGAAAATGACTTGCCCTATTGCTGCAATACTTGAAGTATTCCAAACTGACTAAAACATGAAGTTGGTTTTTATTTCTTTCCAATTTCATATTCAGTTAGTTGTACTGCACCGTAAATCTCATGGTTTTGGAGAAATAATCACATTCTTTGTGAAGGAATCCAATGCCTCTAAAGTGAGGTGTATCATTACTAAATCACATTTCTTATTCAAAAAGTTGGGCACATTGGTGAGCCCCAGTGCAGCAGCACATGTCATCTGAGAGACAGCTGAAAACAAGCAGCAGCACATGGGACCGCAGAGGTCTAAACCGCTTCTCTAATCTAACACAGGGAGGAGGTTGGTGCCATAAAAACATAGTGTTCAGCTACTTATTTTTGTGCTTTTGTATATAAATATTTTTGGAATACTGTTTGGCAGTGATACTTTAAAATGCAGTGATAAGCAGTACATGTCTACCGCCTGTTGTTTTTCTGAACTCATAATTTCCACACTTCCAGTGTCTAACATTTCTTGTCCTGCACTGGGATAAGCAAACAAGCATGTAAGGGCCAAACTGCACTTAATACTGAAAGAATCATCTTTTCTGAAGGGGCAATGGAAGATAAAGGAGGCCTTGCCCCCTTCACTGGGTGGGAATTGGGACTACCCTTCCTCTGGAAGGCAAGTCTATAATCTAATTATACTTTTGACTTTTCATTAGTTTGGGGATGCTTGACGTTCTTAATAGGAGGTTTAATTATTGCTAATATAGCTCTCCTCTCCCCCACTGCCCTCGCCTTCCTCAACCCCCTTCCCTCTCCTACCCTCTTCAGTCCTCTCCCCACTACCCCATCCCATGATTGTTTCCATGTCCTTTCTTCACTGTGTGGCTCATGCACTGATAATGGTGTGAATGGGAAAAACTGGCAGATGATAGCTTTCCAGCTATATCTTAACTGCTGGCAAAATAAGTTAAATGGCCCTTGTAGTATTAGTTTCACATGAGCGAATAGACACTTACATTTTCCCATATAGACACATTTTCTGATAGGAAAAGTATGCTTCACCTTAGGTAAACCCAACATGTGGGTTATCAACATGGGATAAAACAAGTCTGACACAATGGGAAGAAGGGGTGGGGTCTGGAAGAAGAAGTCCTGAGTGGTATCAGAGCCCAGCATTCCTGCTGGCAACTTATGTCCTTAGTTCTTGGAGCTTCAGCTGTTGAATCAAAATGAAAAGAATTAGGCAGTTGAGGATGAGGCCAGTATTCTAGGTTTTGGTGTAATCACCTGTGGAGGGAATCTACCCCCGCCAGGGACTTGGCTCTACTAGGTGTTCCTGTCCTATCTTTTGCTCCTCTGCCTCCGGAAAGGCACAGGTTCTGTCAGCTTCTGCAGGTCTTGCCCATGATTTGAAGCCAAGGGCAGGGGCTTGTGTTGGAAGGTAAGTGTCAGGGATGAGGTAGAGCTATACCATGGTTTGTAGTGACACACAGCTTCTTAGTCTGACTTAATATCCCCACTTGACATAATTTATTGAGCACCTGCTATGTCAGCCACTGTTATTTACTCCTTTTTATAGACAGGAAAACTCAGGCCCAGAGAGCTTGAATTCTTTGTCTAAGGAGCCCCAGCTAGTTAGTGGGGTAATTGGTATTCAAACTCAGTCTGATTCCAGAATCTGCATGTTACAGATCTAGCCTGTATATCACACCACTTAACCAACACATCTTTGTTAAGTACCTACTATGTATACCATACTCCTTTAGATACTGAGTGAGCAAGATAGAGAAGGCCCTACCATCTGAACTCGGACCCATGATAACTGGCATCAGAAAGGTCTGAAGGAACGGATCTGCGCTCCCGCCAGCCAGTGGTTTTGGTCTGCATGCTGTACATGGAAATGAAAGGGTCTCAACATCAAGAAGACCGACCTGTGGCCCAGCTACGTCTCTGTACAGCTGCCCTCGTTGGATTCCAGAGTTTCTGTCACATGTAGAGTTCCTCTCCTGGGAGGCTTTGTCTCTGGCTCATGGGATGAATGTGAAGCCATCGACTCTAAAAACAGCCTCTGTACCAGTCTGCCTGACAGGTTTACCATGAGAAAATAAAACTTGGTTTGAAATTACGTTTTCAAGAGCAGACTGTGACCACTGGTAGGTGATCAGTGAAAAATAAATTTAAATAAACATTTTAAACAAGGAATAGGAAGGAACATTTTTTCATAGAAATTATTTCATTCAAACTAACAACATAGTTTCCAACTACACCAAGTCTCCAAATCTTGAGGGAGGTAAATTTTCAGTCAAGCAGTGATTTGGTTTCTGTTCAAGTGAATAGCAGTCTTCTATGTGAAGCATCCAAACGAATAAAGTACCTTGAAAGATCTGCTGATTGCTTAAGGGACCACCTAAATTATATAGCAGTGAAAGCCAGTGTTAGAAATTTCAAATTAAGTTTCCATAGAGATCCTAGAAATGCCCTTACCCTCTTAAATTTATCATGAATCTTTAATCAGTACTCCTAAAAAATGTAAAAGAAATGTGTTTAGAATATTGAAAACAGTTTAAAATTAAGTGCACTTGTTGGATTTATATCTATTAAATATGACTCCTTTATGGTCTCTGAATGACTTAGGATTATAACTGTTTATCATGTGAAATCATATTCACTAACCTGAGAGGTTGGACATTTGACATTTTGTGTGAAAAACTAACTTGTTTTTGGTTCTGTTCTGTAGCCAAACTTGTTTGGGCCTCAGTCACTTCCTTGTTACATAGAAATGTTAAGAAGCTAAGCTGATATTTATGTAACAATTTATTATTCAAAGGTAAAATGATTCAGTTTTATAGTAGATAATATATACTTTAAAATATAACCATGTCATAAAATGTAATGATACATAGCAGTCCCAGGAGTTAAAACTGATAGTTTTAAGTGTTCTGGCAAAGAGAGTGGGTTCTGAAACCAGAGGGACTGGTGGCTACATGCCACCTGCTTAACTTCCCAAGGCCCCGAATTTTCTCATCTGTCACATGGAGGGTAATAATGGCTCGTACCCAATAGAGTTGTCTTGAGAATTACACATTAGTATAGATCAATTGTTTAAAATGATGTTTAGCACTTAGTGAGAACTGGACCTTTTACTGATGGTAATACTTTATTAATAGAACCCACTGCTTCCTCTGGCCAATGATATATTTGGCAATTGTGAGCCAGTTATGTTAAATTAATCAAGGAATATAGTTCATACTATAAAGGCAAAAGTTCAGTTTTGAGGTTAAAGTGATTTTTAAATTACAAATATGTTTAAATTGACCGAGGAACAGGAGGGACCAGTGTTCTCTATGGGAAATTGTTAGTATTGGTCCGTCTCCAGCTTCCATCACTCGTGTTATTGCCATTGTCACGTAGTGAAACAATCAGCCCTGTTGCATGGCCTGTGGCTCAAGCTGCTCAGTCAGCTGAGATGGCGCCAGTGTGGACCATGAGCACCCGAGTGCCTGGGTTCTTGATTGGAGGCCGGGGTGAGGGAACGACTGAAATAAACAAATTGATAAAAGTGTCTCCTTCTACCCTCCCACCTTCCCTTCCTTAAAAAATTCAATCCTCCTGAAAATGCAGGGACCATGTTTATAGTGAAGTATGTGATGTTAGTGAAACGATAGTTTTCTCATTTGTTCCCATAGTAGTAGGAAAATGGTAAATATATTTCATTTACCTAGGAGCACTAATATTCCAGAAAAGCTATTGTTTGGGTGCCTACCAATGATGACAGAATATTTTTAAAGATTTGTACCTCAAATCCAGTGTCCAGTTTTATCCAGTAAGGGTATGACTTCAGGGAATCAAAGCATAAAACAAATTTGTCTCTAAGTAAGTATTAGGATAGATGTATGTGTATACATATATATACATATATATATATATATTTCCATATGACATCATGTCTATTTCATTACTGGTGCTGATTTTCCATTAAACTGTTACATTTCTGTTTTATTACTTAAATCGGGCCACCAAGTCTCTACTGACTTTCATTTATGATTTATTTAGTGTATTATTTAACTATATTTACCTATTCTTTATTTAGCATATTATTTACATTTGTATTCAAATATTTTGTGTGGCTACAGCCTCTGTCCTCAAGGAACTTGCAGTCTAGTAGGCTGGATCAGACTTCAGCAGAACAATTGGAATTCAAGGGAGAAGATGACAAGCAGCCTGTCTGAGGTTCTGGAGGACCCAGGAGGAGAGAACAACCTGGCCGAAGACAGGGATTTTTTGTTGGGAGAGGAGATTTGAGCTGATTCATTAACTTGAATTGAACTTCTTATTTCAGATTACGTTATAGTAATTACTCATTGTCCACAGGGGATTCATTCCAGGACCACCTCAGATACAAAAATCCAAAGATGCTCAAATCCCTTATAGAAAATGGTGTTGTAATTGCATCTAACCTACACATCTGCTCCAATATATTTTAAATCATTTCTAGATGACTTTTAATAGCTAATACAATGTGAATGCTATATAAATAATTGCTGCAATGTAATGTTTAGGTAATAATGAGAGGGAAAAAGTCTGTCCTTATGAAGTACAGGTACAACTATCATAAGTCTAGCTACATGGTGCGAATGTATTTTCCATCCACTGTTGGTTGAATCTGTGACTGCAGAACCTGTGGGTTGAGAGGACCGATAATAACAGTGTAAAAGTGATTGAAGAGGCATCAAGTGTGACATTCAGGGTGGGAGGTGAGAGATAATCAGAAATTCCAAGTTTGCTCAACCTCCTAAGCTCAATTTTGGTTCAGCGTTTATAAACAATTATGGTATATTGCTTTGGCATAATTGTTTGGATAACCTAAACATGAAGTTAAGTGATTTCAAGACAAAACAGTTGTAGCCTTTTTTATTTATTTATTTTTTAACAAAGATCACTTAATTTTTGTGTACCTCCAGAGAAATGGATGGCGTTAGTTTAGAGCCCTTATAAAATCTGAGGCAGGGATCCAGGTTCTCATACTGACTATTCTTATTGGCATGACCAACACCATCAAATAAGAAGGCCCCTCACAGAAGAAAGGGAAGCACAGCGCCCCCTCTTACCCCTGTAGTTGCTGTGAATGGTGAGTGATAATTTTTTTTGGTATGTGATCTGGGCCAAGTTTTGTAATCTTTAAACATTTTTTTTGAAATAAAATTAAATAGGTTTAAGGTCTGCAGCATTGTAAATCAGCATCTGTATATAATGCATTAAACTCATGAGTGAAGTCCATTTCCATTAGAATCCTATTTTATATTATAAAACATAAAATTCAGAAAGCCACTGAGTAATTGAAATAAATCTGTAATATTTTGAATAATCCACAAGTAATGAAATTGCTACAAATTCTTTCATCCATTTAAGGTGGGGGGTGTGTGTGTGTGTGTGTGAAAGAGAGAGGGAGGGAAGGAGGAAGGGAGAAAGAGACAGAGAGAGATATTTGGAGTAGTTGAATGGAAGGCTGCTCTAATTACCCTATCAAAAGTTTTGTGAACCTCAGATATCTTATTACACTGCACTGAACTCATTTACTCACAGAATATGTATCAAATATGGCCCAGAAATGCCAGTGAAACATAAAGAAATCATATAAGGGGCCACACAAGGGTTTCGTATTTACACAGTTATAAAACCAGGACTGATATCACCAGTACTACTCACAGGGTTAAATCAAGGCTAAAGAATATCTGTTGCCAGTTCTTATAGCCCCTAATACATTGAGATAAATCTTCAATATCAAGTAGACAAGCCACCCCACATATTAGCTCCTTTGCTAATCCAACGTCTATTACCTTTTCCCCAAATTCTCACTTTAGACTGAAACTTTGTGTCTTTTGAAACTAGATCATTAAAGTAGGGTGATATTTTGGACCTTAAAGTAGAATAGTCTCTGTCATACCCTCTGCCTCCTTACTTCAAACAAACAAAATCAAAACAAAACAAAATCCTTCCTTTTTATTAAGGTTTATAGTGGGACTTTCCATTTAACAGTTCATTTTGCCCTCCCAACTGTTATTGGTCCCGTCTTGAAACTGACTGGGAAGCAAATGCAGTTTTATGCTCACTCACACCTCGAACTCAGGTCTTTTCATTTCAGAGCCTAAGCTTTACTATTACATCAGCCTCTGGCCAAAGAAAAAGTCTTTTTAAAATATCCACAACACTGCCTAAGGGAATACTCAAAATGTTTAGCAAACTAAGTAACACACCACAGAGGCCCCAGTTTCCACAGATAATCACTTGAAAGCAATCCCTCGAAGCACTGTCTGGTGGAGGTTTGCTGAAGACTCTGGTCTAGATGGCACTGGACCTCTGACCCCAGGTCCACAAGGGTCCCGTCTTCTCTCCTTGCCACCCAGGCCTGCCACGTTAGGGACAACTTACAGGATCACTCAGAAGAGGGTGTTCAACAGCTGTTTTAAAAGCACTTACATTTTATTTTAACAATGAACAGACCATACTGTTTTGTTCTGTGATCACCATATTAGGACTGCATCCAAGAAGCCGGGGTAGCGGGTAGCTGATGGATATACCCCTGTGGGCAGCATCATGGAGCCTGACTTGGAAGTGACTTTTAAATTCAACATAACCCCTGTCCACAGTCCTTCAGCCTGGCTCCTAGGAAAACCTGAACTAGTTCTGTTCAGTTTGGTATTTGTTGGAACCTATTCATGCCACGTATTGAGGATTTCCAGATGTTTAATTCTGTTACTTCAGGTTGAGCTCTGAACTCTGCACTCTGGACATGTTACGGTTTGTCTGCTGTCTATGTTGTATCTGAGCGCTCTTCTTTTTGTCCACTTGATTTTTTTCTTCCATTCACATTCATGGTTTTGTTTGCTTTACTTTCTTTTAAATTTTGATAAGTTAGAGGTACACATAGTAGAAAGTCAAATAATATCCCCAACTTATTGTGAAAAACAGCATTTATTTTTTACCCAGCCCACCTTCATTGCATCATTTTCCATCCCCCAGAGGCAACCTCTAGAAACTTTCTTAGCATTTTCATTTGGCATTTATTTCTCTTTCAAATGGATACTTATGCTCAACAAGCCATGTAGCTTACATCAGCAGCTGTTTATTTGTTCATGACTGTGCTATGTGGACCAGGCTTGGTGGGGCCAGCTGCCTCAGCTTCCAAGGTGTTGGCCGGCCTGGACGACATCCTTCTGTGTTTGGAGCAGCTGCAGGGTGGCTGGAACGGCTGAGAGCCAGCCACCTCTCTTTTTCCTTTCAAAGTCTCTGTTCTCTAGGAATCCTTTCTCACCAGGTGGTCTTTAGTCCTACAGAGTAGTTGGACTTTTTACATGGCAGCTGACTGCCAGGAGGGTGACAACAGAAGTAGAAAGGCCTCTAAGACATAGGCCCAAGGTCGCTCACTGTCACTGCAGCCACATTTCATCAGCCAAACCAAGTCACCTAGCCTGCCTAGATTCAAGAGGAGTGGATATGGACTTGCAAGAAGAGCATGAAGAATTGTTGTAGCCTAGCACCCCATATGACATGCTGGTGGTGCTCTTGCAATTATTATTCTTTTCCGCCATTGTATTTGGTTTTCCCTTTAGGAAATATGAGGGTTTGTTCTTTCATCATCTGCTTCTACTTACCAACCTCCTGGACACCTTCTGTTGCCCTTCATTGTCTCAGTATAATTATATCAATCTTGACTCAGTTGATATTTGGTGTTTACATTATTAGAACAATGTGAATGCTGTCCTGGCCACCATATTTCCTTCTTGCTTGATTAAATTTTCTCTGAGTTAACAACCCTCTAGTTATTTTATTTGTTTAGCTCTCTATGTCTGTATGCATCATCCTTCATCCCCAGAGTCTCTCCCACTTTCCTTAATCTCTGTATGTGTTCAGACATACTATTTATTCTCTCATTTTCATCTTGAAGGAATTGTCCCTGGAGCCTTCTAACCTATTCAGGGTTAAGGTTAGGTTAGGGTGTAAGTGCACCTGCACATATGCAGAAACTTTTGGTTTCATTCTTCATTTTAGTGGGATGTATTCTCTAGTAACTTACCAAGCACAGGTGCATGAAAGCAATATTTTGGGGAGCCTTCAGTTTTGAAAAGGTTTTTTCTGTTACCTGTTCATATAATTAAGACATTTCTATGTTGGAAATAATTTAGCCTTAGAATTTGGAGGATATTAATCTATTTTCTTTTTGTTCCATTTTGCTTTTGAGAAATGTGAAGTCGTTTTTCCTTTTTTGTTTTCATGGATATTTTTTTCTGTCTGCAAGCTTTTAGGACTTCCTTTTTGCCCACAAATGTTCTAAAATTCTACATTATGTGACTTTCAGTGGCTCTCTTTCTTTTATTTGTGCTAGGTTGTGCTAGGTTCCTCTGATGTGCCTATTTCTCAGTTCTTTTTTCTGAATGCTTATTATTTGAATATTGAAGTGTCTGAATTCGTCCTCTAATTTTTTTCTTATCGTTATTCTTTCTACTTACTTGCCTTGCCCTCTCCTCCCCCACTTTCTGGCCTATTTCAATTCTGTCTTCCAATTTTTCTGGTCAATTTTTACTTCTGTGGTCATATTTTTAATGTCTAAGTATTCTTCTGGTTCCCTTCACCTCATCCCCACTCCCTCACCTCTCCGAACCCCATAGCATCCTAGTGTTATTTTGTGGATGGATATATTACAGCCTCACTCTGTAAGGATAATAATGGTATGATACTTTAAAAAATGTTTGATCCTGCAGAATGTATATTTTCCCCAGATTGCTCTCCTGGCTTCTTTATTTTCATCTTTGTTTTTTCATGTTAGAGATTGTGTCAAATGTCTGGTAATCCTTGACTGTTTACTCATATGTAAGAGCAGAGCATTATAAAAGTTAAGTAGAATGTTAGTTTTGATGGGTTTGGTGAGCTGTAGTTATCACTTTATACTGATTAGGCTAGGCTATTCCATTGGGGACCCCATATAATCAGAATCACTAGTCAATATTTCTCTTAAAACTAGATTTCTCAGGAAGAAGCTTCTAGTCATTAGCCTGTAGGGTATAGTCTGGCTAACTCCGTGAAGAAGACCAAGTGTCTGAACATTCATTGTGTAAACTTCCACCTTTTCATTACAGTTTCCCTCACTTCAGCTGTTTCTGGGCTCTGCTACATAAGAGACCTTTTGTTTTAACTTCTCTTAACAGTAAACCTTTGATCTTCTGCTTGGCTGAGGGAGGGGCAGCCACCCAGTCTGTAGGGGACCTAGGAAGCACCACTGCTTTTTTATCCACATATCGCACACATCCCTCAGTTGAAGTGTGAAATCCAGTAACTTTTCTTTTCTTTATTTATTTTAATTTATTTTATTTTAGCCTCACTTTTATTTTCCTTCCAGAGTGACCCGCTTCCCAATTCCTGAGCCCATTGAAGGTTCTGCTATCTAAATCACTGCTTCTTAACTTGCCCTACTTCTCACACAGACTTCAGGTTCTGTGTTCTCTGCGGTCAGTGACCATCATGGTGTGGAACTTGAGGACCCCGCAGACTTGGGTCTCAGTCTTGATCTGGCTACTGGCAAGTTGTGAGACCTTGGATCAAATTATGTAGCTTCTCTGAATCTCTGAATCTCAGTTTTCTCATCTGTAACTCACAGAAACAACAAATGGGAAGGACTTGACATTAAGTAGGTCAAAATATTGGTTCTCTTAGCTTTTCTAGCTAGTGGGAATATAGACACATGTATCACTCTAGTCTGCTACATTTTCAACAACTATTGAGCACTTAGAGTATGCAATAAGTATAATAGTTGTCGAGGGTACTCAGTGACATGTTTGCTGTTTTCAAATGACTCTATCTGGCGGGGTTACCACCAGAGCTGGCACATGAGGCAGATGGGGTAAGTGCTGTCACGCTGAAATGAACAACTTGCATTGGAAGGAGAGGGACATTCTAACGGAGGGATATCACACAACTTGGGCCACAGATTGATTGGAACATTTTAATATGTATGACTCTCGACTCCCTAAGCCAACTAATGTTTAGTTTCACTTGAACTCATGATACTCTGAAATAGCTCAAAAAATAAATGAGCAGCAGAATTCTGTCCAGCATTCTCAATCATGAAATCTCTGGCCAATGTGGCTCTGTGCCAGTTACTAAGGAAAGTAAAATAAAAATAAAAATCACGTTTCCAATGAGTAAAGTATAGATGTTACTTAATAGTAACATCTGCGTTGTTACATGATTGTATCATTACTGAATTGAAACCAAGTTTTCATAC
Organism: Solenodon paradoxus; assembly: GCA_004363575.1. Classification (NCBI taxonomy): domain Eukaryota; kingdom Metazoa; phylum Chordata; class Mammalia; order Eulipotyphla; family Solenodontidae; genus Solenodon; species Solenodon paradoxus. The sequence continues at coordinate 738,239 of RJWH01000136.1, forward strand.
TAGTGTAAGATATTAATAATAGGAAAGACTGGAGGTGGGATAGATGGGAGCTCTGTCCTATCTTTTCACTTTCATATAAATCTGAAACTGCCCTAAAATGGACCATTTCCAAACAGGCAAGCAAAAGACAATGTAGCTCATAGGTATTAATAATAAAAAATGTTAAAGTACAGCTGTGGAGGCCAAGAAGGTACATGCCTATAGATATAAATCTCAAAGTAAGCACAGTTTTTTATTTAGTACTTTAAGGTTGCTTCTTCACTTAAGACAAACTGCTGTCAGAAGCAGAGATCAAGTTATGGCCACTGCAGAACTTAGAGGCCTTTAATCTTAACTAAATTCTTCTCCTGTAGGAGTGTAGCAGTTATGTGGCTTAGACTAAGTCAAAGACAGTTTTGAAAAGTGAATTGCTCTAGGGAGAATATTGTTATTTGATTATATCATCATTGCAGGCCTCTGATACAATGTGGATGTGTTTATCTTGAGTCTAAAGAGTGAGAGGAAAAGGTTTGGAGAACAGAATATGACATTTCACATACTTTCAGGCCTTTTGTCTTTCTCAGACATGTCTGTCAATCATTGTGGGCCCTAGCATGGTCTTGTCTGTCCTAGTTCAAGCGTTAGAATGCCTGGCCTCTTGTTCTCTCTCCTGTGAGTGCTGTAGTTGATGTGTGTCATCCATACAGCCAAAGCCACAGTGTACCCTCTGCATCCCCACCCTGAGTCGGCTGTCAGCTACACAGCTGGGAAAAATAGGCAGTGGATCTGGGAGACACCCACACTACTGAACTGCATATGAGGCAGTCCAGCCTTTAAGGTTAGGATATGAAGAGAGAATTCTGAAGTCCAACTTTTGAAAACATTGCGTAAAACAAAGTGAACCAAGGCTTTCTGCTTCTCTCTCAGCACTTCTCAGAGTCTCAATTGTTCAAAAACCATCACGAATTTCTAACAAAGGTATATAGTATTTAGTGTTTCTCAGATTTTTTTTTCCCTCCAAGGAAAAAACATTGAGAAAGACTGATTGAAGACACTTCTTTCTGAGGTCTTCACTGACAATCCTGGTCACATATTATCTGTGGTACTTACCTTGTCCCTTCATGTCTCAGGATTTTTGTAATTGAAGAGTTGGATGAGAATTTCTTATTCTTTTAGTAGCTGCTATAAGAATTCTTAATCCTTTTGGGGGTGAGGGTTCAGGCAAGAAGGAGATCCTCCTTGAGCTCTATTAAGGATCAACTGCAAAACCTCTGTTTTCTTCAACTCCTAATGGGCTTGAGTATGTTAATTCAGAGGCAGATCTGAGTTGCTTTAATAACAAAAATGTGAGACATTTGAAATTCCCAGGGACATTTCAGGAAGGGGAGAGGAGTCAGTGAGACTGAATGCTTCATAGGAAAAGATCATAGAGAAAAGAGAAAACAAACAAACAAACTAATGATAGGACTGTTGGAAAGAAGCTTTGAGGGAGGACAGAAATTCTATTTAGGCTGTTTGCTTTAGGGGGTGCAGCATACTTGTCATTTGTTTCCACTATGAAATTTTCACAGAGGCCTGCTTGGCTCAGCAATTGCCTCTGAGCAAATTCTTCTGTAGACATGGCATGGTGGTAGAAGGGCCAGATCTGGCAGGGGAGACTGATGTCTGGGTGGCACCATTACTTATGTGTATGTTTCATCAACTCCACTAGCTTGTAAGCATGTGTTATTGAATGAATGAATGAATGCACGCATGAATTTCAAGCAGACCCAGAAGGTAAGGGTTTCTCTTTAATTGAGAGGAAATTAGGTCTTTCAGCCGTTCATGTGATATAATTACTTAGTAAAGCAGGCACAGAGTAGGGGCTTAATATGTATTTATCAAACTAAGCAACCCCTGAGTCAATGGGGAAGGAGTCGTTCTCTTGGTTGCAAGCGTGTCCTTCCGTGTAGACTGGACTAAAGCTTTCATCCTTGGCATAAGAAGACTAGTTATGGAGATCTGGGCTTTAAGACTGCAAACACAGTCTCTTCCCTGTTCTCTGAATAAGGAAACAATGGTAAAATACTAAAATATCACACTTGTCCATTTTGCTAGGAATTATGTCTTTTAAATGTGTTTTCATAGCACTTCACAACAAATGAAGGTCCACCGCCTTGCATTACAGATATCATACATCTTAAGTTTATTTCGTAACATATCATATAGCCATATATTCTCTTTGGGGGCTAAAAAAAGATCATAGAGGCCTCATATAGATCCTACATTGCCTCTCTTCTTTAAAAATCTGTCAGCTTCTTTCAGGAAAAGATCATGTCTCACATTTCTCAAGTCCCACTGCCTGGCAGTCTTGGTCAGAGTAAGTGCTAATTTGATACTTTTTATCTGAACTGCATGCCAGCAGCAAGTTGAGTACTGGTATAGTAATGGTGACCAAATCAAGAGTAGTTGGTCAGGACTCCCTGGATAGGCCCAGTCTGGTCTCCTTTACTTGTCATCAGAAGCATCCTTTATTGCATAAGAAATTGCCATACCCACACCTGGCAGAACTATGAAATGAGAAACTCTTTATCAGTATGATAAGAAATTGCACCATACCCAGAGTAGGCAGAGAATGTAGACTTTTTGGTAGAAAGCTTGGCTAAAAGAACACGTCTTATTTCCCTAGTGACCCAATATAAAAGAATTCCCATAGCAAGGTCAGTGTTTGAGATGAATTTACTGAGGAACTGTCTGTTGGTTCTAGTTACCCAATGGAAAGAGAGAAGGTCAGGTTTTGGTTGTCATTGTGGGAACCATAATTAGCTCCTGAGTGATGACAGTTGGTGGAAGAGACAACCCCAGTGCCCCGGCATCTGAAATGGCGGGCTTTAGAGTCAGTTTCATGGAGATAACAGCCCTTTTGACAGTTGATTATTCACTCATTCATTGAACAAAATGTATTAAACCCCTGGTCTGTGGCAGACACCATTCCAGATGTTGGAGGTTCATGAACTAAGACAGAAAGTTTATGCTCATAGGAATCGTGATGACACACATAGAATCATTAAAAAAAAAAAAAGTGATATTAAAGAGTAATATTAAAAATAATGTGGCTAGTGGTGGTCCAGAAAGGCATCTCAAAGGGGTCACATTTGAGCCGAGAACTGAATTGAGTCACATAAAGAATAGGAGGAAGAACATTCTAAGCAGAGGGAACAGTCTACAGACACCCTATGGTCTCTCTCAGAAAACCTACTATGTTCCAGAAGCAGAAGGAAAACCACTGTGATAGGCGTGGTGGGTGAAGGAGAAAGTGGAGCAGGTGGAGATTGGAGCCTGTGAGTCCGGCACTGACCCTGAGGCTGCCAGGTTAACACTGTGTCTTGTCTTTTCCTGCAGACGACTTTGCAGAGGAGGAGGAGGTGCAGTCCTTCGGTTACAAGAGGTTTGGTGAGTTCTAACGAGCTCTTCTCCATGCTTGCTTGGGGACACAATAATAGGAGAATTGCTGGACTTTTGATACTCATGAACATGTGTGGCTCTGAGGCCCAATTTTGGCTGGAAATTGAGTTTCTGTATAACATGTGGTTGATTTCTCATAATGGTGAGGGCAATGGAACAGGGGTTGTGCCCAGACATGGGGAAGTAATGGGGTGTCTGTGGGGTCCACTGAATATATATCAGTGCTTAGTAGGCAAAACATAGTGGGGAAGGTAACTGACAATCCAGAAGCAAAAAATAGTTGGGATTTCTCTATTTTGATTTTTAGAAGACATCTTTTTCATGTTTTCCTCTGCATAACTTAGTCACTGTTAGTGAATAAGTAAGAGGAAGGCCACTAGGCACAAGCTTTGTGTGGTAGGTTGAAGAATGGCCCCCATGGGTATCCTGATCCCTGGGACTGGAATGTTACCTTATGTGACAAAATGTGTTTTGCAGATGTGATTCACTTAAAGAGTTTGAGGTGGGGAGATTTTCTGTGGTTATCCAGGTGGGTCCCGAATACAACCACAAATGTCGTTTTAAGATAGAGAGGAAGATTGATTACCACGAGGAGGAGGTGATGTGACAGTGGAAGCAGAGGTTGGAGCGATGCACTCTGAGGGGAGGACTGGGGGCTGTGGTCAGGGACGGCCATAGTAGCTCACCAAAGCTGCTTTCAGACTTCTGGCCTCTAGAATGGTAAGAGAAGAAATGGGTGTTGTTTTAAGTCAGTGCACTCAGGCTGCTGTTTTACAGCCTCCAGAAACTGATCACGTCCCTCTCCTCCTCTGCTGCCCCTCGCAGGTGCTCTTCTGCTTTGCCCATGCGACTCAGGCTCTAAAATTTGGGTGAGATCTGCCAGTGAACATTATTGCAAGTTTCTAAACAGTTCAAGGGAGCTGAGATCTCCCCATCCAATGAGTGAATGTGTGTGTGTGTGTGTGTGTGTGTGTGTGTGTGTGTGTGAGTGTGTGTGTGAGAGAGAGAGAGAGAGAGAGAGAGAGAGAGAGAGAATGAAGGAGCATGAATGTATTTCCTGTTACTTAAAAAAAAAATAAATCCTGGCTGGACTTTGATTAAAGTTAACAACCCCCAGCTGCTCTGGCTGCCTCATTGTTTTAACATTTTTCCTTCTGCATACACACGTCTACATTTCTTTCTGGGAAAAATAGGGCTTTAAAATGGGAATGCAGTGGCCCAGAGCCCATAGCTCCTCCATTCATATGCGGGCCATGCCCAGGTCTCTCTCCTCCCTCCACACCGCTGTCACTCACCTCCAGCTCAGTCCCTTGTGCTGTGCTGCTTTTCCAAGGTGGGCTCATGGCAGGTGGCATGGGAGTGACAATGACCAAGAATTATAAAGGAAAGGAAAAGAAAGCAAAACAAAAATAACTGAGAAATAAAGAGGCAAATCAAACTTGTAAGTATAAGGCAAAATAAATGTTGAGATGCCCATATATTTGGGATATCGATAGATTTCAGATATGTACTTGAAAATCTGTAGAAACATATTTGGGAAATCAGCAGAAATTTGAAGACTCAAGAGAAAAGATTTCTTTAAAAAGAATGACCTCGAGAGAAGTATTTTTAGCATCTCATGACTGTGTAACCCGCTACATGGGTGCGGATTTGGTGAAAAACACATGAATAATAAGTTGCTCATGGGATTTAATTTATGAAGGTTAAATTATGTTAGGAAATCATAAACTGATGACTCAGAGGAGACAACACCTTTCAAATACTGGAGAGCATAAACAGAGAGGCATGAGAGTGGTGCGAAGGAAAGAGAGAGAAACCTCGGAATAAGCTATAGAAGAGACATTTGCTGTTCAGAATTCTTGCCTCCAACTTTAGGGCAAAGTGTTGGTTATCCAACATAGATAGAAGATAGAGTAGGATTTTGGAGATGGAAGTGGCTTTGAGATAATTCAGGGAGCCTTTAATTTTGCAGATAGAGATGAGATCCAGATAGATGAATTCCAGGCACAAGTGAGTTAGCTGGAGCTGAGGTTGAATGCTGGTTCCTTGGTAAAGGATTTGATTTAATTTTGCAGATAGAGATGAGATCCAGATAGATGAATTCCAGGCACAAGTGAGTTAGCTGGAGCTGAGGTTGAATGCTGGTTCCTTGGTAAAGAACCTAGCCATGAGGTAGAGGTGATCTCTCAGTTTCTGTGTCCTCGAGGGGTCTGTTTAGCTTTCAAACTCGAGAGTGGGCTACCCAAATCTACCTTCATCAGGGAACCCTCGTCACTGTTACAGGATTTGAAACCTGGCTTTTCAAAGGCAAATGGTTGTTCAACTCCTCCAAAGTGGTCATACCTGGTCATTGAAAGCAGCAGAACCTAAGAAATTATACCATTAGAGGAGGGCAAAATTGCTTTGAGAGCTGTCCAGAGACCATAGGCCTCACCCCTACGTAAGCTTGTGAATTGAAACCAATTACTTAAACTCTGTGGGCTTCAGATATGCATCTTCTCAGAGATCAGAGTGACATCTGCCAAGGTAGGTAGGTCTCCTTCATGGACCTTTGGTGAGACTAAGAGAGATGCCAGTATCCATAGTGCTTTGAAGGTGCAGGACTGTAAAAATACAAAGCAGTATTATCACTCTGCTGGGACTTGGAGACTGTTACTCTCTAAACATTATGATCCAGTTGCTGCTGGATATCAGAGTATTACAGTTCTGAAACCTCATTCCCAAGGAGATATAAAGGTGTGATTTATCCCTGAAGATGCTAATATTGCTGGCTTTTAATTTTTACAGGCATAGACTGGTTTATATGTAGGTTTAGTTATTGCCTAATTTTATGTGTCTTGTTTATACAACTACAATGAAGATAACCTGAATTTAGACTGTAGATGAACCAAGGTTTAATTATTCTCAGGATAAAGGGGTCAAAGATTTAGCAAATTTTTGCTTGGTGACTATATCCTACATAAAGTCAAGGCCATTTACAAAATAATATTGTGCTTTAGATTAAGTACAGTATTACAAATAAGAGCAAAGTGGGTGTTCTCTGGAAATCTAGTATGGTATTATTATTTATTTTGAGGGTTCATTGCTTTGTTTTGGTTTCTACCAGGTCTTGTATTTTTCTTCAGTTTTTATGTACCAAGCTTGTTAGTCCCTTTTCCAAAGTTCTAGGCAGGTGTCTAGAAAAGAGTTAATTTGATGGGTTTGCCCCTTATTTGTTCCTCTAACCAAAGCTTCTATGAGGTGAAACTTCAAAAGGTTAATGAAGTGAGCATTTTCAAACTTTAATCAGGCTCTTTCTTGGCTTCAGTATGCAGCTAATTAACTTGAGCTGTGACGATAGTTGCAATTTGGCACAGATTATTCTCTGGAACATGAAGTACCAGTGTGTTAATTTGTATCTTCTATAGATAGACTGTAATATATATCTTTCTACTTATTCTCCTGTTGTTCTTTTCTTCTCAAATATTTCACATGGTTCCAGAATCCTTTATTATTATAGTAGCAAAAATGGAAAGAGAATAGGGCTTTAAAATGGGAAGGCAGCAGCATTATTATGTTCATATCCTGAGGAATTTCATCCTAAATTTTGTAATTTGTGATAAGTTAGTCAAAATATCTTCTGAAACTTTCTGATTAGTAATGTGATTAACATGAATGCATTCAAATGTTGTTAAAATTTTTCTTTCATAAAGATGTTATAAAGTAGGAGGAAAAAAGAATGTCATTTCTGGTCTAAGGAATTAGTGCACCAAAACTACAGAGGAGCAGGGGAGGTGTGTGGGAAGAGGAATGAGTTCCAGATTCTGCTTGTTGACCTGCATAGAAATGATCATAACAAATCCAATTCACATTTCTGTATTATTTTATCTTCCCAAAGGAAGATAATAATTTATTTTTCCTTCGCAACAATTCTATGAGGCCAACAGACCATTTCCACCCTTCTGCTTGACAGCTGCATTTTATCTTTTCTGGAAGCAGTGGGCTGCCCAGAGAAGGCCTGGGGACAGGTGCTCTCTGTCTCAGCACCCAGGTGGGCATGGGGGACACAATGGTGAGCTCCATCCGGGCTATTCTGGATCCTCCTTCTGGAGTCTACTTTATCCCTGTTCTGTCCTGGGGTATTTGGCGGTATCTAAGCTGACTTGTTTCACTGTTTGCCTTGTGTTCTTTTTGGAATACGATCTAGTATAATAAAATGTCCAAAATTGGAATTATGGAGGAGTAAGAGATACTTGATTCTACCTATGAAAATGATGGGCAGATTTAAGGACTGACACTGAGAAATTGGGGGGACAGCTGGAAGAACCTGCTGTTTGTTTTTGACAAAAAAAGCTTTGATAATTTGCTTCCTTAGGGCTCAGCTACAGGGGTAATTAATAACTATGAGAGAAAAGATCTGAAAAATTTGCAAACTATAGAACAATAACAAAAACTAAAAGGGAGCATTCTCTATGGTATAGACCTCAAGTCTTTTGTAAAAACTATGTGGAAAAATTTTACGAGAGCTGCTGAAAAATTATTTATGGGTTACGGTCCATAAAGGGATGTCAGGTACCTTTTCTTAAGTCCTAAAGACTCACCAAAATATTCCTTGAATATCTTTGTTCACCCACATTTCACCGATCTTCCTATATGTCTAATTTTTTTTTCAAGGAAGGTACAGGCAGGAATAAAAGTGAGCAGAGACAGGTAGTCAGAAAGAGAGAAGAGGAAGAAGCACTTTAATTTTTTATTTTATTTAGTTGTTCATCTTGCTTGTTCCCCCAGGGCCCTGGCATGTGAACCAGGGTCTGTGGGATGTTTGTGGACTGCACCAGCCGAAGGCACTTGATCAAGCTGCTGCTCCACCAGGGCACACCCTCTATTTATAGTTAATGAAGCTTGACTTTGTTCCCCCTTTCTTCTCTCAAAAAATAAATTTAGATTAGCAAGAATACTTTTAACAGTTTAACATGCATAGTACAGGATGTCTTAAAGCAGCCTGAGAAATCTGTATTGAATAAAGGTCAGCCCTGCCACAGAGGGCCCTTACCATCCTCTTTACCTCCCAAACTCATCCTCCAAAGAGATAAACTTATGAAACTTCAAATCAATGACTAGTTAAATCATTGAGCTATTTCTTGTCAAGTTGTTTAGAGGAACTGAATGTCTAAAAGTATAGAGGACCACTTAGATTTCTGAAAAACAGCAGCACACATATGCTTAACCAAATAGCCAGAAAGAAAGGTTCTGTCTGAGGTACATGGTGAGTTTCTGCTTTCAGTGCAGAGAGGATTGAATTTACCAAGAGGGTACTGGACTGTGTTCAAGGTAAGCACTTGGAATACCCAACTTCTGGCAATTTGGGCTGAGGGGATCAGGATGCCTCTCTTTCCTCTCCTGGGACTCTTCCCAGGAACCTGGCTTCATCTTTGGAATGTGGAAAAGGTGATACTTTGAAGCACATATTCCTGTGACCACCACCCTTCAAGAGCAGTACCAGCAAGAGTTCACAGCTTTTCCTGATAGGAATGCGGGGAATTTCCATCATTTCTGATAGGGATGACTGAATGCACCCAGCTGCCCTTTCAGCAGCACCTCTTCCTGGCATCTCTGAATGGAAAGGGTATTGCAGCAGGCAAAAGACTGACCCTGGGCAGAGAGATAAGTTAAGGGCAGGGAGCAGGAGTCTGACTTGGGGCTCCTATGGGATTTCTGTGAAATGAAAAGCCTCTTGAACCACTTAGTGAAAGAGTTTTATTTATGTGACTTTGCAAATCCTAATGGAGTTGATCTTTCTGATTGTAAAAGAATTTGGTGCCAAATGGCATGTGGAAAGTAGCAAAAGAGATTCTCAGCAGAATCCCCTTACAGGGTTGTTCACAAACTCCTCTACTCTCGGCTTTCTGTCAAGTAGGTGGGGTTCCTGCAGTCTGAGGAAAGGGAGGTGACCAGCTGTCAAAATCTTTTTTTTTAAAGGAAAGTTGTGTATAGGAATGAAGGTGAACAGAGGCAGGCATGAGGAGAGAGAAGGAAGAAGCACTTATGTCTGTTTTATTTAGCTGTTCATCTTGGTTGTTCTCACCAGCATTGGGATGTGAACCTGGGACCCTGAGATGTATGTGTACTGCGCCCAACTGCTGCTTCACAAGGGCATGCCTGTCACGTTCTTTTAAGCTGAGAATATTTTTATCATTATAGATGACATTCGCAAACTCCTTGCCGAAAATGTTTGTTCGAGTTTCACTTCTTTTGTCATCAAGATTTTCTCACTGGTTAGGCTCGATCATCCCTGTCATGTTCTTCCTATTAATCACTAAAAAATTGTTCAACACCACGAAGTCATGTGATTATGATTTTCTAAACCCAGTTTCATGTGAAAGAAACCATTCAGCATCTTTTCTTGAATATATACTGTGTGCAGGGCAGCTTTTCTCCCAGAAATTCTTCGAGGTGGAAATAATTTGCATTTTGCAAATGAGGAAACTGATGCTCACAGATTTGAGGGGCATGGCCCCCCTACCTGTGGCTGAGATGCACAGCTGTCCATTTCCAGAGCATCCCAAGATTTGGATGGAAAAATAAATGATTATCGTTACATGGGGGTTCAATCAGCAGGTATTTACTTCTCATCTCATATTTGAGTCTCATCATGTGTATAGATTAAACACTTAAGTCCTGAACTTTTCAACCATGTTAAGGATAATCCCTCCCCTTTTCTTGGTTTTCATTCACTTTTGAATCCTGGTAAGGGTGTGGGGAAGGAGTAGAGGGAGAATAATTTGTTTTTCCTACAATTGAGTTGAAGCTGAATGTGGTTTGCTTTTATTTTTGGAAAAAGTAAAGAAAACAAATCGACTCAGCCATTTTCCCCCTCAAGACAGCAGGGAGACATTAGGCTGTTTCCAGGGCGTGGCCATGGGGGTAGGGTGGAAAGAGTCATTGCTTTTGGTAGCAACTCCAAGCAACTTAAAACAGATGAACCCTGACATTTTCCTTGAAAGATCTGAGCTCCTCATTGGGAGGCGCTTCTGGGAAAGGGAAAGAGGCAGATTTTGAGGGGACACCATATCCTTCGGCAGAGCGGGGAATCAGAATCTCTCTTCTCTTTCTCATTCCGTGTTGGTGCCCTTGGCACGCAGCGTGGTGGCCAGTTAGGGAGTAAGCCTTTGGAATTGGTCAGTCCTGGCTTTCATGCTGGCTTTGACCCTCACTGGCAAATCATCCAATGTCTTTAAGCCTCATTTTGCTCATCTGGGAAATGGGAGTGGTAAGAATCTATATACTCTTCTTTGTAGTGTAGTGAAATTCTAAAACCTATAAATAATATATATGGCCATGCAGATAGTGGGTCTTAACTAAATGGAGGCTGTTACAAACTGCTGACTACTTACAACTCTCACATTCTCTTTAGCTCCCCCAGGCTCCAGTACCCTTGTCTGCCTTGTTTTGCTCTCTTTGTGACACCCACTAGGCCACATGCTCTCTTATTTTTCCCACCCAGTCCTCCTTCCGTCAGAATCTTACTGCCTTCACTCCTCTATTCTCTGTCCTTCATCAGGACCATAATTTGTTCGGGGAATATCAACCAAGTCTATTTTCTTGTAGGCATTTAAAAAGTTATTTAAAGTCTTGGTGGTACCAGCAAAGAATGTATGTTTTTAATGTGGTAATATATATAAAGGATGACATTTATCATTTTGCCTGCTGTTGATTACACAATTTTTAATAGCATCAAGCATTCATGTCGGCAGCTCCCACCATTATCCTAAATATATAGTCCCCATGCTTTCCATTATGTACCCATGACTTATTTATCTTATAACTGCAACTTTGTATCTCCTGACCCTTTCACCCACTTCACCTCTGGCAGCCAGCAGTCTTGTTTTTCATTTGTTTTATATTTTAGATTATACTTATAAGCGAAATCATATGGAATTTGTCTTTCTCTCTGACTCATTTCATTTAACATAGTACCCTCACAGATGAGAAGATTTAATTCATTTTTATGACTGAGTAGTATTCTATTGTGTGTGTGTGTGTGTGTGTGTGTATATACATACACTCATATCTCACATCTTCTTGTCCTTCTATTGATGGAACAGAGAATACATTTTAAGGAAGATAGCACATGCTGGGTGCTAAGAACAACTTTTTGGAGAAGTAGACTAGCATCCTCATGGCTAATAGAATATATGCTGAAGCCATACTGCCTGATTTCATGTTCTAGCTTTGTCATTTACTGGCAGAATAGCCTTGAACATTTTGGCTTGGCCTCTCAGTGACTCAGTGTCTTCATCTGAAATTTTGCCATGTATAATGTACTCTTGTGTACAATGCACACCCAGGCTCAAACTTTCAGGAAAAAAAAAAAACTTTTGATTTTTTAATTCAAATTTTTATTTGTTTATATTTAGGTACTTGCTTTTTGTGTTATAAAGGAATTTTAGCATTTATTTATTATTAATTTTTTAATTGCCACAACCTTGAGTTTACATGTTAAAATAAACTCATGTGTAAGTTCCCCATATGGGCAGTTTCACCATTACTAAGACATATGTCAGCACACCCTGCCCTCCACCACATCACCAAGTGTTCTTCACCATTGTCCAGTGGGCTCTGCCACCACTTGCCCCTCTCCCATTCTCTATGGTAATTTTAGTTCTAGTGCTAATGTCCAAGGGTTGGTTTTGTTTCATCTGTTCCTTTTTTTTTTTTTTTTGTATTCACATTCCACCTGTAAGTGAGATCATCTGGTAACTGTCTTCCTTTTGACTTATTTCACTTAGCATAATCCCCGCTAGTTCCATCCATGTTAATTCACATGACAGGATTTCATCTCTTCTAGGGCTGTGTAGAATTACACACACACACACACACACACACACACACACACACACACACAAAGTTCAGCAAAACCAATTATCATATTCCACTGTAGTATTTTGCATATGGATATCGTTATTGATTTCTGGAGTTACACTTTAACTCATAAACATAAAAGAATTTAAAACATGTATATAGATATAGGATTAGTACTAGTCATGTATAATACACCTTCTTAATTTTCCCCCACAAATTTGGGCAAAAAAGTGTATTTATAGTTTCTGCCTGTAGGGATATTGTGAGAACCAAAGGAGTAAATACTTAGAGCATGCCTTTCATATATATGAAAGAACCTCATAACTATATTCACTATGAAAAGTAACACGAGTGGTCACAAGGTAGCTGTAGCAGTTCCAAGTGTGAAAGAAACAGCCTTTGTTTTCCTGTCTTCTTTTTTGAAGCAGGTACACTTCCCTTGAAAGCCTTCACGTGCCATTAGCCAACATTGAGCCCAAGTCCCTTCCTAAATCATTATGGATAAAGTGAATGGTCTGGCTCTGGTTGGCTTGGACTTATCATTTGGGGGTGGAATGCTTGGTAAGGAATTCAGTACTCTTATTCCTATTGCTATGTATAATTTAATAATATTCTTCAGATATAAAATATTAGATATAATATATAATATTGTTATATTTATAATTTAATGTTAACTTAGACAATTATCACTTATTAAATGCAATGTAATTTAACCATAATCCAATCAAATTTTATACTTTGTTACACTTATAAAATTATTAAATATATTGAAGAATTCATTTTATTTACAAAATAATTACAGACAAGGTGTTGAATCCTTAGGAATCAAGAGTTCTTAGTTTTTGACAGTTTATTAAAAGAAAAAAACTTCAAATAAGAAATTAGTGTGATGGAGAAGAGAATCAGTAAATGAATGAACAAATTATTTTGCTTTCTGGAACTTAATATTCTGAACAGTGTTAGGCAGATTTTTAAAAAACTTAAGAAAAGGAACTGAAAAAAAGCAACAAGAAAAGGAGAAAGTTCCAAAGCTTAGTGAGGACAACTCTTGCCACAGGAAACATTGTGAAATTGGTCTCCTGTTCTGAGTCATCACTAATAAACACTTTCAGCATTTTCCTATATTTTATTTTAATCCTTTTCATAAGTTTTTGAAACTGACATTTGTCCCTGACTGAAGCAAGCTTCCCACTATATACAATAGGTAATTTTTTTTTATTGGTGTAAATATTTCCATACATAAATCATATCTTTCCTACATTGCAAAAGATGAGGACTTGAGTTTTGTCAGGAAAACAGGAGACTGGAATCAGAAGTCTGTTATACTTTGGGCCAAAAATCAGACTATGTTCTTATCCCTAATAAGCAAAGATGTCCTATATTCTCTTATATTTGAAATAACCTTTCTAACCCATTTTTCTTGTTCTTTGATGCAGGAAAATGCTTAAGTAAAGTCATTGCTGGAGCTTTAGATTTTGTTTTCGATCTAAACTCAAACAATATAAGTGAAAGATCAGCATATCTCTCTCCCCTATTATTTTCATTTTTTTAATTTTTTATTTTATTACCCTTGGGTAAGAGAAAGTCCTAATAGTATTTCATATTTAGTGCTTTACTGTGGCTATTTGATAAGAAATATCAAAATGTGGTGGTTTCTATGCTTCATGTTTTACATAGAAGTCATACTGTTTAGTTGCTTTTGGAAATAATTCAGAGGAAACAGAATATTTATAATTCTGATGAGCATTCACTTCTTCCATGTGCCATGAGCTGGGGTACAAAGGTGAATAAAACCAGGGCTCTGCTTTTGACTGTTTATTCATTATCATCATATATATATATATATATATATATATATATATGTGTGTGTGTATATATATTCCCATTTCTTAGAAAACAAAAGCTATAAAAATCCTCATGGAAATAAATTTTTCTTCTTAAAAGTAGCCACAGTAAAGTAATCATAAATAGGGTGACCATATTTCCTTGAGACAAAAACAGGACACGGGGATGGCAAAATGGGACAGGATTATGTACTAGATACTAAGTGGAGGGGAGAAGGCAGAGCAATCCGAGCAGGAGCAGAGCAGACAGACGAGCAACAAGTAAGTACTGTGAGATGCTAATATGCGATCACATAGTAGCAATGTGTGGTCCAGAAGGATTTCATACAAATGTATAGGGCTGGTGCAAGGACTTTGGGCACCTTAGGTAAAAACCAAATTTTCCGCCTCATATACCCTGCTCTAACTGTCCTGCCTAGAACACATGCTGCGTTAACCATCCCACTGCCAGAAATGCTCAATAATACCCACAGGACCAAAGGTAACCTCCATGGTACTTACCTGTGGCTCGATCACACCATGGTGTACTGTTCCTTTGAAGAAACAGGTGCACAGGGTAGTGAGGGCGGGGTGCTCTTCTTGCAGCAAATGTTTTCTCACAGGAACCAAAAACAGCAGTGGTGGCTGCAGCCGGCTCCACCAAGGGCTGTCGTTAGCACAGGACTAAAGGGGCAGCTGCTTTTGGGTCCCCTCAACAGACTGGGCCTAGGGCAACTCAACTCCCCCTTTTGCCCCACGTTAAAGACAGCCCTATTTATTAATATGGGACAAAATTGACATTTATTTTAGATTGATGGGACATAGGGAAATTTTTTTTTTAAAAAAAGGTACTGTCCTGTTTTAAATGGTATGTGTGGCCAGCTTAGTAATAAACCAAATTATAAGCCTGAACAAAAGACCATATGTAGAAAGAGGGTTGCTATGTTTTGATGGCAGTGATGTGAAATAGAATGTTAGAGATTCATGTACAAGTTCTATAGGTGGGAGTGGAAAAAGAGAGCACAGTAGATAGGGGGTGGTGGTGGTATAGGAGTTCACTGGCCCAGGGAAAAGTCGAGTGAGGCTTTAATATGAATTTGGGGAGATTAATCACTCAAGAAAGATTTCCCTTGAACAGTGTCATTTTGCTGGGAAATGTATGCGTTTCTGAGATTGGCTGAGAAACTGAGACAAGCAAGACTCAGGGGAAAATGTCATTCTTAGTCAATACAATATGAAAAGGATGAGACATTTATTAACCATCCATAATATAATGGGTATCATGCATAATAAAGAAGGAGACATGGCCTCGTGCCTTTGGGAATGTCAAATTTAATGAAAAGCAGAAAGAGCTTTCCAGCAGTGATGCATTTGCATGAGAGAAAACTATCAACCAACCCTACAAATTGCTGCTTCTCCCACACAGAGAATTTCAGAAGCACAATAGAGGGTACCACATGCCAGCTGGAATGTGAGCCACCTCTCTGTCCCCAGTGTTGTAATTCCCTATTGGCAAAACTTCACTGGTTTCCAGTTAAGGTTGGGCTTTTCCTTTGCAGCCGCCCCTCCTTATCTGTACAGGTGAAGAGTGCATATATGGAGTCCCTTTCTTTTGCCCCAAAGAAAAAAGTTCAGGGCGAGGTGTGAGAATTTGTTTGATGTAAAGCCGTGGAAGGTAATTTGCTCTTTCCATATGCTCCACACACCATTGACCACAGCTGTTCCTAACTGCTGCCATGTGACTCTGCTTATTAACAGCAGCTATGTTCATTTAAAACACTATTCAGAAAGTATGTAATAAAGTAATTTGGTTGAAAGCCCTCACTATTTGTTTCATGTTTGGTAGACCAAAGTGTAGCTCCTATAAACTGAGGCTACAAACAAGGATCCCAGAAAGCTGGAGTGACCTTGAGCACACACATGCCTGCATTTACACCACTAAACCTTCATTGGTTATGGAAAGAGAGATAACAAAACTGCTGGGTTACAGGGGCATTGTGAGCATTAGTCAAACTAAGCCTGGCAAGAAGAAATTACCCCATAAATGATCATTTATTAATCAAGAGAGAAAATGAGAAAGAGACCTAGATTGTTTTTAAGTTGCATTCAGTACTTCATTTGAGCATTTTCTCTCCTCTCTCTGTCTCTCTCCCCCCTACTATCTGCACACACACCTCTTCATGTGTGCATATAACCTGTGTGTGCACCCATGCATGCCTGGGTATTTGAAGAGTTATGAATTGGGAGCACAGAGATCACAATTGTCATCTTTTTTTTCTACACATTAATTAGTTAGGTAAATTTTGCAAAATACTGTAAACTCTCTGGGTCTCAAATAAGCTTTTCTGCAAAATGAAGGGGTTGAAGTAGAAGATTCTGAAGACTTCTTTAGACCATACAGTGTTATGGGTTCACATTTACAACGTGATCTGCCAGTACAGTAGTTTCTTTAAAAAAAAATACACACACACATATAATTTTTTACTCTCATTCTAACAATTCAGAATAAATATTTTGGTACCATAATTTCAGATAATTTTCCCCAGGTTTCTAATACAAAGTTTAGTTAGCAAAATTTGGCAGATGGAAAACTCTTTTCTCACTTGTTTTTGTTCAAAATAGTAATTTCATGATTATTGGTTTTTCATTTGGTTATGTTTCTTTCACATAACCTTAGTGGTACTGAAACATTTTCTAGGTTTAAATGCTTTGCAGTCACTTTGTTCTAAATTTCTATCTTGAAATACAGAGATTCTATTCCCTCCAAGCTTCATAAAATTAGTAGTTAATTATTCAAATACACGTGTCTACACATAATAAAAAGCACATTTCCATTAATAATTCTCAGAAAATTTGGCAGTTTCTCTGAATTCATGAGTATGTTTATATTTATCATATTATGAAATTTTCTTTGTGCTTTCTGTGTTCATAGAAGGCAACTTAAATTAAGACATAAACCCACTAGTTATCAACAAAGGTAAAAGCACATATACTTCATGAGCTTTTGGGGAAACTTTAGCAATGCCCCTTATTGAGAAGACAGCTCACTGGGAACTGGGACTTTCTCACCTCCTGGGGTTAATGACCAAACATTAGAATCCACAATAAAGTAAAATAAAATAGTACCAGGTGGTCTTCTGTGTCTTGGAGCTTCTTTGCTTCCTCCAACACCGTGGTTATGTAAAGTAGGAACACAAATTTTGAAAGCTTGTGAACTATCCTTTTTCTTATTAATAGGTTGATTCTTTCCCTCTCTGCCATTTTTTTTCTTGTAAATAACCTCACTGAAAACTGTGAATGAGTTAGCATTAAAATGAAGGAGAGAAGAAAGTAAGGAGAGAAGGGAGGAAAAAGAATTGAGGGAATTTTCTGTTCCTGTTTATTATTACAAAACTTAGAAAACATAGGTTCTGATAAATCAGAAGTCTTTTTTCCCCCCTTGCTGAGCACTTGGGTGGATTTCAATAACCTAGAGCTGGAAAGACCTGAAGAATTTGGAGTTTCTGGGATGCTAGAGGTAGAGGAGGAAAAAGGAATAGGGGAGGGGAAGAAAGAGAAGACTTGAGGTAAAATTCTGCCGGCTCTGGGATTGGGGCCATGAGGTAGCAGTCTTCTATAGCTCTCAGGGGCCAGGGACAGAGGAAGAAGGGAGCTAATAAACCTTTGCATACTTAGAATTGCTTACACTTTCTAATGTATTTCTCCGCCTGCTGTGGTCTGAGTTTGGTGAGGGGATAGTCTATTTTCTTCACCATTGTACCTAGGACAGTTCCTCTGCTCAGCAAGTATCTGAGAAAGCAGGAGTAATACGTCTGAATGCTTCTAAGATGGCTGTCTCAGGTGTTTTCTTAAATCATGATCTGGCAGATCTTTCCTGATGGCACTTGTGTGCAAAATATTTTCCAAAGTTGAGTTCTGGAGAGGTGGAGGCCCAGATCTCAAATCAAGCAATCAGTCATACATGTGGACATAAATCCATGAAAAGTGAAAGCAGCAGGACCTCTTTCTAAGAAGGAAGAAGACAGACTAGCTGTGCCACTGGGAGTGGGGTGGTTGGAGCGTTTCTAGAATCAGTGAGAAAGACCAAGTGAAACGAGTTGCCCTGAACACCTGAACTGTCCGACTCAGGTAGGTCACTTACTAATCAAGAGACCCTGGGAATGTCCTTCTGCTTCACTGGAATTTATTTTATTTTGTCCTTCAACCTAATTAAAGATCACAGACCTCTTGTGAAGCACAAATAAACTAGGAAATTTTAGAAAGGATGATGGTAATTGGCGTCTGCATTTATGCATGAATGATTTCATCAGCTTGCTTTCTTTATCTAAAATCAGTGGAGTTGTTGTGGTTTTTAAGAGTTCATCTTTCAGAGAGATGAAAAGTTCAAGGAGCTTTGCATTTAAGTGCCTGGGATTTGGGAATAAGCTTCAGGATGTCGGGCATGATCATAGAGAAGAGAATGCGAAGCACAGATTTTCTATAATTAATTATTTTGTTTAGGGCTCCATTTCTCCCCAGAAAGCAGATAAGAAGGGACCCTTTAAAAGGACCTTGAGAAAGAATGAAGTCCCAGAAGGAACCACCTGTAAATACATAGTCCCAGCGAAATAGCAGCCTTCAGGGCCCCAGCTTTGGGGAGCCTGACGGGGGTTGTATCCCTGGGCCCTTGTGCTGAACCACTTCCTGTCTTCAAGCAAAGACAACTCCGCAAACAAGTTCTGTGAAAGGGTTAACTCGACTAGGAAGAGGAATAAGGTTTATTTTTTTGCATGAGTCTTGGACCTTCTGATAATGACTCACAGAATGAAGTTCAACATTATCTGTGGTGCACCTCTCAGGTCCTTCCCTGCTAGTCTCTGGGGTTGGATTGCTCAAGCAGAGCACCAATATCTCTGGTGCCCACAGTCTAATGGGGGAAAGGAAAAAATACACATAATCATGCTATGATTTAAAAGATGGTGGAAAGAAATTGAGGTAAAATAAAGGACATATATTCTGAAGCTATTTGTTCTGCAGAGAGGGGAGGAAATGTGATCAGAGAAAGCAATGGAGGATGATTATTTCAGGGAGAGGCATTAACATGAGGGTGTCCCCAGCAGTCAGTGGAAGAGAAGAAACAGAATGAAGATGTGTCAGTAACCTTAAGAAGCAGTAAGGACCTTCTTCGTCGGGAAATGGACCAGAGGAAACACACATACTTGAAAGCAGAGGAGGGACCCACTTCTGGGATCCAGTATCAGTGACAGTCATTAACCACTGTTAGGCTCCTACTATGTGCTAGGTGCTAGGAGGATTCAGAATAGTAAGTCACCATCCCTGCTCCCACGGATATTCAGCCAAGAGTAAATAATCCAAGTCAGCCTATCGGTGGAGATCTGTGGTGAAGGTGAGTTCAGATCAGAGGAAATCAAGAAAGGAAAAGGAAAACATTGCAGCATTCTTGGGGGTGATAGGGGAGTGAGGAGAAAAGGCCCCCAGAGGGGAAAACAGCAGAAACCCTTCTGCCTGGAGCTGGGGGTGTACTTTGAGGTGGGAGGATGGGGCCAGGCTAGCAAACTGGAAACCAGACCAAAGAATTTAGACTTGATTGGATGAAAATAACCAGTCTCCAAAGGAATTTAATACACAGTCTCTGTGGTAAAAGCAGTACTGAGAATGACCAGTGTGATATTAACCGTGTTGTATTATACAGAAAGAGAACGTGGAATGAGGGTATAGGGGAGAGAACTGTAACAGTCACAGTGAATAAGCTGATGATAGACTTGTGACAACCAGAATGAAGCGAAAGAGAAGAAAGATGCAAAACACCAGACTCTGTCATCTGTCTCCAGGGTGTTGTTGACTGATTTGATCACTGATAACGTCTTCCACTGAGATTCTAAGGTCCGTGGGAAAGGGGGCATAGTGCAGCGGCCTAGAGCTCTCAGCACCCTGGGAGGAATCCAGGCTCATGTGGTATTGACCATACATACCACCACCTTCAATTGCAGTGAGACGTCAGGCAGTAGACTGTTTTCCTTTGTGTGTGTGTGTGGTTCATTTCTTTCTTGATTTAAATAGCTCCTTTGGCTTGACTTAATTACCACTTGTCTTAAATGCAGCCATGTATGTCAGGTCAGCAGGTAGAGCAGTTCTTGCTTCAGGGCTGCTGCTGCTGTGGTGTTCGAAGCATTTTTGGTGGTGGGGTAGGGGAGCAACACAATACCACACTCAGCCTAAAACCAAACTTTGTTAAGAAATATGAAAGGAAAAACTAGTAAGGCGAGGATGCTCTGCCAAGGATAAGTAAATCATTTTCTGGAAGAGCTGATACTGAAAGTCAGCTCTGAGGTTGGAGGGTCATATTTGGGAAGGAGCCGAGCAGGAGGAAGTGATGAGTGAGGGCTGAGCTGACTTGAGAGGAGGGCAGAGGGGCTGCAGGAAGTGCAGGCCTCAGGTTGAGGCTTGTGCTTCTGCAGAATTTGCCACCATATCCCCAAAATTCCCCTCACTACCCCATCCTCCCAAAAACATGGCTGTGGAAAGAGGGGAGGGCTTAAATCTAAGGTACTCACTTTACTTCTCTTAATACACTGGCTGAGAAGAACTTTAATCTAGGACTGCTCTATTTTGCCTTTCTCAAATAAAAAGAACACACAAGCTTCAACGTTTCACCCACTGTTGACTTTTATGGGTAGATTATTTCCATGTTGTAACATGTGTCAGTACTTTATTCCTTCTTTTGCTGGATAATGTTCTATTGTATGGCTGTATATCAATTTTTTTTCCATTCATCAATCGATAGGCTTTTGGGTTGTTTCTGTTATGGCTGTTATGAATAATGCTGTTGTGAACATTCATAAACAAGTTTTTGTGTGAACAGATGTTTTCAGTTCTCTTGAGATTTCTGAGTTGGGAGAATGGACATCAGAATTGTAGTCTTAACTAGCTAGCTATGTGGATTTTGAAAAATGATGTAAATGATCTGGGTCTCAAATAGACTTTTCTGCAAAATAAATGGGTTAGAGTAGATGTTGTGAAGATTTTTTTTTTTTTAGGCCAGCCAGTGGAATGGAATTGCTGAGTCATGGACCTGTATTTAACCTTTGGAGGGAACTTCGGCACCATATTCCAAAGTGGCTGTACCACTGAAGTGGTACACGAAGTATACTTCATGAATGAGTAACCCCAATTCCTTTACCCAAAATGTAAAATATCATGATATTTTGTTATCATGCAGGGATGATGTGTATTACTAAAAAGGAATAGAATTGAAGTGACCTGAGCCATTTTAGATATGGTGTCATTTATTTACATGTCAATATCTATACATTTCAACCCACTTTGATTTGCTACCATGTGGAAAAGAAGGCGGGTTAGGTGCACTCTGGTGGAGTAACAGTTAGTCATTGCCTCCTGAGGAGCACAGTCTGTATACATCCCAAGAATGGGGATTTGCATCCCGGATGCAGAGGAAACAACCAATGTGAACAACTAAATAAAAATAAAATAAAATGCTTCTTCCTCCTCTTTCTTCCTGCCTGACTGACTTCATTCCTACCTGCACTTTTCCTTAAAAAAAAGAAGGTTGGTTAGCACTCCTCTTCTTTCTCTAAGTTCCAATTTTCCAGTTTAAGTCAGTGAGGCTACAGGAATATTATACCTGGGCTTCTCAGTATAGAAGCCAAGAGCTACTGAGCACTGGAAAATGTGACATTCATATAGTGATAGGCTATGATTCTAAGCTTTATCCAGATTTGGGGAAATTTATATGATAGAACGTAAAAGATCCCATAATATTTTTGTATTGATTACATGGTGAGATGATAGTATTTGGGATCTATGGAGTTATATAAGATATACTGTTAAAATAACTTTTTTTTTTTTACTTTTTATAAGGTGGCTACTAGATATACGTGGCTTGCACTATATTTCTGTTGTTTAGTGCTGTGTTAAACTATTTTCAAAGTTTGTGTTTTAAACTACTGAAAAAAAAAATCTAAATAGCCTTTGGGTAAGCTCAGGTGATTATTAGCAAATCTTCCTATGACTGAAGGAAGACTAAGTTTGCTCTATGAGTGAGAATGAGTTAAATGAGTACAGTCAGTTTTCAGCAGTAGGGCCTTGAGTGACCAACCAATCTTCCTTCCAAGTTCTTATATCTTACTCAACAAACTAACACAAAGCACAAAGTCTTAGTAAATAGAAACATAGCCATAAAGGCATTATAGCAAAGTCCTGTGATAATTAGATTCAGTTCCTTCACTGACCTGCCCGGAAATAGGCTGGCCTGAGACCATGGCCCCTCTTTGTTGTGTAACCTGGGAGAGTGACTAATAGACATTGCAGGTCAAAAAAAGAAAAGATGGGACATATGTGGCAAACTATTGAGAAGATGTTGGGGGTGGGGGAGGTACTTACCACCCTTTAACTATTGTGTAATCATAAATAGAAGGAGTTGGCCTTGAGTATCTCACCTGCCTTTTTGGTTGAAGATCAATATTCAGATTACGAGAAAAACTATTTTGAAGGCATAAGGTTCTTGGCAGTCCTCTTTTGTAAAACACACATTATGTACTGGTGTTTTAAATCTCAAATATCTGGACATAAGGTTACCACTAGTGATTTCATGATTCAAAACAGAGAACAGACCTGTATTTTGGCAACATCCCCAGGTAACATAATTTAGCTTGATTCCAGACCTTATGACAGATACATTCCTGAATTCTACTCCAATGAGAAGAAATCTTCTTTCCCTTTGGGTGAGGCTTTCACTGATGTGTAAAATGAGACTTAGGGTAGGGGTGGTGGGGGTGGGGAGGGAGGGTGGATTCCAAAGGTGAGACACAGTCCATAAACCCTTAGGGCATAGAATGAATGAAGAATCTGGATCTCTCTTGTGGTCTATCCCAAGTTCTGTATGGGGGAAGAAACAATTGAAATAGGTAGGAGCCAGCCAGGATTTTATTTTTGGATGACAGCAGAGGAACTCTATGTGTGAGTGACCTCTCTTGTCAGAAGCATTTTTACTTGCATTCACTGCCAAATAAAGATAGCTGAGTTTATTTTCTTCTTCTTGCTCTTGACAAGTTCTTAAGTGAAGTATTCTGCAGGCTAATCAGTCATCACTCATCACTTGCCCATTTTAAAGGGAGAACCTTAGGGCAGTTTCTTGGGGCAGTACTAAGAGGTCGTTATGATTTACTGAAAAACTAGATAATTGAGAGAGAAACAACAGTGCATAAACTAACTCGTGTGTTGAACACATGTATTTTGTTAGATTTCCTTGTTGATTTTAGGGACAGTCTTAGAAACAATGGTCCTCCTTTGAGAAAGTCCTCAAACATCCTTTTCCCTCCTAGTCTCTCCTATCTCATACTGAGAGGCACGAGCGCTTCATGAGCGCTTCAGGAAATTGCATTCTAATCCTGGTCACACTTCCACCATGAAGCTTCCAGAAGTTGAAAGAGTAAACAAAAATTGCAGCACCTGGAGGGTATTTGTTGCCCTAGGTGTGTGGGGAATTCTGGTCTGGGCTCTCTTGATAGGGGCCTGACCTCAGCAGAGTTTTAGGTAGACAAAACTAACTAAATGACACTCATATCCCCATACACGTTTTGCATACTATCCCCACCTGTGTCTTTATTTTGGGCATCCCACTCCTTTACCTCAGAGCTCTCTTGTGGGAAAAACAATTTACAATTTCATTTATAAATTCACTCAGAACATGGGTACCAGGTACTGTGCATGCTCCCTTTTCCAAGCGATCATTCATTCAAAAACAGATTGTTAGGACAGGACACTGCTTACCTCAGAGGACACACAAGAAATGACTTCAGACTTAGAGGCATAACAGGACAGAATCAGTTTTGTAGGGACCCTCAAGTCTTAGAAAGAAGTCCTCTGCCCATACTTCAGAGTCATCCTGACTCTAATCAGTCCAAAGTCCTCAGTAGAGTCTTGATGGTCCAAGTGTGTCCATCAGTTACTTAGCTTACAAGTAGAAACTCTCTGAGTACCCAGCATGTGACGTAAGATCTCCATCAGGTGTAGTGTTAGGACAGAGGGAACTGGGAGAAACAACTTCATCCAGGAAGGAAAAGCCTTGAAGAACAGTCATCTGGGTCCAGAGGGAACAACCAATGTGAACAACTAAATAAAAATAAAACAAAATGCTTCTTCCTTCTCTCTCTTCCTGCCTGCCAGACTTCATTCCTACCTGCAGTTTTCCTTAAAAAAAAAAGAAAGAAGGAAGAAGAAGGTTGGTTGATTAACACTGGGGAGAGACTAATCTGGGATCATAATTTTCATCAGCTGGGAATTTAGACTTTGAGATCCAGAATAAGGAGGCACTTTTTAAAAAATGTATTGATGTTAACATTAGTTTGTAATATTATGTAGGTTTCAGGTATACAACATTATAAACCAACATCTGTATGTACTACATCAAGTCTAGCTTCCGTCATTCAACATCTCATTGACCGCTGTTATCCAATTTACTCTGCTTCTCTTCCCCCTATCTTCTGGTAACAAGAATTTTGTTCTTAAATAGCCCATTCATTAGTTCGTGTCTTTATCTTCCACCTGTGAGTGAAATTAAACAGTGTTTGTCTTTATCCATTTGACTTTTCCAATATGAATCCCCTCTAGATTGATTCATGTTGCTAATGAGGGGATTCCATCTGCTTTTATAGCTTAGTATTGCAGTCCACATCTTTACTCTCTCACCTGTCGACGGGCACTAGGTTGTTTGTAGCTGTTGACTCTTGTGAATAATGCTGCACTGAAAGTGGGCCTGCATGTATCTTTTTGAGTTAGTGTTTTCATATTTTGTGTCTAAAATACATAGAAGTAGAATAACTGGATTGAATGGACTTTTCTTTAAGAAAAGGAAGCAGGAAGGGAGAGGAGGAAGAAGCATTTAAGGAAGGGAAGAAGAGGAAGAAACATCTTTATTTATTCAGTTGTTCGTTTTGTTTTTTCACCCTGACCCAGGGTCTCAGACCTGGGTCCTTGGGCTGTATGTGGTTCACACAGCAGCATCTCAGCTACCTGAGCTGCAAGGACATGCTGAGACTTTGTGTTTTTAATTTCTGAAGAGTAGGAGGGGCTTTATTTATTTGTTTATTTATTTATTTATTTAGGTGCCGGTAGGAATGAAGGCAAGTAGGCAGGCAGGCAGGAAGAGAGAGGAAGAAGCATTTTTTTCTTTTCTTTTTTTTTTAGTTGTTAACATTGGTTGTTTTCCCCCTGGACCTGGGACTTCAACCCAAGGATATGTGGCCTGTGCTCCTTCAGAGGTGATTGACGTAACCACTATTCCACCTGGGTGCACCAAGAGGGATTTCTTAATAGGTGGAACTATCCAGCAGTGGCTAGGCTGTCCCATAAGTCATCATCATCTTCTATATCATGAACAGAAACAAAGGCTTGCCTCTGGGAAGTCTGTCTGCACAGTGAGCAAGAGCCTGTGGCTAGAGGAGAGGGCTGCCCTGGATAATTCAGCCTGTTTCTCCTCTGTGCCCTGCCCTGGCCACTCTCATATCTTCTCAGTGGCTTGAATAAAAAAGTTCAAGTAGAGGAAAGAGAATTGTTCTAAATTACCAGAAATCAGTGTCTGTTCAAACACAGGTCTTAATTCATAACAGTTAAGATCATCAGTGCCGTCTTATCACGAGAAACAAAAATAGATCTTCAGTGGGTGTTTCAAGGGTAAGTTAGGAAATTAGTGAAAGAGCTTTTGGTCCTGATAGGGTCCTTGGAGAGCATTCTTAAAAGGTACTCATTTTATAGATAAGGAAACTTAGAACCATAAAATAGCTGCAAATTGGGCTCCCACAAGAAGATCACAAGTGAGCTGAGCAAGTTTTTCTTTTTCCAGCTTTGGGGTTTGAGGTTGATCTAACATCCATAGCCCTGTCGTATCTGAAGTCTTTTCTGGCAGAATACAGCTGATCCCTTTGCCACAGAGAAAATGCGGAACCTCTGGAAAACCACATCTTTATGCAGCCTTCGACATATTTATGTAACTCAGTCAGAAGAATTTTTAAATATAAATTTCCAATTCTGCAAACTTACTGTAACTTTTGAAAAATGACCTACATCCTGCCAGTAAGATATGCCATCCCCTTAATCATAAGCTCTAAACAGTCAAGGATCCCATTTTTGTTGGCATTGATGTTTAAAAATGCTGAATGAAGGAGGCTTACTTTCATTTTCCACCACTTGGTCTGGAATGCTGAGAACAGGAAAAAAAAAAAGTAGGAAGCAGCTGAGAACCCTGGCAAGTGTAAGAACTAGTAAGATCTTCATGGAAGAATCTAGTTGGCTTCAGGTACAGTGTATTTTAAGTAAATAGGCGCTGGACTTTATGGGTATCTGTTTTTCAACTGCTCAGCAAACCAAACAGTTGTATGGATTGTGAGTTGATTTCAGTGATGAAGAACTACATTCAGCATAATTTTAGTTCACTTTCTGAATAATGCCTATGCCTGGCTTAACTACTGAACTTGACTCCATCAGCCTGAGCATGTGACACGGACATTCTTCTAGGCAGGGTTAAAAGCATCTGCAGCCGAGAAATCAGCCGAGTTCCCCAGGGAGGGCGTTAACTCCAGAGTGTGCTGATCTGTTTCCTGTCTTTGTTATGATTTCTTCTCTGTAACTGAATATCCTTTGGGGCTCCAGTGACTGGGTACTTTGGCGCAGCTGTGTCAGCAGGCCAAGGACTGTTGGCTTAGCGGGCTCCGCTGGCGTTTACACAGCTAGCTTCCAGGATCCCCGTCAGACCTACTCATTTGCAGGGGAAACCACTTCTCGTCTGCCCATCAGTGGGCCTCGCTGAGCAGTCTCTGCTGTTAAACCTAATCTAATTAGGGCTCATTAAGAGGACGAGCAAGTCACCTAGCTGTGCTGAGCCTTGCCAAGAGAAAGCTCAAGGGACATGAGCAAACCACCAGCCTTACAAAGATACCCATGAAATACTGCAGAGAAGCAGGGAAATATTTAAAGCTGAGTGCTGAGCTCTTGACCACAGAGAGGGAGCTGCAGTGTGTGACATACCACACCATCCTTTCCTCCCACCTGTATTTCGTTTTTGAAAAAACTTTCTGGCTAGAAAGCTGATCTTGCGGTCCCATCGGCCTTTGATCTCATGTATGATCTCTCCAGAATCCAAATAATGTGGAGTGACTGCTACCCACAGTCCACAG
The DNA here is from genome assembly GCA_004363575.1 of Solenodon paradoxus. NCBI lineage: Eukaryota > Metazoa > Chordata > Mammalia > Eulipotyphla > Solenodontidae > Solenodon > Solenodon paradoxus. The sequence continues at coordinate 765,516 of RJWH01000136.1, forward strand.
AGCAGCCAGACTCTCCTCTTTGTTGGAAGAGAAAATGTGCCTTTTGGAAATCTTGAAGATGACATAGTTTATTCTGCAAACACTGTGTCAGCTGCCAGTGGGTTTCCAGTAAGCTGTGAGAGTGCTTAACCCAAAGTGGGCCTGTGACCTTCGGAGCAGAGGTGTGGGAAGGCCCTGTGAAGTGTGGAGAGCAGAGCATCGGTAACTCAGAAGTCTTTTTGCTGTTTCCGGCACTGAAGGGAGAACCCAGCCAATATTGAGTGTTTTTCCATAAGAGGTTTCTGGGCAGCTTCTCCCTCTGTGCACAGGGTTTCATCTGTGTGGGCCTGGCTATGAGCACTAGTCGCTCACAGCCCACTATTGGTCCAAGCCCCCCAGTGTTTTCTGGCATTCTTAACCCAGGGAGGGGTTTGTGTTTTGTATGAAGGTTGTAGGACTAAATGATGTACAAGATGGAAATAAAAAATGATTTTTTTTCTATGTTAAGACTTAAATATAACACCAAAATTATTCTACACTGAGATTCTGGGCTGAATTTAGCTACAGCATGTCTGCTGGAGTTTTGTGGTTTGGTACTATCATGTCCACCTCTGAGAGACGGGGTCAGTGTGGAAATCAGATGTTTGCTTTTCTTCCAGTTCTAAGTTACATGCAGAAAAGTAGTAAAATGCTCCATATAATATATTGCAAGTCCTCTTAACCCAGTCAGGCTTCAGCCATGTGCTTTGTAATCTCACCTGAGAGCTGACACATAGTCTCATTTCACACCCTGCCTGGGTGTACCCGATATGCTTAAGAACTGTGTCATTTAAAATGCTGTGCTATTTTTATTGCATTGTAATATCACAGTGCCATTCTTTTCTATTTATCTTCTAGTATAGCTTTCCATTTAGCTACCACACAGTCATGAAATAAATTTTTTTATCATTGTTTTTGTTTGACTTATAATCTGTAGGCTGTGTGGTCTGTGATCATAAAAGGTGGCCACGCTGGTGACGGGAGGGAGCTTGCTTGGACGTCAGAGAGACCAGGAACATTAGTATTCTCCAAGGCGATCCAACCAGTGTGTGTCCTTCATCTCTCTGAAAATAAAACCCTAAATGCTGATTATTGGAAGCCCTTCTGGCCAGTCTCTGTGTTGCAACATTAATTTATTCAGATATTTGTTGAATATTGATTATATGCCAGATTCTGCTTTTGGCTCTGCAAATACATTGATGAGCAAAATAGAAAGTTTCTGTTTTTAGTCGTTAGAGAGATACATAATAAACTAATTAAAACAGTCAAATGGTAATAGATGCTATGGAGGAATAAAAGGATGCAGACCAGGGAGTGATAGAGATGAGTGGCTTCTTCAGATAGAATGATTAGAAAAGGCCTTTCGGAGGAAGTGATATTGGAACAAAGACAGAATTAAGTATTGTGGCTGTGTTTTGGGGAAAGCATTATCACCTGAGGGTATAGTAAACAAAAAGTCCCCAAGGTGAAAACAGCCTGGAATGTTCGAGGAATAGAACTAAGCCAGGTATTTCTAGAATAGAGTGAAAGGGAGACGGAGAAGAGGAGGTCAAGCAATGGGAGGGACTAGAGAAAGCCTGGTATTCCAAGGGGGGCGGACTTTGGAGTGTGGGTAGAGAAGGGACATGGTCTCACTTTGGCTTGTGATGTAAGCCATTCTAACTTACCTGTGGAAAAGCGGTTATGGATATAAGGTTGTGTTAGTAGAATAGATGGGAGGTGACGGTGTGACTGGAATGCTAGTCTTGGAAACGATGAGAACGATAGGATATGGGTGTATTTTAGAGACTGGAGCTCATTGGGCTTGCTGATGGGGGTGCAAGGAAACGAGTGAGGTCAAGGCTTTGCCTCAGCATCTCAGTGAACCGTGGCGCACTTACAGACCCTGGGAGGTCTAAGGGAGGAGCAGATTTGGAATTTTGTTTTAAACATGAAAATTTTGAGATGCTTATTGTATCTCCAGTATATATTTGCATGAGTCTGAAGCTCAGTGAAGAAGTTGGGACTACAGATAATAACTGAGAGACTTCAGCATATAGGACTAGAAACAATTACTTAAGAAGACAGTATAGAGAAGATGGCGGTTAAGGTCTGGCCCTGCAGTATGATTCGAAGATTGAGAAGATGGGGAAGAACTAAAACATTCTATTCTGCAAAGTTCGGCACCAACGCCCCTATATCATATATGCCTATTTTCTCACTCTGTGTATTAATAATTGTGTATTAATAATTTCCTCCCTCTTCTTCCTCATATTTTTATTTTCTTCCCTCCCCATTGTTCTTCCTTCTCCTTTTTCATTTTCTTGATGAATTTTCAAATCCTAGTGCTTCCCAACCTGGCCAGGAGTGAGTCTTATTCTTAGGTCTCCTCACACATTCCTGTCTTAGCCCAGAAACCCAGTGACATTGATCATATGACAGTAATTCAAAATTCTTGCTTCCAAATTCACTTATACTTCTAAGTAGGGAAAGTTGTATTGGTTGAGGGGGAAGGAGAATAATAAACTATCACCCCCTAGAGATTTCTCTGTTGTTCTGAGGTTCTACTGTGCATCAGAAAACAGATTTGGTAGTGTGTGATTAAAAAGTAACTCTAGTTTCCTGCGGTTTGGAGGGATGATGTCTTTTGTTTACATTCTTTCATCTTGTAGAATATTGTCTTCCAAATCCCAAGGGTTAGGACTTCTGATGTTATGTTCCTGAGTGACATTGTTTGGTGAGACAAAGACAGTGTCCTTCCCTCTTGGCAGTAACCACATGCTCCAGTTGGAAGTACAGTCACACATCACTTAACAATAGGAGCACATTCTGAGACAGCATCATTAGGTGATTTCATCATTGTCGGGTGTCATAGAGTGTAGTTACATGAACCTAGGTGGTGGAGCCTGCTACAACACCTAGTCTAATATATAGGAACCACTGTCATCTACGTGGTTCATCATTCATCAGATTGTCATAGTTCAGTGTAAGAGAAATACAGGCAGAAGAAGATGTTGTCAGAGCACAGTAATTTAAAAAACAAACCTTTAAGCCTTCCTGGAGATCTAATCTTTGGTTTCTGATGGGAACTGGAACCTTTTTTTTCATTTGTTTGTCTGGGGTCGTAGCAGCTCATCTTTTGTAGTCACATAGAATTCTGCCAGAACAACACCTGAAAGCACAAGAGCTCAGCTAAGATTTTGAGGAAATATTCTTTAGTGTTGGTTAGAAGGAGGAGGGGAAGGAGGCTGCTAAAGAGAAAGTTCCTAGAAGCAACAGAACTCTAAAGAATAAAAATGAGGATGGTGACCACCACCACTACCAGCACTGTTTATTGAGTGCTGACATTTGCCAGACACTGCACTATACTTCACCTGCCTCATCTCAGCCAGCCCTTACTCTAGTCCTGTAAAGATCTAGTCCTATAAAGAAGAAACTAAAGGGAGGATCGCAGTTTATTGATGAGGAAGCTCTGACTTCAGGAGATTATATAAATTGTTCAACATTACAGGGCAGTAGGTGGGAGAAATTTGAAGCCATTCTGTCTAATTTCAGAACCCTACCTAGTCCCTCCCTACAGTCATACATAGTGGGAACAATGGTGCACAATATCTTTTTTTTTTTCCCTAACACTATTTGAGCAATCATTGAGGCCAGTTAAATGTATTCATTTGGTAATCCTATCTGTTCTGTTTAATACTAGATAATGCATAGTGGGGGCATACAAAGATATGCATTATTATTTTTTTCTCAAGCAACTTATAATCTAAGTGTGAGAGAAAACATAATTATATAAAAAATAGTGAAGAATGTAAGGCAGTGTTCATTTAAGCGCCTAATCAGAGGTATAGACATATATTTGTTCAAGGGAGACCAAGACACCGTGAATAACAAAGGTCAAGGTGATCTCTTTCTTCTATGATGTAACTATCTTTTTAACAAATGGTGTGTAAAAACACCATTTTAAGTAATACTTAAGATGTACCCTTTACCAACATGAAACATTTGTTGGTAAAATTCCGTTCTCAGAAACACTAGTAAAGCATTTATTTCAGTAGAGGAATTTATTTCTAAATCCCACGAAAAACCTTGTGGTTAAAACCATACTGTTGTGTATGAAATGCAATTTTTTTAAAAAAAGGAAAGGCAGGTAGGAATGAACACAAGTAAGTAGACAAGTAGGAAGAGAGAGGAGGAAAAAACATTTATTTATTTTTATTTATCTGTTCATCTTGATTGTTCCCACTGGCCCCAGGTCTCAAACCTGAGTCCTCGGGGTGTATGTGGACTGCATCTGGTGGCCTTATCCACTAGGCCACCAGGGTACATACACCAAAATGCAATTTCTTGAGTGAGTTCAGTGATCGACATTTATTGAGTGTCTTCTGTATGACGGACTCTGCTTGAGGCCAGTTGGGTTCCAAGACAAGCGAGACTCAATTCATGTAGTCAGGGAGCTCAGAAGATGTGAGACACATGCAAGAAGTGCAAGCCTGGAGAGTGGGAGCCCTGTAAAGAGTCAGCTGCACTAGCCCAGGTGATGAAGGTCTAAACTCTTAAGCTAAAGGATTTAGATGGAGAGATGAAGAGATGCTGATAAAATCAGTAATACTTAGGAAGCAAAGTAAACAGGATTGAGTGTGAAGTTCAGAGGAAGGCAAGGCATCAAGGGTCACTTCCAAGACTTCTGACTGGATCAGTGCCACCACTGGCATTCAAATGGAATCACAAATGGCATATAGTAAGATCAACATTTATCTTTGACAGAGGATACATGCTTTTATGTACATGTTGGATTTGAATTACTTATTAAATTATGTCCTTTCAAAAGATGTTGAAGTCCTATCTCCCAGTACCTGTGAATATTGCCTTACTTGGAAATAAGATCTTTACAGATGGTCAAGTTTATATGTTTGTTAGGGTGAAGCCAGAGTTCATGAAGCTGGGAGATTTCTATGTGAAAGTCAAGACAGAGATCGGGGTGATACAGCAGAAGCCAAGCAATGCCAGATGTGCTAGAAAGTAGCCAGAAGCTAGGAGACATGGGAGAGATTCTCCTTCACAGCCCTTGGAAGGAGCCAACCTTGCAGGTACTTTTTTCTTGGGCTTGTGACCTCCAGAACCATGAGAGAATAAATTTCTGTTGTTTAAGTCATCGCATGTGTGACACTGTGTCGTACAGCATTTCTAGGAAGTCAATATAGTACCCTCAGTTTCCTGTGGCTAGTATAACAAATTACATAAATTTTGTGGCTTAAAATAACAAAAATATATTTACTCATAGTTCTTTAGACCTTAAGTCCAAGATTAGCTTTACTGGGCCAAAATCAAGGTATCGACAGGATTGGTTCCTTCTGGAAACTCCAAGAGAACCTATGACTTCTTTCACTTTTGATGGCTGCTCACATTCCTTGGATTTTGACCACATCATTGTGACCTCTGCCTCTGTGATTACATTGCCTTCTCGAACTCTGTGTAGTTGGCAATTTTTCCTGGCTTCTCTCTCATAAGAACATTTATGATTGGATTTAGGACCCACTCAGATCATCCAGGGTAATCCCCTCACTCAGAATCCTTAGCTTAATCACATCTGCAAATACTCTCTTTCTCAATACAGTAAAATTTACAGATTCCAAGTATTAAGCTGATACCCACAGATCTCCTGGCATCTTGCTAGATATGAGTGTCCTGCAGTCAGAAGATGTTGAGTCTGAAGTCACAGGACTGAAAATGACCAGAATATAGGTGAGAGTGTAACAAGAGAGTAGATGTGCTCGCCTTGATGGAACAGTCAGCAAATATGAAGGAAAGGTGGCCAATGACAGGATGCTAGGTAGGGAATGCCCACTTTGAAGAGGTGAATAGAAGATGTTCTAGTGAAATGGACTAGAAAAAATGGTCCTAGTGATGGAAAGAGAAACAAGAAAATATGGTGTAATGGAATTCAAAGGAAGAATTTTTTTTTTAAAGGAAAGGTGCAGGCAGAATGAAGACAAATAGGCAAGAAGAGAGAGGAGGAAGAAGCATTTTATTTTTATTTAGTTGTTCACACTGGTTGTTTCCCCCTCTGGATCCAGGACCCAGGGGTATGTGGCCTGCAATTCTTTGGAGGCATTTGACCTAACCACTACTCCACCAGGATGTGCCAAGGGAGGAATGTTTTAAAACGTTCTTCATATGCTATAATTGAATAAACTTTGAGGTCATAATATTTTATGAAATCAGCCAATCACAAAAGGATAAATATTGTATGATTGTATGATTCAACTCAGATCTACTTATATGAGAGTTACTTAGAGCAGTCAGTCAAACTCAGAGAGATAAAACCTAGAATGGTGATTGCAATGGGCTAGAGAGGAAGAATGGGGAGTCACTGTTTAACAGACAAACTTTCAATTTTGCAAGACTAAACAGAGTTCTGGAGATTAGTACATTGTTGAATGTACTTAAACTACTGAGCTTAAAAATCTCTAAGATGGCCTATATCAAAAAGACTGGAAACAGCAGGTGTCAGAGGGGGAATAGAGAAAAAGGAACCTTCTCATTCTGTTAGTGGGAATGTAAATTGGTGCAACCTCTTTGGAAAACAGAATGGAGATTCTTCAGAAAAAAAAAAAAGAGATGGATCTACTCTTTTATCCAGCAGCTCTACTCCAGAGGATACGAATTCTCCACTCAGAAAAAATATCTGCACCCTCTGTTCATAGTGGCACAGATCACAACAGCCAAGGCATGGAAACAACTTAAATGCCCTTTAACAGATGACTGGATGAAGAAGCTGTGGTGTATATTTACTCAATGGAATTCTATGTAGCAATTAAAAAAGATAACATTGTGCCCTTTGCAACAACAATCTGGAAGGGACTGGAGGGAATCATGTTAAGTGAAATAAATCAGAAAAAAAGAGAAAAACAGGATGTTTTCACTCATGTGGACTATAACAAACAAGTGAACATACAAATCCCAACAAAATTAACAGGACAAAGGACTGTGGTTGAGCTGGAGGCAGTGATGGCAGTGGGGGAGGGAAGAAATGAGGGACGAAGTAGTGGGAAAAGACAATGGAAGTCTGGTGGTGGTGTGGTATTAGCTACAGACTGAGATGTGATTTCAGTGTCCTGAAAGGAATATAGCACTGTGAACAAAAGAAATAATGAATGTTACTATTAAAATGTAAAAAAAAAATAAAATTGAAAGTAATATATGGTGATTATTTCACAAAAGGAACAAATAGTTAAGACAAAAATTTTTTTTAATTTATTTTTTTTAAGTTACAGGCAGAAATGAAAGCAAGGAGAGATAGGCAGGCAGGAAGAGGGGAGGAAGATGCGTTTTATTTATTGTATTTAGTTGTTCATTCTGGTTGTTCTGCTGGCTCTGGGACACGCACTGGGGAGTTTGGAATGTATGTGGCATGTACTCAACTGCTGCTCTGCTAGGGTGTGCCGAGATGATAAATTTTATGTGTATTTTATCACAAAAATGTTGTGAAAAGAGAACACTCTTGTGTTTTAATCAGTAAGTTTGTCCAATATCAGTGTTCCCTTATAAAATATTTACTAATGCAAGTAAAGGCAATTTAGCCTAATTTTTCATTACATATTCTATGAATAAATGATTTACTTAGTATATATGTTTGACATGAGAATAAAAGGAAATAAAGTGAAATTATTTAACTGAAAGATTTATTAAATTATAAGAAATATTCCAAAGGAAGTTATTTTTGCTAACATTGTTACTATCTATACAATATTTTAAAAATATTATGTAATTTCTGGGGATCCAACTTTTTACATTAACAAGAGTTCATAGAACTAAAATTTTGTGAACTACAGTTGACCCTTGAATAGGGGCAGCAACCCCCAACCCTGTCCAGTCAAAAATCCACGTATAACTTCTAACAGTCAAAAATCCACGTATAACTTCTAACTCTCACAAAACTTACCTATATGTATATGTTTTGTATAGAACCACAAAAAGATCTTGAATAGCCAAAGCTAACCTCAGAAGAAAAAGAAAAATGGAGAAATCACATTCCTGACTTCAAATTACTGCGGAGTGATTATCGTCAAAAAAATACAGTATTGGAATGAAAACAGATACTTAGACCAGTGGAATAAAATTGAGAACTCATAAATAAAACCGCTTTATGGATATAAATATATATATGTGTATATATATATATATACACATATATATATATATATAACTATATATGACAACAGAACCAGAAGCATTTAGTTTAGGAAGGAAAGTCTTCAACAAATTGTGCTAGGACAACTGGACAGACACCTACAAAAAATGAAACTAGATCACTTGCTAACAAAAATTAACTCAAAATGGATCAAAGACTTGGGTGTAAACTTTGGAAGTATAAAACACAGAGAGAGATATAGGCAATATACTTCATGACATCATCTTCAGAAGGTCTTTGGGGAAGTTACACGAATGACAAAGAAAACTAAAACAAAACTAAATAATTGGGACTACATTGTTAAAAAGTTTCCATACAGCAAAAGGAACCCCCCAAACCAAAAGTCAACCCCCTTAATAGTAGTGTTTATTTGCTTATTATATATCAGACAAGAGGTTAATCTCCAAAATACATAAAGAGTTCATGCAGCTCAACAACAAAAAAAACAAACAACTTGTCAAAAATTGGCAAAAGAGCTGAATAAACATTTCTCTAGAGAAGACTTATTCATGACCCATATGAAAAAATGCTTTGTCACTCATCATCAAGAGCATATAAAAACTGTAATAAGGTAACACCTCACAACTTCGAGGTTGGCCTCAAAAAACAGTAGAAACAATAAGTGTTAGAGAGGGTGGGAGACAAAGGAACTCTCCTATACTGTTAGTGGGAGGGGGGAGGGGGGAGGAGAGAAAGAGAGAACTACCATTGATTCAGCAATCCTGTATACTTAGGTATATACTTAATGAATACAAAACCTCTAGTCAGAAAAAATATTTGCACCCCTATGTTCATAGTAGCACAATTCACAATAACTAAGACATGGAAACAACCTTAAAACCCATCAACAAATTATTGAATAAAGAAATTATGGTATATATACTCAATGAAATTCTATGCAGCTACCTAAAAAAGATGAAATTACCTGGGTGGAAATTGAGTTGATTATGCTAAGCAAAATAAACCAGAAAAAAAGAAAAGAAAAGAAAAGTACCTATCAGTTTCACTGTTATGTGGAATATAAAGAAACAGAATAAACCAACTGACAAAATACAACAAAATTCCTAAGACTCAAGACTGTGGTTGCCATAGGGGAGGGAGGTGGGAAGGAACCATGAAAGGAAGGAGTAGCTATGGTGGAGTTGATGGCACTGAAACTTGAATGTGTTTTGAGAAGCACATAGATTGAAGTATACATTCCATATCCTGAAAATCATATTGCCATGTAAACAAAAGAAACAATAAAAAAAAAATCTAGGTGATTGCCACATTATTCCAGGACTAGCCCAGCATTTGATTTTCCCACAAGAATGCAGGTTGGAATACAAGGTGGCTGCATTGATTTGGGTCTTCCAGAAAGCAGAAGCCTGAACAGAATTAAAAATTCAATAGATTGTTTGGTAGAAACACCAGTAAAAGATAAGGGTCAAGGGAGCTGAAATATGAAATAGCCAGGGAAAGTGTTCAAACAGTGGTGGAGGCTTACTGCCTTCAAAAAGAGGAGGAAAAGAAAATTGTGCAGCCTATAATGGTCTCAGTAGAGATGATGGGGAGTCAAAAAGCAGAGATCACCAGTTAAAAAGTGTTCTGTGTCTGGAAGAAGTGGCCTTGATTGAGTGCCCCTGCAATGCTAACTCACTGGGAGCAGACCAGGGACTTCGTGATGATCCCAGCAGGAACACAGTGGCAGATTCCAAAGGTAGGTCTGAGTGGCATTCTTTCATGGCTACACTATTCTAGAAAAGTATCTTGGTACGTGAGCCCTTGAGAGTTTGCTCAGGCAGCTTCATTAAGGTGGTTCCTATGACAACCAACAGCATTTTAGTTTGTCTACAGGACATTGCAGGCTGCCTTCAAAATAAATGCTGATACTTTTGATGCTTGTTTCTAGTTAAGAGCGTAAACAAAAATAGTGGGAAGAACATTATTTTCCATCAAACCAGTCTCACACTGGAGTTTTTTAACTCATTTTTTTTACTGATGGTTGAAATAATGTACAGTTTCTATAACAATTTAGGTATAGAAATGTGAAACAGTAGAAGTCTGCTATTACACTTATACCCCAAAAGATAATAATTTTTAAAAGGTATATGTTTTTGCCTTTTAAAAAATGTCCATTTTTATTATGTTTTAATTATAATATTGTACTACTTATTTTCCTTCCTTTTCCCAGGTATCATTTCTTTGGGAACAGAAAAGCCACCTCTTTTTACGTGTCTGTCTGTATATATTTAAGTGCGTGTGCCTTTCATTGTTTGTGAATATGCTGCATGCATAATATTCCCTCCATGAAAATAACTTTTAAAAAGAAACCATATAATTTTTCTTGGTACACTATAAAAGCATTGCTTTGTTTTCATTAGGTTTACACATAGTATAGTAATTTTAAAAAGATTTTTTAAAGGAAAGATGCAGTCAGGAATGAAGGTGAGTAGGAGGCAGGCAGGAAAAGAGGAGGAAGAAGTACCCCATTTCTTGTATTTAATTTATTTATTGGGTCTTGAACTGAGGACCTTGGGATGGCTGCACACGGTGCCGCAGTGAGCTAACCCACTAGTCAGCAGGGCGCACCTGTTTTAAAAATCTTTTAAATTAATTGAAAATTGTATTTGTAATTGTATAATAATCTATTTTTAAAAAACTCTTGGCACAAATTCCTTTTGATCATTTTTCTTTCTTAGTTGTTGTAATTTATGCTTATTTTTGGTGACTGATAAACTAATTGGCCTCACAGACCTCTCATTTTATTAGAAATTCACTGGTAGTTGAGTAATTGCATACCATCTCTCCTTGGGACCCCCAGGAATTTGGACAGTAATTGTGAAGTCTTTGGCAAGGGGGTATGAGGTGGGCTGCCGACATAGTTTGAAAAAAGCTAAAAACTATGCTGGTAGTGAATTTGATTTTACATAGTAGCGTCTGAGTTTTAGCATTCATTCACCACATACCCACTGAGCGTTTTAGGAAGTCAGTTTGTTTGCACTGTATCTTAAGTGAAGGGTCTTATTTTTACACAAGGTTTGCCAAACCAAGTTATAGTACAGCAGTGTTCTGTCAACACAGAGACTGCAGGATCAAGCCCTTGGTGAGCACTTGTTTGCCAAACAGTCAGACATGTTTTATCGAGACAGCCCAACCTCCTCTGGATTCATTTTGGAAACTGCTGTGTTTATCCCATGATGATGACAAAGTAGTAAAAGGACGATTACTACACAAAGTAATATTTTCAAGAGAGACAAAAGCACTGAAACAGACAGACTTTAAAGAAAGATAAACTTTGTGGCCACCCTCTGGGTATTTGAAAACAGCAGAATTATTGGTTTTAGTCACAGCATTGCTGCATTCCAAATTGAACTTTTTAGATCTATTATTTTCATGTACACTATTTCCGAAGTCAGATCCCTCCCCAAAATTACAATTCACCTTGAGTGCTGCCTATTTTTTTTTAAGTTCTAAAATTATTTGATAATCACCAAAAATGAAGGTCATCGTTTTTCTCCCCATAGGATTATATTATTGGCATACTTTGCTTAGGAAAAAATAGTGAACTTTACCCTTATACTTAGCAAAGCCAAAGAGGACAGGGTTTTCAACTTATAGTTTTACTCATATTGTTATTATATATTAGCAAAAGATTCAGGCCCCAGAAATCACTTCCCTTTGTGATATTGTCACCTATATGTAGAGGGATGAATTTTACAAAAAGAGAAACTGGGATTTCCCTTTCCCACTTTAGATAATGCTTCATAAAGAGCAGTGTACTGAGGTTATGGTCTGCTGTTTTTTCTGGATTGTCGCTGTGGTGGGTCTCTATGGTTTCATGTCCTCTGGCAAAATTGTCACATTCTACTTAAGAAGTTAGACTGGGTGGCCCCCGTACCGCATGCCAGGCAAAACTTGTGGGTGAGTTTCCAGAAATGGTAGGCTGTTCTGCTTTGCTTCTACATCCATGAGATATGAAGAAAGTTCATGCTGCACCAGGGGAAGTTAAAGAGAGATTCAGTTGTCGTCTGATAAGTCAGGATCACTCCACGTGTAGAAAGAGCCACTGACATATGTATCTCCTAGAGAGAGTGCAGCCATGACTGACCCCAAATCATATGCAGAAAAAGAGGATTTACTAATGGATTTATCATTTCTTTTGGTTAAAAAAAGCGATCAGAGAGAAAGCCTGAATACTTGTGTCATCTGCTCTGTGTGAACAGTCTTTCATAAAGAGAGGTTCAACATGGAATAATATCCAGGCAATTCCCAGGAGGAAGTCACTTTTTCCAATCACGTGAGCAATATGAGCCCATAGATAGTATTTTGAATGTGGGAAGATAAATAAGTATAAATGATAAAGAATAACTTTGAGGCATACCCTGGTGGTTCAGGTGCTAAACCTATACTGGGGTAGGACACGTAAGAGTCAAGGAGCTGGGTTTGAGACCCGGGGACTCCGGAAACAACCCAAACAAATAAAAACAAAGTGTTTCTCCCTTTCTTACCTCCTCCCTCCCTCCCTACCTTCCTCCTCTTAACTTTCCCATCAGTCCTCTTTCTCAAAAAAAAAGAAAAAAAAATAACTTTTAAAGTGGTACTGACCACTCATGGTAACTGTCAAGAGAAAAATGCATCATTTTTCAAATGCCTGTTGATGTGTTTGTGTCTCAAGACCCTTATTTTCTGAAGATAAATGAGTAAAGTAATTGAGGGTGATTAGGGAGAAGTCAAATGGAGATGTAATGAAATAATTGCCTTTTTCATTTTTTTTAGGGATTCTCAAAATACGAATGAATGACTGGAAAATGTTGTGTGTACATTAAGGTCACTGAAACTTGCTTTAACTAAGATAATAATTTGAAATGAACACAGTAAATATTTTGTGCAAATAGAGTTAAAATTTTGAAAGGTTGGGAAATTGTTTTAGAAGAAGCAGAATATTCTCTTTTTTCACTTTTCATTTGCATTTGTTCATAAAACTAATTTACATATGTACAATAATAAAGTTCAGAAGAGTTTGGCAGTTGCTCAAAAGGTTGAACAGAAATTTTGTATGAACCAGCAAATTCCATTCTTAGTATGAAACAAAATGTCATGTCATGTAAAACTTGCATAGGAATAGCATTATTATTTATTAACAGCCCCCAGATGGAAACAACCCGAGTGTTAGTAATTGATGAATGGATAAATAAAATGTAGCATAATCATAAAATGGAATAATATTCAGCCATAAAAAGGAAGGACTACTGTGTGCTACAATATTGATGAACCTTGAAAGGTAGGCTAAAAGAAAGAAGTCAGGCACAAAATGATTCTGTTTATATGAATGTCAGAACTAGCAAACCTATAGGGACAGAAAGTAGATTGGTTATAAGAGGCTGGGAGGTAGAGGGACTGGATGACTATTAATGGGTTGTTTTTTTTTCTGGAGTGATGAAAATGTTCTAAAATTTAATAGAGAGAGAGATTGTACAGCTCTACAAATACACTAAGAACCATTGAGTTGAATACTTTAAATGAGCGAATTCTGTGATATGTGACTCTAGCTCAATAATGCTATTTCATTGAAAAATGTCATTTCATCACATTCAGAATCTTCATAATTATGAATAATTAGGATTCAGATGGATAAGATCTTACAATATAAAGTAGGCAACATTTGCAAGTTAGAGAGCAAGATTGAGTTCTAGCCTAGGAAGACTGGTGATGTTTTTTTCAGGGCACTCTGACACCCGTGCTAAGTAGAACCTGCTGTCTCACACTTGGTGCCACGTGGAAAGAACAAGTGTGTGTGATTGCACGTGCTGGCACTTGCTTCAGTCTGTTCGCCATATGAAAATTATTGCCCTGGTCAGGTTTGATTACTTTATATATATTCACCTCAGAGTGCAAACAGCATGTGGGAAAACCATTTTCAATGTAAGAAACGAGTTGTAAATATCTTAAGAATGAGTCCAATTTGACCCGTTTTAAAATAACACATAAGAAAAATATTTTAATAAATAAAAAGAACTTAATCAGAATAAAACCAAAACCTGAAAAGCAAAGGAGGAAGTATTTCCCAGGATATGAAAAAGCATCACATATTTCCTTTTGTCAGATCTCACATACCACTTAAAGAATTGCAGTTACCATGAGTTTGAGATGCAGTGGGGTGATTTCAGGATATTGCTTCTGACAGCTCTTAAACTTCTTGCCTTAAGGTCGCATGAAAATATTTTGTCTGCCATATTTATAAAGAGAAAAACATTTTTTGTAAATAAAGGTTATTCATATATTGGGAAAGATAATGTTCTTGTTTTTTATACCTATATTTGAACCCTTTCTCCTCCCCTCTGCCCCATTTCCCTGCTCCAAAAAACCAAACACACACATATTACTCCCCCAGAAGTTAGAGTGGCAGTGGAAGCCACTTCTGGGAATATCATGTCACAAAAATTAATTAACTTCATACCAAAACTACTGCTGAGATTTTGCACTGAAATGTAAATATGGGTTTATATTTTCCAACTACATAGCTTTATTAGCTATACAGATGGTATATTACTTTTAACTTTAGCTTTAATTATGTCAGCATTTTCACCTTTCACAGTTTTTTTCACTGGCTCAGTTCCTGGCTTACAGATTTTAGGCTCTATCCCAGTGATCGCCAAAGTATAGCAAACGTGTCTTGATTTTTATCTGAAAGAGAAAAGGACATGCAAGTTGTAATACTGTTTAACAAATGATAAATATAGTGGGTTTATATAATTTATAAATAAAATACATAGGCTGATTTTTAATTACTAAGCTATTTGATCAAAAAGTTTGGCAAGCACTCTCCTTTTTCTGATTGTAACATAACTTTTATCCTTAAGTTCCAGCCCTGCTCCACTTCCACTGGTCCCCATCCCCCTGCGCCATGAGGGTATGTGAGCACAGGCTCATGGCTGGGGCCAAGAGAACCTTAGGTTCTTAAAAAGAAACACACATTCCCATGAAAACCTGAAAGTTGGCTACACTTCCAGAGTCAACTATTCCTAACCACCATTTCAAGGAGAAGACCCAAGGGAATAGTTAAACAAAAAGTTTGAGTAGTTTCACTTTATAACCAAAACACTTTAAAATGAGATGCAAGCTAATGAGTTTCAAGTTTGACCTTGACTTGCTTTTAACTATGAGAAAATTGATGCATCTCTTTTTCCAGATTTGGAGATTTTTGTCAATAATTTAACTCCAAACTGAAGATATTTGAGTCAGTTAAAGCTTCATCAAGTACACGCTGTTTTAGGTGACGTGGGAAAATCAGAAAAGTTTTTGTTTTCAAGCGCTTACAAAGTGGTTGGAAAGAGAAATCATGCACATGCAGAATACATATTTTTTGTGTATGTGGTCCATGTGAACACAGAGAAAATTAATGAACAATTAAGAGTGTATGTGAGACAGCCTGGATTCATTTGTAAAAAGTGACGATTCTTGCTAGCAGATGACTGTAATCAAAAACTGTAGCCATGATTTCTTGCTTTTAGAAAAATGGTTCTAGGATTGTGTAGTTGAGCTGGTACTAAAGATCTTAAGAGTTTGGAGAAAGCAGAGGTCACTCTGGGCTAGATGCTGAGAGAAAGTTTCACAGCAAAGATGAAGCTTGAACAGACACAATATACACAGAGGGCAGAAAGACACAAATCCTAACTAAATCTTCTTTACTGAGGGGCCTGAGGCCTGGGTCTGTACCACACTCTAACGTGGATTTTCTCAGTCATTCTCAGGCTCAATTATTTGCCCAAGGTATTGACAGTCAAGTCCCAGGTTCTCTGCCTGTGCTCCTACTCATCATGCCAGGACCCTGCTCTGGATGGGACAGCAGACTTGTTGGAGATCAGCGTAGCAAGTCTGAATGCTGTGGCATAGGAAGGCATTCTGTCACCTCTGTTTTAGGAGCATTAGCTTGATTGCAATGAATGAAATGAATTAAAAGAAAGGATGGATTGGACTCAGGAATATTTGTGAAGGTGATCTATTATTATTATTACCTAGTTTGAAATAAGCAGGTGAGGTGGTGACAATGTTTCCAAGCAGAAGTATCCACAAAGCCTTGAAGATAAAGATTCAGATGTTCCCTTCATAGACATCATAATCCAAGACTTGAATTGATAACCCATTTTTGAAGCACATATTGCAGAGATAGAAAGTTAGAGGGTCACATGAATATAGGGGAAAGAATGCCAGGCTACATTTCACACTTGATAACCCCTTCTACCCGTCTGCATCATTCCGACTTACTCCTCAGACGTCCCTGGTATTGAAAAATACAACATTGACATACAGGGTCTGACCCTGCATAAAACTCTGTAACTCCCCAGTGATGGTTAATAGAAGCAATATTTTTTATTAGATTCTAGAATATCATTTTAGAGAATCAAGTGGTGAAATAAATCAGGATAATGCTGTCAAGGACTTCAGACATTTAACCACTTTCTGCCACTTTGTCCCCTTTCGCTGTCCTCCTGCAGATTTGGGTCTCCTTTTTGGTGCTCCAATACCACTCATTCTTTTATTATGATGTTCATTGTAGCAAATGATCATGTTTGTTATACTTGTCCATTCTGTAGACTGTATAGCTTTAGGAGAGAGTTTTCATCTCATTCATCTTCATCTCCAGTATCTGACACAGATAAAATGTTTAATAAATGTTTATTGACAAATTGTTCTTTTAACCCCTAATATATTTTTTTCTTACAATTGTGGGTAAGGAGCATCCCCAAACCTATTACCTGAAATGAAATTGCTTCTCTGAATCTTATTTGATTTTTTTAAAGCATTTGGCTGATTGCATTGACCAAGAGTCATCGTTAGTTTCCTGTATCTACATAAATAAAAATATTCTTATTATTTGTTCCAAAGGGAAACTTTATTGGGATACACTCACTGAAATTAAAAAAAAATATGAACATGAAGTAAAATAAACACCACTTTGATGAGCATAGGTATATAGACATTGTACTCATTTATCCCTTCAAATGTCCTAAGCTATAGTCAGTACACTGCAGAGGTCAAGGGCTGTGTCTGCTTTTCCTAACATTATAGACCCACTATTATAGAGTATAATGAATGCTTCCAAGTGAACACCAAATGATTAAGGTCATTGTTTCCCAAAGTGTTTCTTTAAAATAGTCTCCAAAGATGATCCTTTAAAAATGCCCTTTGATAACGTCAGTGCAGGAAAAGCTGACTAGCATAGCCTCCTGTGGAGATGTACATTGCACATAGTACTCTATAAAGTGAAGCCTACTATAGAGCCTTTTTAACTCAGTCCAATCCAGCATCTTCCAGAATCACTTGTTATTTTGAGTAGTTTAAAGTTTTCAAAACTTAGATATTTGACATGTGTGATAGGAATAATAAATTCTATGACCTGTAACTCTTAAGAAATAATGGAAGAATCCCATGAACTCTAACATACATGAAAATACTATTCAAACTCAAATTATTAGCACTAGTTCCTATTATTCTTACTGCCTGTGCTGTTCTCCAAATTTTATGATATGTGAATGATATATCAATTAAGATTGTATGTGTGTGAGAGAGAGAGAGAGAGAGAGGAGAGAGACAGAGAGAGAGAGAGAGAGAGAGAGAGAGAGAGAGAGAGAGATTTGTAAAAGTGAGGGGAAAAAACCTCATTCTTGTGGAGGTCATGCGTGATTCCCTTCTCTCTGTGTTCCAGGTTTTCTGCCCAGTTAGTGTACACACTTCTTTTCATCCATTCATTCATCCAATAAGTGCTTATCAAGTACCAAAGATAATGTCCATTTTGGTTGTGATAGGCATAAGGACAATGAATATAAATAAAATATGAAAAATAAAACCTCATGGTTTTGACAAAAAGGCAGATATAGGAACAAATAATTATAAAACAGGAGAATGTGTTATCTTAGAAGTATATACAAAGAATGTTGAGATGCAGTTGATTTCTCTGAGTAAGAGCACTGTCAGAAAAAGGGAGAGAAATTTTAGTTGGGTCTTAAAAAAGTTTCCCAGAGAGGTGAAGCATATTGAGGACAGACAGCTAGTTTCTACTTAAAATAAATGCTTCTTTTATTTATTATTCCTTCCTGCCAGTTAATCTTTTAATTTTCCATAATCATCACCTTCTTACCTTAATTTTACTCCTAGTCATCTTTTTTTCTATGGCTACTCAAAGATGTTTCATGAAAGTTTTTGGATGTAGGGTGATTGGAATGAGATTTTTTTTTTTATCTCCATTGTATTGATTCTATTTTCATAAAGTATAGTTAAACTTGATGTATAATTCTTTAAACTATTGAAACTTAAACAATAGCACACCTTGACAGCCTAGCAGATAAGTCCACTGTGACATAGTCCACATTTATCCCAAGGACTTGGGTTTGGGATCCAGGGCCGAGGTGAACTATCAAGATGAACAACTAAATCAAATAAAGAGCTTTCTCTTCCTCTCTCCTGCCTGCCTACCTATTTGCCTTCATTCTACATGCACCTTTCTTTAAAAAAAAAAGAGATAGAAGAAAAGATAATAATAAATGTTCCCTTAATATTTTATTATGTTTAAAATAATAAATTGTTGGCAGATATATAGAGTATATTAAAACTTAGAATGAATTTAGCTCTGTAAGATAATACCCCTTTATATCTCAAGCTTAGCTATCAACTTAGAAGAAAAAGGAAAGTAAATCATTAATTCATCTATCTGCATGGGTTGTAACAGTATGAGGTTTATGCCGGCACTCTAACTTTACAACATCTGAAATCACTCATGTCTACATTTTTATATCCAATAGTATCTCTGTGACCAGATTCATTTTCTCCATTTATTTAAGAATATGATTTTTTGCATTACAGTCTAGCACATCTCATCTTACCCCTTTTATGCCTTTTAAAAAAGTTAAACCCAAAATATACCCAAGGGTTCAAATTTGAAATATGATTGACTATGTACATGTAACATGTATGTAGACTGTAAATCTCTAGAATGTGTATTTCTTCAGAAATGTGTACAATGGCCAAGCTTTCAATTCTACTTAGTCTATTTCATCAGTTGTTAGAGAAATACATTGTGAATTTAAAAACTAATTTGTGCTTCAACAGTCTGTTAAATGAATTAATAGATACAAAGGAACTTAGGAAATTGTTCAACACCTGGTAAGGGTTCATTAAATGCAAACTTTTGTCATTACTGTTGTTTCTCCAATGACTCTTCTTTTAACTCAAATACTACCACGTGAATTATCACCATCTGGGTTGACTCAGGCCACTTATCCAAATCAGAATAAAACTTTAGCCTTGGAGTCATTTCCTGTCTTTTCTAATTGTACTTAGAAATATACTAAAGAGAGATAACTCAACCAGCTATCAGCTGAGCAAATGACTGCAAGTTCCTCCATCTGTGTGTGTGTGTGTGCACGCACATACACATAACATCAGTGCAATGAAATCCAACTTTCCAGTATGAAAGAAAAGGGACTAAGGAAATAGACTTGAAAAAAAATCCAGTTTAAGTGGAGAGTCATGGGACAGGTCAAAATGGGCAGGGGAAAGAATTTTAGAGAAATGAAAATGCTGTGCAGGTGGCCACCCTGAAGCTAATTTAACTTGGGTCATCTATGATCTCTTCCAGCTGTGAACACGTGCATTGTGGCCCAGTGGCCCAGATGTTCTTCCTTGGTCTTTATGTTGCATAGCTCATAAAATTAAAACAGGATTGGAATTTAATTCCAGGTCTTTCATCAGTATTTAATGGATCTGATCGCTGAAAATGTTGAGTCCACATAGGAGAGGACCTGGTTTGGGCCAGAGCAGCCTGCTATCCTCTTTAATTTCACCTCAAGTGACTGTTGCCTCCTTTTTTTCATTGCCTTCTCACACCTATCTCTGACTTTATTCTCCGTAGAGCATTGCTTCTTACTTTAGGAGCTCTTGTGTCATGTAATTTTGTGGTTATTTTTACTTAGGAGTTAGAAATTGCTGAAAAACACAAGTATTGTGCTACTTAACTTTTTACAGGACAGTCAGCTAAATTAAGATAGATGGCATGTTCTGGATATTTCAGTAATGAGTTGGTGAATGCTATCTATGAGATATATAAATAAAACATGGAACTCAGCTTCAAGAAACTTGAAGTCTGGTTGTGAAGGAAAGGTTAACACAGGAAAGATTAGAGAACAATATAAATTATTCCCTAGCTGTTTAGAGGAAAAGAACACATCTTCTTGTGATATCTACTTCAAGTTATGACCTTTGGGTAATCTGACCCCCAGATAGACTCGAATTCAATCCTGAAAATCCCAGTTAAACATAGAGGACATCTATGTAAAGTCTAGACAAAACTGCGTTTACAGTACAGGACACCAAATCTAAATCCCTAAAAGCCATCCTTTTTCCTTCATTACCTACAAAAAAAAAAAAAACAGATCTCCAGCTAAGAAAGGACCCCTTTCTCTACCTTCTACTTTGGTAGAACAGGGCCTTTTTGAGCCAAATTTAAGTCACTAAATAGGACCCTTTTGTGTAGCTAAACAACTAGACCAAGAAGCAATGTTATGACAAAGACTTCATGGCAACTGGAGGTTACTTGTTTTATACCAATAGCCTGGCTGACATACTATGTTCATTAGTCACGGATTCTGACTTAAATTCTCTCCAGAAACAACACAGACACATGGAATACCAAGGGGAAAGGTGAACAGTTATTAAGAATATTTGACTACCAGAGACACAGGGTCTTTTGCAGACATTTGCCCTGAATAGATGAAGACTCCAGATTTCAGTCCAAATTTCTGTTTGTGTTATCAGAAACAAGAGTGCAGAGTTCCAGGAAATCCTTTAGGCTGACTCATCAAAATAATAGTCACTTTATTTCAACACTTTTTGCATTTTGAAAAATAAATTTCTTTGACTTATATGTAGACAGTTACTCAATATAATGCAATATCCAGATTTCATATATCCAAAAGAACCTTTTTTAAATATAGGCATAGTTCTGAATGCTTTGTGTCTCATTTTTCATAAAAAGCCAAAGTAATATGTAAAAAGAAACTTCAGGTATGACTCAGCCTTATGTATATATACACATAAAAATATGTATAAGAATTTAATTTTTTTTCCTTTTTCTAATTAGAAGTTCAACTCAGCTACATTTAGTGAACACTAACAGGATGTACATTATGTATGAGAGTGTGCTGGGTATTAAAATCTTTAAGAAAATTATAGCATCAGTAGTAATGTGTTTAATCAACAACAGAAAGCTGCTAGTCAACATGAGGAAAGCTGGTAGTCAAGATGAGGAAAGCTGGTACGCCCTGGTGGAATACTAGTTGGATCTACTGCCTCTGGCTGAGTGAAGCCCACATACATCCAGTGGACCCAGGTTCACATCCCCAGGCCAGAGGGGAGCAACCAATGTGAACAACTAAATAAAATTAATAAAATTCTTCCTTCTCTCTCTTCCTGCTTGTCTGCCTACTTGCCTTCATTCCTGCCTGTACCTTTTCTTGAAAAAAAAGAAAAAGAAAAGATAAGGAAAGGCAATATGGAAGGATGAAGAACTTGACCTCCCACACTGAACTGATGGTATGAGTGTTGGCCTGGAGGAGGCCCAGGCATGGCACTTCTTTTGAGAATAGCAAGGAGTTTGACTTAATGGGGTGATATGTGAATGGACAGCCAGAATGAGAGATGCAGCAGCAAAAAAAAGGTTTAGGCCAAATCATTGGAATGCAGTGGGAATGATATTTGCCTTAAAAACTCTCTGAAGAAAAAGGGAGCCACTGTGATTATGGGGAAGAGCGAGCATCAAATATGTGCTTTTAGGAAGATAATTTCAATATCAGGATGAGGAGGAAAGTGATGGGAGAGAGGAGGTTATCCCTGGTCAGGATTTGAGCTTGACAGTCCATTTCATTTTGTGGCAGCCTGAGCTGAATGAGGACAGTGACAAGACTTGTCCTGAGGAAGAGTAGGCAAGAGAGGCCTTGAAGAAGAATAGGCCAGCTATGGCTCCTCATACAAAATGAAAACATGAGCAATAGCAAAATGAACATCACACCAGATCTAGTGCGTGGTTGATTATGGAAGTGAAATCTGAGCTGAATTTATCTTTCTGAATCATCATCAGCCATTAACAATTTTTATTTTTTTTAAATATTGCAATTTAAAATATTGTGTATCATCTGATTTCTTGCATTATAAAATCATTATTTGAACTGCTTTTCAGTTGTTGGCATGTTTCATAACATTTTATCAATAGAAAACATAGGTTAAAATAATACCTATTCCTTCTTCCAAGCCAATGAGAATGGCTTCATGATTAATGGATAATACTTAAATAGTGTTATATTGTTGATAATAATAATAGCTTCATATATTTGTTTAATGACTCATGTTTAGACTATGAGTTTAATTTTTATGATAGACCTTGTGGTGTAATTTACCCCCCTCTCCTTTCTCCTCTTTCTTAATTATATTTAGAAGATTACCACCTGCCACAAGCAGATCTGTCCTCTTCCCTTTTAATAAGCAAGGAAGACTCAGATTCAGGATCATCAGACCAGGCCTGTAAACACTTTCATTGTCTTCTGTGACTGGTAACTCCTCCAGAGGATGACTTCTGGGGCGAGCAACAGCTTGACCCCAGGACCTCCTGAGATTGCCAAGATCCTCTAAGAAACCAATTGTTTAGTTACTACAGCAGTCTCAGAAAAGAATCTGGCAACAGCAATCAAACAGTCTTTAGACTTGATTAGGTTTCTTGCATCCGTATCAGTCTTGTCTTGAATGAAGCCCCAAGCGCCCTGGGTTGGAGCAGGCAGCCCAAGGACAGACTTTCCCTTGGTGAATCTCCATGTGTGGGTGCTTTTCCCCAGTGAGGACCAAATGGGTTGCAAGTGTATGGCTATTTTAGTGATATGACTTGATTCTTTTTTTCTCTTAGAGGGCAAAAACAAACAAACAAAACACCCTAAGCTCAGGTTTAAATAGGTACTGCTATTTATTTTCAACCTCCTATGGATGTGAGCCAGCCTGTTAAATTGTGTTTAAGAAATTACCAAAGGTAAACATACAGTCTAAGAACAACATAGTGAAGTTATGCAGAGCTATATGTTAAACGTGAAAATGATCCGAGGACAGTCAGTTCTGCTGCCATGCAATGTATTGTCTTCCTATAAACTACCACCTTTGCAAAATCATGCAATGAAAAACCACAAGCTTATGGGGAAAGTGGGAGAAGGGGCACAGTGCTCAAAAACTTCACTATATATATATAGTGTGTGTATATATATAAACGTAATAAAAATGTTAGCAGTTTTACATATGTTAGGTGTTTAAGAAATATAAAAAAAGACTGCAGTAAACATGGCACTTTACACTAAACAATTCCCTTGAGGAGGTAGGCGCTGGAAGGGTCGTAGCTTGTGAACTTTTGCTAAAAGAAAGGGTTGGAACGAAGGTTATTTGAAATCAAATGGAAAATTCTAACACCAAATATGTATGGGCGTGACTTACATATAGCGAGCTGAGGTAGCTGAGAGGTATTTGCAGCGTGTGAGTGTGTGAGTATGTGTGTAAATGTATGACTGCATGCATGTGCATGTGCGTTTTGCATATTTCAGCTGGAAGAAATTTTCTGCGTTCCCTTAAGTGTTTCTCGCAGAAGAAATTGTGCATAAGCAAAAAAGTGAAATTCATGTTATGCTCAAATTGTTCCCTAATATATCAAATAGGTTGGAAAGAATTTATGTTTTCAAAACATAGGATACTGAAGAACTGACTGTAACCTTACTCCTTAATTTTTATCTAAAGACTCTGAGATCCAGCCAGGCTAAATGAGACTTTGTAGCCATATTAGGAACTCCTTTTACAGTAGGAATGTCTACCATTACTCTGTTGCCTCTTTCATCGTATTTTATAAATTACTGCTATTATTTTTATTACTAGTGAAAACAGTATTTTAGTACTCAATTGTTTTAATGCAGGTCTCAAAACTAGCTTTTTTTTTTAGAGAACAGAAACGAGAGAGGAAGAGAAGAAGGGAGAGAGGAGAGGAAGGAGGAAGGAAGGGAGGGAGGAAGAGAGAAAGGGGGAAGGGAGGAGCTTTTTTATTTAGTTAAGCTGTTTTAATATTGGTTTGCCACCCCTACCCCAGGTTACAAACATGGGTCTGTGGGCTTTACATGGTCCACACTTCAGCCATCTCAGCTACTTGAACTACAAGGGTGTGTTGACAAAATTAGCTCTTTAATGGAGATGTCAGCACTTAACATAGTAATTGGAACAGAATACCGATTTACTAGTAAATGAATGAATAAATTAATGAAGTTAGTGAATGGACATAATCAAGTTTGGGTTAACTGTTGATCCAATTCCAGTCTTGAGTGTAGATGGACATGTTTAGATGTATTTATATATTTAAAGGATGGCAATACTCTTGTATACTTCCAATCTTCTTAGATTGGTTTGAATTTTAGTAAATGATTAAGAGTATGGGCTGTGACAATCCATAGGAAAAGTTATTTAGCTTCTCTAGAAAATATTGGTATCGACCTCATTGGGTCTTTGTAAGAATTAGATTATGTCTGTGTTTGTGTGTGCACATGTGCACACGTACACACACACATACACACACACACACACACACACACCCTTTACACAATGACTGGCATATGGCAATGGTTTGGTGACTGTTAGGCACTTGTCACTATCTTCATTGCCAACATCATCATCATCTTCATCATCCTCAGCCTCATTCTACAACTGCTGCTGTTGCTTCCTTTTCAGTCCCCTGTATGATGTTAGAGGGAACCGAGGACCAGTGCATGTGAGAGAAGGAGCTCTAGTATCTCCAGTTTTTTCACCTATGTACTGCTCATCTCCACCCAGATATACAATAGGACTTCAAACTCAACACGTCCAAAATTAAACTCCTATTTTTGTTCCCAGTGTGCTCCTCCTCATGAATTTTCCATTGTCATTGATGCCATAGCTTTTTAATCATGCTAGTCAAAATTGCTCTTTACTTTGCTCTCTCCTTCCTCCTTCACACTCCAGAGCTCCTCATTCAATCAAGTCGGATTTTACTGAGAGAGTAAAAGGTGCTAGGTTAGATGGGTTAAGGTGGTGGGGAACTCTCCCTTAGATGTAGACATCTTCCCTACTTGGTTCTTTCTTAAATTCACATAGCCCTGGAATCACACCTTGAAATCCACATCCACCATCCTGCTTCCTGCCTTGCCTCTCACTCTGGTGCATATGTTTGCTAGCTTGTGTTGGCAGTAAATTGCATGAAACATTAGTTTACATTGTTTACTATGAAATCAGCCAAGTGAGGGTTTTGATATGGTACACATTGTCCCAACAATAGTTTAAATACTTTGCAGTCGGTATTATTACCATGGGAGAGACTAATGCTTACACACACACACACACACACACACACACACACACACACAGCAGATGGTTGATTAAATAGCATCTCAAAGTGAGCAAATTTTAGTCTCAAATGCTGTGATTTCACAATCTCAGAGGTATTTTCCTACTTACTATTTAGGAAAATTATTCCCCACTGCATTTAAAAAAATTAAAAGTCTCATTTGTATGGTAAGAATACTCACTCTGGCCTGTTAAAAAAATTATGACTACCCCCCCCCCCAAAGGGAACTTTTATGACCTTTTACATTTTTAAAGTAAAACCTTCCATCTGGTTAAAAAATGCTTTAAAAAATTCCTTTATACTGTTTATGTTCCCTAATAAATGTTGTATGTATTCCTTAGAAAATTTTCTCTAGGGGTAGCTTATTTTTGCCTGATGCAATTTCATACAAAGTGAGAAAAAAATCAAATTAATAAAAGTATACTAGAAAACTCTGATATTTATAGTATATAATTTAATGTATTATCCTCTCAAATTAGATCTAATTTTTAATTTTATAAATTTAAAATTTGTCTCATGAAAGATAAATTTCAGTTATCTAATTAAACACAATCTTTATTTGACGAATAATGTTTTATTTAAAGTAATTCTTTTCTATTGAGTTCTCACAGATGTGTCTATATTACTAAATATAATTTCTATCAGTTATTTTTCAGCCATTGTAGCTGACTGCTGAGCAATCCATTGTGTGTGTTCCAATCCATTTGACTCAGTTTCTCAATGAGTAGCTTGAAGTAACCAATTACTTAACACTGTTTTTAACAGAAATACCTGATTTTTCTATTCTCTAAAACAGGGAGATACCACAGAATCTCTTTGCCATCATTTAACTTGTTCTAGGAGAGGGAAGATATGAATTTAAATTTATTAGGTTATTTTAAAATTTGTTTTAATGCTTGAATTTCAAGGTAAGATTTCTAATAAATAGGCTGACCATATGTACAGTTTTAAACAGGACAGTACCTTTTGTTTTTTTTCCTTTTTTTTTTTCTTTTTTTTTTTTTCATATTTCCTCATCATCCCATCACTTTAATATAAAAGCCAATGTTGCCCCATTTTTAATAAACCAGGGCCATCTTTGATGCAGGGCAAAGGGGCAGTTAAGTTCCCTTTGGCCCATTCAGTTGAAGGGTCCCAAAAGTAGCTGCCCGCTCTGCCCCACCTTAAAGATGGCCCTTCCTGGTCCAGACACCACCAGTACTGCTGTTCTCACCACCTGTGAAGAAACAGGTGCCATGGGGGAAGAGGATCCCCGACCACCGCACCGTGTGTCTCTGTTTCTTAAAAGAGAGCAGAATACTGCACTGTGGTTGAGCCACAGGTAAGTACTATGGGAGTTATTTCTGGTACTGTGGGGGTTATCCATGGCACTGTGGGGGTTATTGGGCATTTATGACACTGGGATGATTAAAGCAGCGTGTGTCTTAGGCAAGACATTCAGAGCAGGGCTTATAGGGGCGCCACATTTGATTTTCGCCTAAGGTACCAAAATTCCTTGCACAGGTTGTGACCGTTTGTATGAAATCCCACCAGACCATATATCATTAATATGCGATCACCAGTTGGCATCATTGTACCTACTTATTGCTGATCTGGCTGCTCTGCTCCTGCTTGGATTGTTCTGCCTTCTACCCTCCTCTTAGTTGCCAGCACTAAACCCCATCCCATTTTTGCCACCCAGATGTTCCATTTTTGTCTCAAGGAAATGTGGTAGGCCTACTAACAAATTTTTAAAGTGTAAAGCTTAAAAAAATCTTTGTTCAGTTTTATTGAAGTATAATTTACAAAATTGTAAGATAATTAATGTATAATGAGATTTGATTTATGTATACATTGAGAAAAGATCTTCCCCATGAGTTATTGAACACATTTATCTTATCACATATTTACTATTTTTTGTGTGTGGCGAACATTTAAATTCTACTTTCTTATCAAGTATCAGTTATATAACACATGGTTATCAACTGTCTTTACTGTATTATACATTAGATTCTCAGACCCTGTTCATCTTATAATTGAAAGTTTATTACCTTTTACCAGCCTCTGCCTACTTCTCTGACTCCCCAGCCCCCGAAAGCCACATTTCTACTCTGTTTCTATAAATTTGACTGTTCTTCTGTGTTACCCATGCAATGACACTGTGCAGTACTTGACTTTCTCTGCTTCTATTATTTCACTTAACATTATGCCCTCCTGGTTCATCCTTGTAGTAACAAGTCTTTTAAAAGGCTGAATAATATTCCATTTTATACCACATTTTTTTTAATCCATTCATGAACTCTTAGGTTACACTATACCTTGGCTATTGTAAAAAATGATGCAACAAACATGGGAGTGCGCTCTATTTGAGATAATGATATCATTGCCTTTTGAGTTTTTACTCATACTGAGAAGTAGCATTGCTGGATCATATGGTAGTTCTGTTTTCAATTTCTTGAGGGACCTTCATACTGTTTTCCATAATGACTGTACTGGTTTACATTTCTACTAGTGGTCTACAAGGGTTTACTTTTTTCCACGTCCTCGACAGCATTTGTTATTGCTGTCATTTTGATAATAGTCATTGTTACAGGTGTGAGATTATAGCTCATTGTGGTTTAGATTTGCATTTCCCCATGATTAGTGATATTGAACACCTTTTCATGTACTTTTTGGCCATTTTTATATTGTCTTTGAAAAAAATGTCTATTCAGTTCCTTTGCCCATTTGTAAATTAGGTTACTTGGTTTTTGCTACTGTGTTTCACTCATATTACTTGTATTTTTGGATATTAAACCCTATCAGATAAGTGATTTTCAAACGTTCTCTCCCTTTATATAATTTGCCTTTTCATTGTGTTGATGGTTTCTTTCGCTGTACAGAAGCTTTTTTAGTTTTATGTAGTCCACCTATTTATTTTTGCTTTGGCATCAAACTAAAAAAAAAATCATTGCCAAGACTGACATCAAGGAGCTTATCCTCTGTGTTTTCTTCCAGGAGTTCTATTGTTCAGGGCTCACATTTAAGTCTTTAATCCATTTTGAATTTATGTAAGATAGTAGTATCATTTCATTCTTTTGCATGTGACTATCCAGTTTCCCAATACCATTTATGGAAGAAATTGCCCTTTCCCTATTGTATATTCTCGGTTACCTTGTCAAAAATAAATCAACCATATGTGCATGGGTTTGATTTCTGTTCTGTCTATCCTGTGCCATCAATCTATGCATCTACTTTAATAATCAATACCATACTGTTCTGCTTACTATAGTTTGGGAAAATAGTTTGAAATTAGGATACATGATGCTTCCAGCTTTGTTCTGCTTTGGCAGTTTGGGGTCTTTCGTTGTTCTTTATGAATTTTAGGATTGTTTGTTCTTTTTCTGTGAGAAATGTCATTGGAATTTTGGTAGGAATTACACTGAGTCTGTAGATTGCTTTGGGTAGTCTGGTCATTTTAATTATTAAATGTTATAATCCATGAGTAGGGAATATCTTTCCATTTATTTGTCATCAGTTTCTTTCACTTAGTATCATGTCTAGGTTTTTCACCTCCTGGTGAAATTTATTACTAATTATTTTATTTTTTGGTGTAATTATAAATGGGATTGTTTTCTTAATTTTGCTCTCTGATAGTTTGTTATGTGTGTAGAAATACGACTGGTGCACCCTGGTGGCTTAGCGGTTTAAACCAGTCACAGTCTGCATGCATCCCAAGGTCCCTGGTTCACAATCCAGGGCTAGGAAAACATCCAGTAATGAACAACTAAATAAAATAAAGTGCTTCTTCCTCCTCTCTCTTCCGTCCTTCCTCCTACTCACCTTCATTCCTCCCTCCACCTTTCCTTAAAAAAGGAAAGAAATGCAACTGAATTTTGTATATTCATTTTACATCTTATAATTTTACTTGAATTTATTTATTCTAATAGTTTTTTTGATGGAATATTTAAGGGTTTCTGTATATAATATATCATCTTCAAGTAGAGACCATTTTACTTCTTCCTTTCTGATTTGGATGCCTTTTTTAAAAAGCTCTTTTAGTTTTATCTGTCTCCCACTTTTCTGTCATTCTAGAATGTAAATAAATAATGTGGAAGCAGAGACTTTCTCTGTTTTAATCCAGAACACAGAACAAGGCATGACCCACTGTGGGGTGGGCTTGGAGTTGTCTCCATCTGAGACAAAGACGGGCTTGTGGTACATGCCCAATAAATGCTATGGCATTAGTTATTTAACTAGTGGGCTTATAGTCAATGCAATTAAATGCATATTTGAAGATTGGTTATTAGCAGTGTAATTCATAGGGGATACACAAAAGTGATTAAGACAAAGGCTTTTTCTTCTAAGATTAGTAAATACATAGATAAGACCTGGAAACGTTTAGTCCCAGCCATAGAGATTCACTTTTCTTCCAAGAAGGCTGTGTCCCTGAACCATCTTCCAGGAGCCCAGTGAAGAGACTTTGTAAAGGTGAGATTCCAAGAGATCAGCCAGAACATTGCAGACCTTCAGGGTCAAGACATTGAACACTTCTACATAGAGGACCTGCAATTCTTGCTCCTTTACTAGTTTTTAAATAGGGGACCCTTCCCACCCCAGGCATAGGATTTATGACTGAAGGGTCAGGGATACACTTACCTAGCTGTGTGCACATTGTCTTTGTTAGGTTGTAGACACACTGAATTTATCCTCCTACTTATCATCTGTCCATCCCATCCTTCTCACCCTCCAGAGGAGAACTAGAAAGTGCCTAGGATCACACTATTGTCAGCAACTGAGCCAGGGCAAGAGAGCACATCTTTTAGCTATGAGACCTGTGTTGTTTTCGGGACACTGTCCTCTGTCAGACTCATGCTTGTGTGAGACATAAAACATTAAGTTCACCCTAATTGTCTGCTAATGGGGTGTCAATCAACATCAGACATGAGAGTGATTTTAGTTTAATACATGAACTGTAGACTGTCATCCACAATAGCAGGAGAGGGGCTAACATGTTCACTTTCATCAGGGTCCTTCCTGCTTTAGTTGTTTAGTGCCAGATATTGTAGGACCCACAGAAAAATCAGGAGCCATGGCCCCCGAGAGAAGTGATTCCCTCCTTTACTGAATTCAAACCAGTACAAGTTATTTAATCTCTGAACTTCTGTCTTCTCAACTAGCAAACAGATAATAAGAATGCCTGCCTCAAAGTTGTTTTGTATGTACAGTCTTTAGTAAGAACTTATAATAAGTGTCCTTTTTAGTCAGTGTGAGTTATTGTTATAGGATAATTATTTTAAGAGATGAAATCGTGACTCATGCAAATACCATATGAAAATGTGTCAAGGATTTCTTTAACTCATTAAATAATGAAGCAGTCATGGCACACCCTGGTGAAGTAGCGGTTTGATCAGCTGCCTTTGATGGGTGCAATCCACATGCATCCCGAGGTCTTGAGTTCACATCCCAGGGCTGAGGGGAACAACCAAGATGACAACTAAATAAAATAAATAAAGTACTTCTTCCTCCTCATTCTGCCTTCCTGCCTCTGCTTGCCTTCATTCCTGCCTGTACATTTCCTTAAACAAACAAACAAAAAAAGATTTACCGCACAAAGTGATTGTGAGAATCAGATGAGGTGATATGTAGGCAAGTGTTTTGGAAAATTAAAAAAGTGCTATACCAAGATAAGATATGATGTTGTTGCTGTCATCTTAGATTTTGGTTCATTTTTCTTTAAGAAGAGACTATAGAACAAGAGGTAGAGTTGTGAGCTCTTAAACTTACCTGGTTATTATTACTTCAGGTTGTGAATCACATGAAGTCTTTAACTCAGTAACAGTGATTTATGATACTACTATTAATCCAAAAGCACTTCTCCAATATTCACCCACATATCCTCCTTGCTCCAGAGACAAGTTAGAGGTGCCAGGAATGGTAATGTTGATGACCATGGGGCCATGTGTCCCTAATTAAACCTATAAGAACTCAATTTTACTCTCCTCACCCTCTTCCCCCAGAGCTGTCATCCCAGAGTTCTCTTGGTTGTCATGTAAAAAGAAATTCATTAAACCAGCCTGTGGAGACTTGTTGGAATTTGCAGGAATTGGGAAAGAAAATCTTTGGCCCACCTCACTTATTTCCTGGTCCAGTTCTGAGTTTTGTAATTGAGAAGGGATAAGGAGGGATTGGTGTGAGTCCAGGACATGACACTGAAACATTGGAAACATTGGAAAGAGAAGGAGCCCTGAGTGGGAGGGCTGGGACCTCTTAGCTTAGAAAAAAGGAGGAGGCGGGGGTGAGAAGGGCAGAGCTCAAAGTATGGAAAGAGATCCCCACAGAGGCCAGCTTTCCTGTGAGGCTGGCATAAAGAAAGATAACTTGGACATGAGTGCAAGGATTTTGCTTATGGAGACAGAAGAGTCTTAAGTTGGTGAATAAGTTCTTTTCTAGAACAAGAATATTTGGAAGTTCTCACATTTGGAAGAACAAGATGGGCCTCTTTTTAAATATTATTTCTTTTGTTTACATTTCACTATGCATTTTAGTATACTAACATTGCTACTCAGAAAGTCTTAATCTGAACTGCCAAAGATCATGGTCTCTTGAGGCTGAGGGTTGGCTCAGATCTGCAGAAGGAACAATCAAAACATGAAGCTACACCTTGATTGCACTCCTTACTCATTAGGAGTTAATGAGTGAGGCAAGGTTAGGAGAGGTTGAGCATCTGAGCTGGCCTCTCAGGCTCCTCCATCCTTGTGCCCTGTGGGGTGACCCTAATAATATCTTCTTATTGTTGGTGGACTCACTGTCTCTCCTTGGGAGTTCCTCTAATGCAGGTTTTCATCTCTATGTCTCTAGTCCCTGGCCTGTGTAGTAGGGCTCAACAAATATTTGTTGTGCATCCGTGAAAAAACTCCTTGGCAGATTGATGTCATGTCAACAGAAACCTCAACAGGAGATACTGACAGAAATCCCATTGAAAAGTTGGTTTAGTAGACCAACCTTTGTGCTTGAGCTCTGTTGAACTGTTCACCATAAAACAATCAGGGAAACCTGAGTCCAAATTTCAGCAATCATAGTGAGACTATTTTCAGCATTCTCAGAGACAACATCTGTAAATAATCAGGCAGAAGCCTTTTATAAAACAACATAGAAAAACCTCAAAGACTATTCTAAGGCTGCAACATTTAAACAAGATTTTTAACCCATGGGACCGCCAAGATCAACATGGAGCTTCCTGCACATAAAAACTTGGAATTTCATAGCAGTGTGGGGGCAAAAACTATGATTACATTTCCCCCTTTCTAAATTATATACTGCATAGTGTTAATGTGAGCAGAGGGCTGGGGCGGAGACAGGCCTGAGCGTTACGTAAGTCCCACTACAACTTTCACTCCTGGGTAACACAGAATCCATGGTGACAGTGGTTGGGGGAGCCACCAGGTTGGCTGAACTGATGGAAAGCAAAAGGTCATTTGTAGGTCATGCCATGATTTAAGTATTCAATGTAATTTATAACTGGGCTTTCACTCTACATAAAAAAATAATCAGGGACATTTGTTGTATAATTTTTTTCTCTCACTAGAAGATGCCGTTTTAAAAATTGAGTTTAGTGGTAGCTATAAAAATCCATCTGTAGCACATTCCAAAATCACTTTTCTTTCCTTCCCAATGAAAGAAGGAAAAGGAGACTGGCTTTTCTTTTTTTTCTTTTTAAGAAAAGGTACAGGCTGGAATGAAAGCAATTAGGCATACAGGTATGAAGAGAGAGGAGAAAGAAGCATTTCCATTCATTTTTATTTAGTTGTTCATCTTGGTTGCTACCTGACCTCAGGACATGAAACCAGGTCCTTGAGATGGATGTGGACCTTGCTAAGCTGGAGGCAGTGAATGTAACCAGTACTCCACCAGGAGGCTCCTAAAAAGTCACTTCTTAAAGGCTCTTGTGGGAAGATAGTCCCTCATAATGAACTGTCATAGGAAAGTTCATATTTGAAAAACTATCATGATAGCACCTGATAGGTTATGCAGTTAAAAAATAAATTATAACCGAAGGATCATTATGTTATTTTCTAAAAAATAATTTTATTTGAAAAAATAGTATCTATGTTCATTTTAATCCTTTATATTTTGGAATAAGGGTAAGGCTTCATTGCTGTATTCCTAGTTTGCACAATGTCTGGAAGATGGTATAGGCCCACTGAGTACTTTTTGAATGAATGAGTGAGAAGAATATTTACAGAGCTTCTGGACTGACTGACTATGAGTCTAGTAGTAGTTTCTTTTTGCAAACTCTGAGGAAATTTGTCAAGATCAGAGTGAGAATTTTAAAAGAACATGTAATATAATTTTTAAATTTATACTTTAAACCTCATGAGTACTGTACCTAAAATTGTTCATAAACACACACATCCCAGCATTTCCATGTACACATATTTAGAATGCAATGTACAGACTATGTGTACATATTTTTATATTATTAAAGCTATGGAAAGTATAGATTATTTATAATAGTTCTGTCTAGAGAGGAGAGTAAAATTGGAAAAGAAACGGATCTTTCACATATTTTTCCCATTTTTTTCCTTACAGATCTCCCCCTCTCCCTCTCTCTCTCTCTCTCCCCCTCCCTCCCTCCCTCCCTCCCTCCTGATTTTCTTATAATGCGTATCTTGTACAACTCCAGTTCTTAACACATGGTCTGGCATTTAGCAAACATTTGGACAGGGTTAAACAAATAGGTGAATCAGTCAATCAAGTGGCAAAAAATTACATTCAAATATTTGATGTTGACAGCAGTGGGATGATTATAAGGAAACTGAATTGAAAATTTAGGGAAAAGAGAACTTGATCTGGGACTGTTACTGGAAGAGATCATCAGAAACAGAAATCCTTTGACTTGCCATTGCTACATTGATTTTTATGTACTATTGACAAATAACATAGTTCTAATTTTAGGTGTCCTCTGGGTTTATTTATTGCCAGTTATGACAGTGACCTGGCAAAAAGGCCAGTAATCCTGGTTACCTGCTCACCTGGTGGACTTGAAAAGGTAAGATGGTCGAAAAGGCATTTTTGCTCAGCTACCATGTGCAGGCAACAAGTGGCTTCCTAGTTCCCCTGAACAACTAAAGAGACTGTCCTGGGACTGAGACAACAATCTAGAGGTTCAACCACCATTAATTTGCTTGGGTTGACCAGAGAGACACTTCTTTTTGCTTGATTTCTGAAAATGAAGATGATGAATAAGAACTTTTAACTCCAGTCCAGCTGGCATGAATCTCTTTCTTGACCATTATTGAGGAGATGAATTGGTGATACTTCTAGTGCTTGATAGTAACTTGGAATCGATTTAAGAAGCTGGTAGAAAAATCCCAATGACAGGAATGTCCAGATAAGACCACCATCAGTAGTCAGTCATTGGAATCACTTAAGTGAAGAAAGTACCACTCATTTTCATTTTAGGTGGCAGAGACCTTTTAAATGTGCAGACTTTCTGTGTATTATTACTCATGCTGTGAAGTAGGTGATTTAAGTGGCTGACCACCCAAATTAAAGGCACTAAAAGGCAGACATGTAATTCTTTTAATTACACCTCCACATGTCTCCTTTGAGTTCATCTTTGCGTTCTGCTTCCTCAACCTTCCTGCAGAAGATGTGCAGTATGACTGTAGAGGGTCTGTAAAGGGATGAAAGACCTCACTTCATTTGTTTTCACCAGACCCTTTCTCAGGAAAAAATAACGGCACCGGGCTTAGAAATTTAGAAGACAGGCTATCTGATTTCTGCTTTTTGTAGAGAATAGTAAAACATTCCTAAATAAAAGTAAATCACACCTTTGTACATTTTTCTCCATCTGCTCTCTGCTATTAGAAGCCTCATAAAACATACTTGGTTTATATCACCAGGCAAGAAGATTCAACTTCATCTTGTGTTTCTATTAAAGGCTATGCTTGTAACTCAGTAGTTTTCATAACTCAGCAATAGAGTCAGCCTTAAATTTCAGAAGATAGGTAGCCCAGTGCAATTTTAAGTTGGGTACTTGTTTATAAATTATTCAGCCATTTTAGATATTTCATTTATAAGAACTGGTTAAAGTAGGTACTTAAAAAGCTATCTAACTTTTTTTTTTGGCCAGACTACATGAGAATATGAATTTTGGAATTAAGCAGCTGAGTTTTTCCTTTCTGCTCTTTCTCACCTTTTTTTATGAAGAAGATGACATGACTTTTCCTTTCACAGGGTAGGGTTTCTGGGATGGTTTTCTAAACCATGATGGGATCCAGGGCTGACCCTTCTGCGTTCCCATACCAGATCTCACTGACATCATTGCACTGATCAAAAGGTTGCTGGGTCTCAGAGCAGATAAAAATTTTTTCCATAATTCTGTGGTTATTAAAATAACCTAACCTCACTTACCCCAAATTCCCACCAGCCTCAACTGACTTCAGCTAAGGCTTTGAACATGTGACCCTTTGAATATATGTTCTAAGACAGTCTGTGGTGGATATGGTATGAAAGAAGGTCATAGTCTTTATTGGGGTTTCCAAGGGAAAGGCTAGGCATGACAGGGTTAATGGTTTAGAATTAACCAGTTTTAATAATTTTGTGGACGATGAGCTATAAAGGTGGTCTCAGGTTGCTTAGTACCTGTCCCTACAATAATTAAGGCAGAGGAATATTGCCTCCTGGGTATATGGACCAGATAGAGGGCCTCTTCTGTCTCATTAGTTTGTATCTCAAAGGCATGCTCTAGGCTGGACCCTCAGCTTTCTCCAAGAATTGGCTACTCTTGGGAGGGGTAGTCTCTCCCCACCTCCAAAGGTTTTTGTAAGATACCAAAACATCATAGTATACAGAAAATTTAAAAATATAAACCATGCAAATACATTTAATCTATTTGTCTGAATCTTCCAGTTGTCATTTGCTGAGCTGGATTTTTAGTTGCCAGGTATGTTCTAGAAGTCATCGGTCATTACTATCTCCATGGTTTTGAATGCATGAATGCATTTTTATACAGTCCTTAAATTATCATCTGAGTTTAATCTTGACTTTGGGGGAGGGGTAGTCCAGAACCCCCTTCCATCAACCAAAAACTTTTTGCAGACTTTTAATAGACTTTTAGGCATTTTCCCTTTCTGTTATATTTCTGCAGAAAAGATTTAGCCTACATAGGTTTTTTGTACTTTACAAAACTTAATGAGACTTTTTCTCTTTTCAGTGAACTTAGAAATACTGGGAATTCCTTCCAGTTGTCACAATTTATCAGATACACACAGGCAGCTAGCCTTAGGAAAATGTTTTCCTATTCTAACACTGAAGCACCTTTAGGGTTGAAAATTTAGTGATACACATTTTCATAAATTGCCAAAATGCATTTTGTTATATTATGTTTGGATTTTTTTCAACTATCTATTACTCTGAAACTACTCACTAACACTTAGAGGCTTGCAGCAATTTATTTTTCTTATCTCTCTGATCCTGTGAGTCAGGTGTTCAGATGGTACAGCAGCCATTCTGGGATGACAGGAATGACTGAGAACTGGGAGAGCTGGGAGTGACCTGGCAACTCTCTGCAGATGGTCCTCCAAGGCACTAACTTAACTTCCTCATAGAATGAGAGCCTGAGGGTTGTCATCATACATAATGGCTTAGTTCTCCAATAATAAGTCTTGCAAGAGTCAGAAAGTGGAAGCTGTAAGTCTTAGGGTTTAACCTGGAAGTCAGCATGGCACCGCTTCCTTTCTAAGATATTTTGTTGATTATGTTTTTACAGAGACGCCCTACCTGCCACCCTGCAGATTCACTGGGAGAAAGACCAAAGACTCTGTGGGCATCTTTAATATACCACCAGTGATGCATTAACCACCCTTGGCACTTCACATACAAAACAAAGATTATTTTCACTTCTTTCTGCATCTGCCTTTAAAACTGTTATTCATTTCAGAGTTGTTTCTAGATAAAGATCGTTTATAGTAAGCCTTTTGATAAAAAAATGTTTGACTTCAAACTCACATTATAACTCTGTAATCATCTAACATGTATACCTATGTGTATATGGATATAATGTATATCCTTATATTTATTGGATATTTTCCAAAGAACTTTATGGTATATTATCAGAGCCCTACACCAGCTCTTGGGTATTATTTGTTACCTTCACTTTGGAGATGAGGAAGTTAAGGATCTAAATGGTTAAGAATCCCAGATCACATGATTACTAAGGGGCCAGATTTAAGTTAGCTGTGTAGTTTGACTGATGGCTTCCTTGAATTCCTTAAAATAGGTGGAAGCACACTGAAGACCACAATAAGGGCTGTGGAAATATTTTGAATGTTTTCCTTCTAGACAGACGAAAAGAGCCTTTGCTTAGGCAAATGTGTGGTGTTTGCACGGCTCTTACACTTACAAAGTGTAGACACTAATTGTCTACTTTGTTCCACATGCTGATCTCAGGGAGGTGTTTGTAATAGCACCATTTTTCAGATTGGAAAATGAAGTACACAATGTCTAGGTAAGCTGCTATGGATCACCAGGCCCCGAACTTCAAACTTGAGTTCTGTGATTCGTTCCTCTTGACCTGCTACCTCCACCCCTGGTGTCTCTGCCTTTTAAGACTTAGAGCAGCATACAAATGACTTAGTTGTATAGGGTAAGACCTTCCTCTTCAGAGACAAAAGTGGAAGGCCTCTGAGTACTGAACAACTCAAGAGTGGTCAGAGAAAGGCAAAAAGATCATGGTTGTGCTGGCACCATTAGAGGAAATGGGGAACACTCAACAATCACAAGCAGTTTCTACTTTGTTTTCAGGAAGAATACTGTTATGATTTTTCCTGATGTATGTGAAATCAGTTGCCACAGCAATGACTGATGTTTGTTGAAAATTGCTGACAACAATGCATGGGTCTTAGGAATGAAACGTCTTGCGTGTTAATCATGCTTCTGGGGTTGGTAGTAATGAATCCAGTTCCACCATATTAGCGCCTGTAGCATGTACACTTTCCACCACATTTCT
Organism: Solenodon paradoxus; assembly: GCA_004363575.1. Classification (NCBI taxonomy): domain Eukaryota; kingdom Metazoa; phylum Chordata; class Mammalia; order Eulipotyphla; family Solenodontidae; genus Solenodon; species Solenodon paradoxus. Next base: position 804,105 of record RJWH01000136.1, read on the forward strand.
TCCTGCCCAGAAATTTAGGGCAAGACAGGTCTTTGTTCAAGATAGACATACTGACAATGACCTTAGGGACATGGCTCAACTGTGACCACAACCAGGGAAGAGATGATAGTGAGGAAGACAAGGCAGGAGTTTGGAACCCAGGTTTGAATCATTGGTTAATCTTTGAGTAGATCTGGTATTTCATATACATCTATAGGCATCACAAAGAAGCTGGGGAATACATTAGTTTTTTGTTGTTGTTCAAGTTAAAGCAACCTTAAGAAACACTTCCACTTTTCTCTTTAGAGTCAATATCTCTGAGGTGGGGACACATTTCCTGGTTCCAGATTCCTTCTTCATTGCCATACTGGCCCTTTTTCTCTTCTCAGACTCCTGCTTGTATTTATAGCAGCTAATCCCACTTGTGCAGTGTTTTTGGTGTGGCTGGTCCCTTGTCATTCAGACCTCAGCCTAATAATCATCTCCTGACTTCCTTGAGGACTCAATCTATAAGTGGTCACTTTGATTCTCTTTCACTATCCGATATTTTCATATTACTTTGCTTGTGGTGCCTGCCCTTCACATGCCCTCATGACCATCTTGGAGGCAAATTCATGGAGGCAGAGACCTTGTCACCATTTCAACCCTTAGAACAATGCCTGGCCCACATGCTCAACAAATATACCTAAAATTAATGAACTATTCCTAGTGACTGCCATTCTTTAAGCCTGGCCAGCTTCCCTACACATCAGTGCCTTTACACTTGCAGGATCCCTTGCCTGGAATGCCCTTTCCCTCCACTCACCGCCCCCCTCACCCCCCCACATTTTCTACAGCCTCCTGATTAGCTTGTCAAACTTCATCTTGTGCTGTCCAGAATGCAGGACAAGACAGGTCTTCTAACTTTAATGTTATTGCTATTATTATGATTATTTTAAACTAAATACAGTGACCTTATCAGAACTTGATCCTTTCTGGAGCTGGTGCTTCCCTAGGAACCCCCAAGAGAAATTTGTGAACACTGCTCCTCCTATGTGAAGACCTGGAAGTGTCAGTCCCAAGCATCCTCCAGTGGATGGAAATTTGAACTCACCTCCCAGCTCATGACAGAAATGAGGCCGTACCAGAGATGAAGCACAAAAGTCACTTTCAGTGAGCCATGGAATTCCTCTAGGAGATATTAGCAAGACATTTAACTAAAATGTTGAAAGAATAGTTTGGGAAACTCACAACTTGTAGACACTGTAGCTGTGACTCCTGTTAAATTTCTTTTCAACCTCTGATGTGATTCATCTTTCTTTCCTTACGTTGCTCCATATCACATAATCTCATAAAACGCAGTTCTGTTTAATGTTTCATTCATCTTTAATAGCCAGCATGTGATAATTACTGCACTCAATGTTCCTGGCTCGTCTTTGTTATTTTTATTTTGCCTTTGCTTTTTGGTGAAACAGTTCTCAAAATGAATTTTTCATGTCAGGTTTGAATTTTGATCAGTGGGACGTTTTTTGCTTTTTTGTTTGTTTCTCTTAGAAAAGAATAGGGACTGAAAAATTAAGAAAGAAATTTCAAAGTCATCTCTCCACTTCACAAATACTTTGCCCACATCTACCCATATAATGATAACCCAATTGCGGGCAGTGAAAATCAGTAGCCTAACCAGATACTAGTGGTATTGATTACCATTTCTCATTATTTTTCTTTAGTCCAGCTTATTTTTTTTTTAAGCCTCATATTTGACACCAGAGTATTAAGTAGTTGAAGAAAGACAGACACGAGTTACTGTGTAATTAGGTTCATATGTCACTGTGACAGGCAGTTGACTAAGTCTCCATGCTATTGCACAGTTAATCAGAAAAGCTGTTATTTATTCCATTTCTCTTAGTTCCTGAGAATCTCATTCTTTTTCTTTGGTAACACTAACCTGCTTGCCAGTGCTTATAGGAACTTCTAAATATCTAAGCCCCAAAATCTTTAAATTTCAAAGAAGTCACCACATACGACAACTTAATATATGTACTAGACAAGAGAGGCAATTTTTTTAAGTAAGACGTGCCAACGAATATTTTAGGGAATCCAGAGATTTGTATGACAGTTGAACAAATAATTGTAATTGAATTAGCCAGAAACAATAACAGTATGTTATTATATTATTCAAAATGATTTGTTGGTGCAAAGAATGTCTGAGCAGGAGTGGAAAAGACTTAGGCCTAATGCTGATTCTAGAGAGTGGAATTCACATCTGGGTGGAGTTAGCTTTTCATCAGGATTTAGGAACTATCTCATCCCTAGGCTTGGAAGAACAGAATACGACAGCAATATGAGGAAAAGACAGCATAACTGAATAGAAAATTTAGTTAAGGCTCTCCTGCAGTTTGCTAGTTTGAGTCCATTTTTTTAATGGAGCCTTAGTTGCCTCATCTGTAAAAGAGGGGTGGCAGTGATTCCTAAATCACAGAATGATTGCTGTGATCAAGTGAAATGATGAATATGTGTATTGATTAACTGTAGAGCAGCATGTAAATGTTTGTGTCCTCACCAAGGCTCTACAATGTGTATCATTCTAAGGAAAGTGTTACAAATGTCACAGGCGTCATCCCAAGTTGCACAAAGGCATCTTGGATTCAGCCTTTGAAAATCAAGGCCACTTTTGCCTTTGTGAAAGTTACTTGTGACAGTAGCTTTATGAGAAGCAGAGAAGCAGTGAAAGAATCTGAGTGAAATATTCTGTGGTCAGATAAGGAAATAGCTTCTGCATTCCCTCCTAAGGAATTACAGTGATCATATCAGTGTGCTGGGACTTGCAGACTGGGTGTCTGGGACCAAGACAGTGTGGTGGTCAGAGTCCTAGGTCTGTCCCTGAGCAAGTCACTCCACCTCTAGGCCTGCATTTTTCAACTTCAGATGAAAAAGTAAAACGAGTTGATAACAAAGGACTCTTTTAAGTGTCTGTGTAAGAGTCTGGGTCTTGTGTACTTGTTTTGTTTTGCTTTTACTTATTTTCATTATCAGCTTGCAAGTCCCCTCTTGAGCATTACATTTTTTTAAAATTTGATTTTGAAATCATCATAAGTTCACATGCACTTATAAGAAATACTAAAGAGAGATCCTGTATACCTCTAATGGAAGCATCGTGCAAAACTGTAATTTTTTTTGTAAAAATGTCCATTATTACGAAGTTCCCATTTGTTCCCCTTATATAGATAATCATACTCATTTCCGTCCTTTCTACCTATTCCTTAATTCTTGAAAACCACTAATCTGACTCCATTTCTGTAATTTTTACATTACAAGAATGTTATTCAATATATAACGTTTCATGTTTGGCTTTTTCCCTGGTCACTGAGCATAATTCTTTGGAGGTTGTTTCAGATCGTTGCTTGGATTAGTACTCCATTCTTTTTCACTGGTCGAATAGTATTCCATGGGTTGACTATATCTTTGTTTAGATATTTATTCATTGAAAGATAACAGTTTATTTTTAGTTTGGGGTTGTTATTAATAAGGCAACTATAAACATTTGTGTATAGATTTTTGTGTAAATATGCATCTTCCTTTTCTGGGATAAATGTCCAGGGTGCAATTGCTGGGCCATATAATGGTTGAATGTTCAGTTGTTTAAGTAACTGTCAGACTTTTCCATAGTAACTGTACTATTTTATATTTCCACAGACAATCTGTGAGTGATCTAGTCATTTTTTTAGAGCTGTACTGTAGGTGTGTAGTTGTATAGCATTGTGGTTTGGAGAGTAATGACATTACTCTAAGAGCTAATGATGCTGAATATCTTCTCATGTGCTTATTTTGCTTGGTCTGTCTTTGGTGAAATGTCTTTTCATGGATTTTGTCCATGTTTTAATTGATTTCGTTTGCTTCTTTTGCCGTTGAGCTTTTTGAAATTCTTTATATAGTCTGTAATAGTTCTTTGAGAATATATGGCTTGCAAATATTTTCTTCTACTCTGTAATTTAATTTTATATCCTTCATGCCTTTTTCAAGAGGTGAAGTTTAAAAATTTTGATGAAGTGCAATTTCCTTATTTTTCCTCTATATATTGTGCTTTTGGTATTGATGCAGGGGGAAGGGAGCTGAGACATGCCGATGAGACTTTGGGTTCTCCAGAAAGAATTTGTGGAGAGAGTTATTGGCCAGGAACACACAACAAGTTTATTAAAAACAGAAATAACTGGTTGAGGTGCCCTAAGGGGCTGGAAAGGTTACATCAGGAGAATACACACGTGTGCATGTGCAGGACCTAAGCTGCCTGCCTTTCACACACAGGCAAGATGCATTCTGTGTGTATATATATATATATATATATATATATATATATATATATATATATATATATATATATGAGGGTTAGGGATTTTGGGTGTTTCCAGGTTACCTGGAGAAAAATGGCACGAGCATCTAGGGGTGTGTCCTAGATGCAGGTTACTAAGATGAGATCCCTACTGGGGTCTCTTTCAGGTTTTGCCAGTTAGTGCACTATTCATACATCTGCATACTGCTCTATAGATTCCAAGCTATGCTGTTCCCACATCAGTATCAAATCTAAGAACTCTTTGCCTAACTGGAAATTCTAAAGATGTTCTTTTATTTTTTTCCTGTTTTATGTTTTCTATTTAAAGATGTGGTCCATTTTGAGTTAACTTTTATGTAAGGTGTGAGAATTGCCTATAGATATCCAGTTACTCTAGCACCATTTTTGAAAATACTGTCTTCTCCATTGAATGACCTTTGCACCCTTGTTAAAAATAAGTTTGACATCTTTATGTAGGTCTAATTCTGGGTTCTTTATTCTGAATTTCTGACATAATCTTGATTACTATAGTTATAAAATATGGTTCAAAATAGGAAAAAAACTTCTTTTTCTGATATTATGCTTTTTCAAAGTTATTTTAACTACTTCAGTTCCTTGATTTTCCAGGTAAAATTTAAAATTGTCATGCTTGTATTTACAAAATATCTTGCTGGGACCTTGGCCACCATTGTATTAATCCTGCATTTTAATTTAGGGAGAATTTATACTTTGTGAGTCTTTCATTTTGTAAACAAAGAATTTATTTTCATTTAATTGAGATCTCTCATTTCATCATCATGTAGTTTTCAGCATAAAATTCCTAGAAGTATGTTAGATTTATACCAAAGTATTTCATTCTTAGAAACATTTTAAGTGGCATTATTTAAATTTTTTTTTATGTTTATGTGTTCATTGTTAGTATGTAGACATACAGTTAATTTTTATATGTTTGTTTTATATTTTGCTACTATGATGAACTCACTTAGTTCTAAGAGTTTTTTGTAGTTTCCTGTGATGTTCTACATAGATAATCATGTCATCTCAAAATACAGATAGTTTCATTTCTCCCTTTCTGAACTTCATGCTTTGTATTTCCATTTCATACCTTACTGTACTTGCTGGAATTTCCAGTGCTATGCTGAATAAAAGTAGTAGAAGTAAGCATCTTTGCATAATTTCTAATTATAGAAGAAATCACTTGATCTTTCATCACTATGTATAAAGTTAGTAGCATGTTTTTTAAGGTGCTCTTTGTCAAATTTGAGAAATTTCCTCTCATTTTTCTGAGAGTATTTTATTTTTATCATAAATGGATAATCAGTATTATCACAAGCTTTTTCTACACCATTTGATAGAGTCGTGCTTTTTTTTTTTTTCTTTTAGTCTATTAATATGGTGAATTATAGTGATTTTCCAAATATTGAACCAGCCTTGAATTCCTGGATTAGTCTTACTTGGTCATGGTGTATAATTCTTTTTTTATAATGCAGAATCATTTTTGCTAATATTTTGTTAAGTATTTTTCTGTCTATATTAGGGGTGTTCTATATTTTTTATACTGTTTTAGTTTTGATATCAAGATAATAGTAACTTCATAAATTGAATTTGGGTGCTTTCTTTCTCCTCTATTTACTGGAAGAGTTTATATAGAACTGGTGTTTATTGTCTTTAAACATGTGGTAGCATTATCCAAAAAGAACTATCTAGGCCTAGAGATTTACTTCATTCGAGTTTTATTAAAGTTCTGAATTTGTTTTCCTTAATAGGAATAGGGCAACTCAAACTATTTTATTTCATATTGGGTAAATTGTGATAGTTTGTATATGGTTTTTCTTTTTTAAAAATTATTAATTTAAAAATTATTGATTGTATAAAGTTGTCAAATTTAATTATGTAGAATTGTTATTGGTATTTATATTTTGAATTCTGCAGTCTGTAGTGATATCCTGTTTCATTCCTAGTATTGGTAATTTTCTCTTTTCTCTTTATTTGTCATTCTAACTAAACATTTGCAATTGTTTGCAAAGACTAGCTCTTTGTTTCATTATTTTCTCTAGTCTTTTCCTATTTTAATTGTTATTGGTTTCTGCTCTTATATTTACTATTCCCTTCTGCTTTCTTTGTGCTTATTTTTCTTTCTTTGTAAGCTCTTGAGGAAGGAGCTTAGATAATCGATTGAGATTTTCCCTCTTTTCTAATGTATGAATTTAGTACTGTAAAATTTCCTATCAGCACTGATTTAACCATGTCCCTCAAATGTTCATGTTGTAATTTCATTTTCATTTAGTTCAGTAGATGTTTAAAACATTTCCCTTGAGACATTTTATTTTCCTTGAGACTTCAATTTTGACCCATAGATTAATCAGTAGTTTGTTATTATTGAAAAAATGCTCAGAATTTTACTGTTATTTCTGTTATGATTTGTAGTTTGATTACGTTGTGATTGGAGAACACAATTGTATGATTTCACATTAGTGAGTTTTGTTTATAATATAGGAGTTGATCTATCTTGGTATATATCGTATGCATCTGCGTAAATAATGTTTTCTGCAACTTGCAAGTGGAATATTCTAAAACAGATCAGATTGGTGTTGAGTTTTTCCATCCCCTTGCTAAGTTTCTGTTGAAGATCAATTTCAATTAGTTTTTGAAAGATAGTTATTGAATTGTCTGTAATTTTAAGTTTTTTGTTTTTCCTTTCAGTTGCATCAGTTTTTGCTTCACATATTTCACAGCCCAGATATTTGGAGCATATTTGTTTAAAATTGCTATGTCTTCTTGGTGGAGTGACTCTGTTATCATTATGTAATATCTCTTTCTGTTTCTATTTATTTTATTGTCTCTGAAGTCACTTTATCTGATATTAATATAACTATTCCTACTTTCCTTTGATTAATGTTTTCATGGTATAGCGTCTTCCATCCTCTTACTTTCAGTCTTCCTGTATATTTGAAATGAGTTTCTTGTAGACACAATATAATTGAGTGATGCTTTTAAATTCACTCAGCATTCTCCATCTTTTAATTGGTATATTTAGACCATTTGCATTTAATACAGTTATTTATATGTTAGGGCTCAAGTCTGCTGTTTTAAATTTTGTCATTGTTCTTTCTGTATCTTTATAATGCTACTTTACTTTTTTTTCTTCTAGTAAGTTACCTGAAAATCTTTAGAATTCCATTTTGATTACTCTATAGTGTTTTCGAGAGTGTCCCTTTATATAGCTTTTTAAAAGTGATTACTCTGCTATCTGTAACATATGACATTAAACTTATAACTACTCTGTTCTCATTTTACCAACTCAGGTATAGTATAGAAACTTCACATCCCTCCATTTATATAACAGAGTGTCTTAGTATGTCATCTGCATATATTTAGAATAAGATCAAATAGCTTTATAATTTTTGCTTCACCATCAAACATAATTTGGAAAATCAAGAGTAAGAGAAAATCCATTACACTTTCATGTATTTTTGCTTACTGTGTTCTTTCTTCTTTCCTGATGTTTCATGATTTATTTTTCCTTTTTGTCCTCTAACTACTCTTTCAGAATAGGTCTGTTACTACACCTTCTTTAAATGTTCCCTCCTCTGAAAATGTCATCTCCCCATTCATTCCTAAGGATATGTTTTCTAGGTGTAAGATTCTGGGTTAGAATTTCTTTTCTTTCAGTACTTTAAAAATATTGCTTCCATTTCCATATTTTCCTGATGATAAATCTACTGTTGTTTGAATTTTTTTTCCCCTATAAGTAAAATACTGCTTCTCTTTTGCAGTTTCAGAATGTCTTCTTTGTATTAAGTTTTCAGATATTTAATTATGTTGTGTCTTGCCATGGATTCTTGGGCTTTATCCTGTACAGGGTTCACTCAGCTTGTAAATCTGTTGGTTTATGTCTCTTGCCAAATTTGGGAAATTTTCAAGACATTTTTCCGAGTATTTATTTCAGTCTCTTCCTCTTTCTTCTCTTTCCAGGATCTGGTGACATGATGATATTTTCCTTTGATCCCTGAGTCTCTATTCATTGTCTTTTTAATTTATTTTCTCTCTCAGGCAGTTTGGGTAGTTTCTACTATTCTCTCTTCTTTTCATTGAATCTTTCCTCTGTTCCTTCCATTTTCTGTTGAGTTCTTCGAATAAACTTCTTGTTTTAGGTACTGTATTTTTAGTTGTAAATTTCCATTTAATTCTTTCAGTCATCTATTTCTTTACTAAGACTCTGTTTTCTGAGGCTTTCTATTTTTTTCATTGGTCTGAAACATTTGTAATTGCACACTGAAAAAATTTATCATGATTGCTTTAAAACCTTTGTCAGATAATCATAAATTCTTTATATTCATGAAATTGGCAACTATTGATTATCATTTTTCATTGGGTTTGAGATTATTTTACTTTCTAGATATGACAAATGATTTTGATTAAAACTGGGATATTTTCATGATTACTTTATGAGATTGCAGATCTTACTGAAACCTGTATCAAGATGAATTTCTCTGACAGGTGTTTGGCAGGGAGGGGTAGGCATCACTCTATTACTGCTTAGGTGGAGGCAAAAGTGCAAGTCCATCCAGCCTCCATAGACATTTGAAGAGTATAATGATGGCTCATTAAAATCATTGCTCATTATTGAGCATTATTGCTGGGCACCAGTAGAAGTCTAACTCACCTTGACACTCCAGTGGAAGTGGCCTAGTAATTTGCTAAACAGAAGTGAAAGTGGTTCTCTGCTCAGTGTTTTCAGATACTACCCCAGTGGGGATGTTGGGGTATCTGTTTATAATCTCATGATGTTGGAAGTCTAGTCTCCCTACCTAGACTTTGCTGACAAGAATGGATTGGGACCAGAGATTTTTTTGTGTGTGGTGTTTGATGTGTGTATACATATATTTATGTATGTAAATGTAGATATAACAATAGATTTATAGAGGAGTCCTATACTTACAGTAGGTAATAAATACCTAGAGAATCAAATTAAAATGGATTGCACAGTGTTAACATGGTCCAGTATTTCTTTATAACATGTGCACATGATATAACAGACTGATTTCATGGGTAAATAAATACCCACAAAATCATAAACAGCTCATTCGCACTCTTTATAGGAATGCTTACATTTTGAGGGAAGGAGGCATTTCTTTTAGGACCTAAAACATTTGTCTGCATGCAGAATATTCAGATAATATTCTTTTTTCTTGTGGAAAATCACTGACTATTTAAGATTAATAAGCTCATACTAAGAATAATAAGGACTATAATCATTTCTTGAGCCAGTCCCTATTTTAGTGTCAAATCGGCTGTGGCAAAATTGTATCCTAAGGTTCTCTATGCACATTAATGAGTCTAGACATATTTCCTGTCTTTGAAATTTGATTTAAGAAATAATCTTAAATTTCTTTTCTTCTTCCCTTTTACTTTCTTACTTTTTCTTTTTCTCAATATTTGGTAATACTTGAATTTCTTGGAGAGTTTCAACTTTAACACAACTATGAATAATTCAAGCTTGATCTTACATACATTTCTTTTCAAGTTTAAAATCTGATGTCTTCTTTTCTGTTTATAAACTACAGGAGTTTTTGGTACAAGATAATGATTGAAAAGAAAGACTACTGAAAGAAGTACAGCATGTGATGTATAATTTATTTTGAACATAGGTGGAATTACATGTACCATGAGAATGTATTTGATATTTGAATTTTAATACTATTTGATCCCCGCTGAGTTTAGAGGAAAAGCCGCATTTGTTGGTATTCTATCAAGGACCGGTCATGATGCTGTCCCTTGAAATGTGTTGGCTCAGCTGTAATGATTGCTACTTTACCAATAAGAAAACTAGGCTTTCAGTAGGTTAAATAATCAGGAATTGACCCTAAGTCTTTCAGACCCTCAGTCTGAGCTCTTTCTAGGACACTTTCCCTATATCATGCTGAAAAATCCTCAAGCTAAACACCACAGAAATCAATTTAACCTCTTACATTCTAAAGAATACTTATTAAAGCTCATTTCCTAGGTTAGCACCAGCAATGAGATCCCTTCTGTTCATCATCTGTCTATTTATTGTATTTCTTCCTTCTAGTTCCAAAGTCCAGCAGAGGTAACCTGAAGAGATGGGGTAGTGGGTGTGCAGGGTAAGAGGGAGATGGGGGAGTAAACCAGAAATCTGTGTTGAGTATCTGTGAGTCATTTGTTGTGATCACTAGACATATGGCCATGAATGGATAGACCTGGTTGAAAGGTCTTTGTTGGACTGGCTGATTTGATTTTTAATTCAATTTACAAAGTCCCATCCTTAGTCCTATTTTTAATTAATAGATGGTTCCATCCTGTCTTAAGTTCATGACTTGGTCAGAAAAGCCTTGGTTTACATGAGCCAGTTCCCCATAAATTTCTGTCACTGATACTATCATTAAACATATGAAATGAATGGTATGTTGGGATTCTGTTTTGTTAGAATAAATTTTCATTCATTTCAGTGTCTTGTCAATAGCAGGCAGAGGAGTGGTGCTCTTGTTTCCTCATCTGCTTTTTTATTTTTGCTACACTTCTTCAAGCTTTAAAGAAACATTCTTCATAAACAAACAAAGCCACAGGAATTATTCCAGTTCAAGAGAATAAACAGATTTCAAAGGCTCAAAAGGAGTCACCGTGGTTTGTCTAGCAGTTCCTTCATCACTGTATTCCACTAGCATGGTGGTGCTGCCATGTGGGAGGGTAAAGGCGTAGGTCTCCATTTCATGCTTGATATTTTAGACTGTTTTGCTATTCTCCTTTTACCTAAAACAAACAAACAAACCAAAACTACAATTGGGAAAAAAAAAAAATGAAGGTGCTCTGGATTGGATCTTTCTATTTCCAGAGCAGCAACATAAAACCTTTGAACCCTTCCTCTGCTGTTGGGTACCACAAGTATTTGGGAACAGAAGGTAAGGCATCCCTGCTCCATTTTCTTGGCTTCAGGTGAATCAGAAGGCTGTTCAGTGACCCAGTGAAATTGGCTGTGGAGATATTGCACACATTTTCGATTTACAAAAATTATTTTTAATGACTTTTGCCCAAACTGAATGATTTCCTCTGCTTTCCACTTTGGTTAGTAATGAAAATATATCTATAAAAATCAACTCCATTTATCTTTTGCATAGAAATTTCCAAAAGGTATTATATTCATGTGTTTTCAGTCAAAGCTGAGAAGATTAGATGGTAAAGGGTCACTGAAAACAAATGACATCAATAAAGCACACTTTGCTGAATATACTGTTCCTTGTACATACATGTTTGTGCTCATAGATGGTTAGTGCCGGCATATCCAGTACTGTCGATATTGTATGTATTGAAGGGTGGGGTAAATTGGTACTGTTAACCTGGATCTCCCCATGCAGCATCAGGATCTTGTCTTTATAGTTACCTGGTTTTCATCCAGTTTGTATGTGACCCCCAAAAGTTATGTGTGTGTTTTTTAAACCTGGGTATGTATGAAGATAACAAAGGAGTTTCTTAGGAGTGATAATTAAGGACCTTATACAATTTGCTGTTCACGTGTGCACCCAACAAACCACAAGAATGTGAAGTGGGTCTTGCTATTAAGTTGCCATTTCTGTCCCTCTAAGAATGTGACCACCCTTAGCCAGTGGTTCTCTGGTGCAGTCTGTGTCCTTTCTCTAATTATCTTGTCCCTACTTGGTCTGGTCTTCACTTTGTAAACTTTAAGGTCTTTCATGAGCTGGTGACACATAGCTCTTGGTGTTCGTTTCTTCACATTTAGGCCTTAAAGAGCCAAGTATTTAAAAGTCCTCTAGATAGGATAGGTGCTCTTCTGAGTGTGCAGACTACCAAAGGGAAGTTGAGAAGTCCTTTTGAAGGATGGAGCAACTTAACCCCTTGGAGGAGAAGTGAATATGAATGACTCGTTGTGGGCACATGACCTTCTCCCAAAGTGGTAACTCAGGCCATGACTGCTTAAGCAATTTGTGCCCAATTTATGTGCCTCTTGCTTCTGTCACACACCCCTACCTACCAAGAGGCTCCCAAACCTACATTTAACGTGAGAAACAAACTTTCACTGCTGCCCAGGCTTGGAAGTGAGCTCATTATACGAGCCTTGGAGATGTTTCCAATTCAACTACTTCTTCATAATATGGAGGGTGACCATTTCTCAGGGAAAGACTTCTGGATCTTTTATATTCCTGCAGATTTCCTAACAGCATTAGAGGAGACAGGGAAGTCACCTTCTCACCTCACTTCTGGTTAGTGTTTGTGTCGTCTGGTCTTGGTTAACTTCATAAGTGTCCTCTTTTATACTATAAAGTTGCAGTTTTGCTCCACCATGGTCTGTTTGGGTATAATTCCAAGTAGAATAGAATTACAGAAACACACATAGGAGAATGAGAAGGGTTTGTGAAGGTTGTTGAACATAGCCAAACCCTCATTGTGCAGGTAAGGAAACCATCAACCATGATATGGGTAGACATACTCTGGACTCAGAGTACATTATCTGTGCTTTATATTGTTCTCTCTGCTGTCATGGAATGGAAGCCATTGTAGGAGCCAGAAGCCACATGTCCCTTCAGGTCCCCTCAAGTCATCTGAGTTCCAGGTCTTCATGTAGCACAGCTGGTTTTCAGCATTACCGTCCTTAGACTTTGAAGAAAGAGGGTTTGAAGCTGTTATCAAATATCAAGTAACATGATGTCACCAGTGCCACCCCCGAAGAATTGTATAGAAGCAAGTTGATGAACCTATAGCCCAACTTCATAAATAAGAACAGTGAGGTGCCAAGAGGATGCGTTGTTAGGACCATATTTCAAATCTGGACAAATCAGAATGGGTGTTTTTGGCCCCTCAGCAGGCTGAGCTTGGGGCAACTCACCTGCCTCTGTTGCTCTCCATTAGAGACAGCCCTGGATTATTAAAAATGGGACAAATCGACAGCTGGAGAATATGAAAACAAACAATATTATCCTGTTTAAAATGGACATATGGTCAACCTGTGCCTTGTGAATTTAAGACCCTTTTTTTGACACTGATTCTCCCCATTATACCCAGAGACTTTAGGTCCTAGATAATCACAGAACACTGAGGATGAGAAGGCCTTGGTGACAATTAGAAAGCATCTTTTCTCTTGACAATAATTGTACTTTCATGAGAAACTAAAGCCAAGGATTATTTGACTTTTCGAAAACCTGGTTTGTTTCCCTTGGAATAAGGGTCAAACCCTGGTAAGGAAGCCAAAGGGAGCTGCACTGCTCTTAGTAACAGAGCTGTTAGAGATTCCACAGACAAATTATTTAAAGGAATAACCAGTGTTATCGATTACAGTTCTGAATAAATATAATGCAAATATAAGTATTTTATTTCACTCATAAATAATTAACTTTAGATTACCTAAATACTAAAAAGGTTGAAGCAAGCCTCATAGTACAGATTAGTGCAATTTTCTTCTTTTTACCAGTTTCTAGGTGAGAATTCTTGGGTCATGATCAGAAGACATTCACATGCAACCCAAAGTCTACATTCCTCTAACCCTTGCTTTGGGAGGCTCTAATGAGATTGATGTTCTCATATAGATAAATCCCGAGGAAATGAAATTCCATGAACTAATCTAGTCTTGGTTTCACTAGGGATAAAGAATGCATCTTAACAAAATAAGGAAGGAACGTTTATTTTTCAGGAAGCTGGAACCATATGTTCCCACATGCTGCCTTGCTCTAAAACTCAGGGAAAGGTTTAGACTACTTCTTAAAAAAAAAAAAATACACACTGATTGTTATTTCTTAAAACAGAACAACAAACCTTTCAAAATAGTAGATGTTACCAGAACAATAATAAATCATGACACAAGTGCCCATCTTAAGAAACAGAGCTAGTTACGTCTTGCACAACTGACAGCCATGTGCTCAGGCATTTCTCCCATGATTGAAGACACATTCCGACAGTTATAAACATCCATCACAGATTCAAGTATGCATCTCAGGATTCCAGAACCACAGTCTGTCAGTTGTTGACCATTAGTGAAACAGTATTACTGAGCTCTCTGCAAGATCCCTGAGTTGCACGATACAGCTGAAATAATGCTCAGTGTAAGAAAGTACCTGGGGTGAAATAACCCTTCAGGAAGCCTAATATAGAGGAAATGAAATGTGCCAGTTAAACCCCAAACTGCTTTCCTGAAGTATGGTCAAATCATATGTGACATGCAATGGTCTTTCCGTGCCAATGGAATAATAGCTCATTTCCCCTGCACATCCCATACTCTCCTTTCTCTTACATTTTAAGTTGAAGTGTACATTGTTGGTCATTCCAAGTGCATGAACTTGTGATAGATTAAAAGCATCTATTTTCCCTAGAAACTGCTGAAAATACAGTTGGCCCAAAAGGCAAAAAGTTGCTCCACTCTTAGAGCTCACCAGTTCTTCATTTTTCAGTACCAGAGAATTTCCAAATTGGAATTTACCTGGGCCTTTTCCATCTTCCACTGTCTTTTTGTAGCTTCATTCCTCCCTAACATGACCAACAGATCTCCACTGGGGTCAGAAGTGGAAAGGGAAAAAGGCTAATACTTTATACTAAGAGAAAACTGAAAGTCCTTGCTTCTGGAAGACAGAGATCTTCTCGACTCTGAACTAACAGAGCCTCTTCAGTCATCGCCACCTCCTTCACCCTTACTTGAGGATTCAGCCAAGAATGGAGTCTGTTATAGGTTGGGTTAGTTGCAAGCAAACTGTGGAACGGATAAAAATTAATTTCCCAAGTACTCCAACACCATCTTCCTGATCCATCTGCCCCAGGCTGGAGCAGGTTTCTGTTCCTTCCAAGCACTCAGCATCATCAGCCTGAATTTTAAAACTCTATGTAACTAACAACTAGTAATGGCACAAAGTTCTGCACCAAAGCACCTGCATTTTAACCAGGATTGAAACTGAAGCAAACAACCTGCCAGGAAGACTTGAAGTTTCAGATAAAGGTAGAGTCATGTGTGTATCCCTAAGGTCTGAGCCTTACGTGAAATTTAGTATGTATTTGCTGAATGGATGAATAAATCAGTGCATGGCAGTACATAGGATGGCAGAGCATGGCTTGCCATTTGGGCTGGTTCGACAAGAAGGGACCCCAGCCAGCAGGAGCAGCCCATGCAGCCGCACAGAGCTGCCCTCCAGGTACAGAGGAGAAGTAGCCTTCGGAGGGAATTGCTCTTCAGGTCCCTTCACTGCCAGTCTCCAGCCCTGGTGGTCTCCACCCCACTGGACTTCAGTCAGTCAGCAGCATCTCATATTTGACCTGAGATCAGCAAGATGGAAAATGCCCTCAACTTGGGACTCGGTTGTTGTATTTGCCAGGGTGGCATTTCCAGTTTTGGTTTTTGTGTTTTTATTGGTTTGTTTGTTCAGTTTGGCTTTTTATAAACAGTGTCTGATACTGTTGATAAATGAGCCTGGTATACATGGGTGGCCCTGAAATTCTTGGCATTATTTGTACCTACTCTGTTGTCTTAAACTTGTAACAAGATCAGAGAGGTTTGGATATGTTTAAGTTAGGATTTAGAACTGGATGCTACATATAGATTGACTTTTAATTCCTTCTTTCTTTCATGTATTATTTAAGTCCGTGGACACTTCTTAGAATCTTTTATATAAACTCCTCTAAGTAGTGAGAAAAGAGGCAGCATGGAAAATGAGGTCGAAACTGTTGGCTTACAAATTTCAACCCCTCTCCCCACACTCCCCCTGCTAAGAATCCGGTAAAGATTTCGGATGTCTCAATCCATGTCTTCAGTTGACTTCAATGTCAGTTTTCTTTTTATTCTCGATATAATTGTTCACTTCTTTGAACTTCCTTGCAGACTCCACAGAGTGATACAGTTCAGTGTATAAGCTGACTTGTAGCTAACTTAGGGTTAACTTGCTCCTCTAACTTTTCCACGATTTAAATCTGCTTTTCCTATCTGTGAGATTTTGCTACAGTGAGCTGCATGTCTTTCCTGACACCAGCCCTATGCCAGGGCCTGCTGAATGGACTAAGCCACTTCTCTCAGAAGCTCCAGCACAGAGAGGCAACCTGGGTCAAAAGCCTTGTTATTTTCAAACATTAGAGAGGTCTCTACTGGTACAACTGGGGAATATGTGGATCCTGTGTTTTTAACCATAGAAGTGGGTGGAAAAGGAAATTGCTGCTACTTTCATCTTGACAATGGTTGCTTTTCTTGGATAAAATAGCAACAATCCTCTAAAACTAGAAGTTATGACCCTTGTGATTGAAAATATGTACGGCAACTCTAATATTTTCAAATCTAGAATGAGGTGACAAAACCAACTTAATGACAGTGCTAAGACTGAAGATATGATTGCTGAAGGAGAGGCAGTAACAGGAGGAGCAGCACTCTGTCCAATGACTTGTGGTTCCCATGCTTTCGAGAAGTGCCTGTGAAGGAAAAATGTGGGAAGACAGGTCCTTTCCCCACCCCCTACCCCGCCAATAATCTAAAGAGTTGGGTCATAAACATTACTTGCATCCTTTGGTGGTATTTAAGATACTTGGACATATTTAATACCTGTAACTTTTCTATTGTTAGCAAGTGCTCTGATCTGGAGGGGATGTTGATGTGGAATCAAGTGTGAACATATATTTTTTGGCAGTGCCAAAGTCCTCTGCGTTTTGTTGTTTTTTTTTTATGGTGGGATGAATTGATATTCACACTCCTGGAATGAATGGGTCAATCTTTTAGTGTTTTGTCTCCAAGTTCCCACATTGAAAGAGAGAGGATTCTGTGCCTGCTTACTTGCCCCTGGTTAAATGGTTTTATCCTTTGTATTATATAGTTTTAACCTTCACAACTGACTTTAAAAGACTCCTATAAAGGAGTCTCCTATAAAGGAATAATGGATTAAAGGTAACATTTATAACAGTATAGGCTCCAAGAAAACCAAACAGACTAACAAGTAATTTCTTTTTTGTTACTCCTACCACAAATTACTATCTACCTCATTACAAGGATGCAAGGTAGAAACAGTGACAGTCTACTTTGATTTTCCTAGTAGTTGACCAGAAATTCAAAGTTCTTCAAATGTCACTGGGGCTATTATGTTAAGTTAAATATAACTTAATGTATTATACCCAAATACTGATTTACAATGATGCACACCTTTAACCTATATAATATTATAATGCTATATAATGTTAACTCAGTAAAAATTTTAAAAAGGAGATGAAGCAAATACATGAAACCATAAAGTCAAAGTAAGTGGATTGAAATATCACTGGAGAATATGGTATATATTTAATTGTTATGGTAAATCTCCTTCTAAGCTTATTTTGTGCCTTAAATATTAAGTATGATACTAGCTGGTAGGGATAGCCTATATGTTAACAAATATAGAAAAAAAAAATTTTTTTAAATGGAAGAAGTATGTTCAAAATGCTTGGAATCCCCTGCTCTAGGAGGTGACATCTACTTTGGTTGCTGTTCACGGGTTGGTGGCACGTTCAAAGGTAGGATGGTAATCCCTGAGGACAGGCCTGTCTGCAAAGTCTGAGGAAGGATAGAAACTGTTGCTAAGAAATAGAGAACTTGCAGGACTTACTGTAGAAACCAGGAAAATGGGAAATCTCCCTATCTTTCCAGAGATAACACAGAACAGAGGAAGGACCCAGGGAAAGTGGCACAAACTCGCCAAAGCAACACACTCTGTCTAGGAATTGGTTCTGAGACAAAGTGAACATTACCAACTCCTCTGTCCAGTTGGATGCACACTCTGCACTTCCATCCAGCCCTCTGTGTTGGCTTAGCATTCAGAGAACACAGACAGAGGTATATGATAGGTTTTGATTTGAACCCTTGACCTCTTATATTTAATCATCCTAGTATGGCCATTTTCAGCCAAGGCAACAAAATGAAACAAAAATTTCAGGTTCTCATCACTTTCAAAGATTTCTGGAAACAATAGGCCTATGAGCTCTTTCCCCGACCTCTTCATTCAGTTATGCAGGTTTGTTCTGCAGAAAGTTTCCCAAAAGGACTGAACTGCCCAGAGCAGGAACCTTCTCCAACTCACATTAAGGGCACCTATTCTGACCTACCATGAGTACAGTCTTGCCATGAATTTTGATAGAATACAACCAAAATCAGGAAAAAGGTTGTGACAGACAAAAATGCTAAGTCTAATGAATTTCTACTTCTTCATTCATTACCCACTGCCACTCTTTGGGAAACACTTCAGAGTCCTCATGTACCCTCACTAGCTAAGAAGGAGAAGAGTTAGTTATGATTCATGCTCGGGGGATGACAGATCACTCGCTGAAGGCTGAAGGCGGGTGCCACCTCCGTTTACAAAGCTGGTAGCAAAATCATCAACCCAAGCACCATCGAGCCAGAGTGACTCCATGGCCTCTGCCTCCATTGCTTTGTGCTCCGAGAGGCAGCTGGGAATGACCGGTTCCTCAGCAGGAGTAAACATGTGCTTTGAGTTTTCCAAAGGAGTAAGATGCATGCTGTGAGATAAATGCTGATAGCAAGCAGATGTGACGTGTGCTTTTCAAGAGGCACAGGGAGGGGGATCATGTGTTGGCATCTTCCACACTCTGAGATGATGGACTGACACTTAATGGGGTCTGGTCCCTTAACAAAAACTTTGGGTGGTGGGTGGCTCTCCTCCTTTCTTCCTTTCCATAAAAGGAATCTACATTTTAAGCCTTAAATGTAAACGTGTTCTGGCTCCAATTTGTCGACTGACTCTAATCGCCTTGCAACTTCTGTAAACTCTAGGTGAGTAATTTCCCCAAGTACAGTGCTCCCTTGGAATGCATGTGCTGTGAACTCAGATTAAACTTTTAACCTCGCATTTTTCTGGGAAGGATTATTATCCATGTTTTTAATCATTTTAAAAAAGCAGTCAAACTTTACAACATCTAGTACGCATCCTGTGGTTGAGTTGGGACACCTTTCAGGAGCCATTCCCTTGTGCTGCGTGTGTGGCTGTGTATGTGGACCCCTGTGGCCCCTAAGAGTGGAATGACAGCCTGTTGAGCTAGAACTGAAAGGACTAGGCCCCAGCACTCTTGTCTCTGTTTGACGCTCCCAAATGAATTGTTTGTAGACCCCTGAACCCTCCCAGCTCAGCTGCAGAAATCCTGGGTGTCTTTTTGCTGAAGCGCACCGAGTGACATACATAGCATGTTAGTCAGCAAAGCAGGAGGCCTGAGTTCTGCATTTCTACTGCATGCTTCCATGCGTGGCTTTCTTTCACCTCATCTTCCAGCAATTGGGTCAGCGGATTCCAAGTTTTCCCAGAGTATTTGGCAGAACCAGTCTCAGATGCTAAGCCTGAAAAGAACATCTCTTTGTAACCTCAGTCCCTGTCCCTGCTCCCATTAATCACTTGTTTAAACCTTTAAGTGAGTCTGTTAGTCCTTCTGTACAGGGTTTTTCTTCCTGAATTGACATCAACGAGTGAACAAGTGGATTGTTTGTTGTTGTTTTTCTCCCAGAGGTTTCTGGTTATTTGTACTTTGATTTTGTTAAGAGGCAGCTGGCATGCTATACTGAGAAGAACAGTGGGCTGGGAGTCGGGTGTTGTTTCTGCTGCCAACTCTTTGTGTGGCCTTGGGTGAGTCAGTGTATCTAGCCTCACTTGTCCATAATGTAAAATGGATGTGCTGAACTCAGTGGTCTTCCTGTTGAAACAGTCATCATTCCATTAACTTAACTGTAAGGTCTCAAGGAAAACAAATACCAAGCAAGAGGCAAAACTAGGGAACATTCAAGGTAAAACGCTACTGCTTACCACATACAACATTGCTCTTCAATATGCCCTTTTAGTGTTTTAATGCAACATTCTGCTATGAACACTGATTTTTATTTTTGTGTTCTTTTTTTATCATCCAATGGATATTTTATATTGTTAAACAAATAAACACTGTTCTGACACTGGAAGAACAAGGGAGGCTATGGTGGCATCATTCCTACTTCATTGTTTGGAAAACTGATTGAATAATTGGCTTTTGGTGTTAACTTTCCTCGGCCTGTTTCCACTTCTATGTCCCCAGTCCACCAGGTTGGCTCTCACCCACCTCTCTTGACCCCTCTCTGTCCTGTGGGACCAGGCAGACTCAAGTACACTTTTAACAGTTTCTGGCTTCATTTGGTTGCTGTTCAGGTATGAGACTCATTGATGGCACACAGCTAGAACTTGATCAAGTATCAAGTGCCTTAGGCACATGTTTTAGGGGAATAAAAGCATCACAGCATTCCTGTCTCCAGAAGGAATTTGAGGATCAGGGTCTGCTCTGAGGAAGGACTTGGTTTCCTAAACTCTAAGACACCATCTCCTCCACCTGTGCCTCCAGCAGCCATGCTCATGGCATGATGCCCATGCAAGTATCAAGGTGCATTTTGTTATCAGCATTAGAAACAAGTATGCCAAGGCTCTGTGTGCTGGTGCTG
The DNA here is from genome assembly GCA_004363575.1 of Solenodon paradoxus. Lineage (NCBI taxonomy): Eukaryota > Metazoa > Chordata > Mammalia > Eulipotyphla > Solenodontidae > Solenodon > Solenodon paradoxus. The sequence goes on from RJWH01000136.1 coordinate 824,816, forward strand.
GAATAGAAGTACGCATTTACATGTTAACTTCACAGACATTTGTTGAGTATCTGTTATTTACCTGGAACTGTGGTTAGACACCATCTTATACAAAGATAAATGCAAATGACATTACCTACAAGGAGTTGATGATCTAGCAAAAAATGCAGATGTATACATAGTCTACTGGAATAGAGTGTAAGTGCTATCCTGGTGGTAGAGATGAAAAGCTCTATAGGACAGAGACAGAAGCATGAGTTCTTCCAGGATTTCAGTTGGCTAAGAGATGTGCACAGAGCACTCCAGGCAGAGTTGCCTGCATAATCAGATGCAGAACAGCCTGACAGGGAATGGCCTAATCAGGGCATGAGGAAGGTCAATATGATTGGATCATGGATTCATGGTAGAGAATAGCGAAAGGCCAGGCTAGAAATGCAGTTTGGGATCTGGAACAGCCTTATGCAGGGCCAATGAGTTAACTACATATTTGTTCTCAAAAAGATCCAAAGGAGTTTACAGAAACATACAATGCATAATGAATAAAGTGAAGGAAACATAAAAGATGAAAAATAATATAAAAAGACCATAAATAAGTGAGTTGTTCACATATAGTTTATGTAGTTAGTTGTTAGAAGTGGGTTGGAAATCTGACTCTGCGTTTCCTGGATGCCAAGGGAAATGTGAACTTTGCTTTGCCCATGTGAAAAAAGCCAGTTTCTCAAGAGAAGTGGGCTTTTGTTGGAACTCAAAGCCAAGGGAAATTTCTCCATTGATTTTCATCAAAGGTTCAGTGTGGGGATACAGTGGAAATATTTTCAATAATATCCCTATACTAGCAATTTTTATAGGACTGTTTCTTGTAATATCCCTTAATGCAAGCCAATGGCATACTGCCAATGTGTAATTCAGTAAAAGCAGTACTACATAGGGTCAGAGCGATTCTGCCTCAGCCTTCTGCTTTTTGATGGTTTGACTTGATGCGCAAATGCAGTTTAGGGTATCTAGAGGAATAGAAGTTCCTCATATCTATTAGGCAGTCATCCATGAATATTGTTCCTTACAGCAGGCCCTTAAAAAATTTCAGACAATAGACATTGAACTTGAGCATCTCTTCATTGGCAAAGATCTCAAGATCAAAAAGAGTTTGAACTTTAGGTTATGTAATAAAGAAAATCTGTTTTGTCTTGTGGCTGTAGCATGCACCAAATAGCACTTAAATATGTGTAAATTTTGGCCAACATAAATAACAAGTCCTGCATATTTGTACATTATGCAATTTGTAAAATATATTCCCATCGTTCCAGCCAACATCTGATATTAATTGCATAAAAACTTTGATTGACTGGTATGAAAGTCTCCTCATACAAATGAGAAAACTAAGTCTCAGTCGGGTTGGCTTGAGTGTAGGGTGGTAGAATTGGAATTGTAAACCAGATCTTTTCATTTTAGCTCAGTCATTTTTCGATTCCTGGACTCATCTGATTTAGCCAAAGAAATAGTAAGAACCATGCTCTGTAGTCAACAGGTTAGAGGAACACCTGTTGTAAAAAAAAAGTTCCAAATAGTTATGAAGGGATCCCTGCAGTTAAGTCAGGAAAAATCTCAACTCCTTAGGCAGGAGTGCTGAGGTGACACATCTGTTTGTGGAAATGCAGGCACGCCCTAGTTCCTGGATCCAGTGGTATTCACTGGCCAGAGACAATCCACAGGTTTGCTCTTCCAGTCCTGTTTACCAAACATACAGAGTGTGTTGCCACATGTGAGTGGGTGGATGTGTATGTTTTCAGTGTAATGAAAGAGATTCACAGACGTAAAAACTTTCATCATACCTGTTGCTAGTCAGTGACCAACTTTTCCCAAAGGTACTTACTGCAAATATAAGGATGAACTTGAACTCCATATGTTGTAATAATTGCTTTTCTGAATACTTAAGTCAAAATAAACTGTTGACACCTCCTGCCTACTTTTCTTTGAGCATTGAAACATCTTTGGTGTCCTGTGGAGAGGTTGTGGATATAGACTTTTTTCTTGGTTGTTCCTAAAAATACAAAGGTAAAAGGTAAAGTTCAGGCATCCTTGCAACTATGGGCACAGTTCACTAAATTGTAAACAAGTGTACCCAAAGATCAGACTCCCTCCCTAAGTATTCTTGACTATAAGTATCCAATAAGAAGGCTTATAACCAAAGAACCACTGGTGCTCCAAAGAGGTGATCTCAATACAGCATTAAAATCCCCATTGATAGCCCAGGAGGGAATTCCAGATCTCACTTCAGTCAACATTGTTGTGGATGCATGAGAAACACATACTTTGATACAATTACTCGCCTAGGTAACCCATTCCCCCCACACCCCACCCCCGTGGATTAGGGTAAAATGCTCCAGAGCGTCTTTCCTGTTCTCTTCTCTGTTTGGACACAAACATTACCACTTGCCCCTTTCTCTTGGCACTTACACACACTCCTAAATGAGAGGATATATCATCTCCTAAGTCTCAGTTCGAAACACTGGGGCTTTATAGCAATTGGATTAAAAAGATAAAAGTAGCTACACACCAAAAAGCCTTCTCTCCAACCCCCCAAATTATTGTTATAGATGGAGTTCATGTTAAATCACTGGGAGCAGGGCTCTCTGACAGCCAAACCTGAGACTGGTTTGGAAAATCCATTGTTTAGAAAGGGCTTTGCAGTAAAAGTAGAAGTTTAGGTTAAAAAAAAAAGAGTAAAAGAAAAAGGAGGGGAACCAGTTCCTGTCAACACACAGCTTCCCACAGCCACCTGCAGTTACTGCCTGACAAACATGGGCTTGCTGCTGTGGGACAGTGTCTGTTCCACCAGTGTAGTAGGCAGTCTCGGAGGGTCACTGCTGCTAAACAGTGACAGGACATTAGAGCACTGCCTCCTTAACTCTTGGGGATCACAATGCATGCATCATGACCCATCCTGGTGGAGCAATGGTTAGGTCAATCACTTCCAAAGAAGTGCTGGCCACATACCCCTGGGTTTGAGTCCCAGATCTGGGAAGACACAACCAGAGTGAAAAACTAAATAGAAATAAAATTAAAATGCTTCTTCCTCTTCTTTCTTCCTGCCTGCCTGCCTGCTCATCTTTATTCCTGCCTGCACCTTTCCTTAAAAAAAATTGCATGCAACAAAGAGTTATTTCCTTTATTATTTTTCAGCACAAATGAGAATAATTTACTGAATGATCCCTAGTGCCTTGAAATAGTTCATGTAACATCCCCCCAAAAATCTGAATCCCAAAGAGTAACTTCTGCTTTGAAAGATTCTAATCCAAGTTTCTCATCTTGCCTTTTTATCAAAAATACCTTACAGGAGAGACAGGCCATCTCTGCCTCAGTAACAAAACAAAATCTGGGTATCAGGACTGGCGTCTCCTCCTAGACTTGGGGAGCACCTGAGGCCTGCTCTTGGGAAAGGCATATGGGATTAGGAGCACCTGGGCAAAGCACTTTCGGTCACTGGGAACTGCCTCGGGGTGAGATGGCCACCGGGGAAGTCTGTCTGGCCTTGTATTCACGTACGTTTATTTTTATTTGTTTTTAATGTTAAGGGGAAAAGCTCCACTAGGATCTTATCTTCAGTCATCAGAAAGCTGTAGATGAGGTTTGTGGATACCATGGCAGAAAATGAATTTGCATTTGTGGCCTGATATTTAAAAGTGATTTTGACCACAAATGAGATTTCCACATCCATTGGTCTGACTTGGAATTAGCAATTTTTCAGAAAGGCTGTGTCAAGTTTCCAACTCTGTTCCTCAGGCTTGAGTCGTGGGTGGCATGGGTGAGATTGATCCTCTCAGGGCAGTGAGTGGAGGAACCGTAGGGATGATGATTCTGAATCAGTGCAGAAGATCAGGGATGACCTTATTTGTGACCTTGTGGCTGGATCTAAGAAGCCCAAAAGGGACTTGCTGTTAAAGTATTTTGGAAAGCTTCCACTTTCCAGCAAAGTCCTTTCATTCAAAGTTGCTTCATTATAACTTTGATAAGAAAAAAAAAGTCCCAGTCATCATTGAACAAAAGGATATCATGGAGGACCTGCTTCTGTTTAAAGTTGCAGTTTCCAAGAACCTGTGGACAATAAAATTAAGTGAGGAAGTAATTTCACATACAGCACTGTCTTTTTTAAATTGTTACATAGTATTTTATAATGTAACTGTGTTTGTGATAGGATATGTATGCACACATACTTTTCAAATGTTCTTTCCTAGCTCAGTCTGAAATAGTTTCTTTGACAAAGTCGCATTGACTAAAGTCTATCAATTATAAATTCAGGTATATCCATAAGCGAGCACATCTTTTCAAATTGTTAATACGCTTGGGAAAGTTATGGTGAATTGATATACCTTCACACCAAGTTGTGAACTATGCAGCCAGGTTGTATTCTTTCTAGCACCTGGCTTACATACTTTTCAGGTAAATGGAGTGTTTGTTATAGAAGCAGCAGGTACTTAGCCCCAAGGAGAATTGTAAAAATTGGCACAGAATGAGCAACTTAAATAGCTGGCAGGCACTTCAGCACACTGGGACAGGGAAAAATGTTCAGAAGAAGGAAGAGCAGTGCAGAGAGGAAGGTGGGAGGACTCCAAAGAGAAACTTCTATGTTGAAAATGTAAATAAGCTGACTCTGCTTTGTAGGGAGAAGCTGTGTGCTCTCCCAAGGATTCCGTGACATGAAAGAAAGGGAGCAATGGTAGGAGAGAACATTATAAGTGTGTTGCATGACTAATGTGTCCTTTACAAGTGTCCTCGGGAATCGGATTTTGTGGCACAAGTTGACTATGATGTCACAGTAATTAGTTGGTCTCACATCATTGCAAGGAATACCTTCAGTCGTTTTCCTAACATCTCTGTTTAGTCCATTTCTGTGGCATCATGCTCTCAGACATGGGTGGCCATAAGTAGTTAATAAAATGACTCCAGAGTATTAAAGCTGTGGTTTACAAACTTCACCCGATATGTGTTTGACATTTGGGGAGACATGCACACAAAAGCTTTGAGTGAATCTCTTAGCAAAGAGGCTGGTGGACAATGCTAACTCCCACTTGGAAGCCATGTCATCATGCACAGTAATCATGGTGCCATGCTAATTAAGACTAATGGCCAAAGACCCATTGTTAGTGATCCAATTAGGTGGATTTAGTTATAGAGATTATACAGATAACTTATTAAAACGTCAATCTAGTTCAATTTTACAAGATTTTATTTAAATGAGGTGTTATTTGACTATAATAAAATAGTATAGTAAGTAGTTAGTTTACTGTGTCTTGCCGTTGTGGAAGCAGAGGGCTACTAACAACCTTAAAAATTAGCATGTAAGTTTGACTTTTTTCAAGAACTAATTATGTAGATGGCTGATTACCAAGTTCTTTTTTGTTCTTTTTCCCTCCTGCTGTCTAGTTAAGTACGTTTTACAGTTCACTAGTCACTTGATTAGAAGGTAGGAATGAAAGGTGTAACTCACATCTATCTTTCTAGTAGCAGGTCTGGGAAACTATTTTGTGAGAGCTACTGAAGCTATTGGCTAAAATAATAGACCTTTGTTTTCCCCCATGGATTAAATTTTCCTTTGATTCCCTAGATCACCAGCGTTGGAGAGAACTGATAATGGGCTGAAATGAATTCTTTTGGTAAGGCAAAAAATAAAGCCATCTGGATTCTGCTCTATATAACATTAGTTTTGTTACATGTAAGGGAAAACACTGATAAGCTCAGCAAGATAGTGAGACTTTTGAAAATTGCACGTGGTTTATACAGTGATCACGTTCATCAAAACAATTTTTGCTTAAGCCTGTCAACAAAGGTTCTGAATTGTCCTAAAACACATTATTTTTAAGGACTATGAAAATATACAGTCACAGATGGTTGTTTCTGAATCACTGGTGCTTTGAGAGATTGATCCATTCTCAAATATTATACAGGAAAACATCCCTGAAGGATTGCATGACAGTATAGAAGCTTTCAAACATTTCTTTAGTGGGATTTTCCTGGTGGAAATTTTATCATGAGGTTTAGACGGGAGCAGATGTTTCTGTCCTCTTGCCATTAAAGCTTGGAGTTAGGGGAGGATGAGAAAGAGTGGATGAGAGAATAAAGAAGAGTGAGGGAAAAGGTTAATATAAGAGTGTGGTTGCCTCCACTAAGTTTTTGCTTTTTCTAAGGCATTCCTCCTAGTCACTGCCATATGATCACTTCCTCGCTGTGTTCAGTCTAGAGCAGGACATACTTTATCCCCCTTAGAAAAAGAAATAACAAATAATTAAGGCCACAGCTCACAGCGACTCAAATTTATTGGCAATAAAAGGCAGCTGTGCTGACAACTCTACCAATTAATCTGCCAGAAGCAAGCATGTCAACGTGCTAGAAAACAGGACGGAAACATCCAGGGATCTGTATAAAGCAGAGACAACAGTCTTAAAAAGAACATTGTGCGGCGACATGGCACCCCACCCTTCCATGGATGAAGTAGAGTTCAGAATTTGCTGCCCAGCAAAACTCACTACGGAGAGAATCCCCCCCAGGCCTGAGTGAGCTGTGTATCTGGCCTCTTCTGGAAGCTCTGTGTCCCTAGAAAGTGCTGTGACTTTGGGCAAGTCATTTAACTCTCTGAGGCTCCACTTTGTGTCTGAAGAATGAGAGGTTATTCTCACAAAGCTAATCATAGTCTTACTCTGCCCAGTTCAGCGGTTGTTCTCCTTGGTATTTGACTGTGGAATTGAGAACTTACGTCCACACATAATCCTGCACATGGATGCTTATATCAGCTTTACTCATAATGGCAGATTTAGATGCAACTAAGATGTCCTTCACTAGGTGACTTGATAGATTTATTGTGGTGCATCCAATATAATAATATTTAACTCAAAAAAAGAAATGAGCCATGAAGCCATGAACAGACACAAGGAACCTTAAATGCTTATTTCTAAGTGAAAAAAGGCAATCTGAAAAGGCTATATAGTATGTGGTTCCCACTACATGACATTCTAGGAAAGGCAAGACTATGATGTCAGTGAAAAAATCAGTGATTTCTGTGGGTTGAGGAGATAAAGGTATGAATAAGTAGAAGGCTTTTAAGTCACTGAAATTACTCCATGCGATACCATGATTATGGATACATGTGATTAATATTTGACTAAACCCAGAGAATTTAGAATATTATGAGTGAGCCCTAATGTAAACTTAGGGCTTTGGGTGATAATCATGTGTCAAGTCGGTTCACCAACAATAGCAAACGTACCGTTCTAGTGGAGGATATAGCTAATGGGGAAGCTATGCATGTATCAGGAAGTATATGAGAAACCTTCCCCTCAATTTTCTTGCAAACCCAAACCTGCTCTAAAAAATTAAATATTATTTAAAACATTTAAGAGGTTAGATACTCTTCAGGTCTTTTATCAAAGTGCCTCTCCAACTTTACATAGGAACCACCTGGAGATCTTGCTAAAACACAACCTTTGGTTCAGTGGATCTGGTGAGAGACCTGAGGTTCCGGAGCTAACAAGCCTCCAAGTGCTGCCAATGCTGCAGGTGCAGAGACAGCACTTTGAATATTGAGGTCGTGGAGCGTTATCATTCTGGATTCCAAGCTGGCAGCAACCACATCCTAGTCTTCCAGTCAGAGCTGCATGCCCTTGTTTAGTTAAGTACCTTGCAGAGTTCTTACTCAATAATGTCAGATACATTGGATCTAGTTCATAGATTAAGTTCAAGAGACAGGGCCTTGGAAAATTTGCTACTTTAACTGCTTATAATTCCGCAGTTCCCTGAACAACCCTGGCACCATTCCTCAGGAGCAAGCCCGAGTTACCCTTCCACTCGCACTCCCAGTGATCCTAACTCTTTCCATAGTGGGCTTGTTCACCCTAACTCTATTTCCAGTGCACTCTGATCCAAACTGAGATCCAACTTGATCCAGAATAAGATCAACTTTAAAGGGCTTCTGATAAATGCCATTAGGAAGCAACTTACTCTCCCAAAGATTTTATTTTGTTGATTAAATCTCTCCTAATACACCCACTTTTACCCCACACATTGGCATATAAAGTTTTGTCCTCCAGTTCAACACCCTCTTTGTTCTGGTAACCATTACCAGCACTTGACTAACCATCTGTGGGAGCCCCTGCTTTTTCCTCTTGTGCACTGGTAATTAGTACTCTTAGGAATGGTTACAGAGGCCAGATTTTCATGATCTCTATAGAGAAACATTCATAAACTCAAGACAAAAATATGGCATGAAACTAAATTTCCTTTTCGTTGTCTTTTTTTTTTTAATCCCACCTTAAACCACTTGCTTAGAGTTGGATCTAATTAGAATACTTTAGAAATAAGGGCTTACTATGTTGACCATATAAAGAAGCAGATGCTGTTTTTTTAACCAGATCTTTTCTTAAAATGCACCAAAAGACAACACTATGTAATTTCGTGTGACTGTCAAGGGACAAAGGCAGCTCCAAGTATTTGACCTAGATAAACAGATCACCTTTCAATTCATCTGAAAATATAGGGATAATTAACTTGGACAACTATATAAACAGCAGGGGGCTTCTCTGCAGAGTGTCTGCCTTCTTAAATCAGCAGAGAACCTCCTTAGAGCTGCCCAACAAGGCGGTGGAGTTTAGCTGCTTTTATGGCTACATTTCAAATTGTTCTGATGAACTGTTTGGTATTGTGGTTTGTTCCTAAATGGCAGCCCAGTCAGGTTTATCCATTTGGTAAGGTTTATAATGGATTTGTTCTCCGAGTCAAACAGCTTTTTTCACATTGTGCAAAGTTGGTGATTTAGTCATTTTTAGTCATTGAGCCCCTGAAATCAAAGACACCTGGAGTCACAGAGTTACACAGGACCTGAAAGTTCATCCCACCTCATCTCTCGTCTGGTGCCTGATTTCTGTCTGTAATCTTTGCCTAGCAGGTCTTCACACTAGTTTGTACTCACAGCTGTAGGTTATATGTCCTTACAAGACCCCCTACTCTTTGAAGAATGTCCTTTTATAAGAAAATTCTTCCTGAGATTGAGCTGAAATCCATTTCTTTCTAGTTCCCACTATTGATAGAAATGCAGGGAAAAGAAACCACTATCTTTTTATACATTATAAAGCTTCAGATTTTTAAGTACTAGCTATATTCATTTCCATGTCCTTTGCCAATTGTCCTTATGTCAGAGATGAAATGCTTTGCTATCCTGGTCACTTCGAATGGGCTCCTACCATTCTTCAACCTTCCTCACATTTGTCATCCAGAACGGAACTGTCCTCCAGGTTTGAGTGGGACTAGCCATCAGAGCCATTATCAACCTTGGCTGTACACTGGGGTCACTTGGATGAAGCCTAGTCCCCACATTGTGAGATCCTTATCTGATTGATCTCGGGTGTGGTCTGAGCATCAAGATTTGTAAAAATATTTGGGTCTATCAAACATAGGTTGAGAATAATTATTCTAAAGTTTTTACTGAACAGGGCATTGCTTCCTACACATGTGTTGATTGTGGAGAGGGTAGGGAGGTGAGTAACGTGACGAGAAGCTACAGCCTGCTGTTGAATTGGTAGGTCTCTTCATAAACTGGAGCTCTTACTTATTTCTTGTTTTTTTAATATTCAACCTTGATTATTTTTTAAATTGATAAAAAATAAATATAATCATACTTAAGTTTCATAGCTGAGATAGCTGAGTTCATGTTTTAAGGTTTCATGCTTTATCATATTTCTAGTAGGTAGTGTTGGATTAGCTGTTTTATGTTATGAGGTGTGCAGGGAGTTGAAGTATGGAGAATGTATGTCTACTTTTGAACATTGGCTGCACTAGATCACTAACATTAAATGTGAAACTCAGATAAGCTCCTACATCTTTTTCCCTCATGCTGTTACTAAACCATTACCCTCATCTTCTATTTTGGCAATTCTGTTTTTTTTTAAATTAAGAATTCACCTTTAATACTGATAAAGTCTAGGTGAGAGATGTGACTCAGGTGTGCCACAGTAATGGACTCCAGTCCTGGATTCTAGAATCATCCAGACTTGTCCAAATGGTCTCAGATAGTATTGGAAATTCACAGACTCTCCCCATAAGGGAACTGTCTTAGAAGACAGCATAGAGATGAAGATCAGATTGTGTGTGTGTGTGTGTGTGTGTGTGTGTGTGTGTGTGTGTGTGCGCGCGCGTGCGCGCATGCCTGGTCTCTCTCCTCTCCCCTCCCCTCCTGGTCTCTCTCCTCTCCTTTCCCCTCCCCTCCTCTCCTCTCCTTTCCCCTCCTCACCTCTCCCCTCGCTGCCCCTCCCCTCCCCCCTCCTCTCTCCTCCCCTCCCCTCCTCTCCTCTCCTCTCTCTTCAGGAATAGCACTTTAAAGGGAGGAGAAAAGAGAGAACCACAGCACATTGGCCCAACATGTGCCACTTTTATTGTATGCTTTGTAAACATATGATCTAATTTAACCTGTACTATAGTCCTGTGATGTACATTAGTTATCCCCACATTACAGATGAGGAAAATAGGGCTCAGAGGGATGAAGTTCTAATAAAGGGGGTATTCGGATAGAAATGTTGGCAATGCTCTTTCCACCACACCATATGGCTTTTGTAAGGAAGACCCTTCGTCCCTACTGAATTTCACTGTATTGAGTTTGCTCCAGACTTCCCGTCTTTCCAAGTCTTACTGAATCCTAGTTCTTCATGCCTTGTATTTGCTAGGTTAGGAAAACCCACTTCCTTGTGGTGAGTTACAGAACACTTAGCAGACACCTCTTGCCTTTGAGCAATTTGCTATATAAAGTAGTAAGTCAGACTATACATGTGTGAAGCTAATAGATCCTTTATTCTTAACTCTGTGCATGAAAAGTTGAAAGAAAACAGGAATTTTTAACCTATACCTATAACCAGGTACTTCCTAACTTAGAAATAACTGGAAAGGTAGTTTTTGCAAGGCAAATGTTTCATAATTTAATGATAAAATTTGCCTTAGAAATATTTATCTTCTGGTCCTCTGCAATGCCTATTTAACCCGCAGTGTACCTGGTATGTGATCATGAAAATGCTACTCCAGTTCCATCAAGAGTGTATTACAGATTCTTATAGTAGCACATTCCTAATTCCTAGTAAGTTTTCTGATTCCCCTGTGGTGGACAGAGCTGGGGTTCTTTCTGTTTTTGTTTTAGGTGTCTAGAAGATCACAGACTCAGTGTGCTTGTTTAACATGTCCAAATAATGGGTATTGACATGCATAAATCCCGTCATTATTTTCCTGATGAGAGTTTCCCTGGTTTAATGGAACACAGACTATACACCAAGTTTCAGAACTGCAAAACACTCAAGATTTAGATATCCCTTGCTCCCCTGTCAGTTTTGTGCCTGAAAACTGAGGTTTTAAGAGTAGAATTATGTTTCATGGAAATGAGCTATTTCCCAAATACCTTCATACATAAATGCCAACTTCTATACTTTTCTGCATGTGCTTTAGAATTAAGAGTTCCCTTCCTGTACTTTCCTGGTTTGCTCTGAGTCTGGTTCCACTGGCTTTGTCATTTATTAAAGTTTTCAACTTCATCCCAGTACATTTGACATTCTGTGGCTCTTTGGGAAAGGTCTAATTAAAATGACAGCAATAAGAGCTGATTCTTTATGAGGAACCACTAGGCAGGGGCCAGTTGCCCAGGGTGTTGAAAGGGAATCTGGTGTGAGACTGCACAAGACCCTGCACCCACCACCCTCCCCGTGCCCTGGCTCGCTCTCTCTGCTCTACTCTTCTTTTTCCTGTAGGCACATGTGTTCTGCCTGAGTTGAAAGCTGAGGACAGTCTTTAAACACTTCAAAAGCCATTCATTCCAAACATGGTTTCTGATAGACCAATCGCTCCATTCCGTCGCTGCCATCCCATCCCTGGGGCCTTGCTCAGACACTGCCATCCTAGATGCCAGAGGTGATGACTGAGAGAGAGAGTGAGAATGAACGTGTATGCATGTAGACTTCAAATAAATGCTAATGAATAGTCAGCATAAGTTTGGGGGCATGTCCTGTGTGCTAGGCCCTGGTAACAAGAAGATGTAGCTCTGTTGGCTAGTATAGTGACATAATTGGTGCAATGCATTGTCATTCGGGTTCAGTGGAAGTTAAGGGGAGAGAGCCCTTCACAGAGGAGCTGGAGTTTGGGGGTAGGTTAGAGAGGGTAAGTAAATTTTGGTCAGCCAAACGAGGAAGACAAGTGTTTCAGATGGGCAGAAAGCATGTACAAGAGATATGTGTTCTCGGAATTCTGAGCTGTGGGGTGCAGGAAGAAGATAGGGGCCACTGGTAGGCAGAGTCCCATCATGAAGGGCTTAAGTGTTGTGCTATGGAGTTCATGTTTTATGCTCTAGCAGTGGGAAGCTGCTGACAGATTTTAGCCTGGGCAAAAGACATGACCAGATGTGTTGGGTATATCAAAGCTGAGGCATATCTGCTAAAAATAATCCACATCAGAGGGAAGTAGGTTTCTTTATCATTGGAAAAATAAATAAATGAAGCTCTTACCTCAGCTTTGGGTAGAAATCTTTGCTTTTTCTGCCGGAAATACAGCTGCATCTTCTCCTTTTTGGTTTCTGTGCTGGAGCTTTCTTAATCTGGTCTTGCAAGCAAAGCTACCAGATGACTCCAGCCCTACACAGCATCCCATGCTCACATGTCGGGCTTGATGAATGAACTCCTCCTGTGTGCATCTGACCTTTGCATCGCCACCTCCCCAGCTGTGCAACTCTGGACTCTGTCCATCCGCCTTGGAGATTCATGAACCCCCTTGGAACTGGACCACTTCTCTTAAATCACTTGTCAGAGAGACTGAGAGGCTGCTACTTAGTGGAACATTAGAAACACTTTCAGTATTTTGAACTTTGACCTGAATAAGTTGCCATTACTCTGAAGTTAGGTCTTTTCTCCTCTTTGTTCCTTTTCTTGTTTCCATTTTTTCTCTATTTCCTTCATTTTCCCCAAGTTTTTAGGTCGCATGGACCTTATTTGAAGTAAGTGAACCTCTGTTTTTTACAACTTTTCTAATGACGATCAAAGGTTGCAATAAAAGGATTGAACAACTCTTTCAGCTCTGTCTGCCAAGCACAGTGAACCCTGGGCTGGGAAGAATAAGTTGTTGAAAACCATCCTACGTATTTCCATCATATTCTGCTCAATCTTCACGCAGGGTTTTTTCTGGTGGTTTGGGTATAAGGTTCTTGAAGTTACTGGAGGAAGGAGAAAACTGGAAGAAAGAAGTAGAACTGCTAAAGAATGAAGGCACAGTGGTGGCAGAGGAGACCTGACAAATGAGGAAAGAAAGAAAGGTGAGGATTGTCAGGGCAGCAACGTAGGAGTGAAAAGAAGGGAAAATGAATTTGGAAGAAGTGCACAGTGTCACAAGGGTCTGAAAAGGATGCTGAGAAATAGGATTCTCTAGTATGTTCTTTGGCACTTAGAATCTCTCTGGAGACAGACTGCTTCACTGTCCAGGAGCTGCTTGTTGCAACTTGGACAATAATTACCAGGAAAGTAGTTGCAATGATCTCCATTGTAAGTTGCTGGAGAGAAGATCCTGGCCTCATTCTCTCTTTTGTTCAACCTCAGTCCTGCATCAGCTACACCCTTTGGGACTTGTTGGCTATCCTGTAGCAGGACCAGTGGCAACTGCAGCTGAGATTGGCTTCTCCGCACAGTCTCACAGGAGTGGAAGAATATTCTGCAGGCTCTGGCACCTGTCCTTGGAACTACTTTCCCCAAACAGTGGAACATTTTTAAATAGCCATCCATCTGTCTATTTCTAGAACAGTTTTTGGTTTGGATTCACAAATGGGGCATATAGTCCATTTTCTGCTGTCCCGTCAGCTCCATGTGGTCAGGCTACCATAGAGCAGGGTACACTTCAGGAAAAGTGCCAGCAGTGGAAGTCAACAGTGGAAAGTGTTGGCTGCTCTGGGATATTCTACCCACATGTACTTGCTGTGGTATTTTTAAAATGTCTGTCAAGTGATAGGCAGAGCTGATACCTGTCTGGGAAGAACCATGGTGTGTCCTCTCTGATCAATGTCAGTACACAGAGCATTTATTAAATACTTGAAATATCACCCCTTGTTATGGAGTTCAGGCTAAAGATTTTCACACTCACGCATTTTTGGTGGAGCTGGGATTTGGGATTGGGGATACGGGGTATTTTAACCTGAATTAAGCCACAGGGCTCTAAGTGGGTAAGGAGTACAGGCCACACCTAAGCACTTTCCTGCCACCCCTCTCCTCTCCAGGCTCCAGCTCAAGAGTGAGGGCTGAAGTGTGCCCAGCTGGTAGCTCCCCTTTGAGTTGCACTACCTGTTGGCTTTCCTAAGTCTCTTTGGAAGGCAAGTGCTCCAAGTTCAAGCTCTGAGTAGACAAAGGATTAAAGGCTTTTGAAATTAAAAAAAAAAAAAAAAATGGGTCTCCAAAGCTGCCAGTTGTGGCCAAGGATTCCCTCCACTCTCACTTAAGTCCAAAGCTCAACCCAGCACATACCTTCCAAACTCTTTGGAAAGCTCTTTTCTTTGTGCAGGAAAGACTGTGCTGTCTTCGGTCTTAGACTTGAATGCTGAGCAGCACGCTTTGTTGGCAGAAGGATGGAGGTGGCTTCTGTGCCGACTGGGGCACTGCTGAATACAGAGGTACAGCCATTACTGGGATACTCCAGCAAGTGGATCCAGGCTAGCTGGGGGACCAGTTCTAATCCCTCTGGGTTCTTTATGACTTTGGTCACCAGCCCAACTGAGGGCATCACACCTCTCGGTTCACATGTGCAAAATGCACCGTGTGCCGGTTGCTCTTCTGCCATCTGGAAATCATTGACATTGAAAGACCTTCAGCCACTTGCTGGGCAATCAGGGTTACGGGCTGCTTAGCCCAGCCCAGCCCAGGGCCTTGGAGTCAGGAGCCTTTTACTTCCTGTAGGATTTCCAGTTTAAACCCAGTGAAGTTCTACCCTCCAGGCCACCCTCAGGCCCCCTTCACTGCCTTCCCTCCCCGCTGCCCCTTTTAGGTCTCCAGAGCAATGGCACTTGCAGAGGTGGGCCCTAACACTTCTTCTTGTTCCATGTCTTGCCCACAGTGAAGGTTTGAAAGGAAGGAGGTGTGTATAAATTACTGGGAAAAGAGCTGCACTTTGCATTCTCTGCTGTGCATTTTGTAAAAAGGGTGGTCTCAGGACCTCTAGCCCTCAGAAGAAATCGGGACTCAAGCCTCTGGTTATGCAAAGTCACAGCAATAATTGCATGGTAATAGTAACTGTTGCAGGCCCTGACAGTGTCCTAGGAGCTGTATTTATGTTATTTTAATCCTTAGAATAAACTTGAGATGAGGACACTGAGTCTCAGGGGTTAAGCCGCTTTCCAGTGAAGGAAAAACTGGATTCGAACTGCAGTCTTAGTGATTCCAAAGCACATACTCTTTCGGCTCTGCAAGCTCAGGCCCCCATTTAGGCCTCCGTGGAGTAGAAGGCCCAGGAGGACAGAGAGGCCAAGGAGGCGCAAACATCTGCAGTTCACACTAGATAGTCCAGTCATGGGTTTTTTTAAGGAAGCAAAATGATCTTTTGAAAGGAAACTCACGCAGTCTGTCAGATTCTTGCCAGCTCTACTACGGTACAACCTGCCAAAAACAGCCAAACCTTGTTTTGGGTATGAAAGCAGCTGTTATAATAAACTCCTCTGCTCTACCTCTTTTTCCTGTTATGGTGGAATGACTGTTTAAAGTAAATGTCTCCAATACATGGATTTTCTGGGGTCATGAAAACATTTTTTTTAATTGGCAGACACTCACATTTTTTGGTGAAGTTAGGAAGTAAACAGAATGCCACATGCCATTTCAGATTCATGCACTATAAAGATCTCTGGATTCTGTAGAGTTTCTTCCTTACCTCCAACCCTTGAGGCTAGAACCTTCTCAGGTTTTGCGCTTGTTCCAGGATGAATGAATTTCTGCCTCTCTTATCTCCTGATTTGCAAAGCAGAGCAAGGGGAATGAGTGCTTGGAACAGCTGATCAGGCTTTGGAACCTGGTTCTACCAAGCACTGATGTATAAATGCAGCATTTAAGTTACTCTGAGCCTCAGTCTCCTATATTTGTAAAATGGGTACAATAATAACTGTTCATTAGGTCTGTCATGACATTTACAACAAATAAAAAGAATAGCAAACATTTGAATATTCTTAATGCTTTGAGGTGTTTTACATATAATTAACGCATTTACTCTTCTCAGCAACCCTGTGAGATGTAGGCACCAAGCTTAGTCATGTTCTGAATAACCCCTGGAGATAGAGCAGTGAGTACAACTAGTGGAAATCTCTACCTGGAGGAAACTTACATTCTTGTTGGGGGAGGCCTGAAAATAAGTAAAACAGTATCTTAAATGGTGATAAGTGCTATGGAGAAAAATAAAACAAGAATGGAAACTGGGAGGGAGGGAGAGGAGTTTGGAATTTGCAGAAGGTCAATCAGGTACACCTCTCTGACAAGGTGAAATTTGAGTAAAGACCTGAAAAAAGTAGAAGAGCCATGAAGGGTATTGGGATAGAGTCGCAGGCAGAGGAAACACTAAGTGCAAAGGCCCTGCGGCCACATATCTAGTGTGTTCAAGATACAGCAATGAGGCCAGTGTCACTGGAGTGGAAGGAATGAGAGGAGAGTAGATGAGGTCCGTGAAATCAGGGTTGCGGGTAACTGGGGTAGAGTGTCTTGCGGGCCTCAGCTTTGTCTCAGTGAGAGGAGAAACTACCAGAAGAGCTTGAACAGAGTGGGACATGATCAAGATAAGCCAGATGTGTAGAAAGGACACTTCTGATTC
Source organism: Solenodon paradoxus (assembly GCA_004363575.1). Taxonomy (NCBI): domain Eukaryota; kingdom Metazoa; phylum Chordata; class Mammalia; order Eulipotyphla; family Solenodontidae; genus Solenodon; species Solenodon paradoxus. The sequence goes on from RJWH01000136.1 coordinate 841,628, forward strand.
CTTCACTACAGCTGCTGTTTCTGCTGTTGGTTCCCACAAGGACAGTTGCCAATGTTTTGAGATTGTTTAAGTAGGACATTTCTTAACAGGACATCTGGACCTCCCCTGTCAACATTGTAGCTATTGATTTTTAACAGCAGATGAACTTCCCCAACTTTCCCTGTATCTGAGTCCAGTCTCCTCCTCCTTCTAACTGATTCTATTCTTTGCTGCCTCTCCACATTGAATGATCTTCACTATGCTACTAAACTGGCTGCATATACAACTGTGGTCTATACCTACAATGCATAATATATGTATTGAATTAGTTATTGGTACCAAGGGTTCACAGATAAATATTGGATAAGGCAACCAAGAAAATCAGTGGGGAGGCAGGATGAAGGAAAAACTGTGTAAGAGAATCGCCCCATCAGTGGGGTAAGTGAAATGTGTCAGTGTGACAGACAACCAGAAAACTTACTAGCAACCATAAATTCTCATGGGAAAGGAATATATCTTCATATATCCTATGAGAGGCCAGACATCCCAAGTTCTGAGCCTCGGATCTATGGTAGCTTCTGGAACCCATGGATCTCCTGAAATCATTTACAAGACTCTGTGTGTGTGTGTGTGTGTGTATATGCGTGCACAATTATGTGAGCACATGTGTGTGGATGTGTGTGTGGGTGCACATGCATTTTTCTGAAGATAAGTTATAGTTTTTATATTGCTTGTTCTTTGAATACTTTTATCACAATTGCAGGCCATATTTGCAATGTTGGATATCCTAGTAAATAAACCTATATGCAATCCTATGAAAATGTTTGCATTTCAAAGAGGAGTTTAAAGGGAGATTTTAGTTCCCTAATATTAAGAATCTGTAGTATCTGTATTTGACAAATATTCCTATAGCATTCCCAAGATGGAAAGATAGATTATAAGGTGTGGAATGTATTTTTGAAGACACAAAGTGCACTGCCACTCAAGGTCTGCTTTGTCGCCTTGTTCAGTGACTAAATCACCAGGAACTCCCCCGCTGTATTACATCATTCTCATATGCTCCTCATTGCCTTTGAAACACCTCCAATTCTAGCCATGCTTTACAGACATGCATGCAAGCCAAACAGTTTAAAACAACAGTGTAGGCCTTAGGTATTTGGAAGCCCCATCCCCCTGGGTCCTTTGTGGAATAGGACCCACAATAGGTCCAAGCTGAGAAGTGGAACAAAAAGCACCTAAGAGGGAAGTGAGGTGACTTCTCTGCCAGACAATGATAGAACTATACATTCCTAGTATAGATGGCACCTACTGGCATCTTCTGGGACATGTATCACCTGGTTGGTGCTCACCTGCAGACGCGGTTTGGCAGGAACATCCGAATTCAGTGGGGGCACTAGTGTTCTACCACAGTAGTCCGTTATGCTCCTTTCAGAGAAGCCACGGGTTTTCTAGCTGCGACTTAGAGGAGTCAACCAAAGGATTTGTTGAGAATGACTGATCCCGTGCCCTGGAATGCAAACTCCACATAGTTTACGGTACATAATTATATGTGATAAACTATAAAGGACATACAGTGGTTTTTGATATCAGGTTCCAGTTCCTCCTCACTAAGGAACTGGTTAAAAAACAAACAAACAAAACCCTTCATCAGTGTGGCTAAGGAAATAGTTCTGGTCTTTTCAAATCCGTTTCCATATGTCTACTTTCTCCCATAGTTCAGTCTCACTGGAGATCTCTGCTTCTCATGGCAGGGAGAGACCATCCATAATCCCCCTGACATCACTGGGATGGGAAAAACGTGACGGTCAGAAGCATGACCAGCTCATAAGATCATGTCAGTGGTATACATTAAGAAAATAGAAGGCAGTTTGTTTGTTCTTCAGTTGCATAGAAATGTCACCTTTTTTTATCAAGATGGAAATTTAAGAGAAAAACTCTAGAAAAAGTGCCCTTGCTATAGCTTCAGTCTGTTTCCTGTCCAGACCCTGAACTGGACAGAGCGGTGGTGGTAGGCTCCCCCATCAAATGATACCATTCTATCTTTGTCCTGCGTGCAGGAGAGCTGTAGTCTGTGCTCATCTTTAGCTTAAATATACTATTAATGATGGCTGAGGTATATTAAGAGTTGTAAGAGTCTGAACAAAAAGTCAATTCAGTTTAGACATGCCAAGCCAGACGTGGTTAGGAAGGTTCCAAGTGGCCCCCAAGTAAACTGGGAGCAAGAATTCTATAAAGTTTGGAAGCAAAGAAAAATCATTGGATTGGCTGCAGCTTAAAACCCAGCTGGTTTTAAAACTGGCTGTCCTTATGATTGGTTATCCTTAGCGTTTTGATTTCGTCAGCTTGAGGCATCTAGGGGCTGAGTTTTGGGTTTTCTTAAGTAAGCCTCCAGGGCATTATAGCCACCACAGTCCAATGAACTTCTCATTTAATTACTTAATGCTGCCAGTATCTTACTGGGATTCTTTCTCTTTTGCTACAGAGATGTAACTTCTGTTTCATTTAAACACGGGAGGAAGCTTAAGGTTTGTGGCCAGAGACTTTTTCTTACTGGAAGATTAGACTTAAAATGGAACCCTGTTTATGAGGCATCAAAACACTTGCTGTGTCCTCTTGGCAGAAGGTAATGCGGGGTGTCCTCTGATTCACTAAAGCTCAACTTTGTGTGAACGCTACCCAGTGTTGGCAGGTAACACTGCAGACATGCCCCTGTAAAACAATATAGGTAGGAAATGCTATTTTGCACCAATTTCAAGGATTTGGATACTCTGCTGCTAGCTGTCGCTCAGGGACGTCAGGACCATGGCGTTTGACTCAGTAGAAATGAGACAGTGCACTAAACACAAAGTCAGCTTGTTCCCTCTCCATTTATTACCTGCTTTTTGTTTCATGAGGGTGGATGGAGGGAGAGGAGCTGAGATTGGGGAAGAACTCTGAAATATAACAGAAAAATGCTTTTCTTGCCTGGACTGCCCACCCTGAGTGAGGGATGTCGCCACAGCGCTCCCTTCTCGTTTGTTGGCACTAACAGATACTCCTGGCTCGAGAAAACTGGAGGACCCAGGTCTGCCCTGGAGTACTGGAAGCAGACTGGCCACTTGGGAGATGTGAACCCACACCTTTTAACAGCAGAGGCTAGTTTGGTGCCCTTTTTTTTTCTTTTTTTAACCTGACATATTTGCTTGATTTTGCCCTAAAGATCCAAGTAGTTTTACACGGTTATAGTGCAAATATTAACTCTAATGTGTTTCCCCTTCATTCTCTAGAAGCTGCTCTTTATCACTAACAGAAATAAAGTGTATTCTCTCTGTGTTCCAGGGAGCAAAACCCAGACATTCCACCTCAGGGTTTCCAAAATGTTAGGACTCAATGGACTTATGGTTCATTTCACAAGGATTGTTACTTACTTTTATTTCCCTGTTGCCACAGTTCTCCCCATTTCTTCTGTTCTGTCTACATAATCAAGTCATTCTCTTGTCCTAAAAATAAATAAATAATTATTATTATTATTATTTCTATCTGCTGCTCTCCTGTCCTTTCCATCCTACCCTAGGTCTGTACAGTAGGAACTTTTGGAAGAAGAAGCCCTCCCAGAGCCCCTGACTTTTCCAGCTCCACTTGGATAAACATTTCTCCTTCATCATTTGTGCTCAGTTGTGACGTGTGTCTGGGAAGTTAGCGGGAACAAAAGCAGACATATCTTTCCACCAAGCTCAAAGCCAGGAAGACTTTCTTCTATGCAGTAATCCTATGGACAAAATTTATTAAATATACAATCGCACTGTCATTTGGGGCTGTGTACACCCTAGTAAATTAGTGCTTCTAATTTTATAAGCTCTGTCATAACCACAGTTATAAGTGGGTTTTTTCCCTTTTACTAGAGTATATGTTCCTTTGCTTTACTGGGTGTTGTTTATTAGGTGTTGTTTCCCCTAAGTGCTGTATAAAGTGACAGATTGTTTCGGGGCAACCAGTAGGTTGTATTTACAGGTGCTTGGTTGTCTTTACTAGCTTTGCTGCTATAATACAACTGCTTTCCGGCAGGAAGGAACATTGCATAGTAGCTGGGGCTATTAAGTCCAGACTTCGTTTTTTATTCCGTATTTAGGAACAGACGTCTTGTGAATCACTGAATCCTGCTTTTTCAGTTCCTCCTCAGGGTTGTGCATTAATGTGAAAATAATGAAATAGTGCTGAGAGCACAATCCTCATACATCCCAAGGACCTGGGGTCATGTCCCAGGGCCAGTGGGAACAAAAATGAGCAAGGAAATAAAATGCTTCCTCCTCTCTCTTCCTGCCTGCCTACCTTCAGTCCTGCCTGTACCTTGAAAAAAACAAGAGCAAAAACAAAAAACTTGTCCTAAGCCTTTTCTTTCAGGCTGTTTTGCCAGTTTATGACCCTGATGAGAAGGTGTTTGATCACTTGAGTTGAGCATGATATACGTGATATATAACTGTTATGCTCCAACAATTCCAGATCACCCGAAGTTTTGTGTGTGTATGTATGTGTGTATATGTGTGTGTGTTTGTGTGTGTGTATATATGTTCTGCAATTCTGATTTCTGTTGACCTATGAACCAGAGTTGATGTGACCGTGGCTAAATTCTGCAGTTGTCTGCTGTAAGTGGTCAGATTCAAAAGGTGCTCCTCCAACACTCTGAGCAGCTCAGCCTAGTGTATTTCTAATGTTTTTCTGTTTCTATTTCTGAGTCTGGTTCTTGCTGTTGCAAATATTTGTGTATCTAATGAATGTATGGAAACGCCATGCTCCTCTGGACTCTTGTATTTTTTCTGACTAACTAATAGGGTTTGGATTCTTCTATGCTTCTAGGAGACTAAGAGAATGTCTTTCAAGCTGAGGATTGTCATTCGAAATCTCTTCCTCTGTGGTGATCTGTCTATCTGAATTCAGATGTGTTTTCCAACATTGCCTGTCCCTAGGTAGCCCACGTGCACTTCACCCCTTAGCTTGGCCAGCCTGACTTCTGGTGGGTGACAGATCAGGTCAGTCCTTATGTCCATCATTTGTCCAAAAGAAGGAAATTTGCTTTCAGGGTATTTGGTCAGTTAACTTCATTCCATAGATACAATATTGACTCAATAGACATGTGGGAATGGAACCCTAAGCATTGTCAACTTCCCTGAGAATCTAAAATTATGTACTTCACCAGGATTATGAATTTGAAATGTATTGTTTCCATGAAAGTTGTGAATTCTAAACATCTAATGTGTTCGAACGTCACAAATATAAATGCATATAAGATCTTTAACATGGAGGAAGCGAGAATGGAATTACACTTCAATACCATTATGTCTAGACGTGGCCGTGGCTGTGATCCTGAACTTCTCTAGTGATTTTTCCATATGGAAGAGCGGTTGTTTGATTGCTTAAATGTGATAGGTTGAGTGGTGTGCTGGCAGAGGTTTAACAACCAGCTCTCTAGGAGACACAAGCTCTCCTTTGCAGCATTTGCCGATTTCCATGGTGTAAATACTCCCAGCATGACCAATCTCAAGGAACCAACGTAAGTCATTGAACAAGGAGTCATGAAAAGTTACAGTCAGTTCTCACTGGTGATTATAAACTCGCCCCAGTATACCTCTGAGATGTCTACAGGAAATTGTGACTGAATTTTGCCTTACAAATCCTTTTTTAAAGACTATCTCTACTGTATAAAGTCACTGTGTATACAAATGGATCCATGTATCCATCTTTTTATCTAATTATTTTGGTTTTGAACAATTTTCTAAATTTAACTTTAGTTTATGAACCCTTTACAGAAGCATGGAAAATGTACTATATTTTGCCATATATAATGATGCACATACACACTTTTGTCCGAAACTTTCAGGGAAAAAAACCTTTTATTTTAATTTTTTAATTCAAATTTTTATTTGTTTATATTTAGCTATTTGTTTTTGGTCTTATAAAGGGATTTTAGTATTTATTTGTTTAACATAATGGTACAAGAAATTTTATGTAACATACTTACAAGACACAAAAATAGATAGAAGGTACAAGAAGTTTTTCTTCCTGTTGTTTCCACTGTCTGAGGACACTCTCTGTGGGAGGATGTTCACAGTGTCTCTCGGCAGCTCTTTAGCATATTTAATGACTGTTAGCTTAAAGCTTGCAATGTCTGTATTTTTGTGAAAATATCAGCTAGATTGCTAGTTCCCGCCTAAAGTGTACAAAGAGAAATGTCACACTGTTTGCTCACCCTATGGTAATAAAGTCAGCATTACCTGTCTTGTAAAGTAAGAGTCACTTACTCTGTGAACAATAATATGTCGCTCTTCATTTCATTTCACTGAGTTGTTGGCCAAAATTGCTTTCATTGCCAGTTTGTCCTAAGTTCCACAAAACTGGTTATTGTATTCCAGGGTATTATTTTGCATATGGATATTGTGATTGATTTCTAGAGTTACACTTTAACTCATAAGCATAAATAGAGTTACACTTTAACTCATAAGCATAAATAACTGAATTAACATTTATAAAGATATGGAATTAGTACTGTTCATATATAATATACACCCTTATTTTTCCTTCACAAATTTGGGCAAAAAAATATACATTATACATGACAAAATATGGTACTAAGTATACATTTCCCCATTTATTATGCATTTAATTATAATTTCCTGCCTTCTGACTTTTTTATGCAATGGTTTTCCATTTATATTTTCCAGTTTCATTCCTCTGAACTGTCTTCATGACGAAAAGATTTCTTTCTCTCTGTGTTTGTCCAGTTCTAGGTGGACCATTTGTACCATTTTAGATGGAAGAGCACCATTTTTTTCTTATTTTCTAACCATCCCATCATTTTAACATAAATGTCAATTTTGTCCCATTTTAATAAACCAGGACCATTTTTAACAGGAGGTGAAAGGGCCAGTTGAGTTGTCCTGGACCTAATCTGTTGAAGGCGCCCAAAAGCAGCTGCCCCTTTTGCCCCACTTTAAGGATGACCCTTGCCAGTGGTGATGCTGCTGCTGCTGTTCCTGCTCCCTGTGAGGAAACAGGAGCCATGTGGGAAGACACCCCACACACCTGTTTCTTCAAAAGGAGCAGAACGCCTCAGCATAGTCGAATCACAGGTGAGCCTAAATGGGTTCTTCCTGGCACTATGGGGTTTATCTCTGGCTTGTGGGGTAATTGGGCATTTCTGGCACTGAGATGGTTAAAGCAGCATGTATGTAGGCAGGATGTTTAGAGTGGGACTTATAGGAGCCCAAATTTAGTTTGGCCAAAGGTGCCAAAATTCCTTGTATGGCCCTGGCCATTTGTATGAAGTCCCGCTGGACCACACAGCATTATTAGAAATCGCTGATTGGCATTGCATCGCACTTGTTGCTGGCCTGGCTGCTCTGCTCCTGCTCAGATTGCTTCACCTCCTTCTCTATCCCTCAATCACCAGCACATAACCCCATCCAATTTCTGCTGTCCTAGTGTCCCATTTTTGTCTCAAGAAAATATGGTCAGCCTATCCAGTTCTAATAGCGAGTATGAATAACACACTGGTGACTGGGAGGTCCCTCTCAAAATCCAGGGCCACACATGCCTCAGCCTTCATGGGCCAATGGTCTGTAAAACCGTTTCTTCCCTTCTCCCTCATCATTTATTTGCCATCTTTCTTAATTTGGGTCATTTCCAGCTGATTGACTCGTTTCTCATCAGGGTTTCAGAATTGAGGCTACATTTATTGCAGAAAAGATCATTATTTTAAAGCAGTAAAAGCTGCTCCTCTGTCTTGGCTCACTTTCTCTTAACGTCCATGTCCTCAACAATGGTTTTTACTTGAAGAAAGTAAACACATATTCATATAAAGGAATGAGGAATTAGGTGATTGGTACTTGCATTTATCATGAGTCTCCATTTTATTTCTCTCTTCAAAAAACACTAGTTCTGTTAGCTTAAAAAATAAGTATGTGAGTGCTTGTTTATTTATTTATTTTTTTTTGCTAGCACCTGCTCTACAGCATAATTTCCACATGTCTCAACACTGGTTTAGTGATAAACAAGAAACACACTGTCATTAACTGAGACTTTCCTGCTCAGCTCAGCAGGGTCCCATCATCATTATATTAGCTCGTCAGCTGCCCACAAATGACAAAGCAACAACACCCAAAGAAAGAGTTAGATTATGGGTTTACTTTTCTCATCTTTGCCCTCAGATTTTGTGTTGTGGGTACAGAGTGACACAAAATATAGAAATGCTGTTGCGCTACTTAGAATGTTGAGGTTCATTTCCATCTGGGAGGGACTCTCAAGGAATACTCTGCCTTCCTTAGATTATCCCACTGCTCTCCCCACCTCCACAGTTATGAAGAGAAACCTTCCTTTCAGGCCTGGGCTCCTGATTGTTGGAAAGGAAAGTGTTCTCTTGAGTCTGTCTTGACTGTCAGGCCCCTGAGCGAGGTGCCTCTCCCAGGACTTCGGCATCCTGGCCCACAGTACAACGAGACCAGCATGTCACTCTTCACCTGAAACACTGGTCACAAAGGTGGGAGGGAAGATTGTGAAATCCCCTACACCTGAAAGCTGGGGAAGTGCCCCGTTTCTGCTTTGTGTGGGCAAGATCCAGTGTGGAAAAGAAGGTGGTGGGGGAAAGACACCAAGGGAGAGGCAGTGAGGGTGAGACGCTGGGGAAGAGACTCTGACCGGGCTCCACAGAGAGGGATGAGCCCACTTTGTCACTGCCAGCATCGGCATTCAGCCTTATATCTGTTCACCTACAGAATGTGCAAAGTACTAGTTTGTGTGGAGAAATGCAAAAACAATACTGCAGGAAAGTTAAAACCCCATACCTATTGGAGGTGGTAACCATAAAGGTGGCATTTAAATTATTTGAATAACATACAAATGCACGTAGATTAATGCAGTGTGAGTCACACAGATGCTGAGGGGACCCAGGCCCAGAAAGGCGAGTTAGGAAAGGATTCATTGAGGAGGAAATTTGTGGGAAAGTCTTTAAAAGTTCTTTGGTAGAGAAGAAGAGTGTTTTGGGGAGAAAAACCAATCTCAAAGCCTAGAGGGGGAAGGATAGCCTTTCAGGGAAGTGTGGTGAGCTCGGGACCCTGGTGTCCTTCCTCACACTCCAAGATCTTGTTCAAATGTTACTCTGTAACCTCCTCCGACACCCTCTTTTAAATTGCCATCTACCTCCTGTCCCACACGCCCTTTGCTCAGGCCTGACTTTTTCCTCCATAGCCTCTTTACCCTCTAATATAATATCTTTCCATTAGAGTCCAAGTTCCATAATAATTTTTGTTCACTATTATACCCAGTGCCTGGTACATAGTAGATGCTCATATTTATTTCTTGAATAAACAGGATGTAGCAAGAAAGAAGCATGGTGAAGTGGGCAGTATTTGGGGGCCTAAAGAAATCCAGTGGAAAATCTGGAAACCTGATTTCCAAAGCCAGGGCCTGCCCTGGTGTAAATGGGGTGGGCAGTAGAATCGTTAGGCTGCATTTCTGTGATGGTAAGATGGGTATTGGCCAAGATGGCAGCTGATTGCCCTCCTGGCCATGAGGTGCTAAGAACTTGTGTAGTCAGAGGGTGCTGTCCTGGTGAGCATCTCGGAATCTCCTCTGAGCCACCTGGAGCTGGTGTAGGACAGTGGAGATTGCTATAAATTTCTAACCCATAGGTCAAGCTGGTATTTGTAAAAATAATTGGGTTTGCCAAGGCACTCCATGCAGATTTTGTTTGTTTTTGTTTTGTTTTGTTTTTGAGGAGTTAAAAGTCTGGAGATTTCTTTTTTTTTTTTTTTTTTAAAGGAAAAGGGCAGTGAGGAATGAAGGCAAGTAGGTAGGCAGGCAGGCAGGAAGGAAGAGAGAGGAGGAAGAAGCATTGTATTTTGTTTTTATTTTAGCTGTTCACACTGGTTGTTTCCTCCCTGGCCTGGAACTCTAGCCCAGGGGTATGTGACTTGCTCCTTTGGAAGCTATTGACCCAACCACTGTTCCACAAGGACACACTGATAAATTAATTGTTAAACCACCATTTAACAAACTCTTCTTTCACCTCCTTCCTTTCTGCTGAGCTACCCCACCCAACTCCTGCAGGCTTGAACTTGAACCATCTGTGTTTGAGTTCATAGATGAATGAGCCATGGGTCCTGGCTTTTCAGGCCCTTGTTTCAACCACCTCATTTTAGATTCAAGCTTAAACTGAGCAAGGTCTTTGCATGTCCTATAGTTTTCCTTGAAATTAGAAAACCACATTTTCTTCCCAGCTCCCCTCATTCCAAAATCTCATCACCATTGGGGCATGATTCCCCTGAGGGGCTAACAGACCTTGCCAGCCAAACCTCCAAGCTGGTCCTGACCTCTCACAGAGATAATGAACATTTATATAGGGGGGAATTAACCTGCTGTGTGAGTATGTAACCACAGAATAGTAAGAGAAATTGTAGCCTGTAGAAGCCTGAGGCCTATAATAGTTAAATTACTAGAGTCTAAATTTGACTGCTCATTTCTGAGACAGGTTTATCTATCAACATTTGGAAGGAAATTTCTGCACCCCTTTATTTTGACAGAACACGTCTACAAATCCAATGTGTCAGTTGACTGCAGTTTACTTCAGTTGTTTTGCTTTCCACTTCTGAAAGTGCCTGTTTGGAGAAGCAACATGTGATAAATCTGGATTCAACTCCCAACTCTGCCTGTCAGTGCCTTTCAGCCTCTTTGACCCCCACTTTCCTGAAATTTATAAAATCGGGGTCAGAATTCCTACTTTGCAAAAATTTTAGAGATATTATAAAAAATAAGGGGTGCCTGGCACAGATCAAGCCTTCAATAAAGGCCACACTGTCCTCAGTAATTCCTCTTCATATTTGCAGCCATAGCAGAAACTCTCACCCACAACACAAATGCCTGTGGCCCTGCTGCAAAGACCTATATGCACTGTAAGTGTCCAGCTCAATTATACAACAGATTCTAATGAGCCGAGCCGAAGCTGAATGTCCATGAGTCCTTTCAATGAGAAGATTCAGTGCCTAATCACAGAAGGACATTGTGTGGTAATGCCAGATAATGAAGTAGTCAGGCCTGCTGAAATGTATCATCAGGTTTGCTGACAGTTCCGTCCATGCCCATCGAATAAAATGATGAGACATAGAGCCAAGAGGAATGGGGCCAGCTCAGAGAGACAAATATAAAAGATGTGATGGTTGAGCTCCCAAGTGAGTGAGGATTCCTCTCCTCAGAATTGAAAGCATATGTGGACTTCAAATAATAAAGGATTTCTCATTATAAAAACCACAAAGAGAAAATAATGGCATTGAGACATGACATATTCTGAGTGGCATCATTACATCTGACTTTCGTCTACAATTCTTTTTTTAGTAGGCAGAGTATAAGTTATAAATGTGTAACGAATAATACATATTTTTAACATTAACACCAAATGAGAATTGATTTTCTTTTTTTAATATGTGGAAAATTTTAATGAAAATATATCCTTTGGTAAATGTGCAGAATATATGCTCCAAGTGAATGCTAGAGACTTAATCTCATAAAACTCTCTTCTAAATAAGCGTTCTGGTTTGAATACATCTCGATGAATATAAAGATGCTGTGAGGCTTCATTTATTTTGTACAGAAAGTGATTTCATTTCCAGTTCTTGTCCTGTTTCCATTTTCATGATTCTCCACATAATTTAGAAAACTTGCATAATAAGGTGTCCAGGGCTGGGATTTGTTTTGGGGGAACTGAATTACTCATGCATTAAATTTTTTTTTTCTTTTTCTAACTAAATCCATATCCCATCATTTAGTCAATGGCCTTTATAATTAGGAAAAAATAATAATTTGTGGGATAGAGTGTTTTATGTATTTAACTTTCATGCTAGTGCTATTGCATAACATTCAAATAACTAACCAGAATGCTAACTCTTACTGTTTTGTTGCTTTTGAGGGCATTTTAATTATAGGATTTATTTGAATCATCAGTTTTACTGTTAGAGCTAAATCATCTTCATGAGCTTATGGGAATATATGCCACCAGGCAGTAGATTAGTAACTATAAAAAAACCACATGAAAAGGTCACTGCAAATCTCAGATCAAAACCTGTGGTTTTCTGGATTTTGCAATCTACTGGCATTTTCAAACATCTCTTCAATAACATGCTCTTAATGGCAACACCACTAGAGACACTCATAATAATTAAGACAGCCCAGAAATGCCCCACACTTGCCCACAGTGCCTGCCTTCAACTAACGAGGAAGGGGATTGATGATCACATATCCAGTTTAACAGACGAACTCTCCCTTATGAGGCACATGGCAGAAACACATGATAGTGGAGCAGACTCTTCTCCAAAAAGATGGAGAAGCAGGCTAGATTGGAGCCTGGACCATAGCACTTGGGAGGGCTCTTTATGGAGAACCCCAGAAGGAACTCCTGCTGATGAATTCTTCTGGGCCTTGGCATTCACAGCTGCAGTGTTTGAGTTAATTCTCTGCAACCAGCTAACACCCTCTGATTGGTACCCCACCCCCTCTTCTTGTTTTAAACATGTTATTGAAAACAGGACACCAAGAAGAACTTTTGAGTTTTGGCTCTGGGGACCAAATTGTCAGCCTATTTGGACTTCTGTGGAATGCTCCAGGAGTTAACCAGAGTGAGTCTGGCATCCCTTGCTCTTCAAACGTTGGCGTATAATAAAGATTTGAGCTCTAGAAAATACATTCAGAACAAGAGCCAAGAATCAAGTTCAGTGGGCGATAGTTCAAGAGGAGTAACCAGTGGAATGGCATGAATCAGGCACCTTCTGCGGAGGCCTGCTGAATGATAAATGTGCTCTCTGGACCAGTTTTTTTGATAAGCTTGATCTTAGTAGTAAGGGGCAAAACGTCCTCACTTCCTGAACTCGAATGTCTCATCTGCAGCGCCCTGCAGATACATTGCCTTGCCTTCCTACTCCCTGCCCCCCATGGGAACAAAATCCCCTGTCTCTGGAAAGCAATGCTAAGAAAACAAACACTACAAAGGCTGGTAACAGGGGGATATCTCTCTTGAATGTTTTTTGTGACCATCTAGGTTCAGGGAGGAGGGGTCCCCGGCTGCGTGAGGCAGCAGGGTCTCTTTGTAGCAGGCATCTGTCTGGCCAGATGTCCTCTCAGTGGAGGGCAGAGAGAGAAGATAAAACAGAATTCTGATTAAAAATAAGTGTTGGGGGGAGAGGGGAGGAAAAACAAGACAGAAAAAGTGTGTCAAGTGGAAAGAGAAGCCAGGCAGTGCCATCTGATATTGATTAAATGCTAATACAGTTAGCAATGAGAAATGCTCGTCATGAGGAAGCAGCCCCGTGCTTCAGAATGTGAACCAGGGACAACTGTCCGGAGGCAGATTTGCATGAATACCTCCTGCACAGGATATCTAGTGGCAAACACAGTACTGGCACAATGGCAGGGAGGGAAGGGAAAGACCCCTGTACAGGAAATTAGCTTGTGATTCTGCTGTACCTCTCCGGCCTCACTTTCCCATCAGTAACACCACAATGCTTCACCAGATAACCTTAAGCAGCCTCAGTTTAGTCACAGCTTCTATTATCTACTATAAGCTCTCCTCTAAATCTTCTGAGGCTCTTTCAATGGCAGGTAGAAAGTAGTCCTGAAAAGGTATAAAAAGCTCACCCACCACCATCCCAAAATCCAAAGGCATCAAACCCCTATCCACCATAAAAGTGTCATCCAATCTTTCCACAGGAGGTCAGTCCTGCATCCCTGTGTCTGTTCCTCTCTCTGTGTTTTATTTTGTCACCATAACAAGTTTATTGTTTCTGAACATGGAATGTGGCATGTTTATGAATCTACGTATCATTCCCTCTCTCCCAGTTCCAAAAAATACTTTCACTCTACCTGGACAAAACGGTCAATTTCATTTTAAATGACCAGTTTAAAGAGTCCCCAAGAACTGGTGTGCGTGTGTGTGTGTGTGTGTGTGTGTGTGTGTGCGCACGCGTGCACGCACACATCCTTTAGTGAGCCATTGAAGGTTTTTTTGTTTTGTTTTTTTTCTGTTTGGCAATATCACGAGGACAGCAGAATTTTAGTACAGGGTGAGGCTGGATTCCAGTGGGAATGGAAGAGCAAGCTTCCACTGAGATTAAAGGATCTCATGCTAGGATGTTGGCAGCGGAGATGGAGAGGAGAGTATGAACAGAGAGGAGCACCATGAAATAATGAAGAGATCAGTGTTTGGAATCAGACCCAAGTTGAATCCTGACTGTGATGTCTATGGGATGTCATTCAGCTCTCACTATTGCACATTCATGAAGGATTATTATATGAATTAAAAACACTGAACTGATTATGCTAAGTGAAATAAGTCAGAGAAAAATGTAATGGATGGTTTCACTCATATGTAGAATATAAAGAAACAAATGGAATGAACTAACCAAACATCAAAATTCTTTTAGATTCTGAAATAAATACTGTGGTTACCAAGCAGGGAGGGCGAGAAAGCTGAGTGGAGGGGATAAAAAGCATGGTGGATGGCACCAGAATTCCAGTAGTGAATATGGTATAATATACACAATGATGGAGGTGTGACTCTATTCTCCTGAAATTTACATCATATTGTAAACAAATAAAACACTAATAAAATAAATTTAAAAAACACTTTTAAAATGCTATGTGTAAAGTACCTAGCTCAAAACCTGGTACACTGTTGGTTGTAAATGAACATCAGTTATTATAGATCATGATAAAAAAAAAAATAAGCCACAGGAAAATTACAAGGGTATAGTGACTAGTTGAATTAGAGATTATGTACAGGAGAAGCTTCAGGATGTCTTTAATGGAGAGTAAATACCTGGGGGACTTGGGATAGTAGTTGACTTTAGGTTGGAAGGACAAAAATGTTGGGTGAAGTTGGGGATTTGGTTTGGTAGGGTTAGTGATGAGGTCAGTTTTGGGCATGAGAAGTGATGCTGAGACATCCAGGTGGAAACAAAGAAAGAGGATGGAAATGAAAAGGAGTCAAGGAAATGGGAAAACTGATGCAAACAAGCTGATTATTCTAGCGCTTTTTGATTCATGAGTCTGATTTTATATCTTTGCTTTCAAGGCTTAGCCAAATGTTTATCCAGCAGGACCATCTTCTTAAGGAAACTGAAAGTCTTGTCAATTAAACCATGGGTCCTAAAAATGTTTTTCTCTAACCAAGCATCACCTGGACCTTATTAAAAATTCAGACTCTTAACTCCTCCCTCAGCTACTGGACCGGGAGCTGCATTTCCACAGCGTGGCTCCTCAGCCCTGTGCAGTTGGAGAAGCACCACCTAAAGAGTGGTCCCCAGACTAGACGAGTAGCATCCATATCTGCATTTCCTGGAAACTTGTTAGGATCCAGACTCCCTTCTCAGACCTCCTGATTCAGTACCTGTGTTTTAATGAGCTCTTCACTGAGTTTGATGCTTCCTAACTTTGAGTCATGAACAGACAAAATGAACTCCCTCCCCTTGGGTCTATAATCCAAAACACCAGAAGTCTCAGTTAAACCCTGAAAGTTAAATTGGAGTCATTGTTCTGTGCTGTTTCTCTCATTATTTTTGCATTAAACACAGCTGAAGAACTCTTTTCACTGAGGAAGGGCAGTATGTGTAAAATTACAAACCAAAGGAAGTTCAGCTGTGACTTAATCCTCACAACTGACCCATCAAAAGTTATTGAACACAATTACAGGAGATCAGTCCTGTATGCACTGTTGTTCCTGGGGGTTATTATTAGTAAGACTCACATAGGGAAACAGGGAAAGAAGGAATTCTCCCTATACTTTAAAAAATTTTTTTTAATTTTAATATTTATTGAGGTAATTTTGATGTACAAAATAATATAAACCCATATGTGCAGTTTCCCCATTCCTCAAATATATGACAACACACCCTGTTCACTATCATATTATTAAAAGTTCTACACCACTGTCCATTGGGCTCCCCACAATCTGCCCCCACCATCCACCCTGGTCCCTACTGGTAACCTCAGTTCTATTGTTAATGTCCAAGAGTTGGTTTTTGTTTAGTCTGGGTTTGTTTTTTGTTTGGGGGTTTTTTGTTTTTGTTTTGTTTTGGGTTGGGGGGGTTGTTTTTTTTTGGGGGGGTTGCTTTATTTCTTTATATTCCACATAAGTGAGATCATCAGGTATTTGTCTTTCTCCTCCTGACGTATTTCACTTAGCATAAGTTCCATCCATGTTGTCACAAATGACAGGATTTCATCTTTTTTAAGGGGCTATGTAGTGGAATCTCTCTCTTGCAAGTTTTACATTAAAATGTCCACAGTCTTTGTATTCTGTTTCTAATCAGTCTGATGGAAAGATCTCTTTTTATGAGTTTGTTTCTGGAGTCACTTGGGAACACGATGGTGGTTTACCCTGAGACTAGAAAGTCTTTCAAAAAGTTGAATTGTGAGTAGTAAATATTTACCTCCTCTCATCAGAAATGTCTGGGTTTCCTAGGTGTTCTATAGTTGTTATTTAAATCACTGTGATAACTTAAAGATCAGTGTTTTCTGTGTATTTTTAATGTTTGAAAGTGATTGTGTCTGAACATTTTAATCAAAAAATTACATATCTTTTCTGCTAAAGGTTATAGTACCTTACCCCAGAGGCATGCTGACAAACCAGTTCTAATGGGGATCCTAATGTATAATATTTGCCAATTTCCATGGTGTAAATACTCCTTCCAGGGCTGATTCCAAGTTACCAACAGTTTAACAACCAGCTCCCCAAATTCCTACAAATCTAACAGTTGACTTTTGCAAGCCAGTAGGAAGCAGCTCACACACACCATTGAAACAAGCATCCAGGGAAAAGTCATATTTTTTGGTTGTGCTTGAATTTCAGTAGGTCAAATAATCATGGAAACAAGTAGATTTGGGTGTTTTAAGCCTTTTGTCATGTAGAGATTTTTATTTATAGTTCAGTTACATAATGGACTTTGATTTGAAACTATTCTATGAAACAAAATAACATGCTATTTCAAAGTCATATTGAATGCAGTTTTAACAACATAATGGTCACATTAAAGTACTTGTGTTACTCAAGTGATAAATAAGTTTAATTTTAAAATACCACTCATCCTATAGTAAGGTATCCATAAACATTGTTCTTAATATTTGAAGCAAAATTTACAAAAAGATACTTTTATAGATGATGTTTTTGTTTACTATAGTTAAAATTTGACTTCTCTTACAGGTATTCAAGAAGGAACACAATGTACCAAGTGTAAAAATAACTGGGCGCTGAAGTTTTCTATCATATTATTATACATTTTGTGTGCCTTACTAACAATCACAGTAGCCATTTTGGGATACAAAGGTAAGTGCTCTTTTTCCTTCCAAATAGCAAATTTCCTTTTATCAATTTAAGCATGAAAAACCCATGTTTGCAGTTTTGAAGTGTTTCATTAATACAACTTAGATGCAAAATTTAGCTCCATCATAAACTCCATCTGTGTATCTTGAACTCTTGTAGCTGTGGGACTTGGAAGGGGGAAGATAGCAGTTCCTTTTGATTCACTTCAACAATAATCCTGACTTTCTATGAGTTATAAACATTTTCCCTCTTTGGTGCTTTTTCCTACCTAATTCCAGCTACTTCCTCTTCCTCTTATTTGCATCTTATCTCAAAGAGGCTCTATAGAAACCCTGGAGTCGGCACACAGGAAAAGTAAGTTGACAGAAAATAAACCAAACACAAGATCTCTGGAGATACAACTTGCTTTTACCCAGCATTTGGCCAATGAATTCCCTTTTTCCTCTTCAGCACATTTACTGTGGTCACTGTTGTTTATATAGCTCTATAAAAATAGTGCCCTGTAGAAATTAAACACAGAGGCAATACTCAACCATTCTTTATGGGACGTTAGATATTCTTTCAACATGTCTGGTTTAAGGTTAGTGGAGGATTTGTGCCTGAATCCTCCAGACTTGCAGACAGAGTGGTTTCTCCCCACCCCCACTCCCAGTCCAGACACCTCAGGTAGAAGGTGTCATGATTCAGAATCACAGACTACATAAATCCTTTTATAGAAAACAGCCATGGAAGCCTTCCTGTCAAAGACACATGAGACAGACATGCCGTCTGGTTTCGGCAAGCGGCAGACGTAGGGTCTGCTGATCTTCAAAACCTTCACTCAGCTGCCATCTCAGCTGCCTTCTCTCAGAACTGACAGATTAACAGTGAAGAATTCCCTCATGTTCCCTTTCTTGACCTGCGGAGAAAAAGATTCAAAGTGAATCCTCTCCAATTTGTAATTCCTCCCACTTCTCTCCCAGCCTTTAGTGCTTTCCTAGGGAAACCGTGCATTGGAATGAGAGTGGGCTTTGGATTCAGATGACCCCAAGTTTAATTCTTGATCCTGCCATTTGCAAGACACTTGTGAATTTCAAGTTCTTGCTGGTGTGTCAGGCATTGTGCTAAATCCTCTGCATGGCACGTAACTGGCTGTAAATCATAATGTCTTAGTGTTTCTGATTTCTGGTTTGTAAAATGGCAATAATATTATTTTTCAAGGTGATTGAAATAAGCAAATATGATATCCTATTCTTGGTTCCAGTAAACAGTGACTATATCTCTTTTTTTCTTCTTAAGAACTACATTTATATAGTTCTAGTTATTAGGATGGCAACACATGTTAAAAATTCTCATCTGCTGCTCAGTTGATATTTATTACTAGAATTGCTGGACAATAACTTCACATGGGAGATGAAAAAGGGAGAAAAATTCCCACCTCTAAGGCTGTGTATGGAAAGGTATGTGTGTCTTATAGTGTGCTGAGTGACGAACTTAAGCAACGATGACCAGGTCATTTACTCTAACATGGGATTAACAGAGTAAATGTTAAGAAAGGCACATGAATCAGCTAGTGCTGGAGAGAGGGTGGTGGAGGGAACCAAGTGTGGGAGAAGGGGGTTTTTATGTCCCAGGTAATTCATACCGACTCTTCCTTTAATCTTTCCCAGATTAGAGAGAAGCTTGAGATCAGATAGTCATTTGATAAATACTAGGTGTCATTCCTATATAATATTATGAAAGTAAACATTTTCTACTGAAACAGATAAGCAAAGTTTTAAGAACATAACACTGGTTGGTATCTTGAAGTTTTACCTCTGTAAGGAAGTATGGTCTCAAATCTGTATGACTTCAGAATTTTACAGAAAGATCCAAAGAAGAAGAGTTTCTTTTTCCTTTATTTTTAACTACAAGTATTTCCTCCATTTTTTGTGACATTGGAAATCTCTTCTTGGCTCTGGCACATGTTGTGTGTGTTGGTTCATTGGCCCAAAACAACTTTTCTCTGCGGTCTACCAAAGGGACTCATTTCCCTTCATTTCTCAACTGCCAGAAGCTCTTGAAGGCTGAGTTAGGAGCCCTTCTAATTGTTTTCATATTACCCTTTATTTACTCTCAGCTCTTGACACACTGTCTGATAGCCACTGAACTTGTCTATCTCACCACCCAAACTATATAGCTCCATGAAGACAAGAGACTGTCATTTATTTCTTATTTCTCCAGGGCCTAACTTCATGGCACTTAACAGGCATTCAATAAAGTTTAGGGAATTATTAATGACAAGATGGATGAATTATTTATTGGGTTTAACTTTTGTAAAGACAATCAGTAGATGCCCAGGGACCTCTCCACCAATCAGCATTTAGGATTGCTGTATTTTCCACAGTTCTTCCTGGAATTTGATGACAGGCTTTGCCTGCTCTGTGATATAATCAGACCAGGATAAAAGGGAGAAGAGATTGAAGGAGCAGGACGAGTGCCTCTCTTTTCTCTCCTTCAGAGGTGCCACCCCTCAGACTTCTGCTGACAAAACAAGACAATACAACATGTGATTTGGGTTTCCAAACACAGCCTTAATGAACTAAAATGTTGATATTTTCCAGATGTGTTTTCTCTTTACTCGTACAGGGATCCCTCTTTCTTGCTGATAAGATTCTGGTGACCCAATATTATAAAAGACAAAAGACAAGACCCAGTTTCCCTTCCTTTATATGCTTTTGAATCCAGAGAAGCTCTGTCCATCACACATCCCTCCCCCACAAAAAGGAAGAAAAAAAGAAATAGTCGAGGGAAGACGATATTTCTCTGAAGAAGTTGAAAGAAAAGAAAATAGAAACTTCTTTATCAAAGTTAATAAAGATAATTCCATACTGCTTCCCTTAAAACTGTTATGTGCTTCTTCGTTTATGCCATACAGTTCCAAGTTAGTGTATCACTAAGTGCCTTATGGAGGATTTGCTGAACAAGTCAGAATTCTCAGTCACCCAGACAGGGTCTGTCAGTGCTGTGACCTGCAGGCTCATCAGCTGCATTACAGAGAGCGTGTTCTTGGACAGTGACCGCTGCTGTGCCCTCCGCCCTGGGCTTGCTATCATCAGTCAGTGGTGCGCCCACACAGAAGCCATCTCTTAAGTTCAATGGGTCATGTTTTTTTCAGAATATTCCCTGAACAGGAAAATCCCACTCCTTTATCCTGCCCCACAGGCCTCCCACTTAAGGTAATTAGCATAAACCAGAAAGAAAAAAATCTGACCCTTTCTCAGAAGATCTCCTCTGACTCAATATTTCTAATTAAAATGTCTACCTCACTGCTAAGTTCTGCCCAAGTAGCAATGGCAACTGGATAAGTGGGCTTTCAGATGTGTATCAGATCATGCTGTTCAGCTCTTGTTAGAATCCAAGACAACACTCCAATCAGATCTTTTGCATATTTATAATGAGACCTGAAATAGTGCTTACAGGAAAAATGTCTTCATTGGGTTCTGTGTGGGAGTAACCAGTGTTACTGGGCGCTCCCCAGCAGTACCACGGTCAATCCAGCACATACTCTCATGAGCACCAGGCAGCAGCTTAGTGCTCTGTGCTTGCTCCCTGTCCTCAAGTCCTGGGGTCACAGCTGTGTCTCCTGTATCCTTCATTCCTATACTGTGTCACCTACTTGGCAGCTACTTGGTAAACATCTGCGGATAATGACTTTTGAAAGAAGATAAAGAAGACACATTTATTCTCTTCAAGGCACTTTTATTAGAGGAAACCAGATTTAGGAAAAAGAAATTCTAAATGAGAGGTAATGTGTAATTATAGAGAAAGTAAGGATTTTGAAGTTAGCTCTCTTGACCCTCATATCCTTAGTCACTTACAAGCTGTTTGACTCTGGGCAAGTTTCTGATCATCTCTGAGCCTCAGTTTATTCACCTATAAAAATCATCTGTCAAGAAACAGTTTCCAATAAGGGGGAAGCCATGAAAAAAGACCGCTAGTAATCATTCTGTGTTTCCAGTTTGTTTTCCTCGTGTGAGAACAATCAACAGACATCCACCGACTGGGACTTCTTAGGGTAGAGAGGATGGCACTACCACTGTTTTCCAGACTGAGAATTTGTGCTCATTAATAGATCAAGGTCACTGGAAACACTGTACTGTTACAGTGATGGAGCTAAAACAGAACACCCAGTTTCTCTGAACTGATTCCCTGTTACATGCCCCGCTCTGACACGTAGACCCGAGGACAGTGGAGCACAGGCCCAGAGGCAATGGAGAAGCTCCAGTTCTTCTAAACCTTTAGCCCTTCCTTTAATCAGAGGCCGCCTGCCACTACTTGGGCCTCTAGCTTCTAGACTAAGAATCCAGAAAAGGCCTTTTGTTCCGATTGTCTAGAAGAATGTAGAAAGGGGAGTTATTTATCTTTCCTCACAGAGTAGGGATGAATCTTGCCTCTTTGCCACGTGGCATCTCGTCCTCTCTCCGAGGCCCCCATAATCAGCTCAGATTATAAATGTGGATCTGTCCTCAGAGTTTACCCCCATGCAAATCGTCCATACGTATGCTATTAAATTTGGGCTTTCCTCTTAGTAATCATGCCTGATGTTAATATGTTCATTCATCCAGCCTATAAAGAACCTCACGGAAATGGGGGAACTTTGACTTTGACCCCAGCAACAGCAGGTGCTTGCTCTGGGTCTCCGTCAGTCTAATATTTTCATTCAGTTGCAACTGTAAAGGTGCAGCTCTGCACCAGACCCCACTTTAAACACAGACATACATGCCACAGCGCGTGGACAAGTTCACAAGCAGGTGAGGGTGGCAGATAGCTTCTTTACTATTCAAAAGAGAAAACCTGACAGGTTTGGGGGTTTTTTTTTATTGTATTTGTTCACTTTATTCTAGACTGAATCATCTGTCCATACCTGGTCAGCATTTTTCAAAACTAAAACGAAAGAAAACTCAGAGAAGGTAGAAAGCAACTGCCTGTCAGCATAGTTAGAGTTTTCTTTGGCTCCCAGGAATAAAGGGCAGGACTTAAGAGCCCGAATGTGGTTGGAGGGCAGACTGAGGCATGCATTTGGACTTGAGGATCAAATCTGAACCTAAACTTGTAAACACTCCAGATTTTTTTTTTTTCAAGTTTAGTTTTGCTAAAATGCAAATGAAATATTTTGTTTTTCAGTTTCCAGGGATTTAGTAGTATGCATGCCTATCAAATAACCTTAAAGTGAAGGTCATTATATCTCTGTGTCTATATAGCTGTTAAAACACACACACACACACACACACACACACACACACGACTTGCTCAACAAAATGTGATCATCGTTGCCAGTGCCGAGGCCTCTGTGGCTTGGTTGCTTTGTGTGCTTGCTGTCTAGCTCAGCCAGTTTCTTCACAGGCCTCTGCAGCTGGCAGGCAGAGTCTCAAGTAATTTAAATAAATGGCATAATAAATAAATACATGTCAAGCACACCTACTAAGTGCCACACACTGGGCTAAGAGCTGGAGAGAAAAGTGAATACCAGCTTTCCTGCCCTACAGAATCTTTTAGTGAGCAAGCCATAAGGACACAGGGAAGTCAGTCCTGTAACAGGGAACAGGGCATACACCTCAGCACAGACAGTGAGAGCTGAGTCTTGAAGAGGAAGGAGGACCTTGGTGAAGAGGCCAGGGGAGAGCAGTCTGGGTGGAGAGACGTACACATCTTGGCCAGCTCTGATGAAAGGGCGTTTGGCGCCTTGCACACATTGCATTAAGGCCAGACTGTAGAAGCTGGGAGAGGATGGCAAGCTTCTCCAGGGACGGAGTCAGGGCATGGAGCTGGTTCACTGTAGATTGGAAAGGAAGCCAGCTTTTACTTCTCCTTCCTGATGGGAGCCAGGAGAATCCCCCACAGTTGTGCGTGAGTGGAACACTCAGTGAATAAAATAAACTGAATCCATCAGCTCACAATTAATACACAAAACATTTTTGTGCTTAAAAACAAAGTCATTATTTTGATACTAAGAAGGAAAGTCAGACTTGATCCCAAGAGGGATGCAAGAGGTGGAATCTCACGGAAATCGTTTTGGGAGAAATACTCTCTTTATAGAAAAATTAGAAAGATAAACGTGAATTCATAACCATAGAAAATTGCTGCCTTCAGAGAGAAAATGAGAACAGAAGCTTTTATCTAATACTGCATCATTAAGGGTTCCCTATTATGTATAGTTTCTTATGTGAATGTTTCTTTTTTTAAAAAGGCTTCATGGTAAATCGTGTTTGGAAACACTTATAGGCATCTTTTGGGAACTGACAAACAACAGATTCACTTGTCACTAAGGAAAAACAGATTTTTCAGGCCTTAGTGGTGGAATTCATGACAGAGAATGGCAAACACTCTCAATTTTGTGTCTCTTCTACAACTTTGTGTATAGTCTTAAGCGAGGCTCTCTTTCAACCTAACCTCCTTCCAGATAACTGAGTCCCACCTGCCAGAAATGGTCGGGACTCTGGTGAGTGATGACATTTTGGAAATGATCAGTGTTATGCTTCCATCTACAGAAATTAATGTAATAAATAATACAGATTGAAGACTTCTAGAATACATAAAAATGTAAAAATTAGCTCCAAACAGTTTCTAAAACACCCAAGCCAATATAGAATCCTGAAAGGGATTGAGAACATACAATTCTCAACCAAGAAAACTGCCACTGGGTTTTGACAAGTTATTTTTCTAGAAGAACTTTTCCCCCAAATTTCTTTTATATACTTTTTTGTTTCACTGTTTCTCTTATTCTGTAAGAAAATTGTAATCTGTTGAATGTGAAAAATAAAATACAAACAGCTCTCTGTATTAATGCATTGATTTCTAAATCTTAGTTGTAGAGAAAATGGACAATGTTACAGGTGGCATGGAGACATCTCGCCAAACTTATGACGACAAGCTCACAGCAGTGGAAAGCGACCTGAAAAAATTAGGTAATCTGCAGCAAGAGTTCAAACATAAAGTCGAATCCCTGACTCTACTGTGTCTAACTGGCCCATAGCTTTTTAGAATGATGTTGCTATAAATTCCCATTCACCCAGAAAGACATAAAGTTTTGTGTGGTTAAACCTTTTTTTCAAAAACTTAAAAATTTTAAAGTGAAGAACCAATTTTGGAGTTGAATCCCAGCTCTCTAAGTCTGAAGACCAATCCTTGCCAATAAAACCACAGTGTTCTTTGATAAAATGCTCAGTGAATTCCTATTTTAAACTGCATGAAAGAATCATAGATATTAATTTGTATCATAGATAATAAAAAAAGATTCCAGCCTATTCTATCCATTGATTTTTATTTTCATTTTTAAAAAGCTGTTTTGGTGATTTTAACGAACAGCAGGACTTTTCCTTCTTGATACCTTGTCAGCTACTCTAAAATCAAATTAATACCCCTTGCCTTCCTGAAAAAAAAGTCATCCCTAGGACTCAGTACCCTTTCGCTTCCTGAGGACCTACATTTAATAGATATGTGGATTTTACCAATGAAGATCAGTATGCCTATACCACCAACTTTATATCTGAAATACAGTGCGTTAAGTCTCTTTGAGCCCTTTCTTTAACCTCACCTGCACACTTCTCCATACCCCCATTCTAAGTAACACACATGTCTTATTCCAGGGGACCAAACTGGGAAGAAAGCTCTAAGCACCAACTCTGAACTCTCTACCTTCAGATCAGACATTCTGGATCTGCGTCAACAACTTCGTGAGATTACAGAAAAGACCAGCAAAAACAAAGACACGCTGGAGAAATTACAGGCGAGTGGGGATGCACTGGTAGACAGACAGAGTCAACTGAAAGAAACTTTGGAGAATAACTCTTTCCTCATCACCACTTTAAACAAGACTCTGCAGGCATATAATGGCTATGTCACGAATCTGCAGCAAGAGACCAGTGTGCTGCAGGGCAATCTGCAAAGTCAAATGTATTCTCATAACGTGGTCATCATGAACCTCAACAACCTGAACCTGACCCAGGTGCAGCAGAGGAGCCTCATCGCTGACCTGCAGCGCTCTGTTGACGACACAAGCCAGGCGATCCAGCGAATCAAGAACGACTTCCAAAACCTGCAGCAGGTTTTCCTTCAAGCCAAGAAGGACACTGATTGGCTGAAGGAGAAAGTGCAGAGCTTGCAGACGCTGGCTGCCAATAACTCTGCTTTGGCCAAAGCCAACAATGACACCCTCGAGGATATGAACAGCCAGCTCAACTCGTTCACGGGTCAGATGGACAACATCGCCACAGCCTCACAAGCCAACGAGCAGAACCTGAAAGAGCTGCAGGATGTGCACAAGGATGCAGAGAACCGAACGGCCATCAAGTTCAGCCAGCTGGAGGAGCGCTTCCAGCTCTTCGAGACGGACATCGTGAACATCATTAGTAACATCAGTTACACAGCCCACCACCTGCGGACGCTGACCAGCAACCTGAATGAAGTCAGGACCACTTGCACAGATACCCTGACCAAACACACAGATGACCTCACCTCACTGAATAACACGCTGGCCAATATCCGTTTGGATTCGGTTTCTCTCAGGATGCAGCAAGACCTGATGAGGTCAAGGTTAGACACAGAAGTTGCCAACTTATCAGTGATTATGGAAGAAATGAAGCTGGTGGATTCCAAACATGGTCAGCTTATCAAGAATTTTACAATATTACAAGGTAAGCAAACATCCTGAACTTAGGTTTGCATTAGTTATCCAGTGCCGCATAATACATTACCCTAATACTTGGCAATTTGAAACCATAAATTGATTATCTCATAGTTCCTTGGGACTGGGAATTGAGGACTGGCTTCAATGGGTGGTTCAGACTCGGTGTTTCTCATAATATTGTAGTTAAGATGTTGGCCGGGGCTGTATCTGGAGCTTTAACTGAATCTGGAGACTCTCCTTCTGCAATAGCTCATTCACACAGCTCTTGGCAGAAGTCCATTCTGTTTCTTGTTGGTTATTGGCAGGAGACCTCAGTTTCTCATGATGGGAAGTTGCTAGAGTGTGCTTACAAACATGGCAGTTGGCTGTTCCCCAAAGCAAGTGATTTAAGATTGAAAGAGCAAAAAGAAAGCCACAGCATCTCTGATGACCTAGCCTCAGCAGTCACATGCTATCACATCTACCCAATTCTGCTTTTTAGAAATAAGGCACTAAATTCAACCACATTCGAGGGCAGGTAATAAAGCCTCCACATCTTGAAAGGAGATATAGCTGTGAATATATGGGCAGTGTTGCTTAAATGCTTGTTGAGTGAAAGATTAGTTCATTTGGATTTTCACAGTGATTGAGCTATTTCAATGCCATTGTAAACTGGGTCCCTGTGAAAGGAAGATTATTTCTTTTAGGTTGCAGGGTTACCATTTAGAGATTTTCTGTCTCCAAGTGTCAAGAGCAGATGAATGGTTGGCCATAATAGTAACTATAAGGCCACAGGGGAGAGCAATGATGTGACTTGCATATAAAATTTGACTTTTACTCTCATTCAGGTCATTTATATAAATTGAAAGTCCATGGCTCAGATTAAGTCTACTTTTAAAGAGTTGTAGCAACCATATGTTAATAGTATTTTTACTCATAAACTAATTTCTGGCTGAAAGTACAGTGTAGAAAATGCTGTGCTTAGCAGCCCAGGGTATACAAAGAAGGCAGATGGACTTTGCATTCAGGTATCTTCATAGGAGGATTTTCAGGCATCAGAAGACTGGCTATGAGCACATGTAATCTTGATTTTCAGAAGTGGATAAAGGCAGATTCTGTGTCCTGTGCAGAATGGGGAATTTGTCATCAAGCCAAGAAAGATCTGAAAGAGATTATTAGAGGAATAATTTATGAGTTTTCAGGAAAGCAGCTGTCGTCAGAATTTTTCACTAAGAAGGAGGCAGATAAACCTAATCTTATTTCCTCATATTAACATCATTATTAGATTGTTAAAAGTAGGAGGATGAAAAACTGCATATCTGAATTTTACCAATGTATTTATTTGACAATGATACTCAAGAATAAGACAAAGAAATAGGTGCTGGATTGTAGCACAGTCAGATGAATTTATTGGTTATGTTCATTTTCTGTTCTGTATTTAAATTACTACAGACTTGGCAGGTTGCAGTGCCCACTTCTTAGTTTATCATCTCAGTAAGTCAGGAGTTTGGACACAGATTAGGTGGGTCTTCTTTTCAGTCTCAGCAGGCTGCAGTCTCATGGAGAAGAGAGAGTTCATCACAGGTTTTAATGGGAAGATCCATCCATCTCCACACTCCCTCAGGTTCTTGACAGACTCCATCTCCTTGGGATTGTAACAGGTTCCTGTTTTCTTTTTGGATGTAAACTGGAGATTGTTTGCAGCTCCTAGAGGCCACCTATAGTCCCTTGCCATTTCACCATCTCACAACTTTGCAACTTCTTCAAAACTGGCAAGGGGAACTCTCTCTTTCCAGACAGAAACTTATGTAATATAACCTACAATATCTCAAAGTGTGTGTGTGTCTGAAGTCTAAAGTAGTTAATGAGTCACTGTGGGCCTGGGGGCAGCTCTGGAAGGCAGATGGCAGGGTCCTGTTTCATAGTTTTGTCAGTGACCAGCATGAGGATACAGATGACCAGTAGTTGTGTCACATGTGACATGAAACGGTATATACTGGCTGATGGAGAATAGAATCATAATCCAAAATCATGTAGGTTTTAGTTGATGGCAAGTAACTAAATGTGTCTTCCAGGAAGGTGAATGTGATTCTTTTTTACTATATTAATAAAAATAGGGTGTTCAAAATAGGAGAGGTGATACCTTACTCTCTTCATTATACTAAGACCACCCCTGGAGGATAGTGTTTACTTTGGGAACCCCTTTCAATAGGGACATTTCACAGACTAGCCTGCTTGAACCAAGATGATGGAGTCTTGGAAATCATGTACTTTGAGGAAGAATTGCAGGACCGGGGAACTTTAACCTTCAGGAGAGACTGCTCAGTGGGGAACAAGGCAGCTGTCTACAGCTATTGCAAAACTATCATGTGGAAGAGATTTTCAGTGACATCTATCGTGCTCCAGAGAATGAAACAAAGACTCGTGGGTATTTATTAAAGGAAAATAAATTTTAGTTTTATATAATGTTTCTTATAAAAATGGATGTTGCCTGCAGATATGTGGCTCCCCTGGGAACTTGAGGCTGAACAATTGTAAGTCAGGACATTGTAGGCTTAAGTCATACTCTGAATAAGGGGCACACGTTCAAAGAATAAGAAAGTTCTTCAGCGTGCGACTTAATTTTTTTCCAATTTTTTCTTAACCTAAAAGCAGTGGGAAGATGTTAGCAGAGTTCAGCCTAAAGAATTCTGTAGATTTCTCTTGGAATTGTAGTATAATCAGGCATCATTTAAGGATGAGAAAGATGGAGAAGCACTGAGAGATACATTTTGTGAGGTGATTTTTGTCATTGTGTGAATGTCACAGAATATAATCACACAAATCTAGATGGTATTGCCTATTATACACCTAAACTTTATATGATGATCACTGTTGTATGTCCAGAACTTCACTGACCAAAATATCACTATGCAGCAAACGACTGCACCTTAGACAATCCTGTCATCTTATTCTGGATACTTTCTAGCTACAAAATCCAGTTTTGATATTATATTGATTTAATTATCAGCTTGTCTTCTACAAGGAAACATCTGACATAATTTAGTTTACAGAAAGTGTGGGTAAGGAAATGTATGACAAGCTGATAGATGAAGATTCAGAACCCCAGCTTTAACTTAATGTTTCCATTATTGTGATAGTTTTCCAAATAATAGTCAGTGTGAGTATACTCATCAGGACTCATCCCAGCAAACCCTGACAACAGCTCTGTTAAAAAAGCATTTATGAGATCATTACCAATTTACAGACAAGGAAACTAAGGTATAGAGAGGGTCAAGAACCTTGCTCAAATTTACAAAAGTCGTAAGTAGCTAAATGGGACCTGAGCCCAGGCTGTCTGGTGCCAAAGTCCATGCCGTTAAAACGGCCAATCACCGTGCTCAAAGTGTGTGCCCCTCCTCCGTGTTCCTGGCTACTCCTAAAGGAGACAGTAGGGCAGGGAGTTGGGAATTCATTCTAAGTATGACAGGCAGGTTTTATACAAGGTGCTGACATGACCTGATTTCTGTTTTTAAAAGTCATTCTGGGTAATAGAGGAAGACTAGATTACTAAAAAGGAGTGTGTAGGCAGGGATCCAGCAACAGGCTGTGGACCAGGAATGGGTGACTTGGATGGAATAGTAGTAGTGGAGATGACAGAAAGGAGTCTCCTCACTCAGGACAAGTCTTAGAGCTAGAATCCTGTCCACTGGACAGCAGGGACCTGCTTTAAATGGAAGGCCCTGTGACTGGCCCCCAACTCTGTGCACTGCCAACGTGAGGGATCCACAGGCTCTCGGGGGTTGGATTTATTCAGAGCTCACACCAACACCTTCTTGACCTGTTTGGTGCCCGGGACCCTGAAATTCCCTAATCGACGTGTCTCAAGCCCAAAGGGGAAGTCAAGAGGCACTACATGCCGTAGGGTTGGGCGGGATGTGGACAGAAATCAAACACACAGTCAGTTGGTGTATGACTGGACGACAGTAATGGATGGATCCGCCGTGGGGAGTGAGGGAAGGATAGGAAATCATGTTGAATCCCAGCAATAATTTTCTCTATAGCCATAAATCAAAAAACCTTGTTAAGAAAGCTTGATTTTTCGTGTTAGAAATAATGGAAAGATTTTTTTACCCAATTTATGTACTCGGAGAACTTCATACCTCATAGTGCACACTGTTGGGTGGGAACTTCACCTCACCTGAGCTGTCCCTCTGAAAACCACAGAGCAGGTAAATTGTATCCTGCTCGTGCAATAAAAAGGTTCCCTTCATCTGCTCTTCTGAGCGAGGCATAAGATTTGGTGGGTAAGAACACAAACTCTGGAATCAGACCAGGGTAGGAGTACCAAATCTCTCATCCCTTCTGCCTCCATTTCCTTATCTGTGTCTACCTTTTAGAGTTACCACAGGGCAGATTCCTGTGTTTTTCAGGAGATTTACCCCAAGACACTTGGGGCTCATCACAGTTTCACCAGGACCCAAGAGAAGTAAAACAAACTGCGAAGTTTTATTGGCAAAGTGGCAAAGTGAAAATAAGGGTAGAAGGCGGAATGAGTTCCCTCTGGAGAGTGACTTCAGTTAACGTAATAGCAATCCACTCCCCAGAGTAACTGTATAGGAAAACTAATGTTATATGATTTGACAGTGATTAGCTTCAGAAACAATTGTAGACCTTTGAAAAGCAGTGGGTTTTTTCTCCCTCCACCTTCCCTTGAAAGGAACTCTCCCGTCACCACCTGACTCATGAAATGTGTGGGTTGCTAAAAAAGTAAAGAAAAGTAAAGACGCCCTCGCTACCTCTCATCCCAGAAGTGGGACCCAATGATAAACCAGAAACCAGAGATGTAACGCTCTCCTCCTCTCTGTTCTAAGAAATGTCGTTAAAGCTGAGACACTAGAGAACTTTCTCCAGGAAGAGCACAAATACAATATCTTTGTTTCTCACCTTCCTCCCATTCCCTCTCACTCCCTGACAAACATATGGAGGCAAAGTTTTATTGGTAAAGTAACAAAGTGAAAATAAGAGTGGAAGGCAGTCAAAGCGAAAGAAAGTGAAAGGGTGGAAGACTCTACACCCCCAAGGGTGGAGCAGATGATTCCCAGGAGCCAACCCTGAGTTCTGGGAGTTCAGACCTTTATAAGGCTCTGGCTGAGTTCCACACCCATGTCTCCACCTACAGGCATTTTCGGGCAGGTTTCTCCCTGATTGCCCACAAGGGATCAAACCTCAAATGTTTTATATGAGTGAACCTTGGTCCTTCTGATTGGTAAACTGATTAGTAGGGCCCACTTTCTATGTTTTTGGGGTTTTTTTTTTTATGATTTCCTGGTTTTTTACCTTTCCCCCATGCCCTATTCATGTCTAACTGCTACCTAGCACTAGAACTTAATGTTGTTTGTGTCCAAAAGTACTTAGAGCTGGCTTTCTGGTGCCCAACCCTGAAGGAGAATCAGAGTCAGGTGCTATAGAGCGCTAGCTGTCCCGCATTTTAAAATCCACATTTACTGACTATATCTGCCCTGCTGCCAAGTAGCACTTAGATAAGCTGTCTGCTTTCATGGTTGAATGAAAGGTAGGAAATGTCAGAATTTCCCACTCTCACAGGTGAACTGAGGCAGAGAGGGCCTGAGTAACTTATCCAAGGTCAAGCAGCTACTAAGTGACAGTGTTAGGCTCCATGTGTTGAGTTCCCAAACCCAGGCTTCTGCTAGTACCTGTCCTGTGATAAGAGAACAGATGAATCGTTTAGAGAGGTTGAAACGTGGGTAAGCTTATTTTCAGAAGAGTGATTGGTTAAGGCTTCAGTGAGGGATTGCCATTTGAGCAGGACATTGAAGGATGTTCAGCAAGACTGAGAGGACAAAGATAAAGCACAGTGAATCTGGTGGGAGGCCTCAGTTTCCCTTACTGAGCACCCCACCCCCTATTGATGCACTTCTCCAAACAAGGTTGCTTGTCTGGGAACTCCTAAAAACAGGCATTCAAAGGTGTACATGCAGACTGAGGCCATTTGGTGAGAAATAGTGGTTAAAGATACCTGCCTCTGTGGACAAAGAGCCTCTGTGGCTTTCCAGAAGCCTCTTAAGCACGAGGTCAAGAGTCAAATTATTCTTCCAAACAACTGCCATGTCATATCTTTAAAATTTTCTTTTAATTTGTACATCCATTTCACCTCAGTGAAATGGAAGAACTTTTTCATATTGTAGATATTTATATTTAATACATGTTCGATTAATTGAATTTCATTCAAAGTCAATTTTCTTTCCTTTTTTTTTTTTTAAAGAAAGTTGTAGAAAGAAATGAAAGTGAGCAGAGGCAAGCATGCAGGAAGAGAGAGGAGGAAAAAGCACTTTATATTTACTTAGTCGTTCACATTGGTTGTTTCCCCCAGCCCCGGGTCTCGAACCTGGGACCTTGTGCTGTATATGGGACTGCTCCCAGGGTGTACTAGACCTCTAGGCCACCAGGGTGTGCCCCAAAGTCAGTTTTCTTAATGAGAAGAGAAAGGTGTCAGATTATATTACTATTTTTCTTTGTCTTCCTCCCTTACCACTAGTGGTCCTAAAAGCATGTCTCCAAGATGTGGGAAGGCAGCAGAAGTAAAGTGGTCTCTCTACTTCCTGTTAAGCACCAGAAGTTTTGTTGGAAAACACACTGGAAATTCCTCTCAGGCGTAGGACATGGGCTGGGCCTTTCTCAAGGCCAGCAGCTGGGTTGCCAAAGCAGAAACAGCGCAGTGATTTAGTCTTCCAGCCTCTTGAAACTGCTTTTCTGGAGATTCAGGTGTCCAAGAGTCCCAGCTCTGGTCTATAAGGACCACAGGGAGATTTTGCTTCAGTACAAACATAGACTCCTCCGAGTTCTGGTCTCAGTCACATTCAGACATTTTGGAGCTTTTGAGGGCTTTACCAGCAACATGGTATCCTGGCTTTTCAGAATCCTGAACCGGGGAGCCATCTGCTCTTTCTTTTGAAAGCCAGTCTCAGATTTACTCCTGTATGGGACATCACTTGTGCCCAGCACGTTGCAGCACCGTTTTCTCGACTCTCAAGTCAAGCTGTTACCGCACAAGCTCTTAAATACCCCCGCATCATTTTTTTCAGTGTTTTTGGTTTGAACATTACTAAGGTGACTGTTTTACTTCATTTTATTTTCACTGCAATGACCACCGAATAAAAGATTCAAGACCTATAAGTTTGCAATCATTTAGATATTAATAAGTTAATATAAGCAACCAGGTACAGAAGATACACCCCTGCATTAATAATATTTGTATAGGATCCAGTGCTGACTTTTGAAATGACTTTAACTCTTTTTCTGCATTTTTTATAGAAATAAATTGCAGATTTCTAGGTCTTACTGTGCAAATCTATGAATGAATGAATCTCCTTATGTATGAACACAGAGTACATTTTCACATAGCCCAGCATCTGAAGGTAGAGAGCTGGCTGCCTGCTTTAGCTCTGAGATGGTTTTCTCAAGGCTGGGGCAGCTGTGGAGGAAGATATGGGTAATACTGCTTACCCGGAGTTTATCCATAGCCATGGACATTATTTAAACCTTATTAGGGGAGACTAATCACTTGTGATAGAGGTTGTGCTTCATATAAAAAATTCAGTCCTAATCCAGCTGGGAAAGCATCACAAGTAGGATTCTAGACCTTACACAAAGGCAAAATCTCGCATATTCTCCAAATATCTATTTCCTTCCTTCACAAGATTTGGAAATTAACATTTGGTATATATACCAAGCTTCTGTGTGGCATGAGTGGGGACTGAAGAACCACTTCCAGTTCGGAGGGAAACAGCTGACCACCACAGACTACCCAACCCCAGAAAGCAATGCAACTGCAAGCTTCCACCACTAACCAAAAATAGAGTATTTCTATTTGGTATGAGTTGGTAGGTTAAACACTGTTACCATTTATTTATACGGAATTATTTCTGAGCATTTCCAGACCCCAAAATAACCTACAAACTCATACCAAAGACAAATATTCTCCTTCCAGTTAGCAGAGAAAACCTGTAATTAAAAGCTGTACTCGGGGCAAGGGAGGTCTTGGATTCATGGCAGGAAGGGAAGAGAATTGTGTGTCTTAGGAGTACCATCAGAAACCAAAGTAAGGTGTTGTGGAGGAAATACAACTCCTGCCTGGTCTGTCAGAGCAGGGAGACGAGCCCCCAACAGTCACTATTTCATGGTTGCACTAATTTATTTAAGCCTCAGATATGAGAGATTGATAAATACTATTAGCAAATTTGTAAAGAGAATGAGGACAAAAAGTTTCTACAGTCCTTGAATTTTCCAGAAGACCACCTTCATTATTTAGATTTCTTTAAAGACAAGGAAGGAAGGGAGAGGAAGAAGCACTGAAGGAAGAAGAGACGGAGGAGACCACTTTTATTTATTTAGTTGTCATTTCTGTTTTCACCCCGACCCCAAGTCTCAAACTCAGGTCCTTGAGCTATATGTGGTCCACACACCAGCAGCTTAGCCACCTGAGCCACAAGGGCACTCGCTATTTAGATTTCTTTTCTTTTTTTTTTAAAGACATGGGCAGGAATGAAGGTGAGTAGACAGACAGGAAGAAAGAGGAAGCATTTTATTTCCATTTTAGTTGTTCACACAGAACAGGTGGCTGTTTTCCCCCAGACCCGGGACTCAAACCCAGGGGATATGTGGCCTGTGTCCTTTGGAGGCAATTGACCTAATTGCTGCTCCACCAGGGCATGCCTGCCACTATTTCAATTTTGTAATGCTAAACATAGAATATAAACCAAAAAGAATTGAGAAGAAAAGTTACTTTTATTTTTGCTGTTATTCCAAATGAATTGGAATTTTGCTTTGTTTTGGTCCGTTGTTAGTATCATTTCATTAGAAGCTTCCACAATGCTTCAGCCAATTCTGGAGGAATGCACATGCTCCCTTCCTCAGTATTAATCTCTAGGATATTATTTCTCAACTACACAAAGAATCTAAGTAACTTGTCTTTTTAAAGGAGAGAGATCTGGCCTTGAGCATCAGCCTTCTCTGTCTTCACTAAATGGTTTAAGCTTTTCAGTCAACCTCCTCAGGTTAAACAGAGAAAGACTCAGATAGCAGACTAGAGCAATTATTAAGTGAGAGTGAGTCAGGAAAGGGACTTCCCCCAATCATTCCCTAGCAGCATTTTGACTATTTACCCCAAAACCAGAAAACACTAATTTAGAGACATATGCACCCCTGGTGAGCCGTGGCATGCAGTTCACCATTCCCCACCAAACTTCTGCCTCCTGATCTTCCCTGGGGACTAAAATGTTAGCATGAGCACATTTGACCTTTTGACTTGTAACGCACAGTGATTTGATACTCAGTGAATAATGACTATGTACCAGACGCAGCTAGCTGCTAGATGAAGAGTCCTTGAAGAACAAACAAGGACTAAAAGATTAGAGAGGGAGGAAAAGCTTCCATCTGGAGTGACCTGGGAGGATTACATGGTGGGTGACCAAGAATATTCCAGATGGATATGAACAGAGGAAATTCTAAGAGAGGAAATGTGCACAAGTGCTGGGGGTGGAGGGGGCGTGGGATAAACATATGAGACCAGGTCACGAAAGCCTTGATGCCAGATGATCAAGTAGGGCTGGGTGTTCCGGAATGAGTGGAGACCAGAGTTGTAGGGAAGACAAATGTGGGAGAGATGCAGCGTGGAGTGGTTGGAGAAGAATCAGAGATGGGAAGAGCAGTTACATAAAAATCTACAAAGACATAGAGAGGAGTGGGAAGAAGGAAAGGAGGAGGAATATCCAAATTAGGGTTGTGATGAGTAACAGAAACAGAGACCAGTACGGTGGTGTGGAGGGTTGGGGATGGTAGCAGGGCATAAGGAGCAAAGTGATAATAAGGTCAGTTGTGTGTTTTTTTAATTTTTATAAAAACTTTTTATTGAAGTTACATTGCATTATGTTTCAGGTGTGCATCATTATAATGCAACATATGTATATAACTCATTAAGTTGCCATCAACAGTCCAATTCTATTTACTGTATAATTGAGCCCTTTTACCTGATCTGGCCCCCTCCTTCTCCCTTCTGGTAGCCACTAATTTGATCTTAGAGTTGAAAAGTTTATTTTTGTTTTATCTACTTAATTTGTTTAGTTTCTCTGTGTACCACACATGAGTGAAACCATACAGTGTTTGTCTTTCTCCATCTGATTTCACTAAACATAGGTCCACCCATGTTGTTGTAAATGGCAGGATCTTATCTTTAGTACCTGAGTAGTATTCCATTGTGTATATATACCAATCTTCTATAGCCACTCAGTTTTTGATGGGCATTTAGCCTGTTTCCAGCTCTTGGCTATTGCAAATGCTTAATAAATATGAAGTGGAAGGCAGATACATCTGAAAATTAAAATTTTGTGGGGTTTTTTGGTAAATACCCAGAAGGAGAATAACTGGATCATATGAAAGGTGAGGTGATAATCACATTGTCATTTTGATTTGCATTTCCCTAATTAGAGATGAACATTTTTTCATGTGCCCATTGGTCATCTTTGAAAAAATGTTTTGTTCAGATCCTCTACCCATTTTTTCAATTGGTTAATTGTTTTTGATTGAATTTTATTAGTTCTTTATATATTTTTCATATTATCCCCTTGTCAGACATATGATGTGCAAAGATCTCCCATTCAGTGGAATGTCTTTTATGTTGATGACAGTTTCTTTTGTTCTGCCTAAGTTTTTATTTCATGTAGTCCCATTTGTTTAATTTTGCTTTTCCCCACTTTGTCATTGAAGTCAAGATCCCAAAGAGATCTCTAAGACGAATGTCCAGGGGTGTCTTGTCTGTTTTCTTGTATGTATTTTATGGTTTCAGGTCTTTTATCCAAGTCTTAAATTTATTTTGGATTAATTTTTGTGTAGAGTGGCCTAGTTTCTTTCTCTTGAATGTGGCTGTCCAGTTTCCTCAATACCATTTATTAGAGACTTTATAAAGTCAGCTTTAGACATGCCAGGTTGGAGGTGTTGGCAGGACAACCCAGAAAAAATGGGCTAGTAGATGGCATATGGATCCAGCACCTAGCGGAACTGATGATGGGGGAGCCTACAGGACCTAGTGAGCAGAGGTCAAAGGGAAGGCTTCAGGGAGAGGCTGTTACATCCCAAAGTCTCCTGAAATTTCCCATGTATGGAACACATAACTCTGGAAGGAACACACTGAACTAGTCCTAGCTAATAGCAAAAACTCTTTCATCTCATTAGAGTCCCATCAGGGGACATCATGGTTAGCTCTAAATGAGAAAAGCTGTGTCAGGGCCAAGGTTCCTGCTAAAAGAGAAGAGATGGGTGCATTGGACTTGTGACTATGGATCTGAGGGTGTAGTAAAGCCCCCCTAGAAAGAAGTGTGGGTTTCTTACTTATTCATGCAAAATAGTGACATCTCAGAAATTCTGATTCTGGGTAGTAAATATTTGAGAATTGTATCCTCCAACATGCATTCATTTCACCATGAGAAGACCTGAATTATTGTCCCTGCTCCACTCTGAGATTGTGATTGCTTGTGTCTTATTCCCTGGAGTGGATCTGTCCTGAACAGCTAAGTAACCTTGAAGAGGGAGCTCAGTGTCTCTGACCCAGTGTGTTCTCAAATATGCTATGGAAATAATGGCATAGACAAAGGTCAGGTGACATAACGCATGTCACTCACTAGACAAATCCTGGTTGTGGTGTATTTGTGCGAAGTTACTTGTTACCTATGAAACTTAGAACAATCCTGTTAAGTGAGCCCTTTGTGGGATGAGAAGAGATGAGCAAGTATTCGCTTTCATTCC
Source organism: Solenodon paradoxus (assembly GCA_004363575.1). Classification (NCBI taxonomy): domain Eukaryota; kingdom Metazoa; phylum Chordata; class Mammalia; order Eulipotyphla; family Solenodontidae; genus Solenodon; species Solenodon paradoxus. The sequence continues at coordinate 879,364 of RJWH01000136.1, forward strand.
TATCCCTGCCTTTTTACAGGACAACTGTTTTATCTCTCATTGCATTAGTGGGAAAATTGTTATCTTTTTTTTCTCCCGGGCCAGGCAGAAGGTCCCCTGGTGTTTTGTTTTTGTGCTTTTTCCAGCTCACCTTCTATATTTGCATCATGAGACTAACAAACTGGAAAAGAAAAATGAAAGTGTTCCTTCTCAGCCCTGGCCTGGGTAGAACTTCCCACCAAGCTACCCAGCCCTCTGAGCTGTTGGCCAGGGCTCAGCTCTAAGGACAGCAATGTCCCCACAGCACCTGTGGAGGGGACAGGCACACCAGTGGAACAAGACAAGCAGTGGCCTGGGCTTGGTGTGGTGAGGAATGGACAGGGCTCTCCAAACTCAGTGTTTCGTCTGATTCAACTCTTTATACCCAGCACCTGACACAATGCTTGTCATAAGCCAGGCTGTTAGCAAATACTTGTCAAATCAATGAAAAGAGGAAATAAGAGAGAATTCCAACCCCAGCCTGCACAGCTTTTATGCTGCTGACAAAATGGGCCTGGTTTGTGCAGAGTCACACAGTGCAGTGTCAACATGGAGAGGTTGGGCACAGTCCACTCAAGTCTCAAGGTCCCAGTGTGCATCCTGGGGCGAGTGGGAACAACCAAGATGAACAACTAAACGGAAGACCAAGTGCTGCTGCTTCCTCTTTCTCTTCCTGCCTGTACCTTTCCTAAAAACAAAACAAAAATAAAAGCCTCTGTTAAAAAGAAAGAAAAGGAAAGTGCCATCCACAGTGGCATGGTAAGACAATAAGCACTCACTAACAGTACATAAGTGTATGTCTAGATTTTTATAAGAAGACAGCCTCTTCACTCTCACTCATAATGGATTTCATGTCATTTACCTGTTCTGTGTTTCAGGTCCTCCCGGCCCCAGAGGTCCCAAGGGTGACAGAGGACAGCAGGGGCCACCTGGTCCCACTGGCAACAAGGGACAGAAAGGAGAAAAGGGGGAGCCTGGTCCACCCGGCCCTGCCGGTGAGAGGGGCCCAATTGGACCCATCGGCCCCCCTGGAGAGCGTGGTGGCAAAGGCTCCAAAGGCCTCCAGGGGCCTAAAGGCTCCCGAGGGTCCCCTGGGAAGCCAGGCCCTCAGGGCTCCAGTGGAGACTCTGGCCCCCCAGGCCCACCAGGCAAGGATGGACTCCCTGGCCCCCAGGGCCCTCCTGGCTTCCAGGGACTGCAAGGCACTGTGGGGGAGCCTGGGGTACCAGGACCTCGGGGGCTGCCTGGCTTACCCGGGGTGCCAGGCATGCCAGGCCCCAAGGGTCCCCCAGGTCCTCCGGGCCCATCAGGTGCAGCAGTGCCCCTGGCCCTGCAGAACGAGCCAACCACAGCACCCGTGGTCACTGGTAAGTCCGAGTCACCCCTTACCCTGGGGACGGGGCAGGGTGCATGCTCACGCCAGGGCCAGCCCCCAGCATGTGGTCCTGCGCACCACCTATGCTCCATCTTGTTGGGCAGTGAGAGCCTCACCCCGGGTAGGCTCACAAACCCCGCTGCTCTCACAGGCAGCATCACCCAGGCAGTGTCACCCAGGCACACTGTTCCTCTGTAAACACTCTCAGGTTCCTGGTGCCTGTTTATTTAGCTAAGTCAGGTCCACAGGGACACGCTCATCCCCAGACATTTCCTTTGTGAAAGCTCAAGCCTGGTCACCCCTGATCTGTCCTGTCCTCGTACCCTCCCCCCTGGGGACAGATGTGCCTCAGTGAACACGCCAATGGAACTTTCTGTTCCTGGTGCCAGTGTTCATTTCTTTATCAGAAGGTGCTGTGCTGCCTTCTGATCCTTTGATAATTAAGCCTTTGGTAAAACCCCTAATGTTTGCTCAGCAACTCAGCCCATTTTTCTCCCCTTTGACCCAAATCTCTCCACTTGATTTCCTTCAGTAAGACTCCATCATCCATGCTGTTTTGTGAGCCCAGTTTGTGTTCTGAATGCTCACATTTAGGTTCTGTAAGACTCCAGATGGACGTTAAGCATCTGCACCTGCCCAGCCTACTCTGTTAGTTTTGATTCCTAACACTGTAAAAAAAACTAATCCAGACACAGAGGAGCAAAGACCCAGGCGTGGGTATTTTCCAGATTATGTAGTTTTCACTACTGTGTGCTCTGCAGCCCACTTCCCTGCCTGTCCAGGAGCATCTGTCATGGCCTCTGCCTGGGGACGCGGTGGGTGGGGTGGGGGGAAGCAGGGCCATGTGGCCTCTTAGACCTAAGTGAAGAAAGTTATAGTGCTTTCTGTGGTTTCTTGTTTGTTTTAATCACTGTTTTTAAACCTTTGCATTCCTAGGCTGCCCACCTCACTGGAAGAACTTCACAGAAAAGTGCTACTATTTTTCAGTTGAGAAAGAAATTTTTGAGGATGCAAAACTTTTCTGTGAAGACAAGTCTTCACATCTTGTTTTCATAAACACCAGAGAAGAACAGGTATATTTGAGCATTCTTGGCTGGGGAAAACTATAATTTAAGAATAGTTTACCCTCTGGAAATTGCATGCTTACTGACAATTCAGTGATACCAAGAATTCATCGTCACATAAACACAGAAGGTTGTGTTACAGAGATTTGGGCTTTCTCCAGTGATTAGAAGCATCCCTGGCATGGGAATCATTCATGGCATGGAAATCATGTCCTCTTGCTTCTACCTGGGAGATACTGCTTATCAGGCCTGGAGACATGTGGCTCCTCCCTGTGGCTGTTGAGAGAGCTTAGAATGCGGAAGAAACGTCTGTGGAGAGAGAAGCAGAGGGCCTGAGCATTGGCGGGGTGAGGTGAAGGTTCAAGGGAGCAGAGGCTTGGCCTTTGGAGGTTCTGTAAAAGCAGAGAAGGCCATGGGGGCAGACTCGACATGTGAAAATGATGGGGGCCACTCACCACATACCAGACATTGTACAAGGAAGGCATTTTCTCCTTTGAACATCATAACCACCCTAGAACCAGTAGCTATTATTGAGTGTTTTACAGACAAGAAAACTGAGGCCCTATGAGCTTTAAATGATTTATTCATGGGATGACAAGCAAGACAGAGCTGAGATTGAAACAGGCCCATCTAGCAACTGTGCCACTGTTCTCTTTGATGTCACACTAATTCAGTGGCCCCCTTCCTTCCCCTAAGTATTTCCAGCAGGCACAACTCTGAAAACAGATGCTCCCCGCAGGTATTGACTGGGAAGGAGCGTACATTCAGGCTCCTGGGCTTTAGAACACAGAGACTAGGACCAATCCCATCTCAGCCACTTATCTGTTTGGTGACAAAGGTGGTTGTGAAGACTTGCTGCATGTGACAACCTGGAGTTGGGACTTGGACCAGAGGAATGGCCCAATAAGGTCATGGCTGTTATTATTAGGACACGGGAGGGGCGGTTGGTAGAAGGGAGGGAACCTGATGGAAGTCACTGAATTGTCTGGGAGATTTAAAGAAGGAAAAGTATCAGTTAAATGTCACCTGTAGGTTTTTAAGTGAAAAACATGTCAAAGTCTCCAAGTCTCCAAACCAGCACAGAATAAGTGCAATAAAAAAAGAGGATAGAAAAAAGCAGTTTACATGTTCTGACAAACATCCTTTTTGAAATTTTGGTTGTTGTTGTTTTGTTTTTTTTAACATTTATGGGTGGATGCCTCAAGCTTCTGTCCTCTAATTTATTTTTCAGCAATGGATTAAAAAGCAGATAGTCGGGAGAGACAGCCACTGGATCGGCCTCACAGACACGGAGCAGGAAAATGAATGGAAGTGGCTGGATGGGACATCTCCAGAGTATAAGTGAGTGCTTAGATACTTCCAGGTGTTGGTCCGACTCACTGGGGTACCACCTTTCACCTAAACCCCTACAGTTTCTACCTAGTGACTTCACATCCTAGAAGTTCCTCATACTGAGGCTCCTGGCACCAGTTGCCTATTTCCATGGAAGGAAGTTGTGGTTGAGATCATTAGGCTCTAAAAAGTTGGGTATTTTCTCTTCATGGGGTAAATTTTTTTCATTTCTATGACAAGAAAACCAGAGCCTCATAAAATCACACAGCACCATACTGGTGACCAAGACAATGTCTTTAACTGCTACCATGACAGCTCAGGAAGGCCAGACCACCTCAGAGACACATTCAGTCTCCCTCCAGCCATGTTTAGGACAAGGGCTGGGACACTCCCTTCAGGATAACACTATGGGTGCCCCTGTGGGGCTTCTGACCAGAGTGTAATTATGAAGCCTTAGCGCTCCTGAACACAAGTTCAAGTGCACCAGGAACAAAGGTATTTGGGGGATAAACATCTCCTGAAGGTTTGGAGAGTCCAATTAAGTCCCATGTGACCTGAGTTCTATGAAGGTAACAAAAAGAGGAAACACTAGACAGTACCTTCTCCAAGTCCTCGTGGCACAGGGATCTCCGTGAGCCTCATGTACCCTTATGGCATCATGTCAACGTCTTCCCTAATACTACCAACAGGTTCTTCCTACTCCTGCTGTGCCTCTCATGGATGTGAAATTAGCAACCAACCACTAAATGGAGCAAAAGTTATCACACTCATCTCTGAGGCTTCTTTACTGGCAATAGAGAAGGTGGGCCCTACAGAGACTCAAGTAGGAGCAAGAATTTCATGGCTTTAAGATTGCAGCAACTACAGCACCAGGGAGGAAAGGCAAGGGTGTGGCGGTCTAGGATAATGTCCCAGGCATTGAAGCTAGACCTGGAGCATCAAGACAGATGACTAGGGGTCAGAGGCAGTGGAGGGGCCAGATAGTTTTGAAATGTGTTTGCATGTATGCTTGTGCACATGGGTAGATAAACAGGCTGTTTTGTACTTTAGGATTCTCTCTGTGTGAAGAGCATGATTAGTGGATATAATTGGATACCAGAAAAGTGACCAAAGGTCCAGGCGAAAGATTTGAAGATTTTAGAACCTGCTAAAGGTGATCCTCAAGCTGCCCAACCCCCAACCTTGGGCAAAGCAGTACCTGCTTACGGGTCCAGCAGATGCCCTGCTTACTCCCTCTGTGCCTGTCCAACGGGAGAGGAAGCTGCACCACCCCCTGGCACGTGGGAACGTGCTGACAGGACGAAGAGACACAGACACCCTTAAGGAGACTCAGCGTGGAAGAGCTGGCATCTGAATTCAGAGCAGTAGAAGGTTAGAGATGGGAGTGAGAGACAGAGATATTAAAGGAAAGATAAATCTGAATTTTTGACAGTTGAGAGTTCCAGGATCCTTTTTTTCTAAGGTAGTCAAGAAGGATCTAAAAAAGAATCAAAAAACAAAACACAAAAACCAGTCTCCTTCACTTTTCTCACAGCCCTAAATGCAAAAGAGGTCTGGGTTAAACTCATAAGAAATTCAATCTTAAGCCTTCCTCTCAGGAAAACTCGAAGTGGTTCATATAGAAATGGATTAAGCTGGAACATCGTTGCCTGTGCCAGCTCCCCCCAGGTGGAGACTTTCTCTTCCCTGGGATCCAGCAAGAAGTATTTGATTTGGAAGGAGGGGCCCAGTTTTGTGCCTAAGACCTGAGAAGGATTGTATCACCAGAAACATTCCTGGGACTGCGACACCTTCCTGGGATTGCGACACCTTCCCAGAACTGCTGTCCCCAGCCATAGTCCACTACCCAAAGGAGTCCAAATACCTGTAAAAATTACCAGGACAAATTTTAAAATCCAGACTAAATTAGGCAAATATATTCTGAGGTCTCACTAGCTGCAGGCGAATTCAGTCTGACAATAGCCACTGCACAAGCTGAAATACAGCCAGTGCCCTGGCGTCAGTGAGGTCTGGGGTCCAGGGTTCAGCTCACACCTAGCCACTGCAGGAGCTCTGCAAGTGGCTCAGCCAGGTGAACCCTCAGGTCTTCTTCTGGAAGTTGATAGTACAAAAGTACTCACTTCCATGGCACTGTGAAAATTAAATGAGTAATAGATATAAAGTGCTTAGTACAGCTTGGCATAAGGGAAGTGCTCAAGAAATGTCACCTGCTAGCAATGGGACTGTTATTACCATTGTCACACTTATCCTCCAACTAGTCGATAATAGCAGAACAATACTACTGAGTTTTTATATATTTTATAGTAACTTGAATGAAATGCCACACAGAGCATCTCCCTCAGATCTCACAGCACTTTGTGAAGAACAGGACCATTCTCCACTATGGCCTGGGCTTCTGCCTCAGGCACTCAGGGGTTTCCCACCAGTATGTCTTCCCCAACACTCTATTCAGACTCACCTTTACTCTCCTCTGCTTCTGTGATCTCCCAGCACTGGCCTGTCCCTTTCCCATCCCGGCGATGATTTCTGGGCCTGGCACCATTGCCTTGCCCAGGCTTCAGAAGTCAGACTCCCTGATCTCCTCTTACCCTCTCCCCTCACATACACTCACATTCACAGACTCACACTCTCTTACTCACTCACAGCCCTTCTGAAATCGTTTCAGATTTTTGTGGTAGCTGTTAAAAGAAGAAATAGACAAAGGATAAAAGTTTCTCTCCCCTACCTCTTGTCTCAACTCTGTTTCTGTACTGAGTCGTGATTATAAAAGAGCACGTTGGACAAAAGGCAATGGTAACATAGATTGGATGTAAGGCACATACAGACCTGAACTCTGATTTATTTCCAGTAAAGCAGGTGGCCTGACTTATTGAGTCAATTAGGGAAAGGGTGATGTGAGAAATCATCTGTGATGGCTCCGAATTGGGTCTTCGACAGGGTCAAAGAGTCTGGGTCTACACGTTTGGGTTTACACATCAACACACTTCCAAAAGAATGACCAGAGGGCTGATAGACATTGCCAAGATTTTATTTGCCAACAAAGGACATGGTTTTTAAAAAATCGCCTATCAATAAAAAAAAAATCCTTTCCAAGAAAAGACAGCTGGCCAACAAACACACACACACTCTTTGTCCTTATTGTTCTCATTTTACCATAGACCTGGGAAAATGATAGTCCTGACCAGAGCCAGCCCCCTGCCTGGCAGTTGAGATCCACTGACTTGTGAATCATGGTAACTTGCAGTGAATTACTCTTGAAGTGCCTACTTTGAGCAAACCTGTGTGCTGGCCTGGAGGACCTTTTTCAGAGTGTGCAGGCAGCAATACGAGAGGTGTTATTCTTCTATTCATGTAAAAAATCTGATTTTCAGAACTATGTCACAATCAAGAAAACAGACATACCAACCCTAAGTATAACACAGTGAAGAACAGGACTTCAGAGGTGACTTCAACATTCTCGCAGTAATTGATAGAAAAAGAAGATAGATGGAGAGGTAGTAAACTTCATTAACTGAGTTGACTTCATTGAAATACATGAAATACTTCACCCAACCACTATAAAAACATTCTTTTCAAATGCATATGGTATGTTCACCAAGGTAAGCTGCTAGGACTTCATACAAGTCTGAGTAGATTTAAAAGAACTGGAATATATAGAGTATATTCTCTGAGCAAAACTAAATTAGAAATCAGAACAGAAAAATATCTAAAGTAGTCAAATATTTAGAAATTAAAGGATACATTTCTAAATAGCCCATGAATCAAAGAAGAATTCACAAAGAAAATCTGCAAGTGTTTTGAAGAAAATGAAAACTATATCAAAATTTGTGGGTTTCAGAAAAAACAGTGTTTAAAGGAGGCAGTTATAAAGTTTAAAATGTTTATATTAGCAAAAGTGAAATTTTAAATTGAAAAGCAATGATCTAAAGCTTCTACTTCATGAGGACAGAAAAAATGACAATGAATCCCAAAGTAAGCAGAAGGAAAGAAATAATGACAGGAAAACAATGAAATAGAAAACAGACAAGCCAGAGAGAGGGTGTGTGGAACCAGGAACATGTCAAAGCTGGTCTTTCTGCTGTTGATGGATTAAGTACAGGAATGTCATTTGGCAGAAGTGGTCACCAGTGGGGATATACTCTTCCACTTGCTCTGACCAGAACTGTAAGTAGCCTTCTAAGGCCTTTCCTGCCCACACTTCTTAAATTGCCTGCCTCAGATCACCAGTGATGTGTTTTCTTCCTGAGGGTTTCCCAGACCACACTTGCAGCTCCACTATTTCTCTTGTCCACTTCTTGGTTCCCTGCATAGGACAACATTGGATGGTATAAATTCAAATTATGAGAAACAGCTTTCATCTCTACATCACAAAGATAAAACATGGGTTGACTTTCTGTCTGTGCAGGCTGCCCCATATTATATTATGTATTGTGGTTCTAGAATATAGGCTCATAGAATGGTGGTGACTAGCAGGGAAACTGCATCATCATCTAATGCAATAAGAAATCGTTCCTGTTCTATCAGAGTGACTCTGAAATAAGCCAGCAGAGAGAAATCTTCCACTATACAGACCCTAGGAGCAGGAGAAAATTCTGCAGCCAAGGAATACCTCTCACTACTAAGATTTTCCTGTTTAGAGACCAAGCTCTTACCAGCAGTTTCTTAGCCACGAAGCTTCAGCCAATCTTGTGGTCTATGAGAAAGTACTAAGTTGTCAGGTTGGAAGGGGCTATTCCCAAGATGAAGAGTTGTGCTCTGCCCCCATTAGGATAAACCCACAATGCTGTGGGAGGTTCGCACCCACTAACTGATGTGCTGTGTGTTTTCAGCTCACTGGAACAGTGAGTCGTAGTGTTCCCAAGGTCTCTGGTGTACCTACGATACGCTGTCCAAGTACAAATGTGTGTTTTCCCCAACGACTTCTGTGACATCTGTATTATGAGATTCGGGGATTTTCAGACCAAGGTTCAGCCATTCTTTCCAGAATCTATCTTTGAATGTGATTAAGGTACTATTTAATCTGAACTTCTTCTCCAAAAGATACGTATTCTGTTTATCTGACATGTTCTGTTCTGTTTCATTACAAGTTTACAGGCCAAAGAGGGGTTGCTATAAATAATTCCATGTGATTTTAGTTTTTCCAAAGAGATGTTTTGAGACTCTGGGTACTCTGTCTACAAGACAGATTGCTCCTGCAGCCTGGCTTTAGGCTTCTCCATCACCCATCCACATTGGTCCCACCCCAGTCACTGTGTTCATGGCCACAGAACTGCATTCTACTTTTATTCCCAAGGGAAAACTTTTATGACTTGGAGAAATAAATGGAGAATGGTGATTAAGATGGTCTCCTTTGTTATCAGTTATCTTTTTGTTTATTCTGCAAATCCCCATTATACATCAATTAAAATGACAAGGAAAGGCAAGAAGAAAATATTAAGCACATCTTGTATCAAAAGGCATAGTTATACACTTTCCAAATTCACTGAAAGATAAAGAATATCAAATATACAATCATAATACATTTAGAAATCATCTCTAATTCTGCATACAAACATGGAATCGAGGACCTCCCCTTCCCCAATTACTGGCAAAATGAGCAAAATGAATATCAACAAGATCACTGCTCAGGCATCGCTGACATTCCCAGGGGGATCCTACAAGGTGGAAAAGAATACACACAAAAACAAAAAAATACATGAAAGTAAACTGTTTTGCCTTCCAACTTCATCTCTCCCTGGCATCACTATGGCAGTGTGAAGTTTTAAATATATTTGTCTCTTGCCTTTTATGTAAGTTCTGGGAGGGCTGGGATTCTTACTGTTCTCTGTATTGCTATATTCCCACCTCCTAGAATTAGCCCTGGCACATTGTAGGTACTCTGTGGAGGTCTCTTGAATGAATGATTAACTATTTCTAACTCTCTTAAGAACCATCCATTATTACTCTCATTGGTTGATGATTTCATCTAAATGATTTCCTCATTAGTTTTTTTTTTTTATTTGAAGCCACTTTTCATTTGAAAAAAGAACCAAAGTAAATACTTGGTATGAGAGTCAGTTCTACCTTGTTTCCTCACCTTATAATGTGAAGGTCAAACTCTCCTTCTCCACAGCCCTCTGGGTTTGCTGGTCTTATTCTCAAAAGATGAAGTGCAAGATGGGTTCTATCCTTGGGTGACCCTAGAGCGTCCATGGCTGATGAGGTCAGGAGTCATCATTTATGGGAACTGCCTCCTGCTGCAGATGCTTTTACAGACCCTCCACTTGAGGAAAGCTTACTCTCTCAAGCAGTAACCATAAGCTTTGGTGTAAGACTTGCTTCTTAGAGAAAAGTCAGCTTTCAAGTTTTGAGTCTTGGAAGCTCATCTAACTTACTGAATCAAGAACAATGAGCCTTGGCAAAGTGGTGTTTTGAACAGTGCCATCCAAGTTAACAGGCTCCAAGTGAACTCATCCTAAAGAAAACTTGTTTTGAATACTCTCGCTCACCCCAAAAGGCAATGAACTGTCTGAGTCATTTTCAGTAAGATTAAATTACTATTTCTTTCTAAAGCAATCAACCATCTACAACATAGCCAGAGAGTGGTGACTAAGAGTTAGTAATTGTAGGTTCTCATAAATGTGTATCAAGGACCTTTCGCTTTCTCTACCTGACACTTTGACTTACTAGAGGCAAGACATCACAATGTGCAGGAATCTCTGAGTTGTCAGTGTTTCAGAATGTATCATGTCCTCAGGGGCACATACATTCACACACAAATACATATATATACATACATATGCCCAGAAGTCAGCCTCCCAGCACTCACTAGAAAGTAAGCATTCATCTAACTGTTGAAGAGGGATGTACTCCTTCATTGTAATAAAGCAGCTCAGCAAGTTGATTTCACTATGGCAAAGATAACAAGCCTACAAGTAGATGCTGCATTATATACTGCTCTGCAGAACAATTGTTGCTTATTTTAAAGAGTTCCAATCCTGTCACTCTACAAATGCTTCGAATTTGTTTTGTTTGTTTGTTTGTTTTACAAATCTGCCTGCTACTGTTCTATGCCTTGCTGCTCTTGGGCAAAGACAACTTCTGTGGGAATGCACAAATAACTTTCAATTTCTCTTTGTTCAAGAAATTGGGAAACTGGACAGCCAGATAATTGGGGTCATGGCCATGGACCAGGAGAAGACTGTGCTGGGCTAATTTATGCTGCGCAGTGGAACGATTTCCAGTGTGAAGACATCAATAACTTCATTTGTGAAAAAGACAGGGATACAGGTAAGCAGTAGATTGTAAAAGGGAACTTCGTGTTTGTATCCTGCCAAAGGGTAAAGCTGGTGAACATATAGTTAATAGTCCCAGGGTTATAATAATAGTATCCCTTTCACAGAGTTATTATGAGAATTTAAATAAGTTGATAAATGTGCTCAATGTTTATAGGAAGTACTCAGTGTTAGACTAACTGGCCAAGGTCATTCTCTCATAATATTGTCAGTTAATTGTTCTTTAAAATATGCACCAATGTTACGTCATTTGCATAGAGTTCCATAAACCAACAATTGAGGGAGCCAAAGATTTAACCACATCTATTTACTAAGCATCTATTATTCCACATCTATTTACTAAGCATCTATTATAGGCCATTTGCTGTGCTAGTAAATACAGGTATATAGTCTGTATCCTTGAGAAGCTCATAAGCCATAGAGACTTTTGGAGACTTTTTTCTTACTTCAAAAGATACTTTTGGAAGTTTCATATAACATATAATATTCTTTGGAATGGGGCATCTTAATTTTCTTCATCAACACTAAATTTTAAAAGCTTAGTGTGAGGAATGGAGTTAAGATGGTGACCTGACAGGAATAGGTCTTGCATCCTCCACAAACAGCAACTAGGAATTTACCTATTCTCCAGGCACACCGAGGAAAAGCAGGCACAGAGGCAACAAATATGTGGCAGCAATTGCCACCACAAAGGGTCATTGAAAAAGTTAAGAGTTCAGAGGTACACTGCAGGTTCCAGATTCAGGCCACGGAGGAGGGGATGGAGCCCTGGGAAGAACCAAGTCACTCAAGAGTCACTCTAAAAACAGCAGAGAGCCGGCTCAGCAGGACTCGGACAGGGAGAGATTGGGAGGGTCTTGGCACAGGGCAGGTGGACAAGTGCCCTGGTGGAACGGAGCTGGAGCCCCTGAAGGAAAATTACACAAGGTGCCACCATAACCAGTAGGCAGCTAGGAGAATCACCCTTCCCCAACCTATCCCACCATATTGCTGGAGCCACAAGACATGCTAACCAGAAATCCCACACCCGGGCTTAAAGGAAGAAGAGTCTCCCAGAAGGGAGGATCTTTCAACACTATCCACCAACACTATCCTGTTGGTGGAGGCAGAAATGCAGCCTGATTGTTGATACCCGACAAGGTAGTTGTTACTGTTCAGAACTGGATCATGGGGACAAGCTCTGCATCTTCCACACAGACTCCAACCCCATAAGCTGAACTCTCAGGTCACAACTCAGCATCCATCTAAGATCATCAACAAATCCAACCATTGCTGATGCCACACACTCAAGAATTCCCAGCATTCAAACTAAGATCCAAGCTTCTCCCATGTAAATTGATACCCTACATGATGTCATCACTTCAGGAACACCGAACCCACAGAATCATAAAAAGTATTTCAAACAGAGAAATGATACAAAGAAATATATGCACAAGAATGGATTCAATAAAAACCTCAGGAAAGTTGAATACAACAGATGTCTGCAAACTACCAGAGGATGAGTTTAGACAGTGATAAACATAGTCATGGAAATCAAGAAAATGATAAGAGGAAGAAAAATAAAACAACAAAAGAGAGAAGAAATGAAGCAAGATATCAAAGAAATAAGAACACAATAGCCGAAATAAAGAACTCAATAGAGGCACTTAAGAACAGGATGGATGAAAGTCTCCAATAGAATCAGCTAGAAGATAGGGCAGAGGAATGCACTGAGTAAACCAGCCAAGAGAAAAAAGAATGAAAATAAATGAAGACAGCATTTGAGACATACATGATAACATTGAAAAGAACAACCTTTGGATCATAGGGGTCCCAGAGGAGAAGAAAGAGTAAAGGGGACAGAAACTGTATTTGAAGGAAAAATAGTTGAGAATTTCCCTAACTTGAGGAATGAAACAATCCTCCATACCCAGGAAGCTCAAAGAGTTTGAAACAAAAGAAACCCAAACAGATGCCCACCAAGATACATTGTCATAAAAAATGTCAAAAATAGGTGATAAAGAAAGAATCTTAAAAGCAACCAGAGAAAAGGTAAGTCACATACAAAGGAGTCCCCATAAGCGTGTCAGCAAGTTTCTCAACTTAAACTCTACAGGTCAGAAGGGAATGGCATGATTTATTCAAAGTGCTGAAAAAAAATGTTTTTCAACTTAGGATACAATACCCTGTGAGATTATCATTCAGAACTGAAGAAAGGATAAAAAGCTTTTCAGATAAGCAAAAGTTAAAAGAATTCATCAACACAAAAACAGCTGTACAAAAAAAATACTAAAGGGTGCTCTATATAGGGTAAAGAAATCCTGCTTAAAAACAGCAAGACATTAAAATATAAAAAGTGGGGAGGAGGAGAAGATGATAAAAATGTGACTAGTTAGATGAGTAAGACTAATTTGCTTACAAATAAAAATAGGAAATAAACATAGAATTCTTAATGCTAACCTCAGGGTAACCTCAAAATACATCTCCAGGGAAAAAGAAAAGAAAAAAACAAAAAGGGAAACCAACGAAAACATAACTACACCCAACCTGCCTAAAGATAAAGAGAAAAACAAAGGCACTGTCTGCAATGAAACAGAAGACAAATTACAAAATGGCAATAAACAGTTAAACATATCAATAATTACCCTAAATGTTAATGGACTGAACTCACCAATCAAATAATGCAGAGTGGCCCAATGGATTAAAAAGCTAACCTAACATTCCGCTGCATTCAGGAAACTCACTTTCTTTCAAAAGATAAAGGTTCAAAGTCAATGGTTGAAAGACAGTCCTACAGCCAAATGGCAACCCTAAAAGAGCAGGGGCAGCCATACTTATATCGGATAAAAGACTTCCAACTAAAAAACATAACAAACAACAGAAATGGACATTATATAATGATTAAGGGTTCAATCCAGCAAAAAGACATAGCACTTACTAACATATATGCACCAAATGAAGTAGCATCAAAATACATTAAGCAAGTATTATTAGCACTGACGAGAGACATTGACAGCAACACAATCATAGTAGGAGGCTTCAACACCCCACTTAACAACCATGTAGAAAATTAACAGGGAAACAGCAGCTTTAAATGACCATTTGAAACACTTAGGTCTAATAGGCATATACCAAACTCTATACAACTATAGAGTTCATTTTCTTCTCAAGTACTCAAGGATAGAGCATGGTGAGAAACACAAAACAGGTCTCAACAAATTTACAAAGACTGAAATCATACCAAGCATAGTCTCTGATCACAATGGCTTAAAACTAGAAATCAACCTTAAAAAGAAAGTTGGAAGACCCCAAATTAATTGGAGAATAAACAATATGCTTTTGAATGACTCTTAGTTAAAAGAAGAACTTAAAAATACTTAGACAACAATGAGAATGAAGACATGAGCTACCAGAATCCATGGGATGCTGCAAAAGCAGTATTAAGAGGGGAGTTCATTGCAATCCAGGCCTACCTCAAGAAACAAGAAATATCACAAACAGTCTAACCCTACAGTTAAAGCAACTACAGAAAGAACAGCTAAAGCCAAAAAGTAAATAGAAGAAATAATCAAAATTCGAGCAGAAATGAATGAAATAACAGATCAATAAAACCAAAAGTTCATACTTTGAAAAAGTAAACAAAATTGACAAACCATTGACTAGACTCACAAAGAAAAAGAGAGAAAATTCTCATAACTAGAATCAGAAATTAAATGAGCAAAGTTGCAACAGATGCCACAGAAATACAAAATATCCTAAGAAACTACTCTGAACATCTCTATGCCAACAAAGTGAACAACATTGAAGACAGGGGCAGATTTCTAGAAAAATAGTCTACTAAGACTGAACCTGGAAGAACCGGAACACCTAAGCAGAATAATCACAAGCAAAGAAATTGAAGAGGTAATCAAAGGTCTCCCTAAAAATAAAAACCCAGGACCAGATGGCTTTTCTAATGAGTTTTACAAAACCTTCAGAGAAGAATTAATATCTATTCTCAAACACTTCAAAAATATTGAAGAACAGGGGAACACTTCCAAATACCTTTGATGAGGCTGACATCACACTGATACCAAAAGCTGATAGAGATATCATCAAGAAAGAAATTACAGACCAATATTGCTAATGAACATAAATGCAAAAATTCTCAACAAAATACTAGCAAACCGAATCCAACAATGTATTAAAAAGATGATACATCAGGACCAAGTGGAATTTATCCCAGGTATGCAAGGGTGGTTCAACATACATAAATCTAGTAATAGAATACACCATATGAACAAGAGGAAGGAGAAAAACCACATGATCCTATCAGTAGATTCAGAGAAAGCTTTTGACAAGATCCAACACCTATTTATGATTTTAAAAAATCATAAAATGAGAATAGAAGGTACATACCTCAACATAATAAAGATCATATATGATACACAGTCAATATCATAGTCTATGAGGAAAAGTTGAAAGCATGTCCTCTAAGGTCAGGAACAAAGCAAGACTGTCCACTCTCACTATTGCTATTTAACATCGTACTGGAGATTTTAGAGCAATAAGGCAAGTAAAAGAAATAAAAGGAATTCAAAGTGGAAAGGACAAAGTAAAACTATAGTTATTTGCAGCTGATGTGATTATATATCTTGAAAACCCTAAAAAGTCTGTAAAAAATTACTAAAACTAATCAATGAGTACATTAAAGTGGCAGACTATAAAATCAATGCACAAAAATCTGTCACATTTATTATACGTAAAAACCACTCTAAAAGAAAATTAAATCAAGAAAACCATACCATTTAAAATAGAAGTAAAAAGAATCAAATATCTTGGAATATACTTAACAGAGGTGAAAGACCTGTATAATGAAAACTTCTTAAAAGAAACAGAGATGGACAAAAAGAGATGGAGAGATATCTCCTGCTCATGCCTGGGAAGAATCAGCATTATTAAAATGGTCATCTTACCTAAAGCAGTATACAGATTTAATGTAATCCTCATTAAAATCCCATAGGCTTATTTCCAGTAAATAGAACAAAAAATCTTGCAATTTATATGGAATGTGATAGACCTCAAATAGCCAAAGTAATTATGAGAGAAAAAGAATGAATCTAGAGGGATTACACTCCCAGACATTGAGCTATACTATAAGGGGATAGTCATCAAAACAGCATGGTACTAGAATAACAGAGGCACAGACCAGTAGACTAGAACTGAATCACCAGAAACTGACCCACTCACATATAGTCAGTTAATCTATGACAAAAGAACCAAAAGCATACAATGGAGAAAGTAAAGTGTCTTCAATAAATGGTGTTGAGATAACTGGACAGCCACATGCAAAAGAATGAAGGTACATCACTTTCTAATACCATTCACAAAAATTAACTCAAAATGGACTAGAGACTTGGACATAAGACCGGAAACCATAAAATCCTTGGAAGACAACATAGGAGAGACATTCCTTGACATCAGTCTTAGAGAGGACTTTGGGACTTAACTACAGCATCAAGGGAACAAAAAGAAAAATAAACAATTGGGACAACTTCGAACTAAAAAGCTTTATAGCAAAAGAAAACATCACCAAAAAAAGACAACCTACTAACTGAGAGATGGTATTTGCATTTCATATTTCTGACAAGGGTTTAATATCTAAAATATACAAAGAACTCATAAAACTCAATAATATAAAAATAGACAATGTAATGAAAAAATGGGAAGAGGAATTGGAGAGATTTTTCTGGAGAGGATATACACATGGCCAACAAGCACTTGAAAAGATGTTCCTACTCACTATCAGGGAAATGTAAATCAAAACAACAATGAATATCACCTTACACCTGAAAGGCTGTGAACAAAGGAGCACTTTTACACTGTTGGTGGGAGTGCAAATTTATGCAACCCCTGTGGAAAAAACAGTGTGGAGATTCCTCAAAAACTTGAGATGGAAATTCATATGACCCCACCAACCCACTTTTGGGTTTTTACCCAAAAGATACAAAAACACTTATTCACAGAGTTGTATGCACCCCCATGTTTATTGCAACCCTATTCACAATAACTAAGAACTGGAAACTACCTAAGTCCCCAGCATCATTTGAATGGATAAAGAAGATGTAGTATATATATATATATATATATATATATATATATATATATATATATATACAATGGAATACAACACAGCCCTTAGAAGAGATGAAATTCTGTCATTTGAATCAACATGGATGGATCTAGAAGGGATTATAAAATAAATTTCTATATTTAAAAAAAGAAAGGGAAGAACAAAACCAAAATTCAGCAGAAAATAAATAAAAATTAGAGTAAATAAAATTGAAACAAAAAGATTATTCAAAAGATTTTTGAAAGAATAAACAAAATTGTTAGACCCCTAGCTAGATTCATGACAAAGACAGATTAAAAAACCCTGTTAACGAGTCAGAAATGAAAGATGTGGTGCACCCTGGTGGACAATTGTCTCCAAAGGAGGAAGCCCCTGGGTACAAGTCCCGGGTCCAGTGGGAACATCCATCGTGAATAACTAAGTGAAAATAAAATGCTTCTTCCTCTCATTTTCTACCTATCTTCCTATTTACCTTCACTCATGCCTGAACCTTTCTTTAAAAAAAAAAAGGATGAAAGAAGTGAGATTACAGTCGACAACATAGAAACACATAGTATCATGAGAGATGATTGTGAGCAATTATATGACAACAAAGTCTTCAATCATGAAGAAATGGGCAGATTCTAGACTCCTAGGAACTCCCAAAACTGAACCAGGAACACACAGACTGCTTGAACAGACCAATCACAAGTCAGAAATGTAAGCATAATCAAAAATCCTAAAAAACCAGAGGCCAGGTCGAGCTGGCTTCACTAGTGAATTCTATCAAACATTCAAAAAAAACTAATATCCATCCTCCTTAAACTCTTCCAAAGACTGAAGAGGGAAAATTCCCAAATTCATTTAGTGAGGCTGGTATTACCCAGATTAGAAAATTAGACAATGCACCAAGAAAGAAAACTATAGAACAGTATCACTAATGAACATGATGCAAAAACCCTCACCAAGATCGCGACAAAGTGAATTCAACAGTACCTTAAAGAAATAATACACCACTATCAAGTGGGATTTATTCCAGGTATGCAAGGATGGTCAACATAATAACTCCGTATCAACAAAGAGACAGTGAAAAAATCATATGATGATATCAATAACTATAGAAAAATCATTTGATAAGATTCATCACCCATTCATGATAAAAACCCTGACCAAAATAGAACCAGAAGGAACATACCTCAACATAATAAAAGCAGTATATGACAAACCCATCGCCAATCTCCTACTCAGTGGTGAAAAACTGAAAGTCTTTCCCCCTGAGGTTTGGAATAAGACAAGGCTGCCCACTCTCGACCTTAGTTCTAAAAGTCTTGGCCAAAGCACTAAGGCAAGAAAACATATTAAAGGAATCCAAATTGGAAAAGAGGAAATAGAACTATCATTATTTGCAGATGACATACCTGGAAAATCCTAATGACTCAAAAAAAACCTGCTGGAAATAATAAATGAATACAGCAAAGTGGCAGGATATAAAATCAACACATAAGAATCAGTAGCATTCCTGTGTACAAACCATGAAGTAGAGGGAAAAGAAATTAAAAAAGAAATACTACTACCAGTGCACCAAAAACAATCAAATACCTGGGAATAAACCAAACAAAGGAGGTAAAAGAACTCTACAATGAAAACTTAAGACTTTAACAAAATAAATGGAAGAAGACACAAAGAGATGGAAGAATATTCCATTTGCATGGATTGGAAGAATTAACTTAATTAAAATGTCCATCCTACCCAAAGCAATGTATAGATTTAATGCACTTCCCATCAAAATTCCAGAAACGTTTTTTCAAGGAAATTGAGCAAACAATACTGAAGTTTGTATGGAATATGACAAGAGGCCTCAAATAGTCAAGGCTATCCTGAGGGAAAAAAAGAACAGAGGAATCACACTTCCTGACTTCAGTCAGTCACCAAAGCATTATGGTGCTGGAACAGAAACATATACACAGATCAGTGGAATAAAATTGAGAGCCCAGAAATACAGCCGCATTCCAACAATTAATCTTAAACAAAGGGGACAAGAGCTTACAATGGAGGAAGGCAAGTCTATTCAACAAATGGTGTTGGGAAAAAGAGACAGACATCTGCAAAAAAAATTAAAAGAGTTTACTCACTAGCGTCATTCACAAAAGTTAACTCAAAATGGATCAAAGGCCTGGACATAAGACTCGAAATAATAAAATACTTATAAGAAAATGTGGAGAATACATTCCATAACCTCAGCATCAAAGAGGTCTTTGGGGAAGGGACAGCTATGGCAAAAGAAGCCAAAATAAAACTAAATAATTGGGACTACATCAAGCTAAAACGTTTCTGCACAATGAAAGAAGCCACCACTAAAACAAAAAGGCAACCAACCAAACTGGAGAAGTTATTCACACAACACATATGAGCTTAACCCAAAATATATAGAGTTCATACACCTCATCACAAAAATAAATGACCCACTCAGAAAATAGACAGTAGAACTGAATAGATACCTTTCTAAAGAAGACACACAAATGGCCTACAGACACATGAAAAATGTTCTGCATTACTCGGCATCAGAGAAATGGAAATAAAAGTCACAATGAAATACCACCTCACACCAGTGAGAATGGCCTATATCAAAAAGTGTTGGAGGGGGTGTGGAGAAAAAGGACCCTTCCTACACTGTCGGTGGGAATGTAAATTAATGCATACTTCCTGGAAAACAGTGTGGAGTCTCCTCAAAAAAAAAAAAAAGATAAAATAAAGATGAACTACCTTTTTTTTTTTTTTAAAGGAAAGGTACAGGCAGAAAGGAAGGTGAGTAGGCAGGCAGGAAGAGAGAGAAGAGGAAATACTTTATCATTATTTTATTAATTGTTCATATTAGTTGTCCCCTCGGGTTCAGGTCTTGAACTTGGGACCTTGGTATGGTTCCCAGCTCTATTAGACCACTAGGCCAGTAGGGTGCACTGGAACTACCATCTGATCCAGCAATCCCACTCCTTAATTAAGCATGTAGCCACAGAATTCAAAATCTCTAATCAGAAAAAAATATTTGCACCCTGTGTTCATAGCAGCACATTCACAATAATCGAGATATGGATAAAACCTAAATACCCATCAACAGGTGGCTGGATAAAGACGCTGTGGTATATATATTTAATGGAATTCCCTGAAGCTACTTAAAAAAGACAAAACTGTGCCCTTTGCAACAATCCTGTATGGAGCTAGAGGGGATTGTGTTAAGGAAAACAAGTCAAAGAAAAAGAAACACAAGATCATTTCAATCATATGTGAAATATAATGATATGAAACAAACAAATAAACCCCAGCAAAATTCACAGGACACAAGAGGAGGGCTGCTAGTGGGGTGGGACTGGGGAGGGAAGGAGAGAGGGAACCAGGTGGTAGTAAGGATAGTGGAACTCTAGTGGTGGGTATGGTGTATGATACTCATAGACTTAGAAGCAATTTCAATATCTTAAAATGAGTAGAGCTTTGTAAACAAAAGAAAAAAAATATTTTTAAAATGAAAAAGAAAAATTAGTTTACAATGGGGAAAGAAGATGGGGAATGAATGCTATTGGGATACTTGAAGGGGTTATGAAACTTCTAAAATTAGACTAGATCGAAATTGTACAACTTAGTGTACATACTAAAACGTCACTAAACTATATACTTTAAATAGTTGATTTATACCTCAAAGCCTTCACTTAAAAAGTTGGTAGTAAGCCAAAACCTCATATTTGGTTCAAATTATTTTTGGGGTACAAATCATCCATATATCCATTCAACAAACATTTATTGAATTCCTTTGGTGTGTCGGGCACTGGTCCAAGTTCTAGGGGTCTTGAGATACATAAGGAATCCTGGTCTGGTCAGTCACAGAGGATGCCCACAAATGTCTGAACAAGAGATTGCAGTAGAGTGTCACATGTGACCTGGTTTTGCCATTTGATTGGATTGTTTGGCCACTTGAGTTTTAAGCTGTGATTAGGCGTCCCAGAACAGGATCCTTGAAAATGAAACTTTACCTTTTACTTAATATGAATAAAAATTCCCAGGATTTCTCTGAAAAAATAAACATTATTCAGTGATATGTTTTGTAATCTTTTCTATAAAAATGCATGTACTTCTTTTTGAATTTCACATTGACTTACTAAGAAAAACTAATGCTCACCCTTTTCCTTTCTGCCTTTCTTTAGTGCTATCATCTGCATTATAATGGACTGTGATATAATCACATGAGCAAATTTTTGGACGGTTCTCAAAAGAAAAGGATACTTCTGATTGCATCACCTTCTCAACTAGATTGAAAAAAAAAAAAAGCACTGAAAACCAATTATTGAAAATGTTGACAGCTAGTGTTCTTTTCCATCTGCCATTACTCAAGGACTCGGGAACTAAAATGTTCTCCCTGGATGATGTGTTGATTTTCAGTATGCAAATGGACTGAATCACCTAGCCTTCTCTCAGCCAATAATTGTAATCATACAAGTATGCAAATCGTATCTTCCAAAGTGCAGAATGCTCCAATCAGAAAAAGACTACCATTGGTTGTTGAGCTATAGGAAGAACTTAAACACATACTGTGTAAACAGTACCCTATTATTTCTAAAATCCCAAATGTAGGAAAAAATATGCAGGCATACAGATATATAGGACAACTCTTAGTAATAATATGAAATATACTTAAAGAGCTTCTAAAACTTTGTATTTTTGTACAAAATATTTGCCTTTGACAATTTTTACCCTTTTCCCCTTTTTGTCATTTTATCAATATACATGGAGCCAAAGAAAACAATAATGGTACTAATAAAAACTCATAGGGTTTCTTGTCAGATTTAACTCTACTCAGTGGCAAAAAAATTTTAAATATATGTGTGTGTGTGTGTGTGTATATATATTTTTAATGTATCAATTCCTCAGAGGAATCAATCACCTTAAAATGTCTAGAAATATCTGCAAATTTTGCCAGTATAAATAAGGCCTGAGCATATACATAGTTCAGTCAACTGGGCTTTGTCACTAACCAGCATTCTTGCTGTGTACCTGGCCTGGTCCAGAGAAAGTGGTCAACTCAGCCTGTGCTTTTACTTTGTTTTGGCGGAGTTGGGGCTGTGGTGGAGAGGCATCTGTTAGGAAGGGCAGAGTACCTGGATCTGGCTGTCTAGAGTGCCCTGCTTTGTGGCTGAATATGAATATACTTGGTATCAGACCCATATCAGAGCTAATATTAACTGTCAGGAAAAGTATGGCATCAAATCAACCAAAAGCAGATATGCCAGAAAGACAGGAAAAGCTATACGCTACCTGGAAAGTTTGTGTTTTCATTAACCGGTTCTAAGAAAAACAATTCCAAGACACATGCATGATGAAATGCAACTTTTGGCCACTATGTTGAACTTGCAAAGAAGTTGTCCTTTGAGCACATCTTCCTTTTGCTCCTTGATGTGCCACTAAAGAGTCTAATATTAAGTGTGCTGAACATGGATATTAGATAGTACTGATGCTCATGGTAAGATTTCCATCCAACAGATTTCCTCTCCTTCCTCCCTGGCGCTCCCAGGCAGTGCTGCTACCTGTCCCAAATAAAATGATAAAATAATAAATACAATTTGACTTTCACACCTGCAGCCATGTGGATTGTGTTGTCGTGTCCTAGGTCACCATTCATGCCATCTCTGCAACCAGGAACAACCATCTCCTCAGCACCGTTCTGTCTCACTGTCCCATTCCTGTGGCAGGACCCATTGTCTGAATCACTGAGGCCCTATGACACAGAGCAGACACTGGTCTTTGCTACCTCTTCAGGCTCAAGACCTTTTAGAGACTAAACTCAATCTTCATTTTCATCTATCATCCCCCCCCGCCCCCATATTCCCAGTTAGTAGCCGTTGAAATTTAACCTAAAGCAGATGAAAAATGGCTGCCCACATTTTAACAAACATCTAATGAACTGGAAAACTAAATCAGGTAATAATATCAAGCATGCATGGTTTGCCTCATAATAAAATGGACCTCTTCTTCAAAAAGCATATTAACTCACTCATGATTTGAAGTCACACAATAACAGTATAAATATATTTAGCACTTTCACATATATTACCACTTCTAATCTTTGTGCAAAACCAATTTCCCTTCCTTTAGAAATGAGAAAATGGAAACTAAGGTGAAGACTTGCTTACTGAGCCCACATTGCTGTGACAGTCGCTTTCAAAAATGCAAATCTGATAAGGTTTCACATTCATATGCTCCCAAATCTAAGTTCCTTACCTCCAGCTTAAAATCTTCCAATGGATCCCAGTTGCCGACAGGATACACATGTGGGGGCTATCAGGCCCTGGGTGACCTGGTTCCTGACCATACCTCCAGCTTTCCCTCCCACTGCCATCCTGCCCACCCTCACCCACGTACCAGAACATCCTTACAGACCTCCTGGAATTTCCTCTATGCTCTTTCCAACCTCCACACGCTACATGGATTTTACTTCCCTATCCTTTTTTTACCCAAAAAGTACTTCCTTTATTTAGGACCAGAAGCTATAAAATATGCACAAAATCGGCAATCTGTTCTATGAGATCAGCCTCAGGGAATTCAACTCCAGAGGCAAGGGACACAAAAACAAAAACAAATGAGACTACATCAAAATAAAAGCTTCTGCACAGTCAAAGAAACTATCATCAGAACAAAATAACAGATACCTAAATGGGAGAAGTTATTGGGACATCATATACCCAACGAGGTTAATATCGAAGATGTATAAAGAACTCATACAACTCAAAATCAAAAATGCAAATAACCCAAACAAAAAATGGACAGAGGATTTGAATAGATACTTCTCTAAAGAAGACATACAGATGGCCTATGGCACATGAAAAAATGCTCATCATCACTTATTAGGGAAATACAAATTCAAAACCACAATGGATTATCTCACACCTGTGAGAACAGCCTATATGAAAAAGACTAGAAATGTGTTGGTGAGTGTGGAGAAAAGGGAATACACTGTTGGTGGAAATATAAATTGATGCAACCATTTTGGAAAACTGTATGGAGGTTCCTCAAAAAGTTAAAAATAGAACTACCTTATGATCCATCAATTTCACTTCTAGGTATCAATCCAAAGAATAGACTAATAGCAATTTGAATAACACTAATATGAAATATACATGCACCCCTGTGTTCATTGAAGCACTGTTTACAATAGCCAAGAGATGGAAACAACTTAAATGTCCATCATCAGATGATCGGATCAAGAAGACGTGGTGTATATACTCAGTAGAATACTACTCAGCTATTAAAAAGTATGAAATGTTGTCATTTGCAGCAACATGGTTAGATATAGAGGGGGCTGTGCTGAGTGAAATAAATGATGTGGCATATAAAGAAACAAAGTAAGTGAACAGAAAAAAATAAAAACAGCCATTTGGGTGTGCCTTGGTGGCCTAGTGGTCTAGTACACCTGGGAGCAGTCCCACATACATCCCAAGGTCCTGGGTTCAAGACTCAGGGCCAGGGGCAACAACCAATGTGAACAACTAAATAAAAACGAATAAAAGCACTTCCTCCTCCTCCTCTCTCCTCCAGCCTGCTTGTTAACTCAACTTCATTCTTGCCTGTACCTTTCCACCTTTCCCTTAAAAAAACAAAACAAAACGAAACCAAGCCCTTTCACATTGACAGCAGAACTGAATTTACCATAGGAGGAGGGGTTGTATGTGGGAGTAAGGTGCAGTGAGGGTTCAAAAGACAGTATTGGAGAACTACTAGAAAATTGCCGGTGGAGTGGTGTGATACCAGTTATTTGATGAAGAGTGAATCTGCAAATCTAAAACTTGTGTTGTAAATCAAAGTTACTTCAATTTTTTTAAAAGTACCTCATTTAAACATTCAGCTCAAGCATTACTTCTTGTCAGAGTCCTGTCCCCACTCATTCAGAAAGCTGAGCTGATTCTCCTTCCATGCCAAATGCTACACACAAGTTTTCTGAGTGATATGAAAGAAAACTCCTTTAGATGCTCTACAGAGTAGTTGAGAGGCTCAAAATTTAGAATTAAGAAAGAAAGGTGACCATACTTAGCAATTATAAAATCTTGAAAGAGCTACAGAGTGAGAGAAGTCAAACCAGAGAAGTGAAGGAATCCATGTTGATACTTAGTTGGTTCTTATTACAGGAATGTATCAAAATGAACCATGATTGAGTTAAAGGTATCAGATGGTAAAAAAACATTGTATTTACCAAATTGTGGCCCTGGTTTAGAGAAAAGGTTTAGCCACATTTTCTAAATACCAGTGTAATAGGGTATTTTCTTTTCTTACCGATATATTCGAGTTTTTAAAATACGACCAAACTTTGCAGTCTTTTTAAGCAAGGTGTTTTTCTGTACAATAGTTTCATTTTCCTGGCAAGAATCCCTTGGTGACCTGGCTTCATATTTATTTTATAAAGTGCAAAGCAGATGTTGAAGATATTTTGCTCCACTCATTCATGCTTCCTCCTCTCCTCAATATCCTTGTTCAAATAAGTACAGAGCATGCCCAGGTTACAAATGTTCAGAGCAAAGCAGGCTTAAGAAAACCAACTGGAATTCTCCAGAGGCAGAGCACCTGGCTTTCAAATTTTTCAGTAACTGTGTCTGCGAATGAACGCTCAGTCCAGTCCTGCCTGCCACAGTCAGGACTGTGTCCCAGTCTCCCATCCTTCTCCAAGAACTTATTGGCCCCGAGTATGCAGACCAGAATATCCATGCAACACGGGCAGGAGGCAGCTGTCAGTGTGGAGACTCCTGCCAACAACTCATCCAGAGGACAGTTAACGGACTTAACCAAAGGCTCTCAATGTAGTCCTTCTGGCCAGGGATGGAAGAATTGTCCTGTGGCCAGTCTTTCAACCTCTGGTGCCAGTCTGCTATATACCTTAATTGTCACCGAATGCCCATGACCCACTAAATCTTGTCTGGAAACAGAATTGTAACATTCTTAAAATCAATTCCTGTGCTATGGAGAAAAGGGGGTAGTCAGGCCTCACACAAACAAGGACAAAGTACTGGCTCTACAGGAACTGGAATAGCACCACCTATGTTTTAGAACCTTGACATCTATTATCTCCAGGCTTGGATCCAAATCCCAAATACCAGAATATTGGTATCTGGAATACTGAAATTCCTAAAGTCTACAATTCTGAAAATCACAATCTGAAAGATCAAAATCATTAAGATAAAATTCAGGGGAAACATTTTTTAAATTCTTCAACAGGCATTTATTTACATTTTAAATAGTGTATTTATTTGAGGAACATAAAAACATGACAACACTTCATAGTCCACTTTATACAATAAAATGCATATTAGGAGAAATTTTATTTTCACAAAATCAGATGTATAAAAATGACATCTCTCGTTTACTGAGGAAGTTTCAGTGCTCTTATATACACATACAATGCTTACACACAGTCAGTGAGTAAAATGCACTTTCATGGAACCAAATGTGCAAGAAAAAAATGAGAACTCTCCAAAAATGTTTACACAATTTAAACATTCAGTGATGGACACAATGAAAAGATGAAATAAATAGCACAGAAAATTGTATAAAAAATTGCTGAGAATTTAAAATAGTAGGGGGAAATAAAAAGAGGGAAAACACTAAAAAATCAACTAAAGAAAAAGTGTATTGCAGGGATAGATTATGGGCAGTCCACAAGAGCTGGCCAACTTTCAAGATTATCAACTATGTTTTTAAGTCTTGCACCAAGAAGAATAACTGCTCTTTTTCCTTTTAGGACATGGCTGTCTTTAGAGAATACATTCACATTCCTTTTCTCCTGCTCCTTTTGAAATTTTCATGATATACATGAGCATTCCCCATTATATTTTTCCATCCTCCATGCCATGCTTCTATTTTGTTTGGGTTTGTGGAAATAAATCCATTCTGCCTGCACTTATATACAGACCACAAACTTGGCAGAAACATTACTGGTGATTGAACAGCAACACCATTGTGCAAGTGTCTTCCTATGCTACCATGCACATAATTGTTTCTGAACCCATCAGTAATTTTGCTAGCTCTTCAGGCAAATACAGCTTTAATTCATTAAAAATGCCTAGCATTTCATCAGCTGGAAGAAATGCTAACGCAGACAAATAATGCATTTTTAAACTGAAGTTTTCATCGTTGCTGTATTGTGTGGTCAATTGACTTACCCGAATTTTCCACCAAATGCTTTAGGCTACATGGGAAAAACAAACTTTATTGGTAACACCTTGCAGTTCACTTTTAAGAAGCCTTAATCATGCCTAAGTCCAAATCTCTCACTATGGTTTGAGGATGCAGTTGAAATCCACTTTCTATGACAAAGTTCACTGGATCCTCAAATCAGCATTTTTAATAAGATGTTTCGACTTCTCCAGTAAGTAAGTGCTAGAATTTATGGATCCATCAGGGGAATGAATTTTACAAACTTGGCAAAAAAAAAAAAAAATGGGGACAGTTGTGAAAGTGTCATACATTATCCAAAGTGAAGTATACACTAGTTTTTCTGTTAGATTTAGTGATGAATGAAAGAAGTCTGTCTTTGACAAATCCCAAACCAAGAATAGCTCACCATTTAATTCATTTTGTAACACTGGAAGAACCTCTATAACATCAAGTGTCTTTGATTCAGAAGTTCACTGAGCTCATCAAATTATTTTCTGATAAGCAGCATTTATGAAGGAAAGGGTAGAGCTCTGTGTGAAGGGATATACATGATTGAATCATTTGGCAGGGAAGAGATCTTGCACTTTTTACTTGTATTTTCACTTCTTTTCAGCTGTGAGGATTTCAACATTTGAGATTTTAATCTTTCAGGATTGTAATTTTCCAATTTAGACTTTAGGGCTTTTTTTTTTTTTTCAGGATTATGGTTTTCAGGTTTGTGTTTTTGGTGATTATGATCAGTACCAATGAACTCCAATCCCAATCAAGGAAACTGAAAATAAGACAGGGTAAATCATTTTCCCAAGAACTGAAATTGAATCCAGTGCCCTCAGCTTCTACCAGCTATTCTGTGTTCTACATTCCAACTGATAGCCTGGGCTTTGTGTATTATACTTTAGTCTTTTCAGAGCCAGAGAGCTAATGTAGGAATCCCGATGTGTGTACTTTAGATAAAAGTACTAGACCAGTCCCCTTTACTGTCAATGAACAATGAATCAAAGTCAATTTGTCAACCAATACCATGATGTCCAAAGATATCTAGTTAGGAGATACCCCACCCTAGATTCTACAGCAGTGGAACCTCTCAGAGAGTTCTCTGATGCATACTGTTGAATGAATCAAGATGGACTTTGGGGTCAAACAGATCAAGGTTTGAATGTTGCTCTCTACTTTCTAGTTGTGAGGCATATTCTAACAAGCTGCGATTTCCCCTCATCTCTCTCCTTTTTTCACCAGGCCCTCTACTCCCATAAGAGGCAGTTCTGGTATTGCTTGTTTCTCTATTATTAGGGAGACTTTGCATTGACTATTTGCTCACTGAAAGTGCTTCCTTTCAAAACATTGGACAGGGGTGACATGGAAGGAAAGCTAATACCACAATATTTCTTTTCCATTAAACCAATATATACTGAAAAAAGGTCTACCTCTTTCTGTCTTATCCCTCCCATTAGGTATCACAGTAGAGGTTTCTAGTAATTTGTATTAATCACAGATTTGGGTGCTAAAATAAAGAACCAAAGCCTAAATAAATGGAGGCTTCTTTTATTTGCACCTAACTGTAGGTGCATAAGCAGCGCAGAGGGCCACCTTCCTGTTATATTCTTACACTGTCATCACATCACAGAGTTATCACCTGCATTCACATGATCCGAAAGGACACAGCACCACATCCATATTCCAGCAGCAGGCTTGAGGGTAAGGGAGGGAGATCAGTTAATTCCTCTAAGGGTAGAAACTACATGCATCATTTCCACTCACTTCTTTGGCCAGAACTTAGTCAAATAGCTTCACTTCATTACAAGGGAGGTTGGGAAATACAGTCACATGCCAAGCTACAATTCCATCACAATAAAGGGAAGAGAGAATGAATCTGAGTGGGGGGAGTATGAATAGTACTGGCACCATCCAAAGCCTCCTACAATAACTCCCCTTCTGTAGAAAATATTTTGCACCTGCTCTCCTAAGGAGACTTTAGTAGATTGAATTACTGGCTCCAGTTCCTCACACCCCTTGCTGTGTCTATCCCTTGCTATGAAACCTGGTGATTCCCCGCTCTCTTGGGCAGCGTGCACCTTCTTGTCCCTTGACTTGGGACAAGCTGTGTAACTTGCTTTGGACAATATTGGTGAATTTGAAGTGCTCATAGGTTTGAGAAGTGCTATGGTAGCTGGATTTTCCCTCTTACACATCTGCCATCACCCTGAGAAATACTTCTCCTGGCCAGCTGTTCCCCTCAAAACTTGGGCTCTGGAATGAATACACGTAGAACAAAGTTGTCCCACCCAACCAAGACAGACCGGTGACCAGAGCTAAGCCAGTCAGACCTTCAGAGGCTACAGCAGAGCTGCCCAGCCAACCCACAGAGATGTGAGACTAAATGCCTAATGTGATATATATTTCATTGAGATATGGATCTATCTGTTACCATTACTGGAGCAACAGCTAGCTAATACAGATCCCAGTAGATCTCTATGTAGTAATTTTCTGTTTGTCCCTGCAGATTCTTCATCATTCTCCGGGCTTTGTGACATAGATTTATTTAAAGAGGATAAAAGACAGGAAGGAATGAAGGCAGAAAGGCAAGCAGGCAGGAATAGAGAGAAGCAGCATTTTTTATTTATTCATTTCTGGTTGTTGACCCCAGTCCAGAGTCAAGAACCTGGGTCTCGAAGTTGGTCCCAGGGCTTTACATGGCCTA
Source organism: Solenodon paradoxus (assembly GCA_004363575.1). Lineage (NCBI taxonomy): Eukaryota > Metazoa > Chordata > Mammalia > Eulipotyphla > Solenodontidae > Solenodon > Solenodon paradoxus. Next base: position 909,380 of record RJWH01000136.1, read on the forward strand.
CATCCAAGACACTGACTTAATGCCTGAGCCACCAGGACACTTTCTGGAGGCAGATCTTTATGGGTTTCTTTGGTTTCTGCCTTCCAGTTGGGTTTGAGCAATGAGGGGCACTGGCAGGAGACAAAGAGCAAAGTGGGGTATTTACTTCCCTGACTTCCTCCCTGAAGGTCTCAAGGAATGGGTTGCATCCCTCTCCCAAAGGGCCCAAAGAGTCTGTCAAGTGGTCCAAGAGTGACAACTTCCTCTTGCCCCTAGTAACTGCAGCTGCCATTAGCACAAAGATTCTATATTGTCTCTTATTGCTTTCCCTAAACACTGCCCGCATCTTTATCGTTCACCCTTTCATTTTTTCAGTTAACTATCTTGAGTGTGTCATCTTCTTCCTGTTGGACCCTGACACCTCTCCTTCTTGCACCCAAACTCCATCTCAAGAGCCTTTGCTCATCCTATCCCTAGCCTCAACTTTGTCACACAGTTTGTCCTCCCGCCTCTTCATGGGTCCAAATGTGACTCTTTCAAGAAAACCCCTCTTCCAAGACACTTCCTCCAAAATCTCCAGTCCCCAATGAGTTCTTTCCCTTCATTCCGCTAATTCTACCATCTGTACACATCAACACTTTATTACATATCAAAGATAATCAGTTTGCAAACTGCTCTGGGGAGTCTTGGGATCCTATGAAGGTGATACAGTGGTTGGGGAACAGTATTTATAGAACAAATGGAACTCCAGATGACTATCCAGATGGCATGGATTTATCCATATATGAGACCCCGTTTGAGGGTCTTCATTTTGCAAAAAGTTTGAAACCTTGATACAGTATACTAGTCTTTCACTTTTTATGCATAGAAATCCAAAGTGTATAAAATGAATTTAAATATCTACAAAATCAAGGAATTTGTGTTCTCCCTTTGTTAGAGAGACAGATGAATGACGGGCAGGTGGAAGGATGCATATATGGCTATGTTTGGGTGCATGTTTGAGTGGATAGGCTCTTGCTTCATTATAACTAGTTTCATCTTCTTTTTTCCCCTTCCGTATGATATGCAGGAACATGTCTTTTGCTTCCAAACAAATTCCACTGGAAGTAGACTTTCTCTTCCGAAACTTCAACAGGTCAGCTAAAGGGGAACTGAAAGTCAAAAGGGATGGCTGGAGAGACTAGCTGGGTTTAACTACACCAAGGCAATTCCAGGTCCCATTTACTGAGACCTGGAGGAAAGTGGCACAAGAAGGGTGGCACCAACACCTGGTCACACGCACCAAGATCAAGAGTCTCCAGGGGACAGGTACACATGTTTGTTTAAATCTGTAATTCCCACCACCCCCCAAAAGAGATTTCTTAGCTCCAACCTTCCATTATGATGGTCATAGTTGTAAAGTGAATAAAAAAATCATTTTCTCTTACTTAATCAGCATGCAGAGTAGTCATTTGTGCTGTAGTGTGAATGCTACCTTGTTTTTGATAGTGATCGCTTGTTTCTAAATAACTACTTGCTATTCCTCCATTTGGACAATTCCATGTGAAAAGAAACAATTTTGAACTCTGAAGGTAGCATTTGGGATCATTTTATAAATTAGTCTGGATTTCAGGTTTTATAACATGGCATTTAATTGATGCTTTACAGAGAGAGAATCATTTGTATCAGACCCTTACCTGTATCAACTCTATATCCCCAGCTGTATTTCCGAATACAGTCTGGGGAACAGGGTTTATGAATTCTGGGAGGTGGCGGGGTGTGTCACACAATTTGTCCTTTAACATTACCCCTGCCTCCCTCACTATTAATAATGGCTGCTTCTCCCACTTAAAAAAATGTTTAGATCAATCACACAGCACTCTTCAAACTCCTGCCTATTTATTTTAATATCTCTTTGTTCACTCCTTGTTTGTGGTGAAAAATTTCCTCTTACCTGGGCCTCAGCCCTGATCACACTCACACCAGACCCCAGATCCAAATCACTGCACCACGGAGACACCATCACATGCCCTCCCCCTAGAGAATGCCACTTCAAAGAACACTTCACTTGCATTTTCAGTCTTTGACCTGCAGCTTATTCCTTCTTCTATCCTCAATCTCAAAACAAAACAAAACAAAAAACATTTTTCAAATTGAAGTCATCTTAATATATCTAAGAATGAATACTTTTTAAAATTTTAAATACATTTTTATAGATGTAACATCATTTTATAACATTGTATGTTTCAGGTCTGCATCATTCTAAGTCAACAACTCTATATATTACAATAAATTCACTACTGAAAACTTCGTTTTTCATGTTACCTTCCACATTCATGGCTCAAATATAGTAGCACTCATAGTGTACATACATTTTATTAGAAATATTTAACAGTAAATAAAACCACCCACTTGAACAAAAACCTGTTTTTTGATCTGCTTCCTGAAATTTACAAGTATTATTCCTCTTTCCTTCTAGAAATGAAGGCTCCTGCAGGATATTAGAGGTTTTACCTGCCTTTTTTGTTTTGTTTGTTTGTTTTCAAAACAATAAATGTGATATAACATATCAAAAAAGGGAAAATTAAAAAGTCATGTGCGCATATCAATAGACACAAAAAGCACTTGACAAGATTCAACACCAATTCATGACAAAAACCCTAGCCAAAATAGGAATAGAAGACTCATACATCAACATAACAAAACTTACATAGGACAAACCCACAGTCAACAATCATAATCAATGGCAAAAAATGGAAAGAATTTCCCCTAAGATCTGGAACAAAACAAGGATACTCACTCTCATTGCTACTATTAACATAGTTCTTGAAGTCTTAGACTGAGAAATAAAGCAGGAAAATAATAAAGGAATCCAAAGTAGAGAAGAAATAAAACTATCACTATTTGTAGATATTATATCTAGATGACCCTAAAGACACCACCAATAAACTTCTAGAAATAATAAGTGAATAGAGCAAAGAAGCAAGACATAAAATCAACACATAAAAATCAGTAACATTCTTATATGCAAAAAAAAAAAAGATAAATAAAAAATATAATGTTTAGGGTGATTACTGATATGTAGCTGTTTAGTGTCAATTTGTAATTTGTCTTCCATGTGTTGTTCCAGACAGTGTCTTTGTTCTTCTCTTTCTCCTCTTAGGTGGGTTGGATATAGTTGTGTTTTGATTGGTTTCCTTTTTATTTTCTTCATTGCTTTTACTCTGGAGCTATATTTTGAGGTTACACTGAAGTTAATCTTAAGAATTCTATCTTTATTTCCTATTTTTTATTTGAAAGCAGATTAGTCTTCCACTCATTCTAACCATGACATTTTTGTCCTCTTCTCTACCCAACTTTTCATATTTGCTGTCTTACTGTTTTTATGTGGGGTTTCTTTACACTTTATATAGCATCTTTTAGTGTTTCTTGCAGAACTGGTTTTATGGTGATAAATTCCTTTAACTTTTGCTTATTAGAAAAGCTTTTTATCATTCCTTCAGTTCTGAATGAAATCTCACAGGGTATAGTATCCTGGGTTGAAAATAATTTTCTTTTAGCCTTTTGAATATATCATGCCATTTCCTCCTGGTCTGTAGAGTTTCAGATGAGAAATCCGCTGACAATCTTACAGGGACTCCTTTGTGTATCACTCATTCTCTGGATGCTTTTAAGATTCTTTATCTTTTATTTTTGACATTTTGATGGTAACGTGTCTAGGTGTAGGTCTGCTTGGGTATCTTTTATTAGGAACTCTTTGCGCTTCCTGGGTCTGGAGATTGCTTCTTTCTTCGGGTTATGGAAATTTTCAACTATTATTTCTTCAAATACAGTTTCTGCTCCTATTTCTCTCTCTTCTCCTTCTGGAACCCCTATAATGTGAATGTTATTCCTTTAGATGTTATCCTATAGATCTCGAATATTATCTTCATTTATTTGCATTTTTTTTTATCTCTTTGCTGGTTTGCTTGGATGCATTCCTCTGCCTTATCTTTTACCGCACTGATTCTATTGGAGGCTTCATCCATCCTATTCTTGAGTCACTCTATTGAATTCTTTAGGTCAGCTATTGTATTCTTAATTTCTTTGACATCGCTTTTGAGCTGCTTCATTTCTTCTCTCTCAAAGAAACTCTAGAGACAGAGGGTGAGGCAAGTGGTGGCACAGCCCACTGGACAACAGTAAAGAATGTTTGATGATTTGGTGGAGGGCAGGGTGTGTTGACATATATCTGAGGAATGGGGAAACTGCATATGTGGGGAACATATATATACATATATATTGCATCTACATTAATTTGTAAACAAAGTTACTATAATAACATCTCTTCTATCTCAAAGTCAAAGGTTTCTTCTGAAACCCAATGCCAACTCTGTAGGCTGGTCTCTTGGGCTTCTAGAGGCTATACAGTGCTAGTTCTAGAGCTTTAACAATTCTGATGAATGCTGAGGTCATACAACAAAAGAAAACCCTGGCATTCCCAACCAATACACCAGGCCTATACTCTGCAACTTGATAACCCAACAAAAGGTCACTATATAGGAAAGTCTAACCCATAGAAATAAACACCGAATGCCAAACAGATCTAAAAGACCTGAAAGCAAGACTTTCATTTGATGAAATAAATACGTAAACATGGGTTGGAAGATGGACAGCCTCCTTGTGAACAGAGATGCTGCTGGGCATCCTCCCCCAAGTTCCCTTTTCTGCTTGATGCAGGAGCCTGAGCCTACCATTTGCAGGAAGGCCACTGGGTAAAACACTCACCTCCTCAACCATTAGCACACTTGTGCTGAACAGTTTGTGCTCCCAGTTGCAGTTTTTTGTTGTTCTCTTTTTCTTCCTCTATTGTTTTCTTGATTTCCATGAGGATGTTTATCACTGTTGCCCTAAATTCATCCTCAGGTAGTTTGCATGTCTGTTGTATTCAGATTTTCTCCTGGGTGTTTGATTGGTTCCATCATTTCATGTATATTTTTCTATGTATTTGCTCTGTTTGGCACTCTGTTTATGCTCCTGTGGATAAGGTTTCCCTGCAGTAATGGCTTTGTGTAGGATATTGACTTGCAGTGAGTAAACCTGAATCTTGGTTTGGACACTGGGATTTCTTGAGTTTTGTGGTGTCACCACTGGTTGGATTTACTGAAGTTCTTATGTGGGCCCTCCATTGCTACCCGAAAGTTCAACCTATGGGGCTGGAATTTGTGGGGGGACGCAGTGCCTTCCACCAGTTTCCCAGCTCCCATCTTGACCATCTTGCTGTTGACCCACAATCAGCAATCGGGCTGCAGTTTCACCTCTATCTACAGGTGGCGCTAATGGGTAGCATTGATGGTTTCTCCCTCTGGAAGATTCTCTTCTTTCTTTAATCCCGAGAGTGGGATTTTTGGTGGGCAGATTCTGTGACTCCAGGGCAATATGGTGGGAGGGGGTGGAGGCGATTCCCCTAGCTGCCTTCCAGTTATATGGTGCCTAATGTAATTTTCTCACCAGGCCTCCCATTCAAAGCACCAGACCACTGGTGCTTCTTCTGGGCGGCACCTAGACCCTCTCTCCCATCTCTATGTCCAGGGCCCGCTGGGTGGGCTCCCTGGTACTTTCACGATTCCTTGGAGGGCCAGTTCTTCCTAGAGTTTTACCTCCTCCTGCTGTGGCTGGACTTCCAAGTCTGAATCTATCGTGTGGCTCTAAACCCAGACGTTTTCATCTATCCTTTGTTGTCATGATTGCTGCTGTGTCTCTACAGCCTCTACGTCTTTTCTTCAGATTCTCAAAAATACGTGAATTCCTAGTTGCTCTGTGGAGAGTTGCTCTGTGGTGAGTCTTGCTCCTAGCAGGTTACCATCTTAACTGAAAGTTCACATAATTTTTAATAAAAGAAAAAAGAACTAAAAGGAACTTTTTCTTCCTTTCCCCTAAAGCACTACCCTTTGTCCTCCGCTTTCTGTTACCAATATGTATCTTAAATGGCTTAGACACAAAGCCTCCAATTTCCTGCACCCTTGCCACTTGCAGATCTGGCTCTCAAACCCATTATCTTCTAGAAAAAGTACTCTCCAGGGACAATATGAATTTTTCTGGTTATTAAGTTAGAAAATGCCTGTGGAGTTATAATCTGGCCCATGTAAGTGCTTTTATCTATCATCCTGCCCTAGCCTTGTTGCCACAATGACCTTACCTTGCTACCTTCAGTTTTTTCATACTCTACAGGACAGGGCCACCTTCACTTGCAGAAAGAGCTTAAATGTTCAGGATGAGTTCCTCAGAGATCAAAATACCTGCCAAATGGCTCTTCCAGTATAAGCCCACTGATTGATGAAACAGTTACTAGGCCAAAGTCACAGAAGCAAATAGCTGCAGATACCATTCTGTTTTGATCCCTCAACTGTACTGACACAGATTTTCAGTCCACGATCTCTTTTTTTCTAACTCAGTTTTCCTTCATTCTGGTCTACTGAGGCATTAAGAGGTAATAAGTTGCTTGTTACATCTTTCCTCTATAGGCTTAATGCATTCTTCCCACACTTCTTACCTTCTCAGGATCTAGTGTTTTTTCCTTTTCTGTTGTATGTATGTACCACAGTTTATTCAACCATCACAAGTGATCACATTTAGATTGCTTCTACATTTTGTCAGAAATTGTAGTATCTGGACATTATTATCTTAAGATTACAGATACTAATAGTCTGGTCAAAAAAGCTATCTCTATAAAAAGATATCTCTTGTGAATTTGATTTCATGACTTCTGCTACCAGAGCCATATTTGGTCAAAACAAACAGATAAATAAAATGTATGTTCTGGTCCAGGATGGTGAACTGTTAACACCTCAAGCTTACCTCTTCTCTACAGCCACAATAAAACTACATTCATTTAACAACTATGACTTTTGAAAGGAGATGAGGTCCAGCATCTCCACTAGAGAAAGAGTACACATCTTCATAAAAGGTAGGAGAAACGAATTGGTTTTGGCATCATGCCACCTGGTTCGGAGGACTAGCGGCCTTAGGGAATGATATGAACACTCTCCTCAGAACTGAAGGGCTTGCCCCTTCAGTGGATGCCCCCATACCTAGGAATTCATAAAGTGTGCACAGATCTGAAAGCAAGACTTTCATTTGATGAAACAAAAACGTAAACATGGGTTGGAAGACGGATAGCCTCCTTGTGAACAGAGATGCTGCTGGGCATCCTCCCCCAAGTTCCCTTTTCTGCTTGATGCAGGAGCCTGAGCCTACCATTTGCAGGAAGGCCACTGGGTAAAACACTCACCTCTCAACTATTAGCACACTTGTGCTGAATAGTTTGTGCTCACATTCGCAGTTCTCTGGGCTGCCAGACACATGCAGCCAGATCTCCAACCTACTACAGAGACCTGAGTGATTCCCTGAAAAGAACATTTCATTCTCCAGCTTTCATGAGGAAGATTATCAGAGAGGCTCCACTGAAACAGCCCCACCTGGGCTATTGCCACAAAGCTTTGTATACCTACCCTTGACTTGCTAAAGTTTACAAACGCAAGGGTTTACTATTTATAACCCCCTCTTGGGGCTGCTGCTCAGTTACAGGACTGAGAGATTCTCACAGAGGAATGTGCTTTGCTATAGCTCTCTCTCACCAATGGTTTCTCTTGGGACTTTGGCCTGCTTGTGGCCTAGCCCTACACTTATTGGGTCTCTCTACTTGTGCTTTATTATTTTTGCCTACAACTCTGAGGAAAACCTCTGCAATTCATACACCAATGCCAACTCTGTAAGCTGGACTCTTGGGCCTCTAAACAGTGCTAGTTCTAGAGCTTCAACAATTCTGATGAATACTGAATTCATACAACAAAAGAAAACCCCAGCAATCCCAACCAGTACACCAGGCCTATACTCTGCAACTTGATAAACCAACACAAGGTCACTACATAGGAAAGTCTAACCCATAGAAATAAACACAGAATGCCAAATAGATCTAACAGACAGAGAAATATGTGCAAAATAATTGAGAGAGGAAAAAAACCCTCAGAAGAAAGCTGGAATGCAACAGAATTAAGAATTAAATAAACTGATGAAGATTGACAGCAACAGCTTTTATGATATCCACTGAAATCAGGAGAATAATAAAGGGACAAAAAATAACAAACATGGAGAAAATATGAGTAGCTTCAAACAGAAGTCATAGAATTAAAAAACACAATAGCTGAATTAAAGAACACAACAGAGGAGCTCAACGGCAAGCTGGAAGAAAAACCCAATCAAATCAGTGAGCTAGAAGATACGACAGTGGAATGCACTCAAGCAGACCAGCAAAGACTAAATGAAACAAAGATAGCATATGAGACTTATGGGATCACATCAGGAAGACCAACATTTGTATCATACGGGTCCCAGAGGGAGAAGAGAGAGAGAAGGAGATAGAAACCATATTTGAAGAAATAACAGCTGAGAATTTCCCTAACCTGAGGAATAAAACAGACCCCCAAATCCAGAAAGCTCAAAGAGCTCCAAAAAGGAAACCCAAACAGACATACACTAAGACATATTGTCATTAAAATTACAAAAAAACTAGTTAAAGATGGAATCTGAAAAGCAGCTAGAGAAAAAATGAGTTATATACAAAGGAGCTCCAATGAGGTTCTCAACAGATATCTTAGCAGAAACTTTACAGGCCAAAAGGGAATGACATGATATATGTGGGGAAAATATGTATATATATAAATTGCATTTATTTTAATTTGTAAACAAAGTTACTGTAATAAAATACTAAAAAACCAAACAACAAACTTCTACATAGAGAAAGAAACTATCACCAAAGAAAGCTATCCTACTGACTGCAAGAAGATTTGCATATCATTCATCTGATAAGGGCTTAATATCCAGTGGCTATAAAAAATTCTTAAGACTCAATAACAGAAAAACAACCTTATCAAAAAGTGGAGAGAAGATCTGAATAGACACTTCTACAAAGAAGACATACAGATGGCCAACAGGCACATTAAAAGATGTTCCTGCTCTCTGGTTAACAGGGAAATACAAATCAAACAACAATGAGCTATCACTTCACACCTGTGAGATTGGCTATTATCCAAAAGACTAGAAACAAAAAGTGTTGATGAGGATGCTAAGAAAAGGAACTCTTTTACACTATTGGTGGGAGTGTAAATTGGTACAACCCTTATGGAAAGCAGTATGGCTTCTCCTCAAAAAATTGAGAATGGAAATTCCATATGATCCCATCATCCCACTTCTGGATATTTATCCATAAAACACAAAAACACTGATTCACAGAGATATATACACTCCATATTTATTTTATCTTTATTGATAATAGCCAAAAATTGAAAACTACCTAAATGCCCATTGATAGATGAATGGATAAAGATGTGTTATACATACATAATGGAATACTACACAGCCCTTAGAAGAGATGAAATACTGCCATTTGTGACAACATGGATGGAGCTGAGAGGATTATGCTAAATGAAATAAGTTAGGAGAAAAGACAAATACCAGATGGTCTCACTCATATGTGGAATATAATGAAAGAAAGCAAACAAACACAACTGAAACAAACTTTGGACATTAACAAAAGAACTGGGGTTACTAGAGGGGAAGTGGGTGGATAGCAACAGCAAGTGATGGTGGGAGTTAAGTGACTAGTGGTGGAAAACTATTTGTTAATTTAGTGGTGGGTGTGTTATACATTTGATGAATAGTGAACATACACATCTAAACTTACATTATTTTCTAAATCAAAGATAATCTCAATACAGCATGCCTATGTGGCTCAGCAGTTAAATTATGTGGCTACGGATGGCACAGTGCATGAAAGCCCAAGGATCAGGGTTTGCAACCTGGAATTGGAAGAAACAACCAATCTGAACTACGTGAATGACTGAACGCATCTTCCTCCTCTCTCTTCTTGTCTGCCTGCCTACTTGCCTTCATTCATGCCTGCTTCCTTCCTCCAAATAAATACATGTCTTAAAAAATTATCTCAGTAAAAACAGTTTTAAGTCAATTAAAAAAATAATAGAAATGCACATCATATCTGAACCTACAAAACCAAAGACCAGATGTTAAATAGAGCAACCTAACCAGCCTGCTGAGTTTCTCTCATTTCAAATATATGGATGATTTTCTTTTTCTTTTTTTCAAAACAAAAAACTAAAATAAGTTATAATTCTAGCTACTACTCAGTTATTTTCTTAAGGTGCAACTCCTGACGTGTGAACCCGCTAAAGCAGATAGAAATTAATCGACGTTTTTATATGGAAAATGTGTAATTATACTCTCCAACAGATGTCACGAATGGAGAATTATATAGGTTTTTAGTAATCTAATTTCAGAAAACAAATCTTAACAAAAATAGCTTGACAGACCAGTGATACTATAATGCCATTAAGCAGGCACAGAAAACATACAAATTTTAACAGATTTTAAACTATACTGCAAGAATTTTATTTTCCTTGTCCTGTTTATTCTTCACACTTGATAATGATACAGCAAATATCTTTTCTGACATCAGTAGGAATGTCATCCAAGAACTACAGTAGCTTTTCACTTCAAAAAATACTGGAATATATTAAAAGATTTATCAAAAGAATTTAAACATTTCAAATAGAAAAACTAAGTTGATGCAGCTTGCTACTAGAATCTCAATTAGAGTAATATGATTCCCTTTTCAATAGTCTTGCTATTAATAAGTAGATTCTAGAATGGAATTCAACTATTTACTTTTAAAATATGACTTCCCTTCATCCATTTATCCCACTTGCACCTCCCTAGGATTAATTTCTTATTTTTTTTCCTAAAGCCAACTTTTCTCCATCTTCCCAGGAAAGCATTTTTTTATTTATTTTTATATTCAAAGTAGCTGGAAATGATATACAATAACACGTCTCAGGAGATCCCGGGTTGGGGAGGGGGGCGGGCGGGGAATCAGAGGAACAAAGTGGGATATGCTTTTAATATCAGGTGGCTAAGGAGCCTGAGGGGAGTAGGCAGTTAGGCATTTGTCTTTGGTCAGCTTTCCCAGGTGGAGATTTCTTTAACTACACCTCCACTCAGTGAAATCAGGCCCACCTAACAAATCCTGTCCCAAGTGCTACATCCTCCATGAAGACTCCAACCACAGGAATTTTAAAAAACTTTCTCATACCCCTTTGTTTCTCTTCAGACCTTCCTGTGGATATGAGTTACCTGAATATTTGTCTACCTGGAGCTGGAAGTTTTCCATTTCTATGGCCACCTGGCATACTGCCTTGTACTTAGATGGCACTCAATACATCGGAATCAAATTGAATTAAGAAGCAAACATGGGATGAGGGGCAAGTGGGGAGTCTCTATGGGTATAAGGTTTCAGTGAAGCAAGATGAGTTAAGCTCCAGAACTGCACTGCATGACTAGCTGAGAGTCAGTAACACTGCATTGTGACTTGAAAATGTTAAGCGGCGGTGATGGATGTTAACTACACTGACTGTGGTAAACACTTTACAATACACACTTATATCAATTTATTTCTTTGTACACCTAAAACAAATACAAGATTATGTGTCAATTACATTTCTATTTTTAAAACTTTCAAGAGGGTAGATTCATGTGAAATATTCTTCCCACAATGTAAGTATTTTTTTTTTAAAAAAAGAACGAACAGAATCCTAAGCTTATCTCTATTTAATCTGAACTTCAGCTTTTCATACTGCTTGATTCTAGAAAAAATAAGGCAGACACCCAACCGTTTGTTACAAGAGCAGACCAGTCTTGCGCCACCAGGCACACCCGGAGCTCAGTGAAACTGCTGTTTCAAGTGGTGGGGCTGCATGTCTGGCAGCCACTCCCTCCCAGCCCTGTCACTTAGGTAACAAGTGCACATAAAGCCAGCTGAAACTGACAGGGGTAGTGAGGCACATCAAATGAGGTCCCTGAGAGGACAGATCGAGGTGAGTCTCTTTGCCTTGAGAACCTGGCTATCTCAAGGCAGACAGGATGCAGTTCCAGGAGGGAAAAAGAATAAATTCTGTCCTTCAAGATGAAATCAGTGTCCCTACTGCCCCCAGTCCCTGGTAAGATAACAGACTACATGCTTTATGCACAGCTAGGGATGGCTTGCTATTTCATACCACTTATTTTGAAGTGTTTGCAAGAAGCTTTTGTTTTTTAAAGAATTCCTTCATGGATGGTGATTGGTAGCCTATCTTCTGCATGGGTAGCCCTTTCAGCTCTTCTCTTTTGTAGGAATTTGGGAACACCCTCATGTCCTCCCTTAAACCCCTTCACCCACTCACTTCAACACCTTTTCCTATTTTCTTCAAACTGGCACCTTCCTCTATGCGGGTACCTTATGATCAAGCATTGCATATCCTTGCTCACAGTCTAGCCTTTAAAACCTTTTCCTACTGGACACAGAGAATGAATTGTTTCAGGACACACCACTCTGTTTAGGACACAGGATACCACAGTGGTGGTCTGGTCTCACCAACTAGCATTCTGAGCCTGCAAACTTGTGCCCGTGGAAAGTCTACATGGAGCAGAGGACAACCTTGTGAGAGGCTCTTCCAAAAATCCTCTGACTTCATTTCTGTCTTTCTGGATCCTGCAACATTTGAAAATGAAAACTACTTCCTATCAAAACTTTCTCCCCATCCTGCCTTTGTTTTGGAGGGAGGCAGACCTGGCTGCAGACCTGGCAAGGGGGCGGTGTCCTCCATTCCTTCCAGTGTGGTCTTGGGCCAATTGTGCAACCTCACAGGGCTCAATTTCCTTGGAGATGAGGATGCACAGCTGATATTTTGAGGTGCAATTTGAGGATTCTCCTCCTCCTCCTTTATGTTCCTGCCTATTCCTTCTGACAAAGAAACAGATTCCTAGACTGATCTGTATCTAATGCAAACATAAGCTTTTCATAATGTTTGTTTCTAAGGAAAAAAATAGAACGAACAAAATAGGAAACATTCTCTATATATGCAGTTCTTCAGGGAAAGGTAAATATGCTAAATCAAAGAAATAATTGTTCCCACTAAGTTCCAAATTAGACTTTTTGGAGCCTGGAGTGGAGACAGTATCTTAAAAACAAAGCATTTTTGCGGCAGCAGGCAGGATGTTTGACAGAGAAAAATGGGAAAGAAAATGTTGAATGCCTAAGGAACTAGGATCCTATAGGGTTCTGCAGAGTTTATACCATGAGCTAGCTAAAGAACGGAAAAAATGAACATAAATGCACTTTCCTCTACTTAAAACAAAAAGACGAGTTCAATGATTGTGGAAAGAAGGGTCATGAAGACTACAGTCAACATTCAGTTCCCTGAGAAGTGTTCTATAGAATGGCTCTTCCATGTATCAAAAGTCTTGGACAGAAGAAGTAAGAGAAACTCCAGATAACCTTCGAGAGTCTCCACTGCCTGGCTTCCCAATGAGGAGCTTCAGAGAACTGGAGTCCTGTGAAGAAGCCTCATATTCAACATGAGCCTAACAACTGAGGTTCAGATGCATTCAGGGAAGCCTTACACAGTAATTAACACAAGGTTCCTGTGAGCCCCTACAGGAATAAGGAAGCCTGAGCCACAGTCTCAAAGGAGCGAGGTTTCATACATGAAGGATGAAGAGTATATGATCCTCGCAGACATGATCGGGAACCATGAGAATGAGAAAAGACAAACTTCTTTGACGAGAATGCAGCAAGGACAGAGGCTGGCATTCACTTCTCTCCCCAGGGACATAAGCCAGTGCATCCCAGAAACTTAGCTCACCCGAGAGATAAGAGATAAAGGCAGGGGAAAGGGAATTTTTGAATTAACTGAGTTTAAAACTGTACTAATTATACGCAAATCTAGAAGTGAGTAACCTTAAGTTGACAAAATCAATTTTCTGCTCTGTGGAAATTAGGATGTCATGATTTCAGGGGAAAAAATACTACACGTAAAGCTAAAGTACTAACTATAAAATCTGAATTTGCCAAATGTAAAAGAGGTATGCTAATACCTATTTCACAGATTTTTTACTATTTTTAAGTGAGTCCAAGTATAAAACATACTTAGTACAATATCTGGCTCACTGAATGCACACAAAGCTCTTCAATCTTTTCCCTTCCTTGCTTTTCCATGCAGTTCCCTGGTTCAACTAAGGGAATAACAGATTTTTTAGTCACTCCAAAAATCTAATAGGGTCTCGACACGGAGTAGATAAGTTTTTATGAATAGACAGGAGTTCCTCTAGGAGCCAAGTGGGCTCCATCCGCAGAGAAGATGGAACCCCAGGCAGAAAGCAAAGAAATAATTTTGTTTTTTAAAGAACTGAACTGACAAATAACTCAACCAACCTTTGAGGTTTGTAAATCAAGATTCTCAGTAAATTATTTATACCCTCCCTGCACTGTTTGTGGAAGAGGTCTCAGGAGGAAGGGAACAGAGTGGTTTGTTTTCCCATGATTATTCTAGACAAGGAATCACCATACTGTAGTCTGTGGACCAAGTATAACCCATTATATGTTTGTATAAGTAAAATTTTATTGAAACACAACTGTGTTCATGATTTACATGCTATGGATGCTTTTCAATTATAATGGTAACATTGGATAATTGTCAGAGACCATATGACTTGCAAAGTTAAAAATATTTACTCTCTCCCTTTAAAGAAAAAGTTTCCACTGTTTTCCCTATATTAGACAGTAAAACTGACCCTTTTTTAGTGCTTTTTATAATGTATCACATGCACCTTATTTCATTTTTTCAGACAAACATCTCTATGGATTTAGGATATTTTATCAGTTATAACCTAATCATCAGTATTCATGCCTATGGAAATGAGGTTAGAGGTCAGCTTAAGGTTATGCGGCATGTATCCTGAGCCACTAAATAATACTTGCACTATCTGAGAAGCAGCTTGTAAAAATACCATGTCAAGGCAGATTGTCAAAATGTGAAAAATATAATTCTTACACAAATATAGTGGGCACATGTTGTCAACAAGGGAACTAGCAGAATGAAAAAAAACAGGTTCAAAAGAATATACAAGACATGGATGCATATACTGTCAGTGAAAAAAGAGTTTCTGGCATTGATGGATACAGCACCTTTAGTCATGATGCACCAAGCTGGAAGCAATCAAGATATAACTTAATAATTGAATAAATCAACTGTGATATAATCATGCAATGGAATATTACTCAGTAACAAAAAGAAATGTTATCAAACCACGAAGAGACATGGAGAAAATTTAAATGCATAAGTCATTTAAATTGCTATGATTCCAATTATATGACATTCTGGAAAAGGCAAGACTGTAGAGTCAATGAAAAGCACTGTATAAGCCTTGTACTCTAGTTAGTAGAGTAATTGTCCATGGGGGCACTGCTTAAGAATTCTAATACTGCTATACCTATATACTGGAATTGAACACTCAAGTAAGTGGGTGGTGCATGGTGGAAATCAAGTTTTCCACTCATGAGAATTACAGGTTAGCGAGAGAAGGAGATTAGAATGGAGTTAGAGATGGAGACATTTAAAAAAAACCTATCTTTGGTGCACTATAGAAATGGTTAACTACACATTCATATTCATGTATATACACAGGGGCTAATATACATACATATATTACTGTGTTGTCAGCTGAGAAGTTCGAAGAGAAATAACACCTCATTAGCGACAAGAACACCCAGTATCCAGTATCTATAAGTCCATACAAATGTGCTATATATGATAGAATAAAGTTATAAATAAGGGAGAAGAGAAAATGTTCCTATGAAGAAGAATTCTTAAAAATGTATGTAGACCCTTCACCCTCAAGGAAGGCGGATACAGCTCTCCACTCCTTGGCAGTGCACTGCACATAGTGATTTCTTTCAAAGGGAGAGAGAGAGGAAGGGTAAGAAGAATAAGTTCACAGTGGAGAAACCTGATAAATGCTACTTGAGCCAGGTGATCATGGTCAACATTAACAGTGAAAAATCACGTTGTTAGTATGTACTTTCATTGTATTGTCTTCACAGAAATCATCAGTGCTAGCTAACTCCATGGTCATTAACTGAGAACTCACATGCAGTCCTGGTGCATCTCACAAATCCATCGCTAACATGTGACCGGTCAAGGGAGAAATCTCATTTTTGGCACAAGGAGACGACTCACTATTATAAAAGTATTCAAATGATGAAAAAGGGAAGTGAGAATATTGTGAAAAACAACCAGAGAGTGATGTGCAACTTACTATGACTAAGGAGGGAAAATGTTTGCTTTCATCAGGTCAATATTAAAGGAAATTTGTATGCTTAAGGATGGAAAATTTCAAAGCAATGAAACAATCTTCTTAAACAACACCATAGGCCTGAAAAACTGCTGGGAAGATAAGGTAATACCTGAAGATACTTTCACAGAGACCACAAGTGAGTGTTAGACCTAGCAGTGATGACATGATAATGTATTGCTTACTTATTTACTGTTGTGTATTGACTGTTTCAATCTCTTCAGGTTTGCCACCAAAATTGTAGCATATGGGAATGGTCTAGAAACAAAAGAGTTTAGAGTCAATGAGCTAAACTGCTAAAATATCAAAACTAAGATAAAGTGGCACCCCTTGCTGGAGCAGCTATTAGGTCAGTCACCTCCAAGGAAGCATAGGTCCAGGGAAGAAGCAACCAGTGAGAACAACTAAATAAAAATAAAATAAAAGATGCTTCTTCCTCCTCTCTCTTTCTGCCTGACTGCTCACCTTTATTTCTACTGGTAACTTTCCTAAAAAATAAAAATTTAAAAACCTAAGAGAAAGCAAAAAAAAGATGGGAATAGAGTGAAAGCCTGGTAGATTTTCTAACCCTATCTGCAAAGCCTCTGCTTTCGTAATTGGGCAGTAGGCAAAACACTTCCAGCCCATCCAGGCCTATGGTTCCATTTAAAGAAGATGGCTCATATGTTAGAGAATCCATCTCCAACCAACTGATCCCAGGAGAGAGAAATGAGGGGGTAAGAAGAAAATAATTTTTCATCTAGTTGAGCCTTAGACCACTGTCAACACTGCAATTATATTACATTTGCTGTTTATTTTGGTAATTTATCAGGGTAAGGTACATGGGATAACTTAAAACTAAATTGATTTAGTCACTTACAAAAACATTCAATGGGCTTATGTTTGGAGCAATAAAGTGTGAAAGCGACACTGCACCCAGATTGTATCCATGTGTGACTGGGCTTTTTGATTTAGGAGAAAGAAAATGGTTAAGCCTTAAGGATTGTATTTCTCTGTCACTTCAACTATGAAGGAATAATGAGTTCCTGCTGGTGACACAGTGGCTTGGGAAGGCAAGCAGAGAGGTGGTTTGGTACACGTCCAAAGCTGTGTGTGAGCCTTCATCATGAGACCTTGATTCTGCGGGAGGGACAGTTAGTGGAACTTGCTGAAACAGGGGCTGGGCATGCCACGTGTTAACGCGTTTTCCCCTGAGATTCAAAGCACTTCTCAAACATGAATTAACTTGAACACCCTTACTACAGAGCACATGGCACAGTTATTCATTCATATAATCATCAAAGATTCATACAGTCAAACACATAGGGCCTCCCTAACTTGTTTCAAAACCTGTGCCAGGTGCAGGGGATCTTGCTTGAGTGCCGGGAAAGCAGATACCAAACTAAAAGCTTCATTTACCTTCTTCACCATCCATTCTAGATTTCATTCATTCCTGGCTCATTGAGGCTGCCTGCCCAGTGGGCTGACCTAGAACCTCAGGCCTGATTCCTTAGCTGCTTGACCTCGCCAAATCACAGCTATTAAAGTTGCCCATTTACTGTTATCCTGGTATGGACACTCTGAGACATGCCCCAGTGAGGCTTCTGGGTTCTAGTCAGCACCTCCATATCCTGTTGTAGAGGAGCAACACTACTTCCTCATGGTAACTGGGATCAAAACTGGCAATCTTTGCCAGTTTTCCACAGACATGAGCCACCTAAAATAACCTATCAGCAGTCATAGTTTCAAGTTCAATGCCTGCCTAATGTTTCCCTTATTTCCAAAGTTGCAAGCTTGAGAAGCACTGATTGTGAGAGAACCCATACCTTCTTCTATCTCTGGTTCCTGCTACAAAATTCTAGTTATAGGGAATATAACACCATGGCCATTGATTTAGAGCATATACTGGAAGACAACAGTCTACCTAAGGACTATTGATCCAAGACTAGCACCCTAGATGAGCCCTTAGTAGTCTTCCCACTGTTTATGAGCTACTTCTGGTTGATCAGGTATCTGATGAGACTGGATCTTGAGGTCACGTGCCTATTGCCACAATGTTGTTCAGGATGTCATGTTAATAGATCAGATATTCTGTAAGCCCTTGAATGGTGGTGTTAATGGAGGTATGTGAGCAGGTTAAGTGTTAGTAAAGATAAATTGAAATTAAAATCACTGTTACCAAGTGGGTATCTAATCTTAAGTCTCAGCATTAGTGGTCCATGTCTATGAGATATGTCTACCTTATTGTTGCGACCCCTCTGCAGTGAGAATTCCCTGGTGAGACAAAGATATTCTCACTCCATATTCCCATCCATAGGTCCACCCTCACACATCTTCCCCAGATTACCTTGTCACAGATCTTCTGATCTGTTTCCTTCTGGGCCCTGACCATTCACCCCTGCCCCAGAATTTCTGTCAACATGAATCTCAGGCTGTTCTCTTTTAAAGTATGCCACCAAGTATGTTATTTGCATCTCTGGCCACTGGAAGAGTTACCCTTGACCCTCACTACTTTCTGTGGTAACAGTCATTTCCAGCCAGCACCAAAATCCTGGGAACTTTCTCTTTCACTGTGCTAGTAAATGGATGGGTGGTGGTTGATGAACTTAACTGCAGTGGTAGTTTCAGAACACAGATATGACATGAGGTTCTTTGGCAATTAAGTTTGAGCTTTTTCTTGACTACCTGCCTGTCAAGCCAGATATTGTTGCTGGGCTAAGGGATGGATAGTCTCTCCCTAATGTCCTTGTATGGTGGGTGGTCACCACAACTCCAGTGAGTGACCAGAACAGGCTGCCTTCTACAAAACAAGACAGGAAAATATCTGTGTGCCAGACGCCACACTAGTTTGTTTTTATTTGGGGAATGGGGAGCACACTTCAGGCTGCAATTGTTATTATCAGTCTTAACCCCATTGCTACAGGAAAATAAAAAACAATTTGGTTGTGCCAATTCTAGCTCACAAATTATGTTCCAGTCAACGGAGAGCTTGGCATTCCCAGTAGAGTAGGAACGTTAAGAAATCTGCAAGAGGTCTGCCTTGTGTTGATTTTTCCAGGGATTTAGAAGTTGCTGGATGCTTCGAAGTATTGAGTGACTAATTTCCCTTCCCTTTTTCTAAAATCTCACATGGTAAGCATTTATTTCCTGCAAACCTGCCAAAAGGGAACTTTTTTTTTTTCTCAGAGTTGGCATATTATTTTAAAATGTAAAATGAAGTCCTAATTGCAAATATTATCAGTGTAGGTGCTTAAATCTACAAACAACCTAGGAAGTCCTGCTTTCGTTAGGTATAGGGTTTTGAGATTTTGAGAGGGAACTTCCAAATGTTTCTTTCCAAAGGGCTTATTTTTCTCTGAGATTCAGACTTGCTTATTGGATGAGAATGGTCAATCCAGGACAGTTGGCAACTCCAGGTAAAAATGTGTCTACGATCTGTTTTCAGTTGTGTTATTATACCTCTGAAGTCAATGTTGCATTTTGGCAATGCCCAGAAGAGAGAGGACTGCACACCACCCACACTTCCCATTTAGGGAGGGCCCCAGACAGCCTGGAGCACGGCTGCCCTGGAACCAAGCCAAATCAGGTCCCCTTATGCTGCCCTGAATCAAAGAGCACCCTCAGAACCAATCTTCACTTAAGTCCACTCACTCTAAGTAGGCCTGTCTAGGGGAATATATAGATTTGCTGAAGGGGTACCTATTGAATTTGTGTCCTAAGAAAAGTCTCTATATTTAGGTTGGAAGATGGTGATAAAATAGTACGAAAGTCATTATCTGTTTTTGCCTTAGTGAAGAAGTACGTTTTTCACTCTAGAAAAGCACGGCTTTAAAGTGAGGTTTTTTTTGTCTTAAGAAGTAGACATGTAGTTAACCTAGAATTAAAAAAAGTATTTTCCAAAAATAACAACAAACTATATATTAAAACGAAAAGCTTGAGTGCCTTGTATATTATGAAATTCCTTTGATGAGTTCAGTCATATTATTTATGGGCAGTTAAAAGACCAACCTTTCACTATACAAACTGCCAATTGATCATTTGGGGGAAAGGCCAATGGGTCAGGAAGAACTCTATCACACAGCTGCAGAAAGACACACAAAGCATAATGCAGATTCCTGATATAAAAAGGGACCAGTACTTTGAGCAGATAACATTCATGGCTGAGCTGAGGACGCTGATGCCTGGGAGTTCTAAAGACAATAATGGAAGACAGGTGGTGGGCAAACACTGTGCTTCACTCTAGTGAAACATAGTGGGGAGACCACAGAGACCTGGGAGGAATTCAGTAAATATAAAATGATTCCATTTTTATAGTTTCTTCCCCATGAGTCCTCCCGAAAATTTGAATCCACCTAGATAACACGTTTGATATCAAAATATCTACCCATGTTACATCATGGTTATAGTTATAACTAGGTGTATTAGTTAGGGTAACACTGGCTGCTACAACAGAGTCCTAAAAATACATAATGGCTCAAACACAATAAAAGTGTATTTTTTTACCCATTAATTTATGTGAGGGAGATATTCCTAGTTGTTTGGCAGCTCTCTTCTACCTGGTGGAAAGAATGCTTCAAGGGCTGCTATGACCAAAGTAACAAAAACAGTAACAAACACTTAAAAGCTTATTATGCGCACCTAAGATATTTTCACGTATTATCTTCTTTAATCTTTAATGTTTTGTGTACTTTTACAGATGAGGAAATTGGAGCACAGAGAGATTAAGCAACTAACTGAAGGTCATATAGCGAGTAAGTAGCAGGTTAGATTCGGAATCCAGCTTTCTCATTCTTACCCACTGTTTTGGTGCCTCACAGAGTGTCCATTACAACTTTATTCATGCACACATGAAACCAGTTTTTAGAATTTAACAACCAAAGGTTAGCATGACAGATGTGGTATATCTCAAAGTGGAGTTGCATTGAGTTAGCTCACTACAACAATTTTTAAATTGTAAGTTTCCATAATAATAATAATAAATTTTTTAAAAACACCATTGAAGGTATGAATCTCAGTCTGCAAACATACATGAAATATTTATCACTTAATTTTCTGCAATTATACTTAATTTCTAACTTTGAGTCCACCGTTTCACCAGAACAGCAACTTAAAATCGACTAGTTCTCCTTAGCCCACAATTTCAGGGTTTTGTCACAACCTTTCACAGAGCCCAAATACCAAAGCATGGGAAACTATGTGGGAAGGAGGACCTCTGTCCAAACAAGTAGCTCCTGAGGCATGGCCCTCCAATCTCATGCCAGTGCTTCCAACTAGTCAAATCTAAGCAGAAACCAGTGGCAAGAGGACCAATGACACAATCCAGAACCACCACTCTCCAAGGGCACAGGGTAGGAAGGAGAATGGTCAGTAGACTGGAGATATGAACAGAAGATAAGCTGCACATTAAGGAAGGATGTACTCAGAAATGGGCCTATCATCTGAAGACCTGAGGAAAACAAACCAAGAGAACTTGCAAATCTGACCTGACAGATCTCTCCCAAGAGAGAGACCTAGAGCCCAAGTACTTCTTGAATGGTTGGGGTAGGAAGGGAAAGGTTATAAAGGGACAGTACAGTCACTCAAATAAATATTCAGCAATACAAGCATATTTTGAATCATCTGGATGACCATTTAAATATCTATTACCATCATTTACATTTTAATAATGTATTAGGCCCAAATATTTCTTTGTTCATTAATGGCTACAGCTGATATTTACTGAGAGCCTATGATAGGCCCATCATAGATGTTATAGACAAGAAGAACATAACAGTAAAAGAGGCCGAAAAAGGACCCACTCAAGGAGTAGATGTTCCAGGAAAACATTTCCATTTTTTTTTTTTTTGCCATAAACTAATGGAACAAAAACAGAGGAAGGTTTCATAATGAAATAATCATTTGGCCCAGGTAAAGTCTAAATTGCATCATGATATGCTGCAAAAATCTTGGATTTCACAATAGTTCAACTGGAAATAAGTCCCTGAAAATGGAATCACCATGTAGCAGACAGAAATGCCAACCGAAAAGAACATGCATCACAAGAACCAATATTTATTTGTTGTGAGCCTCAATTATATTTCAACACAGTGATGTTAATTGTCAATTATTAATGTTGAAATTTATTTATTTTAGAGTTTTGTTACTAATTTGTATAGTTACTTATAGTTCTGTAGTCATATAAATGCCCTGAAATTGTTTGGTACATATTCACTTAGTAAACAAAGTAACTTTAGTCAACAAAAGAGGTCTGTGGAAATATTTTTGTAAAAGAGGGGTTTATTCTTCATTTACATTTAGGAAACCATGGAATAGCAGGATCAAACATGATGCTATTCAATTTCTGTTTCCCCACTTTCCAGCAGGTTATTCATTCTCTATCTCCTCCTCTGTGAAATGGGGATAATACTAGCACATCATAGGGACTGTGTTGGAAATTAAATGAGATAATTCATGTTGTCTGGCACTTTTGATATCTTCAATAAAATGCTAATTTTTTTCCTTTTTTCATAACATTTTTTAAATGAGTAATAAAAATGTCCATAATGGGGCACTAATTAAGGCCATATATTTAAATTATTTCCTCTCAAGAAAATGGAACCATAATTCAACCTGGAAATTTCTCGAGTCAGCAATTAGAAAACAGTACAACAGGTAAACAATGAAAAAAGATGAAGGCACACCCTGGTGGCTCTGACATTCAGCAGTGGCTGGAGCGTGGTCCATGTAAAGTCCAAGGACCGGTTTCAAGACCCAGGGCTGGAGGGAATCAAAATGAACAAATAAATAAAATACTACCTCTTCCTCTCTCTTCCTTCCTGCCAGTCTGTCTGCCTTCATTCCTTCCTCTTTAGATAAAAAGAAAAAAGAAAAAGAGGAAGAGGTCACAGCTAAATAAGACAACACTCATGCTACAAATCTAAGTGAAAGTGTAGTTCTCAAATTTTGAGAAATAAAGATTGGAAAGATAATCCCTCAAAATTTCTATTCCCGTGTAACATGTTCATATAGGAATAAACTACCTTTAGAAAAGAGGTTTAAGATGTCACTGCTCTGGTTTTGCACATTCTGGGTACCCGAATCCTCCTTGTAGACATTTGGGCAAGGGTGGTTGTGCCTTGCTTCCAACCAAGGCCCTTCTGGTCTTTACTTTTGCAAAGACTCAAAGTTCTTATCAAGTTTAGTCATTAAATACAATGGCCAATTTTCTTAACCCAAGTAATAACCGTTTCTATTCTCCTAGTCCTGCAACTCCCTCTCGCTTGGAAACTCTTGAATCTTTAGTTACTGCTTCAATCAGTATCCTCTCTTCAAGTAACTCTATCCCAGGGTCATAAGAGATGCATTTACTTTGCCCCCTTTAGAAGAAAAAAAACACTTCTTTGCTGGGCTTCAAGCTGAAAATGAATTTTACCTTCCACAGAGCAGTGGTTCTTCCAGTGTAGCATCGGCAATCGCCTCCCCAATTTGCTACCACAGTGCCACACACACAATCTAAGAAAAGCTACTCAGGACTGTGACTCTCACTTAGAGCAGGGGTAAGAAAATAGCTGAATGGATGAGGGATGGTCAACCACAGCAGTATGACTAAGATGAATCTTAAAGACAGGAAGGATTTCACCAGTTAAGAGTGAGACAACAGCACTCCAAGAAGCAAAAATGTATGCAAAAGTTATTAGACATAGAAGGAACTGAAAGTAGCTCAGTCTAACTGCAGAACATGTGACTGTGAGGAGAGTCATGATAAAAGAATAATAATAGATGGTCATAATTACGGAGTCACATACATTCATGTTCAAATCCCAGCTGTGTAAAAAAATGGTTTAAATTCTGAGTTTTGGTTTCCTCATTTGCAAACAATATCTTAAAAAGTAAGGATTAAGTGAGATCATGTAAGTATGAAACACAATGATGAAACATGATGTGCTTTTAGCATATAACAACTTAATTTGAAATGTTAGTATATAAAGCGGAGTTAGGCAGGCCCACATGATGAATAGTTTTGAATGTGGAACTAATTCAACTTGCTCTTCAAAGTTATTTAGAGCCACTAAAGGATATTTAGCTGGGAATGGATTGATCAGGTTTTTATTTTTTTTAAGAGAAGCATTAAAATACAAGGCAGTGTGTTAAGCACTGTAAAGGTGTTTGAGTAAGACTGCTAACTTAAGACTCCCAGTCTACAATTTAATGCCATCAGCACTGACAATTTAGTAAGGCCCAGTGCTGACTTCAAAACAGGAAACTCTTCATTACTTTCCATTTACAAAGTGGGTGGAAGAACACTGGAGTTGGGTGAGGAAACACTGCAGTAGAAAATCTAACCAGAACCAAGTGGCAGAGACCTCTTCTAGCCCTAAGGACAAATGTTTCATTTTCCTCTGAAAGGCATTAAAATAATAAATGGTAGATGCAGTTACAAAATCTCATGAAATAATAATTTAGCAATTCCCCCTGGTGTAGATACGTATCACTTATTTTTTTAATTGACATAACAGTCATTAGAGAAACTCCTTAAAAGAAAAACGTCATCAAAGAAGAGCCTAGACTTCTGCGGCAAAGAGCTGCTGAGTTGCTCAAAACTATTCTAACACAGTATAATACATACCACTTTCTGTATAACAACCTATTTAAAATTTGCACTGATAAGCAAGCTGAAGGTCACTACTAGAGTCCACTTCATGTAGGAATACACCTAAATACAAAAAAGTTCATCTTTTTTGTCTCTAGGTTTCTCTGCTATAGAACATTGGAGAAAATATTTCCATGAAAATGCTGACCTCTTGAGGTAAGAATCTGTTACTTCAAAGGTGAATTTGTGCTACAGAAAGAGGCAAAATATGTTAAAGTACCGTATTTTAATTAAAAAAAAAATCTTGCCTCAAAATCATTTTTCCTTTGTAATCTCTGGAACTTTCTCTCTTTCCTTCTCATTTTATTACATTGCTGTTGAAAATTATAAAAATAAAATATGAATACTCCAGCCAGTGAAAGATTTATTCTCACTGAATCAAGTATTATCTATTTCATTTTCACTGTCTTATATACACATCAGATGAATATTTAAAAACTTATTCACCAACTCAGTTTGACACAGGCATTTTCAATTTTGTAGCATTACCAACAATATTGAAACATTCTTGTATATGTCTCTATAAATATGTATAAGACAACCTCATGCTTATAGAGTACAATTTTGGATTGAAGGATAGCATATCCTATTTGAAAGAATATTAGTCTTCCATTCATTCAACTATCCACATTTTTGTTCCCTTCCTCCCCACTTTTATTATTTGCTGTCTTACTGTTTTTCTGTGTGGTTTCTCTATGCTTTATAAAGCATCCTTTAATATTTTTTGCAAAGCTGGTTCTGTGGTGATAAACCCCTTTAACTTTCGCTTGTCAAAAAAGGTTTTTATCATTCCTTCTGTTCTGAATGATAATCTCGCCGGATATAGTATCCTAGGCTGAAACTCCTTTCAGCACTTTGAATGTATTATGCCATTCCCTTCTTGCCTGTAGTTTTGTTTGAGAAGTCCACTAACAATCTTATGAGGGGTCCTCTGTGTGTGACATGTTTTTTCTCTGGCTGCTTTTAATAGTCTCTCTTTATCTTGTATTTTTGACATTTTTATGATGATGTGTCTATTTCTGTTTGGGTTATTAGGAACTCTTTGAGCTTCCTGGATCTGGAGGCTTGCTTCATTCTTCAAATTGGGGACGTTCTCATCTATTATTTCTTCAAAAACAGTTTCTGCCCCCTTTTCTCTCTTCCTCTGGGACCCCTATGATGCGAATGTTGTTCTTTTTGATGTTATCCCAGATGTCTTGAATACTGTTTTCGATTCTTTGAATTTTTTCTCTTTGCTGATTTGCTTGATTGAGTTCCTCTGTCCTATCTTCCAGATCACTGATTCTGTTGGAAGCTTCATTCATCCTATTGAGTCCCTCTATTGAGTTCTTTAATTCAGCCACTGTGTCTCTTATCTGTTTGATGTCTTTTAATTCTTCTCTTTGCTTCCTGACATTCTCGTTTACTGCCTCTACTGATATCTGGATTCCCATGAGTATATTAATCACTGTTACCCTAAAATCCTATTCAGGTAATTTACACACGTCTGCCACTTTCATAGTCCAGTGTTACTATACAGAAACACAACTGGTTTTTGATTGATTTTGTATCTTCCAACTTTGCTGGAAGCTAACAGGTGTTTTTGCTTTTTTTTAATCTTTCAGGTTTTCTATATATGGTATTTGCAAACAGACATTTTACTTCCTTCCTACTAATTTAGATACTTTTCTTTCTTTTTCTTGACTAATTGTTCTGGCTATAATTTCCAGTACTGTGTTGAATAGGAGTGGTGAGAGTGAGCATCCTTGCCTTCTTCCTGTTTTAAAGAGAAAATTTTCAACTTCTCACCACTGAATAAATTGTAGAATTTTCATGTTTATGTACTTTTGAGTTTGATGAAAAATCTTGAATTTCATATTTTTTCCCTGTATCTATTGAGATTGTGGTTTTTAGCATTCCATTAAGTTGATATATATCACACTGACTTGCATATACTCAACTATCCTATATGCCAAGGATAAATTCTACTTACTCATGTGCTGAGTTGGGATTGCTTATATTTTGAGGATTTTTGCATCTATGTTCAGTAGAAATATTGATATCTAATTTACTCTTCTTGTATCATCCTGTTTTTGGTCTCAGGGTAATATCTTCATTTGAAAATGTTCCCTCTCAAGTATTGAAGAGATTACAAATGTCTGGTGCTAACATTTCTTTAAATGCTTGCTAGAATTCACCAGTAACTTTATTTGGTCCTGGGTTTTTTGGAGAAAGGCTTTTGATTACTAATTCAATCTCATTAATTCTAGGTCTGATTAGACTTTTTATTTCATGATTCATTATTGGTAAGGTGGATGTTTTTAGAACTTTATCCACTTCTTTTAGATTACCTAATATGTTGGTATATAAAGTTAATAGTCTCATGATCCTTACTATTTCTGTGACATTAGTCATGTCTTCATTTCTTTTCTTAGACTAAGGTCTTGTCAATTTTATATTTAAAAAAATCAACTTAGTTTCATTGATTTTTTTTATTACGTTTCTATTGTTTCATTTAACTTCATAGTAATTTTTACATGAAAGAGCTTCCATTTTTTCCCATGTGGATATTCAGTTGCTCCAACACTTATAATAAATATTATAAAGATCTTCATTTACCACAGTCAATTTAGCTTATACCTTTATCAGAAACCAAGTAACAAAGATCTCGTTCTATATTTGGACTCTTTCCTATGCCTTTGATCTACTTTTCTAGCCTTATATTGTTTTTGTGATTTAATTACAAGTTTTGGAGAAAGTCTGTAGAAAGAATTGTAATATTTTTTATAATATATGGAAAGTTTATTAGGAAAGACACAGAGACAAACAGGATCTTCATGGCCAATAAAGTTGTGATTGTCCTAAACTCAAGCAGGTCTTATATACTTAGGGAACGGAATTTTCAGTTGCCTATTTGGTTAATTTGCATATAATTACTAAGTGTTGCCAGGGAAAAGTTTTCTGCTTCATCTTAAGCAGCATGTAGTTTGGGCAGTTAGCTAACTCTAGCTTTTTTCTTGAGCATCCTTTATTTTTTGCTGCTTGCTTTCTCATTCTTAGAACCCCTCCCTGCTATGCCCTGCATTGTTCCTCATCATCTCCCCTCACTCCTGACCAAATAGAGTCAAAAATCCTTTTGGTGCTGAAGGATGAGGATCATTTCTTCCGTATCTTCTTCCTGCTGAGCATGGGCGTAGAGGTGTCCCTACCTAGGGTCCAGTCTGTTCTGTCCCTAAGATAATTGTCAAGGAAGGGGTGCTGGGGCCAATAGGATAACAGCACATCTGGAATCCAGCAGATGCAGTCTTTGTCCCAAAGGTTCATAGCCTTTCTGTAACATTAGTTGTAGCTTGACCGACTCTAGGTGAGAAAAAACAAATTTTACTATGAGGTTAAGGGGGCATGGGGCAAAGATTAAGAGCAGAATGGTTACTAGTAGTCTGTGCCACGAAAGGGAGGAAACAAGTCACAGAGGGTAGGTAAGATTAAACAGCTGTCCCTATATTTGGGACAGTTAGAGAGGTTAAAGAGGATTCTTTCAGCAAGGTAGCATGTTGGAAAATATCTGCATTGGCTTCAATTTCACTGGAAACACTGATATAAAAACAGAAAGATATATTAACCATGGTACAAACTCCACCTTGTGCTGCTAACCAAGATCATGGCTGCCAGTCGGAGATATTTTAAGCAATTTGCAATCCTGTTTCAGTAGCTAACAGCAGTCACTGTTGTGGCAAGATTTTGTCAGTCCTACCAGGATTGTCACCAAGAGGACAATTCCAACAAGCCTTCCTGTTCCACTCTTTTTTCCTGAGAGGAGCTAGGTTATGTTGGGTGGGGGAAGCACTGATATGTCCAGGGGAAGGGAGGACAAATCCAACAGTCCAGGTTCCAGAAGTCTCAAAAGGGTCTAGACATTGGACGGCAATTTCTTTTCCTTGTATTACACCTAGGAACATGGTTCCCTTTGGAAGACACACAATGCCTTGAAAGGGGGGAACTGTGATGGGCCCTAATACTGAATGATTGTAAGGTATCCATTCCTGATAATCAGAATAAGATAACAAGAAGAGGGGAGTGTCTAGAGTTGTCATGGGGTTCCACTCGTATGTGTGGTTACACCCTGGATAATGGCTCTTCCACCATGGTATGGAAGCAGTCTGGCTGTACCAGGCAGAAATAGCCTGCCTATTGTTACAGTACGATGGACATTTGTGACTAGACGCCCCACAGGTACACCCTGGTATTAGGGTGCACACTCCGTTGGTCATCGGACATTGGGGTTTACAAGCATAGTTGTTTAAATCACATGAAGTATTTCTTTTGGGGATTTTTGGATCCAAATTAGTGAACCAAAGAAGGGCTGTGGGGTGGAAGCATTTAGAAATACCTGGAGTTAGTGGAAAGTGTCTTACTTTAATAGCAGGATTTGGCTCAGATAAATTTTTTCTTACTAGAGGCAACTGGGAGATTTGTGTCCAATTAGCAGGATATCCCCACATGTTAGAATGACTTCCTCCATAACATATCGAACAGTCAGATGAATTAGTTCTCCAGATCAGGTCAGCCATCAGTTGGTGCCATGTATTATTAAACGAGGAGGGAGGTGATTTGGTCATCCAGTGGAAGGGTACAAATGAGAAGAGAAAGAGTATGTTTTGGTTCCACTTAGAGGTGACAAGTGGCAGGCCCACAGATAGAATACAAAGGATACTTATTAGTTTCATGATGATTTCGAGCACCCAAAGTAACCTAGTCCTCCTTGAAGCAGACACTGTACGGATTAAAAAGTAGAGAATAATTAAGATTACTAAAGTCAGTACAGGAATAAGACAACAAATATTATTCCTTTCCACAGGTTGGGAATAGGATGTTTGGAAGAATGAAACAATATAGCTACATGAAAACGTACAAACACTATGAGCAGGTACAGAATGATATTCTCTCTCAAAAAGATGTTACTTATCTTTTAATTCCTTGTATTTTAATCTTCCATTGGGTCATCGAGTATTTACTTGGCTTTGAATTGTCTTCTTCAGAAGGCTTCCTGTGGAGAAAGCTGAGGGACAGGTTTTATTCAAGACATGTGTCCAGCAATTTTGTCCAGCTAATTTTATAGCAGTGGCTGTGCTGATTAACTTGGTAGGGGCTCTTCCATTTGGGAGAGACAATTATTCATTATTACCTGCTTTCTAAGAATTGAGATAGACCCAGACTCTGGGAGCAATGGTTATTGTCTCTTCAGGAATTATGGATAAAATCTTGGGAGAATTTGGTTTCCATATACCTGAAGAAGTCTATGCATTTGTCCTACATTGATGGCATAGTCTAAAAAGGCACTGTATTGTGGATCACAAACTGGGTCCATAGTAAGAAAAGGTTCAGTTGTGATGTATCCTTGGGAGCAATGCAAGTCCTGAGTAATCCTATAGGGAATAAAGCAATTCAGTCCTTTTAGAATTTCTGACTAATTTGGTAAGATGCCTCTTAATTGTATGGTTGGCTTTGTCTATCTTTCCTGAAGATTGTGGGTGCCAGACCGACTGTGAGTGGCAATAATGTTGAGTGCCTCAGCCATCTGCCAAATGACCTGAACTTTAACAGATGCCCCTTAATCACTTTGAAGTGAACAGAGTAATCCAAGCCTTGGAATGCTTTCTTTTAGAAAAGCCATAACCATTTCTGTGACCTTTTTCTACTTTAGTTGGTAATCCTTTAAGCTACCCAATGAAGGTGTCTACAAGGACACGGAGGAATTTATAAGCCACCCCTGCATGGTGGCTTGTGTGTAAAATCTAACTGCCAGTCTTCTGGGTCTGTTCCTCTACATTGGAGTGGCTATAGCAGAGGTGGTGGCTTAGCATGCCCCTCTGGATTTACTTGGACACATATGTCACAGGCCCTTGTGACCTTGTGAACTAAATTTTGGAGTCCTTGTTCTGCAAACTGAGGTTGAATTAAGGTCAAGGTGTGTTGCCTTGTATAGACCTCAGATTAGTTTCCATTGAATGCTTTGTGTCATCAAATATCTTCCCACAGGGATTTAATACCATCCTACAATTAGACTGAAGTCATCCCTTTTTGCTTTCTTTCCTTCTTCCTCCAAATAGAAGTGCAACTAGGGAGTTAGTTGGTCAGGAAGTAAGGTGATTTTAAGCTCCTGGCATGCTGAGGATTTGGTAGTCTTGTCTGCAAAGATATTGCCTTGAGCATCTGTTGTCATGCTTTCTGATGGTCTCTACAATTGATGACGGCTATTTCCCTGGCCAAATTGTGCAGCCTCCAACAGTTAGATTATTTCCAATGAGTGCCTGATTGGGGAATTAATGGGAGGTCAGTAATCCCCTCTCCTTCCAGATCACTGCATGGGCATGTAAAATGTGATGGAGATACCTATAGTGTATACATTGATCTTAAGAACTTTTCCTAATTCCATTGCTATGGTCACGGTTAAAAGTTCTGCTTTTTGGGCTGAGGTGTTCCCCGGCAGAGTTACCTTCTGTTGCCTCATTTAAACTGACCACTGTGTATCCTGCCTTCCTTTGTCCCTTCTCTACAAAACTACGCCCATCAGTGAACCATACTGTATCTGGTTTTATGTCTAGCCAGTTAGTTTTGCCCTATTGTGTCCAAGCATAAATGTGCTAATGCCTGGTGTCCAGGGTCAGGCAACAAGCTTGCAGGGTTAAGAGTCTGGCACATTTTAAGGGCAGTGGTAGAACTGTCAAGCAAAAATTCTTGGCATTTAGTCAGTCTTCCCCTGGTTAGTCACTGATGGTCTTTTATCTCTAATACCTCTTGAACCTGATGAGGCATTTGCATTTTGAGAGGTTGTCCAAGTCAATTTGGAGGCTTTATCAACCAGAAGGGCAGTTGCAGCTAGCACCATTAGGCAGGGAGGCCATCCTTGGGGACACCTTGTGCAGCTGCTTTGAAAAGTATGCCACCAGTATTGCAATGCTTCATTTTTCTCCGGAATTACCCTATTTTATGTCCTTTGCATGTCTGTGTAAGTTTTAGAATTGACTTGTCAATTTCTACAAAAATTTTCCTAGGATTTTTGTATTTTGTTGACTCCGTAGGTCAATTTGGAAAAAACTGACACCTTTACAATACTGAATCTTCAAGTTCATTAACACGGTTTGCCTTTTCACTTATTCATGTCTAATTTATCTCAGCAATGTTTTAAATTCTTGTACATTTTTTGTTAAATTCATTTATAGGTATTTGTGGTTGTTTATGCTATTATAAACAGAATTTTTAATTTTATTTTCCAAATTGCAAAGTTACTACCGAGAAATAAAAATATAGATTGATCATATATCCCAAAGCCTTGTTAAACTCACTTATTGGTACAATAGTTCTTTTTTTATAAAATACTTTTTTTATACATTTGACTTTCCTATGTAAAAAAATCATGAGAAGTACAAATACGAGTTTTACTTCTCCCTTTTCAATCCTTGTGCCTTTGTTGCTTTGTTCATCTTACCACACTGGCTAGGATTATCATTATATTATTATATATATTATATCATATATCATATATATATTATATATGAATCATTATAATGTTGAATAAAAGTGGTGAAAGTCAGATCAACATCATTTTCTTCCAGACTTAAAATTACTTATCTTTATGTTATGTTAGCTGCATATTTACATTCATTAGACTGAAAAAACCCTTACTTCCTAATTTGCTATCTCTTAAAGATTCATGAATAGATCTCACTCACATTTGGAATGTAAAGAAACAAAGCAAATAGATGAAACAAAAACAACTCTTGGATATTGACAACAGAAGTCAGGGTAGCAGCAAGGAAGGGGAGGGGGAGGGAGCAAGTGGTGGTGGGGTTCCAATGAAGTGGTGGAGGACTTTTGGTTGTGGTGATAAGCAGGGTGTATTGTTATATATCTGATATAAGGTGAACCTGCACATACAGGCTTGTATTATTTTGTAAATAAGTTTCTTCAATAAAAATATTTAAAAAAAAAAACTAGGAAATTCACAAATGTGTGAAGATTACATAATGTGTTACTGCTGAACAACCCATGAATCAATGAAGCAAAAGTACTTTGAAGAAATGAAAATGGAAATACAACATATCAAAATGTAGGAGACACAGCAAAAGCAGTTCCAAGAGGGAAATTCATGGTAGCAAATACCTACCTAGCACTGTACCTAGCAGGCACTAGAGACCAAGCAAACAAATAAACAGAACAGAACAAAAAAAAACCTACCTAAATAAACAAGATAGGCATGCCTTGGTTGCCTAGTGGTTTGATATGCCAGGCCTACTCCACATACTTCCCAATGCCCCAGTTCAAGACCTGGGGCCAGGGGGAACAACCAAGATGAAACAAAAAATAAAGTGCTTCTTCCTCCTCTCTTTCTGTCTGTCTGACTCTGCCTGTCTTCATTCCTGCCTACACCTTTCCTTTGAAAAACAAACAAACAAACAAACAAAAACAAGACTAATTTCAAATAAGTCATCTAAGAAACTACCAAAAAAAAAAGAAAAAAGAAAAAAGCCCAAAGTTAGTAGAAGGAAGGAAATAATAAAGATCAGGGCAGAAAGAAATGAGAGACTAAAAAGATATTAGGAGGGGGTAAAAAAAAAAAAAAAAATCAATGAAACTAAAACCTGCTTTTTTTAAACAAAATTGATCAAATTTTAGCTAAATTCACCAAGGAAAAAAGAATGCTCTAATAAAGACAATAAAAAAGAGAGAAAAACATTACAACTGATGCCACACAAGTACAAAGGATCGTAACACACTATTATGAATAATAATGCACAAAAAATTGAGAAGCCAGAGGCAATGAATAAATTCCTAGAAACATACTACCTACCAAGAGTGAGTCTTAAGAAAACAGAAAAAACGAACAGACTAATTAAAGATTGAATCAGTAATTAAAAAACTATCTCCCTACCCCACCTCACATAAAAAAAAATTCAGGACTAGATGCCTTCACTTATGAATTCTACCAAACACTGAAAGAATTAACACCAACCCTTCTCAAACTCAAAAGAGAAAATTTCCAAAATCAGTTTATGAGGCATTACCTTGATATTAAAACCAGACAAGTACACAAGAAAATCACTGTTGAACATATGTATAAAACTTCTCAACATATTTGCAAGCAGAATGCAAAAATACATTAAAAGAATTACATGCTGTGATCAAGTGGAAGTATTCAGAGGATTGATGGATGAACCCATATGGAAAATAGTATGGAGGGTCCTTAAAAACAAAAACAAATAAAAACTATATTGTCTAAAAATTGCACTTCTATTTAATTAAAAAAAAAAAACAAAGAAAAAGACAGGCCTCATTGATCATTATAGCATTATTTACAATAGCCAAGACAGGGCAATAATTAAGTGTCCACAATGAATGGATAAAAAAAAGTATGGTAAATACAGTCATGCATCAATTGACTGTACATGGACTTTGGGTCAACAACAGACCACATATGTTACAGTGGCTCCAATAGGGTATATCATACAGCCTAGGTGTGTAGCAGGCAATAACATCTAGATTTGTGTAATTATACTCTAAGATGTTGTTAAATAATGTATAACTGCACATATAATGGAATATTATTCAGTCACTAAAAAGAAATCTTGCCACTTCCAACAACATGGCTAGATCCTGAGGATATAATACTACATGTAGTAAGTCAAAGACCACTCACTTACTTAGGTGCAGAATCTAAGAAAAGAAAAACAAGACAACAAAATGAAGCTCATACAGAGAACAGATTGGTGGTTACTAGAGACAGAGAAATGGATGAAGATCAAAAGGTACAAACTTTCAGTTATAAAGTAAAGTCCTGGTACAGCCTGATACTATTATACTAAACTGTATATTTGAAAGTTGCTAAAAGAATAAATCTAAAAAGTTCTCAGGAAAAAACTGTGTATAGGGACCTAAGTTAACTAGATTTATTGTGATCATTTACCAATATATCCAAATATAATATCATTAAGTTGTAGTCAATTCTGGTGTCAATTCTATCTTGATTAAAAAATATATTCACCTCTGAGCTCCTAATTGTGCTCTAGTTAATTATCATCTGATTACATCAGTTACCTATTAAAATTAGTTAATAAAAGTTCTCCGTAAGTTAAAATTATATCATCAAACCTTAATGATTCTGATTTTAAAAAAGACTACAATTCTCCAAGTGGCCTGCAATGTTCACAATTCCCGTTTAAAGGCAAGATTATGCAAAGTTATTCTGTTAACATCTGTATTTTTCTTTTGTTGGGTGTCAACGAAGGGATTAAGGTAAAGTATGCCTGGCTTTCTTCATTTATTACGTGGAAGGTAACAGAACATTCCAAACATTTGGGTCTGTCCTTCTTTCCCACCGCCTAATTCCACCTGAGAAAACTACTGCCACTTGGCTTCTCATTAACTAAGTCTCTCTAGGGAGGGGCCACAAAGAAACTCCTGAGACAGGGTTTGCAGAGTACACCTTGACCCTGGATGCACCACTACCCAATTTCCAATCAGAGACCAGTACTCCACTCCTTCTAGGCCTTTCTCTTTCAATTGAGGCCTACATATATGCCAGCAAATTAACGGATTCCAAGGTTAACAATACTTAAACGGCAATACAAAGCACACTTGCATTCACTATTTTCTTCGCGTTTTTCAACATCCCTGCGAAATACGCTCCTACCCCGCCCCGCCCCTCAGCCCTCCCCACACCCTCCAGCCTTCCCCGCCCTTTTATCACAGAATGCGGGGACTTTCTCCTCTGCCAGTCCTTGAACTAGAAGGCCGAATTGCAAATCCTGGAACTGACACCACTCGTCTGGGAGAATGACCGCAGTCCACGGGTCCACGGTCACTGCCAACACTTCCCCAACCTTGAACTTCCCCAAATAGCTCACCAGCCTAGGATTTTCGGGCAGCCTACATTCCCGCGCGACCCATTAAGTCATAACTACTCGACATCCAACCGGCTTCCCCAACCCAGAAAATTACCGCGAGGGTGCGTCCGGGCAAAGTCCCAGTTCGGCAGAGAAGAGTTTACAGACCAAGGCATCCCCTAAATCGCCACCCTCAAGTGTTACCCGCGCATCTGCACTAGGCACGGTGGGGCTGTCTTAAGCTCCCATCGCCCATTTAATCTCCGTCATCACTACAGCTCCCCAACTAGCCCGCCCCCACCTCACAGGCCGCTCTAGGCGCGCAGGAAGCCAGCAAGGTCGTTGCTCCCGGTTTGACGTCATTGGAGGGCGCCACAGCGCGGTGGCGGGCACGCGCAGCCGAAAAGATGTCTCCGACGCCGCCGCTCTTCAGTTTGCCCGAAGCGCGGACGCGGTTTACGGTGAGCGGAAAGTGGGAGGGTGCGGTCATTGGTCTTTGCCCTCCTTTCCCTAAAATTACTCGAATTTTGGCCTGGGGTTAAGTGGGAACTGAGACGTGAACGCCGCAGCGTCAACGCCGGGCCCCGCCGGCGGCTGGAAGATTGAAAAGGCGCCTTACCTGCTTCTTCCGCGCGTCCTTGCCTTCTGCCTCCGCCGTCCCGCTCGCGGTACGGGAACCCGTCGTCCTCGGCGCCTTTGTGCCCTCAGTGAAGGGCTCAGCTGCACTGTACCTCCGCTCGGAGGCAGCTCCTCCTCTGCAGTGTCACTTTGCTGGGCAGGTTTCTCTAGAAATGGAAGAGCTGCTAATGAATGCGGCGGGGGGGGGGGGGGGGGGGGGGGGGGTTTTTTTTTTTTTTTTTTTTTTTTTGCCAGAGAACCGGATCTCGCCCCGCCTCCTAGGCTCCCTGGTGGTTCGTTTGGCACGGTATTAACCACACCTGTAACCGTCTGTAACTCCTGAGTGATCTTTGGGGAGATCCAAAGTGGGGAGGTAAACATCAGCTCGGGAAGGGTTGCCAGAAACATTTCTTTCTTACACGTTGGGAAAGACTAGTTTGAGCATTTAGGAATCTCTTTACAGAGTGAGTGTACCACATAAGCGTAGAAGAGCACCGTGAATTATGATTGGCATATGAGATAGAAACTGAGACCTCCCCACCAAAAGAAAAATTGACTACACTGGTTTCTGATTTCAGACCCAATATTTTTATGTTGCCTGTCTGAGTTCCCAGCATGAATAACCCCGTTCTGAATTAAATTAGTAGTTATAACTAATAACATTTGTCTTCAGCATTTCCGCCAACATTTCAAATTATGATTCAACTACTTTAACTTCTTGCGTAGTTGTAGTGATGCTGGAATAAAGATTCTATGAAACATTCAGTTCTTTTTTCTGGTGTGTAGCTATCTTTTGTGTAACCCCCCCCACCCCCCCCCGTAATTTGGAGTTTGATTTTTACCATAATCTTGTTTGTCATCAGAATCATTTTCTTTTGTACATTTTTTGATAACCCTTCATACTCAGAAATTCTGCTAAGAATAACTGTTAGGTCATATTAGTCATAGAAGGCCCCATTTAATTGGGAATAATCTAGTTTATTGTTTCTCTAGTTTCACTGGGCAGTAGGATCACCTAGCGATCTTGTGAAATGTAGATTTTGGTTCAGTAGGTCTGTAATGGGGCCTGAGATTCTGCATTTCTAACAAGTTCCCAGGTGTTGCCACTGCTGCTGCTGGTAATAAGGATCTACAGCAACCGTCTTAACTGGTGAGGAAAATGAAGCACAAAAGAGATAAAGGGATATGCCCAAGATTACACAGCCTATTTGTGGCAGAGTCAGGAGTGAACATTTCCAGTATAAGTCTGATTCCTGTGAGGTAATAAAGTCTTTCCAAGTATATGTAAATTTTCACAAAATGAATGACTTTGCAATGTTTTTATCTTTAAATTATGACTAAGACAATCATTGGAAATTGTTTTAATACTCTGTGAGGGGTATACTGAGCAAACTAAAGTTGGTAGGACTTTATACGGGTCTTTGAAGAATGGATAGAATTTGCATGTAGGTGCGATGAACAACGTGAATGTATGAATACGCTAGCGTGACCTTGATTGAAAATAGTGAAAAAAAATGACTATTAGACCTTAGTGGAGACTATGTGTGAGAAGGTAGTGGGAAATAAAGTTGGATGGGTTGAGTGGAATAACATGAAGGACCTCAAGAAGGAGCTATAAAACGTTGAAACCAAAGCCTATAAATAAAAAGCCATTTGAAGATTTAAAGGAAAAAGCAAGCAGAATACAGTAGGTTCTTGAATAACATTTTTCGCAAGTGTCCTTTCATTAAAACATTGTAAGAAAAAAGTATCCCAGCTGACGTGGAACAAAATGTTATTCCAGGAGCTACTTTTGTTATAGGTTGTTTTATTTCTCTTTAAGTTGGAGTTTCCAAGAACCTGTCAATGAAGACTTGCTATACTCTTAGGAATGTGATAGAAATGGTAGGAGGGAATGAGAGTCTAGCTAGAAAGCTCTGGCCAGGTTGAAAGTAGTGAGTCTATAACAGTAAGTGTAATTTGAATCATTACTTATAAAATGACTAAAATTTTTTCCCATGTTTTTAGATATAGTATTGATGAGTGATATTTTTTTCTGTAAATAGCAAGCAAAATCTTCCTACTCATTAGCCGTTTTGTTTTTCTAGAAGTCTACCAGAGACGCCCTGAACAACAAAAATATCAAGCCATTGTTGAGTACTTTCAGTCAGTTACCTGGCAGGTAAGGCATTGATATCCTTGATTATGTTTGTCTAAATCTTCAAACTTACCTTTAATTGTTTTATAAATACAGGTGTCTTTTGTTTTAACAGTGAAAATGAAAAAAAATGTACCCTTGACCAAGCATTCAGAGGTGTTCTAGAAGAAGAAATTGTAAGTGTGTTTTTCTATTGTTAAAATTTTGCTGGCAAATTATTAAGTCATGTTATTTTTAAAATCGTTAGGATGGCTATTTAAACTTGATTACTTTTTTAGAGTAATCTTGCTGCTTTGTAAAAGCTGATTCTGTCATAGTATAGGAGTTATATAATAATTAAGGATTGACAGCACAGGTGCAATTTAAAGAATTGGTTTCGTAAATGGAAACCTTTCCCAGTAAAAACAAGAAAAGTTGATAGGAGGTCTTACTGTGCAAGAACTGTAAGCTGTAGCATGAAAGATCTAATCCTAGGATGTTCAACATGGGAGCTGAGATTCATGCCCTCATTTTCCTATAGTAGCCTCTTCATTAGTGCATGTACAAAAATAATAGAAACTATCCATAGTCAGTAGAGAAATTTAAACTTAAATATCTGAATTTATTATTTAACTTTTCCCCTAGCCCCAGGTTTTGAACCCAGGTACACAGCTTTCATAGCCTGTGTTTTAGCTGCCTTAGCTATAAGGGAGACACCAGTGGACACCTACACGAAAAGTTTCAAAGGTTTATTCTTGGTTAAGGGAAGGTTGGCTCCCAGGAAGATCTTTTCCTCCTAATGATCATACTAGAGTGTTCTTTCTTTCTAACTGTCCTATAGCAAACCACTTTCCTCTTTCGATCTAGTCACTTAACTGTTGGGCAGATTGCTTTTCTGAGCTTTTGTTTGATTTGTGAGAGGGAAGATACCATTTTTTCAGGGTTGATATATAAAATGACACTTAAGAAACACTCAATATATGCTGATTCTTATGTTATCGAACCTGAAGACTACTTGTCCTTTAAAACCTTCTATTAGACATGTGGGTGTACCAGTTCAGTTAATCCTCTAGCCCTGCCTTTGCCCTGTGTCATTGACTGGCTTCAGCACCTCTGTACTTGATTACCTTACAGCCTTAATCAGGCTAACTAACCATTTTCCTAAAACTGTTGGCTTGTATGTGAGTTACCTGTGTACTATTTACCTGGTATACTTCTACAAGTAGTGATGCTTTTGTTCATTTTTTATATTTTCATCTTAGAACATAATTTTTTCACCCATGAGAAACATTTATCCCTTTTTTTGTGATAATTTAATGTCAGGGAGTATGTTTTTATTGTTAGAAAATTAGTCTGAACTCTAGCTCCTAAATTATTTTCTCCTCTGTTGATAGATAAATCATTCATCATGTGAAAACGTTTTAGCTATTATTTCTCTTGCTATTGGGGGAGTAACCGAAGGTAAGTATAGTTTTGTTATTTTTTTTTAGATGATTTGGACATGACATGCTTAATTTAAAGCTTATTCTTCCCATACCTCTTCAACCTATCTGATTTTGCTCATCAAATCCTGCCTGACTCCCACCTTTGCCAAGGAGTTGTCCTACAGAAATTAACTTACAATTTTTTCTTATCTCTACTATGTAGCACACATTGTAATACTTCCTTTGTTCCAGAGTTGTTTTAGTAAATACTGAGCACTTAGTGTGTGCCTGGTACTGAACTAGGCCTTGCAGACTCAGTAGTGAATAAAACATTACCTGCCCTAAGGAGCCTAATGGCTAATGGAGAAGACAGACATGTAAATGTCTTACTGTGGTATAAAAACTGTGATTGAAGTGAGAATAAAGTGATTGAAATGACTGTCTAACCTTCAAAATCTGGAAACTTTTAGAAAGGAAGCTGGATAAAAAGGGATGATGAATTTATTAGAAACAGAGGGAAGAGCATCTAAAGACCAAGTTCAGCATGACTAAAGAATTGTGTGGACCAGAGGAATGAAAGGGTAATGAGAATGGTGAAGAAAGAAGCAGGAGAGTTAAGTTAGGATCATTTGTAAAAAGCTTTGTATTCCATGCCAAAGAAGGCCTATGGAGGAAGAGTGGGATTAGAAGAGACTTTTGGCAGGAAAGGTAGGTAACGGACTATTAAAATGGGACAATGGCAGTGGGGGATAGTTTCATGAGACTTAAAAAATCACATAGTTAAGTACTTGGTGCTAAACAAATAATAGGAGCTCATTAAATATTTGCAGAGAAACTGGAAAACTAGTTCGTCGGTACCCTTCTTTAACCAATTTGACTAAAATACTCATTTGACTAATTTATATGAAACGTGGTTTTTAGTCTTTATAGCATTATTCACATACTTATTTACTACTCAGTCCTATTAAAACTGGGGGGAAAAAGTAAAAGTAGTTTTCTGTTGTAACAGCAAGCCTTTTTTGTGAACTCAGAGTCCCTAAATTCTGACTTTGCATGTTAAACTTTTATAAGAGATGCTCATTCATTCATTCATTCAGCATACTTGAGTTTTATTATGCAGTGCTTCTTGACCAGTCAGTTTGCAATGTGTGATTAACTTATAATTAACTTGATATGTTATTGTTTTAACTGGTAATGTTCTTAATACATGAAGTTGTGCAGAGTATTTAGAACTTTTACTTTATTTGAGAAGATGAGGACTTTTGAACTTAATTAAACCATAAATAAAAGCTCAAATGCTTTCAATTTGAATTTGATGAGAAAAAATCCCTTTGAGAGAGATTATTGTTTTGTGACAATTGCCCATAAATAGTTAAATTCAACTCAGCAGATATTTATTGAGCTTCTATTTAGTTAGTGTCAGGCATTACTGATTAAGACATGCAAAAATTCCTACCCTTACAAAGCTTACAGTCTTAACGACAAAGATAAACAGGATATGATGGATGTTTTATGTATAGTGTACTTCAGAAACTTAGGTGAGGTGGCCTGCTCAGAGTTATCTAGGACCTTTTCTTAGATGAGATCGTTGGCTTAAAATAGAAGGAAGAATGAGCAGAAAGATAAAAAAGTATTTTAAGCAAGTCAGTTGACCTTTTCTTTAAAAAAAATCTTTTGTTGCTTTGCTTTTGATAAAAACATGAATTTTACTTTGCTGTTTTCCTGAAACAATAATAGTTAAAATCAGTATCACTTACTATCTTTATTGAAGGTAATCTTTTCAAATCACAAAAGACAATTTAGCAACATCACAGAACATTTGGAAATGCAAAAGAAGAAAACTACTAGTCATAATTCTTCCACTTTAAAAAAAAACTACCATTCATTTTGATATATGGTTTTAGTTTCTCTAGTCTTAAAAAAATTTTTAGTAATCGTAACCACAATACACATAGTTTTGAATTCTGCCTTTTTCTCTTAACATTATAGAATAAGCATTTTCCAAATACTGTAGTTGTCTTTAACTGTCGTTTTTAATTAGCTGAGTTATAGTCTTCTGAATAATTTAGAGGTGAAGAGAACAGACTGTGGAGTCAGGCTGCCTGGGTTCCTATCCTAGCTCTACCACTTACTGGCTCTATGATCTTGGACAAGTTATTTCTGTGTTCAGTTTTGCATTCTGTAAACTGGAGATAATACGTACCTCATAGGCGTATAAGGATTGAATGTATTAATAGATGGAAAGCACTTAGTATGCCTGACATATAGTAAATGCTTCAGAAATGTTATCAGGAATGAGTATCATTAGTAATAGGTGCACACAACAGAACTTACTAAAATATGTCCTGTTCAGGGACTTTCTGGTCGTTCCCATATCTTACCTTTCAAAGCTTGTTAGGATTAACAAAGCATACCTTTAAGATATTCTTCAAAATTTCTTTGCATGGTCTATTTTACTCAATAGTATCTTAAACTTTTTAATTGGCTTGTGCTCCACTTGAAGGTATCTGTACTGCATCTACACCTTTTGTATTGTTGGGAGATGTTTTGGATTGTCTTCCATTGGATCAGTGTGATACAATATTCACTTTTGTGGAAAAAAATGTTGCTACTTGGAAATCAGTAAGTGCCTTTGTTTCTTTTTTTCCTATTAACATCTTTCTATAAATCCAGAGTTCTGAGGATAGTTTTGTTTTTGCTTTTTTTTGCTTTAATTTCTAATATTACTAATTACCGAAAAGACTTCCTGTGAAAGAATTACATATTCTCTTTTGAGGTAACCAAGTAAGAGTCATGTGTGGAGAAAAAGTTGAAGTTATTTGTTATTTGCTTGAAAAAAGTGAAAATGGTATAGTAGAAACTTAAAGATATGCAGCAACTTCTAAACAATAGTCATTTCTGTCTTAATTTCAGAATACATTCTATTCTGCTGGGAAAAATTATTTACTACGTATGTGCAATGGTAAGTAATTAATGATAAATAATTATGTTTTAAATGTAACTGTGGCTAGAAATATAGGTCATTGAATTAAACACAAATGATAAAATTTTAAAAATAGTGTTCATTCTTAAATAACAGTTTGTTAAAACTGATTATTCCCTTTAAATTAAATTGTTCCTGTTCTGGGGGAAAACTTAATGAAAATCAAAAAAAAAAAATTAAATTTTGTCCACGTTAAACTTGTTTTATTCCTAATATTCTAGTGTTTTTACAACAATAGTTTCTACCTCCAATTTGAAAACCAAATGCATTAAAAATATACTCTTAAAATCTTTTTTGCTATGTAACCTTCATTTCCATATATTGCTAGATCTCCTTAGAAGATTATCAAAATCACAGAATACAGTCTTCTGTGGACGAATTCAACTCTTTTTGGCCAGACTTTTCCCTTTATCTGAGAAATCAGGTAAGTGATATACATTAAATAATTGCTTTGCAGGAAAATGTTTTCCATTTTTTAATGGCTTAGGATCTATCATATGATGATCCAGAAAATGATTCTTAAAAAACTGAAGTGGTGCACCCTGGTACATGGTTAGGTTAATCACCTCTGAAGGATGCGAACCACCGTGCCCCTGGGTTCGAGTCCCGGCCCCCTGGATAGCAACCACTGTCAACAACCAAATAGAAAATAAAAGTGTGTCTTCCTCCTCTCTCTTCCTTCATGCCTGCCTACTGCTACCTTCATTCCTGCCTGAACCTTTCCTTTAGGGGAAAAAAAAATTGAAAGGTGCATAGAATATTGTCATTTCATT
The DNA here is from genome assembly GCA_004363575.1 of Solenodon paradoxus. NCBI lineage: Eukaryota > Metazoa > Chordata > Mammalia > Eulipotyphla > Solenodontidae > Solenodon > Solenodon paradoxus. The sequence continues at coordinate 952,940 of RJWH01000136.1, forward strand.
TTTTACTTTAAATAGTAATATAGGCCCTAGTATATAATGCAGATAACCCTTAAACAGAATAATTGACTCTTTATATTCACAATTATTAATGATAATGTGTAATTGGATCACACTGAAATAAGTAGATATGAACCATCATGTCTATATATTTTATTTCACAATGTATGCTTATTTTTCTGCTTCCATTTTCTCTGTCACTACTCTTTAGCTACATTTACTTCCTTTTCTTGCTTTTTCCATTTTTTATTGTGAAACTTAACATTCATATAGAAAAGTGCCTAATGTAGATATAATGTATGATAATTATGAAGCATATACTTATATGACCACTATCCAGGTCCAGAAGTGGACCATTGTTAGTTCTCCTGAGCCCTTAACAGCATGTTTATATATGTTAGATTTTAATGTCTTTGTTTCAGTCTTTCCTTAATATCTGGCTAATATACCAGGTACTTCATGTATTATTATGAACATTAAATAAATTAAAATATGTGAAGAGCTATTATAGCATGCCTGTTAGCAGTGGTTGTTATGTGCTTTCTTTTTGTCATCCTACGTCTATGGGGTTTTTTCTTTTCTATTTATTTAATGTCATCAGAATTAATTCAGATTTACCAATATGCTTACGACTTGTATTTCTGATGTTCCATTTGTGATCATTTTTCACTTTCTACTTTTTTTAGGTATATATAGGTAGGTCTATGTTTTGTTTGAAAATATTTCCTCTTTATTCTTGAAGAATGGTTTGGCAGATATAAGATTCTAGGTTGGCACTAGCTGTAAGATTTTATCTTGTGTAAGATAATCATTACTATGTTTTCTAGCTTTCATTTTTCTGTAGAAACTCAGTGTTAGTCTAGCTTCCTTGAACATAATCTAGATAATATTTCTTTTGCTCTTAAAATTTTCTTTTTGGAGCGCACCCTGGTGGAGTAGTGACCGGGCACAGTCCACCCCAAACACCTGGGCTCCCATTCCAGGGCTGGGAGAACAACCAAGTTGCACAGCTAAATAAAGTAAATAAAATACTGCTTCTGCCTCTCTCTCTCTCTGCCTGCCTTCCTTCCTGCCTGCCCCTTGCCTTTAAAGTAACATTTCTTTCTTTTCTTTTCTTTTTTTTTTCAGTTCTGCTATATAGCTATATACCATAATCCAGCCCAGTTCAAGGCCTCTAGACTTGATACTGAAATGCTGTTTGGTTCATCCTTACCTTATGTTATAGCCCTGCAAGTTCCCAGCCTTGAAGATGGTTGGGATGGAATTTTTAGATTCCCTGCCTTCATTAAGCCTAGAGATTTACTTTAATTATCTCAGTTTCAGGATGATGCTAATAGAATTCCTCAATTTTCCCAACTAGTTTTTCCTGTTTGGCAAATGTCCTCAAGACAAAAGTGACTTTAAATGATGATAATGCATTCTTTATCTTGCTTTCTGGGTTTTTGTCAGATATTCCTTAACTGACTCTTTACTGTTTTTGAAAAATATTTCTGTTTTATTGCCTCAGACAGTACTATGAATATGGTTTCTGCTTTATAAATACATTTAACATTTATAAAAATTTTTAGTTGTTCTTAGTGAGAGGTTTAATCTGAAAAATTTTACTTTCCATTATTGGAAATCTCAGCTTTAAAAAAAGAAATTTTAATTAATTTTATTTAGGTGAGAATTCACATCCTATGAATAAGGGTATGAATTACCCATAAAGTACACAATTCATTGTTTGGTTTTTAGTATATTTGCATTGTTGTACATCTGTCATCATAGTCTAATTATAGAACATATTATCTAATAATGGAAGCCCCATACTCACATCCTTTCCTTTCCCCCAAGGTTGTCTCCAGCCTCCATACTCATCATTTTAAAAAACATTTCAGAACTCTTTAGAATGTACGGCCTCCTAAGTTACCAAAACATAGAGAAACCACTTTTTTCTTTCTCATTACCCACGTGAAAGGCTAGCAGTATATTGCTAAGGGTGACTTTAACCTACATATCTTTTAATTATATTTTTTATTTAATTTTTAAATTACAGTAGGTTAAAAAACTTGTTTTAGAAAATTTAGAAATGAAAAGTAAACAGCTATTCATAATCAATCCTACTACCCCAGCATAAACAAGGATAGCATTTTGAAATACTTTTTTATAGTGTTTTTCTTTAAAAAGAAAAAGTTGTAGATGGCTTGTCATTCATGTATATCCTAAGACCTTTTTAAAAAGCCAGTTTAACTTGTAATTTATTAACTAAGGTATGACATGTTTTTAGTTTTTTTTAAAGGAAGGTACAGGCAGGAATGAAGGCAAGCAAGCAGGCAGGCCAGCAGTCTGGAAGAAAGAGGAAGAAACATTTTATTTTATTTTCATTTTAATTGTGCACAGTGGTTGTTTTTCCCCATATCTAGGACTCAAACACAGGGACATATGGCCTTGGATTCCTTCCGAGGCGATTGACCTGATCACTACTCCACCAAGTTGCACCAAAATTTTTAATTCTTAATGAGAATTATGGCATGTGATGTATTAAATAATAGAGAACAGATAAAGGTATTTTAAGGAGTCACTGCCTAATGAACAACCATGTCCATTTCCTAGCCCTAATGGCTTAATCTTTAACATACTAGCTTTATTTAACTTTTTGTTCTGAAAAAATTTAGACAAAGAATTTCAAAGACAGTATGTTGTGCTTGAATAACCACTTAATATTAACCTGTAACATAACCATGATACAGTTATCAAAACTAAGAAATCAATTTTGGTGTAACTATTAACTACAGATGTTACTTGGATTTTACCAATTTTATCTGTTTTTCTGTTAAAGGATCCAGTTCAGGATCCCCTATTACATTTAGTTGTGTCCCCAATAAGTACCAGTTCTTTAATCTTTGCTGCTTTTATTTTTGTTTTTCTTGTTGCTTTGTTATGTTTGTTGTGGTTTTAAATGGTCTTAATGCTTTTGAAGGGTATTGGTCTGGTGTTTTGTCATGTTTTTTTTAAATTCAGGTTTGTCTGAAATTCCTTCCTAATTAAATTGTAATGGATTTTGGGGAAGAAAACCACAGAGGAGATATGCTCTTCTCAGTGCATCATTTTGATATGGTGTTGATTTATTACTGGTGATGCTCTCCTTGGACATTTGGTTACCACTTGATCACCATATTTCTCTGCAGCACAGTCACTGTTTTTCCCTTTATAATTAGTATTTGGAGGGAGTTACTTTGAAATTATACAAACATTCTTCTCCTTAGACATTTGCCCATTGCTTTTCATAGTAGTCACCTGTGGACCTTGCCTATGGTGATGCTTATTGGGTTGTCAAGGTGCTTACTTTATATTTCTTTCATTCCTTCTGCATTTATTAATTGGGATTCTATACAGAAGAGTTGTCTCCTTTATTTATATTAATTAAATTTTCTGTTTTAGTAAGAATGCATGGTTTTGTTTTGTTTTGTTTTTTTATTCTCTGGGTATCATTTATTTTGTTGTTCATATTGCCCATTGGGAGCTTTCCCTAGTATAAGAAGATATTCCAGACTCATATAATCCTGTACTGGCCCCTGTAATCAATCACCTATTCCAAAGAGCCTAATTTATTTGAGCATGGCATATAGAAGCCATAATCTGGGCCTAAATATGCTAATTGCTACTGGTATATCATTGCTTTCTAGACCTCAGTAGACAGCTAGGAAAGATATTTATGTATACTAACTCATGTATACATATTCATTTCTGTATCTGTCTAAATATCTTAAAATGTCCATCAATGAAAACCAGTTCATACTGATACTGTTGAAACTAATTCAACACCAGTAGACCTACTTATTTTATAACTTTCTCTGACTGTGTGAAACCATGTTCTTATTAACTGCAGTATCGTTACTGTAAATATTTTATATGCTCTCATTGGGGTTAACACAGTTTTTATTCTCTAGTAAAATTATAAATTCCTTCATATTTTGTAAAACTGCTCTTGAATATATATGAATAAGAATCAACTATATTTGTTACAATGTATATGAAATTCTGTGTACTCTAAAGATACCTTTAAAAAATGCGTTTTAGAAATGATGTGAAAAATCAAGCATGATGTGTGGTGTTATATGTGACTTGACCTTTTGCTTAAATTGTGAATTTATCATTTTATATGTTTTGATCATGTAGTGACATAATCCTTAAGTTTAGGTATTTGTTGAATTTGCTTTGAAAAATCTTTATTTATTTATTTTTTTTTTAATTAGGTCTTAACTTGCAGAGTCAATTTAATTTGGAAAATGTCACTGTTTTCAATACCAACGAGCAGGAAAGCACATTGGGTCAGAAGGTGAGGCTAATATGTAATCTAACAACATATTTATGAGGTTATTGTTGACTTCTGGCCAAGTTGGTAACCTGGTAGGAGTAAGAATCACATCCTCCCCACAGAGCAACTAGAAATCCATCTATTTTCTGGAAACACAAACTGAGGAAAATCAAACAGAGAGACTGTCGAGGCACATCAGCAATCACGACAACATAGGTTAGGCAAAAACGTCCAGGTTCAGAGCTACACCAAAGATTCAGGCTTTGGATTCCGACTGCTGTGGAGACGGTGAAACTATGGGAAAAACCAGCCTTCCCAGGAATCAAAAGCAATAGAAAACTTGCCCAGTGAGGTCAGGACATGGAACCAGAAGAGAAGATCTAGGAACAGAGTGGAAGAGGCATCATTTTCCAAGTAGTTTGAACTGGAGACCTGGTGAGAAAATTACACTAGACACTGCCGTAACCAGAGGGCCATTAGAGGATTCACCTACCCCTTCCGTCCTCTCTCACCATATTGCCCCAGAGCCACAGGACCCTTCCAATGGAAATCTCATCCACCAGAAACCCCATCCTCTGTCTTAAAGACAGGAGAGATGCAGCCAGAGGGAGTCAGTGCTACCCAGTAGCGTCACCTAGGTGTAGGTGAAACTACAGCCTGATTGCCAATTGTGTGTCAACAGCAGGGAAACCTAATCCATAGAAACATGAACAGAACACCAAACAGAGCAAATACATAGAGAAATATACATGAAATGATGGAGCCAATCAAAAATCTAGGAGAAATCTGAATACAGCAGACAAATGCAAACTACCTAAGGATGAATTTAGAGCACTGTGATAAACAGTCATGGAAATCAAGAAAACAATGGAGGAAGGAAAAGAAAACAGAAAAAAGAAAGAGAAATCAAGCAGCTTAAAAGAGATGTCATAGAAGTAAAGAACAACAGCTGACCTAAAGAATTCAATAGAGGCACTCGCAAATAGGATGGATGAACCTCCAATAGAATCAGTGAGCTAAAATATAGGGCAGAGAAATGCACTCAAGCAAACCAGCAAAGAGATAAAAGAATGCAAAGAAATGAAGACAGCATTTGAGACCTCTGGATTAACATCAAAAGAAGCAACATTTGCATTACAGGGATCCCAGAAAGAGAAGAGAATGAAAAGGGGCCAGAAACTATTTGAAGACATAATAACAAAACTTACCTAACCTGAAGAATGAAGCAAGCCTCTAGACCCAGGAAGCACAGACTCCCTAGTAAAAAAAAAACCCCAAGCAGACCTACACTTAGACACATTGCCATCAAAATGTCAAAAATACAAAATAAAGAAAAAGTCTTAAAAAGCATCCAGAGAAAAACGAGTCACATACAAAGGATTTCCTATTATCGGTTAGCAGATTTCTCAACTGAAACTGCAGGCCAGGAGAGAATGGCATGATATATTCAAAAGACTGAAAAGAAAGGATTTTCAACCTGGATACGATACCCTGTGAGATTATCATTCAGAACTAAAGGAATGATAAAAGCCTTTTCCAATAAGCAAAAGTTAAAGGAATTTATCACCACAAAACCAGTTCTACAAAAAATGCTATATAAAATGAAAGAAACCCCACTTAAAAACAATAGGACAACCAGTTTTAAAAGTGGGGAGGCAATGACTAGATGTGGATGACTAGAATGAGTCAAAGACAAACCTGCTTTCAAATAAAAATAGGAAATCAACAGAATTCTTAATGCTAACTTCAAGGTAACCTCAAAGTACATCTCCAGGGAAAAAACAAAAGGGAAACCAATCATAAAAACCACAACCAAATACCCTAGAAGGGAAAGAGAAGAACAAAACCACTGTCTGGTGGCACATAGAGGACAAATAATAGAATAACACTAAGCAGCTGCATATCAATAATCACCCTAAATGTTAATGTCCTGTACTCACCAAACCACAAGAGTGGCTGAGTGGATTAAAAAGCATAACCCAACCTTCTGCTGTATTCAGAAAATTCACCTGTCAAACAATAAAGACTCAAAGTCAGTGGGTGGAAGACCATCTTACAATCAAATGGCAGCCACAAAAAAGCAGGAACAGCTATACTTATATCTAATAAAACAGACTTCCAACTAAAAAGTGTAACAAAAGACAAAGATGAACATTAATGATTAAAGTGTCACTCCAACAAGAAGACATAATGCATGTAAACATATACCAAATGAAGGGATCAAACTATATCAAGCAAGTAGTAAAATTGATGAGTGATATAAGGTTATTGATGAAGATACTTCATTCCCTTCTAAATCATCAAAATTTTTAATACCTTTATTTCTAATTTGTAGAAATAATATTCTGCTTAAAAAATGCAAGCAAAATGAATATATTTAAAGTAGGAGATATAGTTACCCCATAATTCAAGATCCAAAGAGATCTATTAATGCTGTCTTCCCCTCACAGAACTTCTTACATATATATAGTTATATTCAAAAAGTGAATTTGCACAATATATACTGTTCTGAAATTTGCTTTTGTCATATAAATGGTTACATTTCTGTATCAGTATATTCATATCAGTACATTCATATTCATACATATTCATATTTGTACATTCATATTCAGTGTTTTAATGGCTCATGACCTCAATCTCCTGTCAATAGGCATTTAGATAACCTCTAGTGAAAAAATATGAACATTACAGTGAGTAGTGTGGTAAATTTCTTTGCTAAATTATCTTAGGATTAATTCTGATAAATAAAACTGTCAGAGTACTATTCATATATAAGTTTTGGGTAACTCCTGCTGAATTTTTTTCTCAAAAAGATAGCATCCATTTATACGACCACTAGTGGCACGTAGAGAATGTCTACCCATTTTCTCATATCCTCACATCAACACTAGGAATTACAAGTTTTTTTGTTTGATAAATTGAATACTTGAAAATTTTCATTTCTATGGTTAATAATGAAATTAAGGAACTTGCTATATGTTCATTAAAATATTTTTCTTCTGTACTGATTAGAAGCACTTCAGTCTTCCTTGCCTATGCAGGGCATTTGCTCATTTTACTGTTGAAAATCTTCTAATATCTTCAGAAATTCATGTAAAATATTGTCATTGCTACCATATATTGATATTTTTCTGAATTTATAGTTTTTCTTCAAATTTTATGGTGCCTTTGATATATAGAACTTTTAAATTTGAATATAATATTAAATTGTTAGTCTTTCATTTTATTGTTTCTGGTCTTCAGTCATGTTAAAACTTCCACTCCACAAAGGCATATGATCCCATTTGTTTTCTTCTGTTGCTTTTACTTCTTTAACCCAGTAGGAATGTTGAGGTTTAGAATAAATTAAGTTATAATTTTATTTTCCCCAAATGATGAGTCAGTTACCTCAATCATTTGTCCACTGTTTTTAAAATGGATAGCAGCTATAGTCAGCTTTATTTTAAAATTTTTTTATGAATTATTATGAGATATCCAGAAGGCAGTACAGAGTAGTCAAATGTCCAGACTGAGCTCTTGCTCTTTATTTAGGAGCAAGTTTTAAAAACTTTAAAGTTATTAATTAGGTATAACTAATATCTCACTGTAAATTAGACTACATCATTTTTCCCTAACATGTCATTATTTATTTGGAAATGCTGTTGGCATAAGATCTATCAAAATCTTGTCTTTTATTTTTAACTTTTAGGTTCTTCTTGGCCTATTCCATGTAAACTTGTTATTTTCAATTTTTAATATAAAACTAGATAATAAGCATATCCTAAAGTTTTCAAGCAGTGTATCCCACAGTTTTCCCAGATAGTAAATATTCTGTGTTGGGATGAGGGAGGATCATCAAAATTGTGGTCAAATTAAAGTTGGAGGCAAAAGTTACTTAAATTAACTTTAAGAGATATTTGCTGTGGTTCTTAAGAGTCCTTAATATACATAGTTGCCCCTTATCTGAGGTTTAGTTCCCCCTAGTCCAAATATATTGTGTTTAATGTATTTTGAGAGAAGGACCACGTTCATATAACATATATATATAATATGTTTGTATACACATGTAATTTATATAGGATTTATATTTATTCACAGATTCAGGCATCCACTGTGTATCTTAGAATACATCCCCCGCAGATAAGGGAGGATGACTGTGCTAATTATCTTCTCAGTTCTCAAAAAGGTCATTGTATATTTTTCCACAGTGTATTTAGCCATAAACCCATTACATCCAGAGAGAATTAATAATCATGTTTGGAGAGATACTGGTTTTAAACATTCTACTATGTCTTCATGACTGTCTTATACCTTTGTTACTGTTTTTAAATTCTCAGGTCCCTGTTACATAGAATTCCTTTTGCCTTGATTACTGTAGGTCTAAATAGTTAGTGACTAGATTTCTCTATTGGCTTGCAGTGTATAAATGACATTCCAGCATTTACCTTCTGCCTAACAACTAATTCAAAACAAGCTGTACTTTTTTTTTTTTTTTTTTTTAAATTTAGCACACTGAGGATAGAGAAGAAGGAATGGATGTAGAAGAAGGTGAAATGGGAGATGATGAAGCTCCAACAACTTGGTAAGTGTTTAGTTCCTCTTTCTTGATTTATAAACACCTTACTAAGTGAGAGCTCTGGAATGGGGATGTAGAAAAGGAGGAAGGAAAGCATGCTTAAGAATTTATTTGTAGCATCCATGTATATTACTTTTGAAACTATAAATCCTAAACTACTAATGGGCTGCATCGGTTATAAATTATATTGTTTACATAGCCAACTTTATGTCGACTTCCTGACATTTGAAAAGCCAACCACATGTAACCTAATCTCTTCTCCTCTTCCTCTTACCATTTAACTTTGGGGACCCCAGTGTCTGTGAGTATTGAGCTGACTTTTCAATGAAGTAGGAGGAATGAGAATCTTCCTTTACCTCTTTACCCCTCTAGTCCCCTCCTATCAGTTTCCTGTCTCATCCTCTTTATCCCTGTGCTTTTTCCTGAATAATTTCTTCTTACTGATGGTTAGAAACAATGAGGAAGAGAAAAGGGAGAGTTATGAAGGAAAACTTTCACTAACTCTTCCAGGTATCTGAGGTAATGAAAGTTATTGTTATCAGTTGCAATTAGAAGAATTTCTGGAAGAACAAGAAGAGGTTCCTGTATCTGCATAGGGATATGTATTCCTGGCATCCTAGATTTCAAGTTTTCAATCACATATCCCCAAAGAAATAGTAAAAGCATTGTGGTTTCAAGTTTAATGTCAATATTTCCTACTTGTATAACCTTGAGCAAACTGCTTACCCTTTCTGTAACTTAGTTTCAGGATCTTATAGTAATGCCACCTTCATGCTAGTTGTTGAGAGAATTCTGTGAGATGCTGATCAGAAATAGTCTGTTGACACACTTATTAGTTATCCTTATAAGTCACTGTAATTGTTGATGTCATGTATGGTAATAAATGGAAAGCACTTGGAAATGTATTCATTGTCTGGTAGCCATTATTAACTGCAGAGTTGGGCTTTTTTGTTTTTGGATTTTTTTGTGTGTTTTTGTTTTGTTTTTTACTTACTAATGTGCATTACTGAGTAGGCTTTTGATGGTAGATCTGAGCAACATAAGGGCACTTGGCTAACATAATAGCTACAAGCTATAACACGTCACCTGTTAGACAAACTGCTCAAAGACAAACTGCTCAGTGTAGTTTTTTCTCAGACAATTCATCCCCGCTGGTTATGTTCATAAACCAGTTTCAGCTGCAGAAAAATCACTTAAACAGGACTCAGCACTCAGCTGCATCTCAGTCTGTCACAAGCACTATTTTTGGAATGGAGGAAGAAATTGTATGACAATTATCTTGTGATCTGGTCTTAGGCACTGTAATTTACAAAGAACATGTTACTCATGCATCCACAATATGGAGTTCATTTTAGGTTTGGCTCAAATACACCAGTGAAAATCTTTGTATTAAAACAATTCTAATATGTAAAATCTTACAGAATTGTTAGCTTCAATATTTTAAGAATATGTCATTTTACAGAACAGCTTGGTTAAAATAGTAACAAAATACTTGATTTTAGGTAGTTTCTCGATCTAATTTGTTATAGTTTGCATATAGAGTAAGTACTTACATTTTATATCTATCAACACAAAGCAAAAATATCTGGAATGGTAAAAGATGGAGGCAAGCTGTAGTGGGTTAAAAAGTGAAAGGAGCATAAGGGATGGGGGGTGGTTATATTACATGTACTTTTCAGTCTTTTAAACATTAATTCTCTTTCCTCAAAAAAAAAAAAAAAACTTTGAAAAAGTGTTTGGTAAAATTAAATTTGGCAGCATGCCCTGGTAGAGTAGCATTTAGGTCACTCGTCTCCAAAGGAATACAGGCCATGTTCCCCTGGGTTCACATTCCCAGACTTGGCAGGGTGGCGGGAGGTGGGGGACAATGTCAACAACTAAATAAAATGTTTCTTCCTCCTCTCTCATCCTGCCTACCTGCCCGTGCTCACCTTCAGGCCTGCCTGCATCTTTCCTTAAAAAAAAATTATACTCTTTGCACCCCAGGGAGCAGTCCACATGCAGGTCAAGGATCCAGGTTCATGGCCTGGAGTAGGGGCCATGGGAGGAGGACAATTAAAGTGTTTCCTCCTCTCCCTTCCTATCCATCTTCCTTTGTCTTTAAAAGTTATATTCACTTTATTTTATAATAATCCTTTAAAAAGTATTGTAATAATGCCCCTTTTACTCCCTATTCATCAGAAAAGGTAATTTTAAGTATATCTATTCCAATGATAAAGAATAGAGGATTGACTTCTTTCATATTACTGGCCAGAATAGAGAAGGCAGATCTCAGTGTTATGTGAATCTCTAATTCTGTTTCCTATATAAATTTTCAGTCTACTTGGAATATTTGCATGAGCATTACACTTACAAAAAATGCTGAGTATAATCCTAATCCCATTAGGATTCAATGTTTTAACATTGAAACATAAAACATTTTGTAGTATAATGAATGTCTATAAATTTAAAAATTAAAAGAATGTGTATTAACACTTTAGGTTTGCAATGCTGCAATAAAGATTCCAAAAATCAGACTTATTTTTCTAATACTTAATATTTGTCCTAGAGTAGGACTTCTTAGTATGTAGGTTAGAGTTTATAATGTTTTTTTGCCTTTAACAGATTCAAATTAGTATTAGTTTAAGTAACACAGAGGTTGATTTTTTTCTTAAGTAAACATTAGAGACAGTCAGTTTAGGATTGGAGTACAAGTCTTTAGGGACCTGTATTCCATCTACTTTTTTTCCACCAACCGTTGGTATTTGTTCTTTTTCCTAAAGTCCATGATGACTCACTATCACATCTACATTTAGCCAGCAAAAAGGAAAACGGTAAAACATGGCCACACTAGCCTCCAGAGGTCGAGGAAGTCTTTAGTTATGAATAATCATGCCTCTGTCTAAAATTCAGAGGTTCCACTGCTCAGATAAAAAAAAAAAAAAAATGATCTTTTTAGGTTTATGAATCCCTTTAAATTAATTACAAAAACTAGTTTATGAATGTGCACTTTTCTGGAGGAATTGGTCCTATGTTTCATCAACTTTTTAAAAGGGTATGTGACCCAAGAAAAGTTAAGAGCATTTAGGTATTTCCAAAAGAACTTAAATGACTTAACAAAACATTTATTTTTTTAGCTCCATTCCAATTGATTACAACCTGTATCGAAAATTCTGGTCACTTCAGGATTACTTCAGGAACCCTGTTCAATGCTATGAAAAGATTTCATGGAAAACTTTTCTCAAGGTGAGTTGCCAATCACAGATTACCAAAAGCCTGTTTTAGAGATAATAACAGAGCCAAAATTTGACTTTCATTCAGCTTAGTTTTCACTATAAAGTTTTGCTTCTTATACTTTTATACCTAGTTCATAATATACAGAAGCTAAATTATATATATTTAAGCAAATGATTTTGTGGAGTAATTTATAAATTATTTGAGGATTTAAAAATTTGTAATTACAGGCTTGGTTTTTCTTTGTCAACATGAACTGATGAATTTCTATGAATTTTTGCTATACTGGCAAACTTGCATAGTTACAAAAGTCTAACATACTATCTGATACTTTTTGAAAAAGCTTGCTAACCTTTGTTTTATAAGAATTTATTCTATTTCCTTTTCTTGGCTACCTAAAGATCAGTTGTCCTTTTTTGTTATAATCCAAATCATAAGTTAGAAGTTAGCTCTTAAAAGTAGTTTGTTGTATGTTCCGTTATTTTTAGAGCTTGTATTTTATATGCAATTATCTTTGAGGGAGGGGGCGCAACCATTCCACTGAAGATTAAATCATAAGTTTGAAGTCATTTAGAATTGTTCCTCAACTGGATTAGATGTGACATTGTTTTATTTGATCACAGACTTTTAGCACAAGAAATGCTTGAGGGTTTTCACAGCTATTTTACTGCTTAATTTTTATATACTTTCAAAGCATACCTTTCTCTGTTTGCCCCCTAAACACATTTCTTCCTGTATAGTTTATTCCTACTTTTACATACCATGAAATCTCACACAAAAATATTTTACCCCCATTTTGCTGTCCTCATTTTTCTTGTTTGATGTGCTTTAGAATACATAGATATGGTTATCCCCAATAACCATATTTAGTAAACTCTAGATACTTTAAATTATTGAGCAACAATGCCAAATAAAACTAACTGATATTTTTATTTCGTAGTATTCTGAAGAAGTTCTAGCTGTTTTTAAGAGTTATAAACTAGATGATACCCAGGCCTCAAGGAAAAAGATGGAAGAATTAAAAACAGGAGGAGAACATGTATATTTTGCAAAATTTTTAACAAGTGAAAAGGTATAAATCTTTTTGTGTAAGTGTAATAAGAAATTATCTTTTTTCTATCTCATTGATAGTTTAAATTTAAAGTTAAGTTCAGTGGAAATGCTTCTTGCTTTACTTTGTGTTAAAACCAATATATTTTAGTTTGAGAGCCCTTTTTCTTCCTTATATAAATAAGTCTGATTTATTTTAAAGGTGAAAAAAGTTATTCTTTGTTAAATCTCTCAGAATTATTTTAGATTAATGCAATTTAATTACTTTCAAGTACATATATTTTGAACCTCAAGGTAAGATTTAATTAACACTTATGAAAGTAATATTTTTGTAATTAGTTTGTCATTGAGATACAAATTAAGATATTTTAAATAATGCTAAGGGATTATGTAAGTTTTCTAGCCAAGGTGGGACATTGAGTTATTGTTTCAACTCACTCCCTTTGTTCTAAACACATAGCAATGACAGATAATATATATATATATATATATATATATATATAAAAGGGAAAACCCAGTAGACAAAGCTGGACTTTCAGAAACAAGGTAAATCCCTTCATGTGCCAGAAATGCCAAGTAGTGAAGCCTCAGGTTTGCTGGAATCTCTATCCCAGAAAGAAGATGACACCCAGAAGTTTGGCTGTAAGTGACAGAGAACAGATGTCCTCCATGTGGCACAGAGCCAGATTCACAAAAGTATAAAGAACTAATTTTAAATACACTTTACATGTTAACAGACCTTTGGAAAAAATGGTCTCTGATGAGGGCAATAATTACTGCTACCTCTATATGATAACTAGCAAGTGAAGCAATATGATAACATTTTGCTACCTTTGGGTACTCGGAGACTTGATTTTGTTTCTCTGTACTAATCACGTTTCATCTTCTATTGTATGTATTTTAAATATATTTAAATATGCATATGTATTTAATATGTACATAAAGCCTAGTTCCAAGTTAAGTCTAGATAAGAAAAGTAAAACTATTAAACATGTAAAAGAAAATATAAAATATGTACATTTGTAATAGGAAAGATTTCTTGAATCACAAAGAGCACAAATCATGAGGGGAAAGGTCAATACATCTAATATTAAAATAGTACAAGATAACAAAGTGAAAAGACAGGCTACAATCTAGAATATACTTGCCACATATAACTGAAAAAGATTATCCTGAATATTCCGTTGATGAGAAGATAACCCAGTTGAAAACTAGAAAGATGGTACGAACAGGTTATTTACAGATGTAAAAATATGAATGATTAATGAGCTTAGAAAAGATGCTAAACATCTTTAGTAGTCAAAGAATTGTAAATGAGAGTAATTTCATACATATCGAATTTGACATAAATAAAAGTGCTTAACATGGTATTGTCAATAACTAGTGGACTTAAAACTTGTTCCTAGATGTGACTTCTAGACAATCACATACATGCACATGCGCACGTAAGCACACACACACACACACACAGAAATAAATAACTCATTGTAAATTATGTGTGTAAGCCTAAGTATGGGAGCAACATAAATGTCCATAAGCAGGTGACTAGGTGGTAAAATATGATAAATTTACACAATAAAGTTCTAAGCAGTGACAATGGATGAATGCAGGGGTCAGTAAATCTTCCTGGCCATCTATTTCTTGTAAATGAGTTTTATTGACACAGCCACACTCATTCATTACATATTATCTGTGGCTTCTTTTGCACTGCAATAACAGAGCTAAAGTATTTGGGACAGAGACCATACGATACGCAAAGGCTAAACTACTAACTGGCTCTTAACAGAAATTTGTAAACCTTTAAGTTAGAACCACAAGTGTTAAGTTGTATAACTTTCAGATATTATGTGAAAATATCTTGTGGCAGAATAATATAGAGCTTGAAAACATGCAAAATACCTATTTCTAGATATCTACATATGTATTAATAGTATAAAAGATTCATAAGAATTATAAACACCAAATAAATGGTAGTGTTTATCATAGAGAAAGGGGAGAGATAAAATGGACGGAAGTTGTGGAGGTAGGGGACTTTAGCCATCTCAGTATTCTGAATTTTTTTAAAGTATGTACCAAATTAAAAAAGTTAAGATTTGATATGTAACTGTATAGTGGGACATGAATGTTTATTTTTATACCTCCTTAAACATTTAAAATATTTCATAATACGAAAATTGAACATGTTTCAGGTGATATATTGATAACAAATTAGTAGGATTTTAATGAGAATGCTCTTAATATTTTCTAGAACAGACTTAAAATATTAACGTGATAGAAGACTTCATACTTTGGGCACGCACTGGTGGCCTAATAGACTAGTACACCCTGGTAGCAGTCCCACATACATCCCAAGATGCCTGGTACAAGACCCAAGGCTGGGAGGAACAACCAACATGAGCAGTTAAATAAAATAAAGTGCTTCTGCCTCCTCTTCCTGCCTACCTACTCATCTTCATTCCTACCTGCACCTTTCCTTTACCAAAAAAGAAACATTCATACCTTAATTTTACCAGGAATATTGTTTACATGCACAGTTTAATAACTGAAAGGCATATAAGGAAAACTACAAAGAATGGCATATGAGCCTTTAAATTTAGAATGATAGCAGGGAGGCTGAAGCCTGCGCTAAGATGTGCAATAAAAGCTAAGAAAAATAAGACCCTTTGTTCAAGAAACAAAGATGATAAAGAAATATTTGACCCATCACATGATATAGATAGTTTTAACATTTTAACCACCCAGTGAAAAGTAGAACTAAAAATATTATGGAACATTGAATACAATTGAGTGTGTTGGCTTTAGTCTCAGCACTGTTACTAGCTAGCTGTATAACCTTACGGAGGTCATTTTAATTTCTTGAGGCCTAGTTTTCTGAAGCAGTTAGCTTGAGTGATCTCACTAGTCCCTGCCCATCTCTGCTCCACATCTTGTTGACTACTGTCTTTAATCCATTGTTTCTTTGAGAAAATTTATCCTCCAGCATAAAAACTAGACAGAAAAGGAGACTTAGAGCCCAAGATAAATAGAATTCAAAGACAATTCCTGTCTCCACAGCAAACTTGTTTTTAGAATCTTCAGACAGACCAGTCTCTTTCTTGAGTGAGTCACTTTGTGTCTCCTATTTATTTCTTTTCACATATTCTCCAACTTTAGGTTTGTGCCTGTGGTTTATAGTTGCTGCTTTTTCCAAAAAGTCTTTCAGCAGTTGCTTAGGTAGATCGTGGGACCTCCAGCTAAATTAGCTAACACTGGAGAAGAGCAGACTTTGTGGGGAAAATCTATGTGTTTTACTGTGAACATGAAATCTAATCAAGCGTGAGTTAACTCTTCAAGTGGTAGCTTGTTCAGTATATAGATTTGGAAGTTAGCAGCTTATAGGTGGCTACTGAATATTTGAAATCAGCCAGGGAGGAGAGTATAAACTCGAGAAAGAAGCAAGCATCAAATTGAATATTAAAGAAAACCAACAATTAAGGGAGAAGGAAGGGAGCAGAGGAAGAGGACTAAAGAGTAACCATTGAGATTAGAAAAAAAACAGTAAAGTATGACTTCATAAGGACTATGAAAAGAGTTCATTAACTTTAACGACAAGTAAGTCATTGGTGATCTTGGAGGAAAAAGACATACAGTGAATTGGTGAATCAGACTGTAGCATGTTAAGGGGTGAATTGGAAACTGACTATAGGCAGTTCCTTCAAAAAGCTTTGCTGTTGAGAATAAAGTGAGGATGTAGAATTTCTTTGAGAGAAGTTGCTTAATGCTAAGAAAGGAGGTGGAAAGAAGAAAGGCAACAGGGCAGTTAATGGATGGAATTCAACTAACTTAGCTTGGGATATCCAGATGGAAGCATTATCTTTATCAGTGAAAATGTAATAGAAGGAAACAAGGATGTGGGTGCAACTGAAACTTCCAATTTATTAATTTTTTCTCCACATTGAAGTAAGAGATTGTTATCTACTCAGTGAGGGGAGTAATAAGTAGTGTTTTTGGTAAGTGGAAAACTTAGAAATAGTTGCTGTAGAGAATAGGAGGATGTCTTAAGAGAATAAAGATTGACAAAGTCAAGAAAGAATTTTAAGTTGGAGACAATAACAGTAGTGGTACCATCTACTTAGCTGTTTGATTAGTATTTCTTTCAAGAAACTAGGTTGAAAGCCTTAGTATTGCTATAGAGTAGGTGAATAATAATTGGTGTGATTAGGTTGCCCTCTTGCCTGGTAAATGTGACAAAAGAAGTGTGGGATATGTTGAACAAGTTAGCAAGAAAATGGTTAAAGAAATAAACTGAGAGGTCTGACCAGGGCTCAACTGAACACAGCCCACAGACCAAATCTGGCGCCCTGCATGTTTTTTTTATTGTTGTTGTTTTTAAACATAATAGGCATCTTGGCCCACATAGTCTAAAATATTTACCGTCTGCCCTTTAAAAAAAAGAAAGAAAGGTATAGGCAGAGAGAGGAGGAAGAAGCATTTTCATTTTATTTCCATTTAATTGTTTATACCGGTTATTTCTGTGCACCCACCCCCTCTACTCCCCCACCACACCTGGGACTCAAACCCAGGGGTATGTGGCTTGCATCTTTCAAAGGAGATTGACTTAACCTCTCTCCACCAGGGCATGCCTACCTTCCTTTTAAGAAAAATTTGCTGACTCTTTATCTAAACTCGAATAGGATTGTAGTAAAGACAGGCAGAAAACAGAGCATTCAAGGAACTTAGGGTCTCAGTAAGGTTTGATTATTGTGTATTGGAACAACTGAGAGACCTGAAAGAATAGGAGGTTCTAGTGAGGTGATTATGAAAGAATGATTATAGAGCTGGGGCAGCTGTGAATGATAACTAGGTCTCAGCCTGTGGCCGTGGTAGTCACATAGTTCACTGACAGCCATACCCAAGTGCAGGGAGGGTATCAATGACTGTTAGTGGAGTCGAGATGAAAGACCTGAACTGAGAGTTTGGGTGGGAAGCCCAAATAGGAAATTCACCCAGAATTGGAAGAGATGAAGAATGAAAGTATGCAATTCAGATTTGCCAGTTTGGGATGAGATGTTACTATGATAAGTAACAGTAATCCATCCAAATATAAAGAGTGAGGATCTCAGCTAGAAGGGCAATCATGTAAAAGAAAAAAAGAAAAGTTATTTATTTTTAAGAAAAAGCCATGGGTTTGCTTAAACCAGAGCCAGCAGTATAGGAGAAGTGGCTACTGACTATTACGCTGCATTAGTGGGTGAAGTATATTGGGTGAAGCATAACCAAAGGAAGTTGGGATATTGTACTAAAAAGCGATTCTGAGGGCTTTTGAGGTCTTACTGGTTATTCCTTTGAAAGAAGGTGGGTGGCTTCCACTTGCCCTAGGTCTAGAAAGCAGGGTCAGCACACATTTGTTGTTATATGGACCTCAACTTGCCTTTAGTGCTTGAGGGACATAATCAGAATGACTTGCCTTCATCACTAGAGGTTATTCTTACAGGAAAGCTAGCTAGAAGGCAGTCGTTGAACTCTTTCAATAAATAAACTTCAAGCCCTTTCTAATCCAGATTCTTTAATAATACAAGCATGAATCAGTTTTCTCTCAAATATGTTTTTTAAGTCCATGTAACTTACAAATGATTTTCACCTCTAAATCTTTTCATTTATTATTGAGCAACAGCTCTGTAGCAGCATTTTGTAAGGGATGCTAAAGTAAGCCACATCTCTGGTTACTGTGCTCTTTATCCACATGGACCTCTCATTTGGCCATTGTTTTATATATGGAAAAGGGCAACCATACCTTTACTTTTTTATATGTCTGCCTTATATCCTGACTTAACAACCCGATTGCTGTGCACCAACGTTCAATATCTCAGGGCTTAAAATGGTTAAGAAGTGTAAATGAAGCCTTTGCTACCCTGTCCTGGAGCTTATGCAGTAATGCTTTGAATGCAGTTAGCTCTTGGCAAATGCTTTTGGAATTAAAAAAACTTCTATTTCTGTAACAGCATAACCTGTACCTTTAGGCAAAACATGAATCTAATGTTCTGTGTGTGTATGTGTGTGCTCTTTTTTGAGTAGTTGATGGATTTACAACTGAGCGATAGTAACTTCCGTCGACACATCCTGTTGCAGTATCTCATTTTATTCCAGTATCTCAAGGGGCAGGTCAAATTCAAAAGGTAAGTTAACATGAATAGTAAGCAATTTATAGACAGCAGCAAAGAGAAGGGCTTGCTTATTGAGAGTATTTTTCTTATGTGTTGTGTATTTCTCTTATAATGTTCTCATTTGTGACTATTCTTATGCTGGTAGTTTTGGTTCTCTTTTACAGCATTGTTAATTTGTCCGTTAAATGCATTGTGTTTTTCCAAGATTTATATAGATCTCAAAATTGTAATTCAAGCATGTTTTTATTGCTTGTTCCCTAGTTCAAACTATGTTTTAACTGATGAGCAATCACTCTGGATTGAAGATACTACAAAATCAGTTTATCAAGTAAGTTCAACACGCAACAAACCTATGATTGAACAAAATGGAAATTTAGAATTTTCTTTGTTTCAGCCCCAAATAGGAAAATAAGGATAAAGTTAAGCTCAGGTACAAGACCACAAACACTTCATGGTTCTCTGCCTACAAATCACTCCTATGATGCAGAAAGTTGTTGAAAGCTTAGTATATTCTTTCTAATCACAGCTACTATCTGAAAACCCCCCTGATGGAGAAAGATTTTCAAAGATGGTAGAAGTAAGTGTTTTACATTTCCATAGTTTTCTTAGTACCAAATACATTTCAAAGACTTCCATTATGCAAATGTAATTTGTTTTTCCTAGCATATATTAAATACTGAAGAAAACTGGAACTCATGGAAAAATGAAGGCTGCCCAAGTTTTGTGAAAGAAAGGTAAATATATATTCATCTGAAGCAATATGAGAAAGGAATTTCATTATATAGTTTTACATAATTATTTTACATTCCGTACAGGTGTGTATATATTTCTTATAAAAAGTCTAAGTTGAATTCTTTAAGAATCCAGTCACATTGATTTACTTCTGAGTTTTTTACCTCAAATTTCTTGTCATTAAGTTTCCAGAACAAATTGATCTATTGACAAAAATGCTGTATCTCTGCTCTTTGTAATTTGTCCTGATCCAGCATTTGTCTTCCATCTGATGAGTATTCTATAATATGAAACTTTCATCTTTCTTAGGAAAAAAAAAAGCTACCTTTCCTTTTACACAAAACACTCTTCCATCTCTGTTAATCTTTTTGTAATACTAGTATGTTTTGTTCACAACAGAACATCAGATACCAAGCCAACAAGAATAGTACGGAAGAGAGCAGCACCAGAGGACTTCCTAGGGAAAGGACCTAATAAAAAGATTCTGATGGGAAAGTAGGTTAAGTTCTGTCCATATGTGGGGTGTTATTATTTTCATATTTTGAAACACTATATAATCTTAACCAATTTTTATGTTTCTAGTTTTTTTTTTTGTTTGATATGTACATATATGACTAAAGCAAACTACTACCTACTACCCATCATGTGAGTAATTAGACAGACTTTCATTTAGTCTCTTTCCAAGTCTGGCTCTAGGCTGTGTCATTTTTACCATGTCACAGACAATAAATCCATTTGCTGTTAGATTGGTGCATCTCACTTGGAATTATTGCAAGGTACCATAATCTCTGAATTTCTATGATCTTCCAGTTAACTATTCATTGCTATATATTGTGCTTGAATATTTTTAGATTGTTTATAAACATATGCTCATAGAAAATTTGCTGTCAAAAATTATGAATATTAAAACACTGTCACCACCTCAAATTCCATTATTTATGTCTTTCTGGTTTCAAGGTATATAAGGATAGTGTCCATAAAAACAATTATTTATGTGTCTCTCTACTTTGTAGTGAGGAGTTAACAAGGCTTTGGAATCTCTGTCCTGATAATATGGAAGCCTGTAAATCAGAGACAAGGTAAATTTAAAATGTTTCATGTGAAGTGGTGTTTTCCCTCAAATGCTGAGTAGAAGGGAGTTTTTGCTCAATGATAATCAGAGCTCAAAAAATATTTTTATAAGTTTATTGGGGTTAACTTTGGCAAAGCAGAATGTCTTCCCTGTGTAAAACCTAGAAGTGCTTATAAAATAATGTTGGAAATCACATGAAAATAAGGATTCACAAAAGAGGAAAGTAAAAAATTTAAAAAAAAAAAAAAAAATACAGAGTAACGTGACTGCTTCTAGCTGGGGAGCAATGCAGATGAGTTTCACTTGGAACCAGAGAACTTGGGTTTTAATAGGCACAAAAAAAGAGAATGAATTTGTAACTGAATTTCCCCTGAATTAAAGCTGAAACCCTTGAAGCCCACTACACAATCTGTAAAAGGACAGAGTGGGAAGAGAGGGGATGTGCTCACAAACAGGAAACAGGGAAGCTTATCTATTTCTACCCAGGATATGAAAGAAAAGAAAAGAAGTACTACTCCTTAAGAAATTAATAGCCACAAGTTTATGTTATGCAGTCTTACAGTTTAAATGTATGCTCCTAGTGTAGCGTAAAGGAAACCCCAGGCTCAGAGAATAAACTGACAAGTCCCAGGCCAATGATATAAACTTTGTGGAGGACACACCTTCAACCTAAATTGCAGAAAGATCTCACAGATAAATCTTAACTTTAAGCCATGAGTAAAAAAGTAGCAGATAGAAAAAGCAACAAAAGTTAGCCACTTGAGATAATAAAACCACTACATAATGTTATAAAATTTTAGATAAAGACATAACAAGGAATTTATAACAAAAGGAACATGACACTGTAAGAAAGAATCAGGTGAATTGGAATAAAACAAATAATACTTCCAGCAATAAGAAAATACAGTCCCTGAAATTATAAAACTTAATAGCTGGGTGCACCCTGGTAGCTCAGGCAATAAGCCCAGCAGCTAGGGCGTAGACCGTGTCAAGTACCAAGTACCCAGTTTCTCAACCTGGAGCCTGAGCAGGGAAAAAAATTGAAGAAAGCTTATAGGCTTTTAACATTTACCAATTAGAGAACATGTTACTGTAATGAAAGTCACAAAATTTGATGCTTGATTGTTCTTTAGATAACCCATTTTTCTAAATTTATCAAAGATGTCTAGTGGTCCTTAAATCTTTTTTTCTTGATTTAGTATCAGAACTTTCTTTCTAAAATTCAAGAAAAATGTATTTAAAAACCAACCATGCTACGATGGTAATGGTCTAAAACTCAGAATTAAACTCCTGAAATCACAGTATGATCTGGTTATAAATTTTGGTTTAATTCATCCTGCTGTTATAAAGAAAAAAAATGTATGTGTGCATGATGGGAAAATATCCTGCTTCGTGAAATTGTGTGATCAGTATTATAATAGCATAAAATATGCTATAATTAACACTGTTGTTATTCCCTTTGAGTTTAGTTTTGAGTCATTTCCCTCTAAAAATCTGAGCTAAGTAATGTAACTGTAACTCAAGGGTTGGTAACCTGAGAATCTTTGATTGCCACCATATTACTATTAAGGTTACATATGATCCTCACTAGTTATTTTGTAATGGCCAGGGAATACATGCCAACTTTGGAGGAATTTTTTGAAGAGGCCATTGAGCAGGCGGACCCTGAAAACATGGTTGAAAATGAATATAAGTAAGTAATGTTTCTCATGAGTTAACTTTAATTTTCTCCAATTTTTTTTCACAAGAATTGTATCTATACTCTGATGCTTAGCAAGGGAGACAGTTGGTAAGAGTACTACTTTTCCTCTTAGGGTCACATAACTACAAATCCTGATCTTAATTCCCATTCCCATTGACCAACAGGCACAACTTAGACTCAGCTTGTTTCAAAAAAAGAAAAATTCCCCTTGAGTTCACATCTTCCTGTAACTATCACCTTTTTTCGTTTCCCTTCAAATCACAGTATCTCTTAAAGAGTTGTTCATATTCTGGGATCCAGGGAGTGGGAGGGAGCTAGCGGCTTTAGGATGCAGCCATCAGGTAGAAGTGTAGTTTAGCAGCAGCCCCAGGTGGAGGCGGGGGCGTCTGTGTCTCAGACACCGGAGCATTCTCAGTAGGTTCTGAGAGCTGCCAAAGAGCCAGTGATCTTTAAAATAAATTTGCAAGTCAGATCCTCTGCTTAAAATCTTTGTTGCCAATTAATTTTTGGATGAAATCCTAACTCCTTATGATTTTTTAAAAATCAAGGTAACACTGATACACAATACTGTTTTAGATGTGCAGGCTCATTTATCAAATGTCCAATACACCGCACCCACTACCAAAGTACTAATAATCCTCCACCACATTGCACCCTCTGCGCCTACGTCCAACCCGCTCCGCCTCTGGTACCTCTGTTCTGTTGTCAGAATCCTTAAGGTAGTTTTTGTTTTATCTGTTCATTTGCTTTGTTTCTTTATATTACATGAGTGAGAACATCTGATATTTGTCTTCTAATTTATTTTACTAAGCATGTGGCAGGGTTTTGTCCTCTTTTGACAGCTGCATAGTATTTCCTCTGGGCACTTAGATGGTTTCCATTTCATTTATAGAAAAAGTGCTGCAGTGAACATAGGGGCATACATAATCTCTCAAATTAGTGTTTTCCTATTCAGATAGATACCTAGAAAGCTGATTGCTAGATCATAAGGAAGTAGTTCTATTTTTAACTCCTTAAAGAACTTAAATGTAGTTTTCCAAAGTGGCTGCTACAGTTTACAGTCCCACAATTATATAAGGATCCCCCCAAAAGACCTTGATCTGGATCACATCTACCTCTCCAACCATACCTCCTCCTCTGTTCATTTTCTCTGTGCTCTCAGCATAGTAGACAAGTTTCTGCTCCTTCAGCTCAGTGGTTTTTCTCTTGAGGATCTGTGCATGTGCTGTTTCATTTGCTAGATATTTCACCCATGGCTCATTTTCTCATTGTTCAGGCTCATCTCAGATATTACCTCAGAGCAGTATTTCCCTGGCCAAGAAGCTCTTCCGCTTCCCCTCTCTAATGCAGTCCTGTTGTGTTTATTTCATAGTACATAGCCCCACCTGTAGTTCATTTACCCTTTTTCTCCTTCACATGATCTGAAATTTTTGTGCTGTGTATCAATAATGATGCACGACAGCATTCCAGTCACTCTGTCAGGTGTTCCCTAAGCACTTATTGCGTAGACCTCTAAGGTAAAAACTATTCTTATCTCCACTTTACAGTTAAAGAAATTGAGGCAGAGAGTAAATAATTTATTGAAGTTCTCAGCGAGTAAATGGCAGAGCTAAGTAAATCACCCTGGTTTCAGGGCTGTTCTTCAGTGCAGAGTACTTTCTTGAGTGCTTAGAGCACACTATGGTCTCAGTTTCCAAAGCCCAGATCAACAGGTATCTGTTGACTGAATGAATACTGGGTTATTAGATAAGACTAAGTAGAGTCAGTCTTAAAAGTGATAGTTCTCTGCGATTGGTTTAAAAACTTGAGTGGCAATGTCCCAAGAATAAGAAATTTTGCACGTAAAGTGAAGTAAAAGTCTCAGACTGTTAGAATTGTATCTCAGGATGGCTCATAATTTTTTTGGCAAAACTTCAGAGCATGGCATTACTTGATAAAATCCCCACTGGAAATAGCTTTGCAGGTATCTGCAAAGGTACTCAAAGGTAATGAGGCACATTTTTGTGAGATGACTAAATAAAACAGACTTCCAAACTCATCGGTGGAATAAGTTTGTGGTGTGGATTCTTCTGAGGCATGTCTGTTTCTAAAGATTAAGAATTTTTCTAAGGTCTACGTTTGTCACCTCAGAATGTAAAAGCTGTTACTGCTGTACTTCAGAAAGGAGCACTATGAATTCTGTTTTGGCATCTCTGCTAACTGTTGGCTACTGGAGGTTTGTAGTTTTCATATTCATTGAGATTGGTACTGAGTGAATTAAAGTTTAGATGTTGTATCATTACAAAACCAAATACTGCTTAAATTAACATCAAAATTCAGTGCTGAAATTACAAAAAATATTCTGAAACAGACACCCGCACAACCCTCCCCCTCACACCGCCCTCCCACATAACTAGGTGAATGATCTTCTGCACATAAGGGACCTAGTCAGTACTGGACACATATTGACATTTTGTAATTATGTGAAATGTATGTAAATTCTGTTAATGTGCTGAATATGAACTTGCCTTTTCAGACTGTTGGTTTCTATTACTATTTAAAAGTATATTGCATACTGAAAGATTCCTTAGGAATAGAATCACAAAGAACTGACTGATGCCCTTCAGTACTTACCTTATAGAATTTTACATGGAGAATTACTTATTAACTAGAAGGGAGTAATAACAGAGAACTGTACATACAAGATTGATGTCTCTTTTTTAGGGCAGTGAACAATTCAAATTATGGTTGGAGAGCTCTGAGACTATTAGCACGGAGAAGCCCTCACTTCTTCCAGCCAACTAACCAGCAGTTTAAAAGTTTGCCAGAGTATCTCGAAAACATGGTAATAAAGCTAGCCAAGGAATTACCAGTAAGTAATATAGATCAATTTTTTTCATATCCTATAGTTGACATAACCTTAACATTACTATTGTATTTGAGCAAAAAACTGAATTTAGAGTTCATGTAAAAAATGATCTATAACCCTCATGTTTCAGAATGAGGAAAAATGCATTTGAATATAAATTGATAAAATATTTAACTTTAATAACTTTTATACAATATGTAATTTAGTTTAAGTCCACAATACTTTGGGTCAAACTATTAAACTTCTGTAAACTTAGACATGAATTTTTCCTGCTTATCAATACATTATATTGTTATCAATATCAGAAACAGGGCTTAAGGTAAGGCGTAGCTGAAGGCAACCTGACCTGTCGTTCTACTCTGTGTTCTTTAATGGTTTTTTCATTGTATTACTTATAAGGTAGTAACTGCCATGTGCGTCAAACCTAATAAAATTACTTGAAAACATTTAAGGACATGATTCTCCCCACACGCACACCCTTTGCCTATCATCTACCATGCTTTTTACTGCCTCCCCTCTTAAACAGGTTGGAAGCAAGGAAATCTTTCCAGCTCTTTGTTCACAAGAAGTGAACAGATAATCCCATCCATTCTTTCTTCAACTTAACACCGTCCCAATTTGTGATCCTTACCTGACATTCACATTCTGAGTTCTGGGCACCACACTTGGAATGTCACAAACACCTTTAACTAAACGGTATTCCCAGTCACCTTATTTTGGAAGTTGGCAATCTTTTAAATATTCTTCTTTCTTGTTTTTAGCCTCCTTCCGAAGAAATAAAAACAGGTGAGGATGAAGATGAGGAAGATAATGATGCTTTACTGAAGGAAAATGAAAGTAAGAATTGAATTTTCTTGGCTATTTTACAAAATTGGAAAAGATTGGGGTTCTTTGTTGAGAGAGGTACATTATTTAATTTGATCTGCTTCTCAACTCCTACCACTTTTCTCAGTCCTGTTTCTTATAGTGAGGGTTTGAAACATTTCTTGACATTTATTATATTTTATGCAACAAAAAGTGGAAATGAGAGGGAAGGAAGATATTCACATTTGAAATTAACTCTTTAATTCTTTGGAGGTTAGAGTGGAGACAGCTAACTTCATAATTGTAATAGTTAATGGCTTTGGTTTTATTAATTACTTAATGATTATGAGAATGGTATTCAATTCTATGGAGAGCATAAAACGTGTTTTAAAAGAAAGCTTATTAATGATGATGAATAGTGCCCCTGTATCTCAGGTAGCTAAAACACAACTCTCAAAGCCATGGACCCCATGTTTAAGACTTGAGGCTGTGGGAGGTGTGAGTTAAAATAAATGTGGTTAATATCACAGTAGCCCCATTTCTTTGTCTTGTACTTTGTACTTAATTTTCATTTCCTTTATTTTCTAGGTCCTGATGTTCGGCGAGACAAACCTGTAACAGGGGAACAAATAGAAGTATTTGCCACTAAACTGGGTGAACAATGGAAGATTTTGGCTTCCTACTTGGAAATGAAAGACTCAGAAATCAGACAGATTGAGTGTGATAGTGAAGACATGAAGATAAGAGCTAAGCAGCTACTAGTTGCCTGGCAGGATCAAGAAGGAGTACATGCAACGCCTGATAATCTGATTAGTGCACTGAATAAGTCTGGATTAAGTGACCTTGCAGAAAGTCTAACTAATGACAATGAGACAAATAGTTAGCCTTTTTCTCTTTTTTTTATTAAAACTGTGATAAGATTTTATTACCAAGCAGCATTTCATAAGAGGTCCTCTGGTTTTGGTAAACAATAAACATTTTTATAACAATTGTTGTACAGTTGGCTGGTGCTCCCAGAACAACAGAATGCATATTGGCTCTTAATAACTAACTCTAGGACTTGGGAGGAGGCGCTAGGTTGTGAAATGGACAAAAATAGTGACCTCAAGGTCACATAGCATTTCTTGTTAAATATATTTATAATTAAGTCATTAAGTGATATTTAGGGGCAAGGGGTTTCCTATGATATATTCTAACAAGTTAATTTACTGTGGTCCATTAGTAGTTGCAAAATTTAACTTGCTATTTTGAAACTCCCAGAATAAGGCTTTCTGAAACCATATGGCTGGCTGCTTTTGTCTCACTTAAACCTATACCTTAAAGCAAAGAATTGGCAAACACTGGTTTTTCAGTAAAGCCTGTTTAAGTAAAATTTTATCAGCACACCACCCTGCTAAGTGTTGTTTCTGGCTCCTTCCACATTACTACAGCAAGGTCAAGTAGTTGCAACGAAGGCTTTGTGGGCTTCAAAACCTAACATCTTTAGTATCTGGCCCAGTAAAATATTTTGCAATTCTCAACTTTTGAAAGAGCTGAAGTCTAAAACCTAGTTTTTTTACCCTTACAAAAAATTATTTAACCTCTCAAGTCATTAAAATAAGGATGCCCACCTGAGGGATTGTTGTGAAGTTCAAATGAGATGTAGCAAGTGAAAGCACCCTACCAATGGCAAAGCACTATGTAGTTAATGGCTAGAGATAGTACCATCTATTTTTCCAGTTCCCAAAAACACATTCCCTTTTATGGCTCTAAGATTAAGTCGTCATTGTTCTGAATCCTGATGAAGGGCTTACTAAGTGCAGATGACATTATAAATACTCTTGCTTGAGCTTAACCCAGTCCCACAGTGGCACAGCTCTGATAGCAGAAAGGCCTCAGTGCTAGTGGTACAGCATGTAAGGCACACTCGACCCCTCTCAAAGACCTTACGTTCAAGGCTAAATTCTAAAACAGCCTTATTAATTTAAAATACACTGGCTTAAGCCTAATTTCTTAACACTAAAAAAATCTTTGTAATAATGCTTTCCTGGATCAAAATGTATTAAGCTTTTTACAATAATGACAAAGCTACAATTTTTAAATTCTAATGTTATACAAGGCTTAATTTGTTCTATGCCTACTTCGCCTTATCCAGCAGCTATCTATAGAACATCCAGAAAATCAGAATTGCTGAATGTCCTCAAAACTATTCAGACCAATTAAGACAATGAGTAAGAAAAACTTTGCAGTTACTGATAACATAGCATCACACCCATATACAAAAGAATCAAATCTTCATGACCCCTCTATTCTCTACTCTTTCCCAAGGCAAAGAGTAATGTAACCAAAAATCTAGCTGAATTAAGCATGTACAAATAACTTCCCTGGAATGCTTATTTTTCTTAGCGTTGTCAGATTGTTAAAACTTTAGAGGAAAATAGCCATTATTCTCTAGGTATCTAGTAGTTATGCTGTATTCTACAGAGCACTAAAGTAGCATAAGCAAAGATAAGAGATTCCATAATCTCTAAATCTTTTATAAATATCTTAGCTCAAAATCAGAAAAAAAACAAACTAATATTCCATCCTTTTCTAGCAATCAAGGCTCCTGAAACAAAAGGAATTAATGAGAATGTATTAAAATGTAAGAAACCTACCAATTGAAATACTTCATACTCTTGGTATTTCTATCATCACTTTAAAATCACTGATAATAAATTTTAAGATAGACATCAAGATTTTGGGAACTGATAGGAATGGGAAAAAAAAACAACTGAGCCAAGAAACAGACCCAACAGTTGGATTCGGCATTCAAAGAACGCCATTACTTCCACAATTTTGTATATCTTTTTAAACAATATAATGCTAGCAGGCAATGATAAACATTTTTAAATGAATGCTGATAGCACAGTAAAACTAACCATATGCAGAAACTGTATAGTATTAAACATACCTGAACTTCAGCCAAGCTCCAACACTCAACATACAAAAGACTTGAGGTCAAAGCTGTTAATCCCTTTTTTTTTTATTAAATACCCTCATCTAAAAATAAGCAACCAGAGCTTGTCAACATTTTTAAGGTTGATTACTACAAAACCATTGCAAAGTTAAATGTACAAATCATAGTACATCAGACACCATAATAAATGTTTAATCAAATTACTAATATTGATCACAATTTATTTTAAAGTCATGAAAAGCCAGCACAGTGGGGCTGACAAATACTTGATTGTACCCATGTTTCCATGAGATGTGGACAGCAGCACTGAGTTACACAATGAGAGCAACATTTATTTCCTTTCCACCTTTCTGGCAAAATTTTGTTAGATAAGGCAAAGGACAGGCAGCTACTGAATGGTGGTTTAAACCATGCAAGAACGACAAATAGAATAGTAGGTGTGCAATTAAATCTGATTGCTTAATTTGGGCTGAAACGACAAGGAGAAAAATTCACACAAAGTTAACAGTTGAAAAGCATTTCAACTCAATGTTTTTAAATTAATGCAAGAAATACATTTCTTTTTTTAAATGTCTTCCTGCCACTTTATATAGGGCAGCACAGTCCAAAGGCGATTTTTTTCTGTAATTTTTTGTTTTACCTAGAGTGGTCCTGCTTCAACTCTCCTTTGTCACATGGAGAAACATACAAAACCACCTCAATTATCTTCAAAAGCCCTGGATTATAGAAATGATTAACAAATAACATTGTATTTCACACCTACACATAAATAGCTAAAATGAAGGTTACTGTTCACTTTCCTCTTCCATTATTTCAACTCTGCGAGGCCCGTAGAGTAGAACATAAGCTATATGCCAGTCTCCGCCACCAGAAAGACGCAAGATGTCCTCCGGTGTCACAATGCTGACCTTATCGTCATCAAACTTAATCCATTCATCTAAAAGGAAACAAATCACCTGAGTTTTTAAGAATTCCATTTCAAAACAGGTACCAAGTCATCTTATGCACACTATTCTTACATCTGCCATACCAATAGGTCTCAAAGTGTGGCCCAGAGGCTACTCATGATCAATACCAAGACATTTGCCTCCTGTAGTCTACCCCCCACCCTATACTGTCCATATGTGCATTTTGGAATTTTCCAGAGGCTACATAACATATAATAAGCTACTAGAGAAAGAAAATCCATCTCTTAAGAAGAATAAAACAAACTTTAAAAATGTAAATACCATTTATTTCTTTGTTACACAAAATATTTTTAAAATGTTAATTTGTAATAGGTTTATTAGTTTTAACTGAATTAATTGCTCATTTTAACTTGTATCACAGCAAACATCAAGACATAGAAACCTCAAACAAAAAGCTCTCTGGGCTGGCAATAGTTAAGCATGTAAAGGGGTTCTGAAACCAAAATATCTGAAAACCATTGTCGCTATAAAATTTAGAGCATGTCCTGGTGGCCTTAGCAGTCTCAACACCCTGGGAGCAGTTCCACATATATCCCATGGTCCCAGGTTCAAGACCTGGTTCCTAGGCAAACCAACAGTGTGAACAACTGAAAATAAAGTGCTGCTTCTGCCTCTCTCTTCCTGCCTGACTATTCCTCACCTTCATTCCTGCCTGCACCTTCCTTTAAAAAAAAAAGTGTAACAAATACAGTATTGAAATAGTATGTAACAAGTGAAAAGAATAACAGAATTTTACCTTGTTTCCTTTTAACCCAAGATACATAATGACCTGAAGAGCTAGATCTTCCCTGGTGTGTCAACACTGCTTGAAGGTCATAGTATCCACAATTATTGGAGCCAATGTCTAAACAAAGATATAAATCCAATGATATTAGATAATATTAGACATATACTTGTTCAAGCTAAGTAACAAGCAAGAATTCTGAAGTTTAGACTAAAGAAGTAATAGTCTATTAGAATCCATTAAGATACTACTGTCCAACAGTGGTTGAGCCCACCGTCTCCAGCCCAGTGCAGTCCACATGTATCTGAGAGACCCAGGCTTACATTCAGGGCGTGGAGGAGCAACCAAGATGAACAATTACATAAAAACAAATAAAAATGTTTCTTCCTCCTCACTCTTCCTGTCTGTCCACCTACACACTTTCATTCCTGCCTACACATTTCTTGAAAAAAGGAAAAAAGATACTACTGTCCAATCAGAGTAAAGGCATCATGAAAGATGTTTTAAGAAGTGTATCATTCATACAACTATACACACAAGAAAGAATGGTTTTTACTGTACATCATATTAAAGTAAATAATACTTCAAGAAATCTACTTTTTCTTAAAAGACAGTTTTATATCTGAAAACGTGGCAAAACAATAACTTTACCATTAAGAATATACAATGATTTAACATAAAAATTTCACTTACCATCAGCAAAAGAAAAGGGTTCATACTTAACTTCTTTTTGGGGACTACTTTTTTGGTCACTCTGAGGGAAAAGAATATTTTAAATCATGATATTGGAAATAAAATTTATATTCTCAATGGTTAATATTTAATTCTAAACATTTACTGTCTACAATACATAGCACCAAGGCAAAACAAAGATATAATATGGTCTAATTTACAAAGTACTAAAATGATGTAACTATAGTTAAATTCTAGGCCCAGCAGAGCTATACTGAAACAATGTATGATCTCAAATATGTATAGTTCCCTCTGATTACAGGACCACTAAAGCTACTATGTAACAATGAATATAGCCGTACAAACAGTGCTCTAGAGCAGAAAAGGAAAATCCAGTTCTATAATTTTATCAAGACTATGAAACCACAACAATAAAAAAAAACCTGCTTCAAAGAAAACAGAAAAATAGAATTATTACAAGTGTCATGATTTACTACTTTAGACAAGGATCTTTAGTGAGAATTCCCAGCCTAGACTCACTTCACTATGCAACACAAAAAAGTTAAGCAACGTATCTAGGGAACAAAATTCTTCAAAATCATATGGTAATGACAACCACGCCAGCATTTAAAAGACAACTGGAATGGCAATAAGTTAAAGGATCCAATCACCAAAAAATGGCTGTTAGGTGGACATTCCTGAAACTCTGTAGTATCTAAAACAAACCCAAAAAAAGCAATACGAAGAAATAAAAACACATTCTAGATAAACCATTCTAAAAAGATGTTCAAGTAGCTTACAAGAAGGAAAAAAAACAGAACAAAGAATTCAATACTAATATATCAATTATTACATTTAACATAAACCGTTTAAATATACCAGTAAAAAGACAAGCTTAATAGAGGAGATTTAAAAGACAACCCAACTATAGGCTCTCGGCAGTGCCAACGTCAGTAGCAGAGGTAGCAGACTGCAACAAAGAAAATTACCAAGAACTCAGAGGGTCACTCCACCAACAAGATGTAGGCATTCCTAAAACACGCATGCACCAAACAAAAACTCAAAAAATGCAAAGCAAAAGGTAACAGAATTGAATCAAGAAACATACAATTCATAATTTTAGTTTAAGACCACTCATCACAACTGATAGAACTATAGAGAAAAACACCATGGTTACAGAAAAATGCAGTAAGTCATCAACCAAGGGGATCTAAACACCTACAGAACTCAACAACAGAATACATATTATTTTCAAATACCTATCATATGCCAAGAGGATCACACCCTAAGCCATAAAACAAACGAACAAATTTAAAGAAATTTAAATCATTAAGTGTTTTCTCTCACAATAAAACTATAATCAATAACAAAGTTAACAGGCAAACTTCCAAATAATCAAAGGTAAAAGAGTCGACTCAAGGGAAATGAAAAATATGGCGTGTCCTTGGTGGTTCACGCAGATGAGACGTTGGCGTGTGTTCTAGGTAAAATCTAAGAACTCAGGTTACAACATAGGATGGGTGAAAAAAAACAAAAGGAAGGAAAGAGGGAGAGGGGGATGGGGGGAGGGAGGGAGGAAGGAAGGGAGGGAGAGAGAGAGAGAGAGAGAGAGAGGTTTCTTCCTCCTCTCCTGCCTTAAATTCTTCCTCCTCTCCATTCCTTGCTTCCTCTCTCAAAAAAAAAATATGTGTGTGTACATATATATACGTGTGTATATATGTATATATGTATGTGTGTATATATATTTATGTATATATATATGTGAAAATGTAAAAAATTTTGTAGGACACAGTGAAAGCACTGCTGAGAAAAACTTACAGAACTAAATAAATACATTAGAAAATAGAGAATAGTCAGAAAATAAAAATCTAAGTTTCTATACCTTATCAATCTAAAAAGCAAAATAAACTGAAAGCAAGCAAGGGAAGTAATAAAAGTAGAAATTAGTATAATTAGAAGAAAAAAGAAAAATCAAACAAGAAACAGACAATCTGATCTTAAAATAAGTATCAAAAGTACTGAGATTCAGAATACCTACAATTCTCTTGAAAAAGAACAAAAGTTGTAAAGTTCATATTTTACTACAGTCCTTACTCGAAAACTACAATCCTTACTACAGCCCTAAAGATATCAAAACTGTGGTACTGGAATAAAGATTAGTGGACTATAAAACCAAAGAGTCCAGAAATATGCATCGATGGCTCACCAGCTCCCTACAAAGCTGCCTGACCATTCACTGGTCAAAGAGTAACTCTTCAACAAACAGTTCAAGGACCACTGGATATTCAGATGCAACAGAATGAATTTGGGCCTTTACCTTCATTCAATATAAAAAAATGAACCCAAATGGATCAAATACCAAACAGAAGAACTAAAATATAAAACTTTAATTTAAAAAAATCGGTACATCAACAAGAGCAAGGAGAAGAATCATACGCTCTTATCAATAATGTAGAGAAAGCTTTTGGCAAGACTTAGCATCCATTTAAGATTTTTTAAAAAACTACATAAAACGGAGACAGAGGTACATACCTCAACATAATAAGGCCATATATGATAAATCCATAGCCAACATCATACTCAAATGGTGAAAAACTAAAGTGTTTCCTCTGAGATCAGGAACAACAAAGTTATCCACTCTTCACCACTTCTATTTAACATCATATTGGCGGTCTTAGCCAGAGCAATTAGACAAGAAGAAGAAATAAAAGGACTCCAAATCGGAAAGGAGGAAGAAAAACTATTTGCAGACATCATCATTATACATGTAGAAAATCCTAAAACCTCCAAAACTACTAGAATTAATCAATGAATACAGCAAAGCAGCAGGTTACAAAATCAATGCACGAAAATCCATTGCATTTTTATACACAATGACAGAAGAGAATGGAAATCAAGAAAACCACCCTGTTTACAAAAGAGCAAAAATTATCAAATACCTTGGAATATGCGTAACAAAAGAGGTGAATAGTCTGTATAATGAAAACTGTAAGAAACAGAAGATGCAAAAAAATGGAACAATATCCTCTGCACACTCTGTTAACATTGTTAAAATGGCCATCTTACTTAAAGGAATATACAGATTTAACGCAATCCCCATTAAAATCCCATGGGTATATTTCAAGGAAACAGAACAAAACAATTGCTAACTTGTTAACAAAAGATCCTGAATAGCCAAAGCAATCAGAAGAGAAAAAAATCAACTGGAGTTGATAGTGATCAAAATTGCCTGGTACAGGAATAATAACTGAGACACAAATTAGTGGAATAAAAGTAAATTATCAAAGCGCACCCTGGTGGAGTAGTGATTAGGTCATCTGCCTCTGAAGGAAGGCAAAGCCACATACCCCAGGGTTTGAGTCCCAAGTCTGGGAAACATTTAGTGTGAACAACTAAAATAAAAATGAAGTAAAATGCTTGCTCCTCCTCTGTCTTCCTGTCTGCCTTCCTACTCACCTTCACTTCTGCCTACAACTTTCCTTAAAAAAAAAGGATCAACAGAAATTGACTAACTCATACTCAGATATAGTTGTCAGCTAATTTATGACAAAGGAGCCAAGGAGCATACGATAAAGTCTTTTCAATAAATGGTGTTGGGAAAATTGAACAGTCACATGCCAAAGAATGAAGCCAGACCACTCTCTAACACCACATACAAAAATTAATTTAAAATGGATTAGAGACTTGGAAGTAAGACCATAAAATTCTTGGAAGACAACATAGGAAAGACATCCCGTGACATCAGCCTTAGGGAGGTCTTCAGGGACTCAACTCCAGCACCAAGGGAAACAAAAACAAAAATAAACAAATGGGACTACACCAATTAAAAAGCTTCTTCAAAGCAAAAGAAAGAAAACTATCACCAAAACAAAAGACAACCTACTACTGACTGGGAGAAGATATTTGCATTCCATTATCTGACAAGAGCTTAATATACAAAATATAAAAAGAACTCATAAAACTCAACAACAGAAAAACAAGCAACCCAAATCAAAAAAAAGTCAAAAGAATTAAACAGACATTTTTCTAAAGAAGATATACAGATGGCCAACAGGCACATGAAAAGATGTTCCTCCACACTTATTAGGGAAATGCAAATCAAAACAACAATGAGATACCACCTTATACCTGAGAGATTGACTATTATCCAAATGCCTGGAAATAACAAATGCTAGTGAAGATGTAGAAAAAAGGGAACATTTTTACACTGTTGGTGAGTATAAATTAGTGCAACTGTTATGGAAAGCAGTATGGAGATTCCTCAAAATATTGAATATGGAAATCTCATATGATCCCATCATTCCACTTCTGGGTATTTACCCAAAAGACATAAAAACACTAATTCACAGAGAGATATGTACCCCCTTAAGCATTATTTATAATAGCCAAGAACTGGAAATTCCTAAGTGCCCATCATCAAAGGAATGGATAAAGATATGGTACACACATACACACACACACACACACCCTGGAATATTATACAACCGTTAGAAAAGATGAAATCCTGTATATTGAATCAACATGGGTGAACTAGAGGGGATTGTGCTAAATTAAATAATTCAAAAAAAGGAAGATAATGCCAGATGATCTTACTCAATGTGGAACTTGAAGAGACAAAGGAAAGAAGAGACTGAACACAAGCCAATCCTTAGACATTGACAATAAAATTGAGGTTACAGCAGGGAACTGGCAGCGGGTAGGGGCAAGTGGTGGTGGGGTCCAATGGACAATGCTGAAGAACTTACGGTAATTTGGTGGTGAGCAGGGTGTGTTGGCACATATTGAAGGAATGGGGAACATATGGGTTTATATTATTTTGTAAAGCAAAGCTAATCTCAGAAAGCATTAATTTAAAAAAAAAGGTATATGTCTTTCCGTTCTTGGGCTAGATAATGGTTTCAAAGGTAACACCAAAAAGACCAACCAAAGAAAAAATAGATAGGATTACATAAGAATTAAAAATCCTTCCTCTGCAACAGACTATGTTAAGAGACTGAAAAGAAACAGGTAAGGCTAGGAGAAAATATGTGGAAACCATATATCCAATAGAGTGTCAGAAATAAAGAATTCTCAAAGTCAAGAGTAAAAATCAGTGTTTGAAACGGGAAGAAAACAGAAGAGACATTTCACCAAAAAGGATATCTGGATGGCAAATAAATATATGCACATGAACACATCATTAACCACTAAGGAAATGCAAATTAAAAATCACAGTGAGCTATCAACACAAAACTATTCAAATAGCTAAAATTTAAAAAAAATAGTGACACTATCAAATTCTGGCAAGAATGTAGAGAAAGTATATCAGTCATATACTGCAGATGAAATTCTAAAATGAAATAGCCACTTTGGAAAACATTTGACAGGTGTATATGTAAATATACACCTACCATGTATTCTAGCATTTACAATCGTGGATATTTATTTCAGGGAAATAAAAATTAATGTGTATACTAAAACTGGTACATGAATGTTATAGCAGCTTTATTCATAAAAGACAAAACTGGAAACAAATCAATGGGTGAATGATTCAAACAAATTGTGGTCTATCCTTTTCATAGAGTACTATTCAGCCATAAAAAAAAGAATTACTACTATACAAAACAAACTGAACAATCTCCAGACAACTCTCTTAAAATGACAAAGATCTTTGTGGTGATGGAAATGTACTGTATCTAGTATCTAAACTGTAAAAAGGTTTCACTTTAAAACCTGATACATAATCACACAAGAAATATCTTTTTCATTTTGAAGAAAAAAGTCAAACATACAATTAAATTGTACCTCATCTGAAACTAAAATAACAATTCATTAAGTACAAAATTGCTTAGGTCATTTTAGCAGTTATCTAATGGAATGAAGTACTTATTGAAGAGACAACTTAGTTGTCACAGTAGACTAAGTGAACCACCAATTCCATCTGAAAATAAAGATAACTCCACATCTTACAAGGTAGATATGTTGAAAACAGCAGGCAAGAGTTTCATGAAGTGCTGTGAGAAGATAAATATAAAAGGACTATGAGCTATGAATTACAGTGGAATGAAAACAGAAATTTATTCTACTACAAAAGACCCATTTGCCAGATTTTTCTCTTACACCAAAATACATACAAAACTTTAAAGGCTTACACCAATACATGTAAGATTTTTATGTATGCTAAATGTAATACAGGCTCATTCAATTTTACCAATAGATTATTAACAATGCAAAATGACACAGATTAAAGATTTTAATATTAGAAAATCAGCATTAAGAACCTACTGTCTTTGGCTGCTGATTCACTTTTTTATCTTCTAAATCCTTGAATTTTGATCGAAAAGAGACCATTCTCTCTTGAAGTTCTGGTGTACATAGTTCATATACATCCAACATAAGAGGAAATTTAACATCCTAGATACAAGTCAAAAAAGAAATTTGTAAACAAATGTATAAAGAGAGCTATTTTAAATATCACATTTTAATAGTACTTTCATAATTCAAATGAAGTTGAAATTAAAATCTGTAGAAATCACTTGGGCTTCCATGAAGTTGAAAACCTCAGAGTGATTTAAAGATGAATCAAATGCTAACTTTCTAAAACATCAGAAAGCTTTTAAACATTTTTTTCATTAAAGATTTTAATCTATAAAACTGACCACAGAGGAATTACTAAAACTTATATGACAGAAGCAACCTTTCAGAAATATGACAATATTTCTGTGATAGTAATGGATAACCAAAACCAGCAATGGAAGCAACTTAATTTGAAATTTAAGTTTTTAATTTTAAATATAATCTGTACAAAAAAAATAATGTTCAATAGTTCAGTAACTAATATTAACAAAAATTTAACAGTGGTAGATACTTCAAACTACATTTAGCCTTCTCATATAAATACTAAGTATACTTGAAAACGTATGCAGCTGACAATGAATTTCAGCTCAGGAGGTTAGAATTTTATGTATGTATCTCTCCCAACAATCAGCTTAAATTGTAGGTTTAAATAAAGAGACTGCAATTCTTTAGACACCACGAATTTAGATTTCTTCTCTCACACGGAGGAAAGAAACTACCTAGAACAGAATACAGGTTGTTTATATTACCCCTTTGCCTGCTCCCATCCCCAAGCTTACTATAGTTGAGGATCTTTTCTAGGACAGTGTTCATAAGGAGTGAAGATGTATCATCACATTATTAGGAATCTTTGAAAAATATAAGACCTCAGGCTCCATTTAATCAGATGTAGGGATGGTGGAAAGGGGTACGGGACAGCAGACATGTATAATTTAAAGTAAAAAGGACAACAGAGAATTCTAATCAAACACACATTCTTGGTTAAAAATCACTTATTTATTGTTAATAGCATTTATAGTTATTACAAAGAAATTTTAACTATACTTAAAGGAATAAAGAATTAAAATATTTTGATACTCAAGTTCATTACTAACCTTAAGAACTTTAGCATTCACAGATTCCTTCTCTTTATAAAAAAATCGAACCATCTGAATAGTCAAGTAAGCAGGTAGCCGACTGATCTTTGACTGATAAGAGAAAATGGAAAGAAAATCTATTACATAAAAATACCACACAAGTTTCTAATTCCTTTACTTGGTAAAAACAAAGATTGGGTAACATTAATTAACTGGAAACCTTTCACTGAAATAGAAATCAATTTCAAAGGAATGTACAACTTACAGACTTGATGTACAAAGCATTTCTTTGCAATGTTGGAGACTGTTTGGTGATTTCTTCCTGAAGTCTCTAAAAAAGAACACAACAGAAGATCAGTTTTAAGAATGTTTTTCTACAATACAGATCATACCTTTAATTCTTTTAATAATTAATACTACGTATTACATCAAAAGGATTTATACCAGTGAGTAATAATTTGAATGAAGACAATGTCAAAAGGCTTTGAGATATAGTTCACTTCTTATAAGCCATCAAACAATTCATACTGACAAAAACACCTCAGAACATGCTTGAAACTTTTTAGTTACGACTCAAATGTTGCTTAGTAGAAAGAGTTTACACTGTATTTTTTTGTAATGTAAGAAAACTTTTCAAGAAACTCCTCCACTACGGATTTATCAGAATATTCAATCCAAAGGAAAATTAAAGAAACCTGTTCTAAAACCTTACAGAACCAATCAATTGCATTAAATTTGAGAAAAGTCAAAGAAAATCTCGGTTAATCTAGCAAATAAGGGAAAAGCCTTTAGTCACTGTACACATCTTAATCATTATGACCTTACTGCTGATCTGCGCAATATTTGGCAACACAGTTAATCCCCTTGGGACTCATTTGTAAACGGTAATAATATGAACTAACTGATAGTGCTGCTGATAGAATTACTTGAATTAGTAACTTGGAAAACTATTTGGCATATATTCTACGTCCAATTAACATTAGTTACTATTACTATTATTTTTAAAAAAGCACTACTAATGTAGTGTGCTTTAAGACTACAAACACAAAAAATTCATAATTAAAACAATTTACTATTAATGTTTACTATAAGCACATGACACTTGTGTAAAAAATTTTTAAAGTTGGAATTGTTTAATTATGTTATAAATCATTATGAAGTCACTTTTTAACATTTAAGCTTATTCAGCAGTAAAGAGGTAGAGAAACAGGAAGGCAAATTATTCAAGAATAATCAGAACAAGTAATAAAGCAACTAAAAAATTTACCATGACAAGAAATGTAACATCTCAGAAATACATGTTTTTCAAGAAATTATGTCTGGTAAGATGTTCTTCCTCAGATAAGCTATACAGGTTATCACCAACCTACTATCATCTAAAAGTTCTAAGTATATTCTGCTTTCCTGTAATTATAAAAAATTCTAAAGAAAATATCCTGGAGAGTCTGTGCTATAACATTTAATACTCCAAATGAATATTTTACAGTTCATGTTCTGATGCCCTGAAATTTGAACATCACAATTTGTTACAAGATTCTTGTGGTTTTGTGTGTTTGTGTGTGTGTGTGTTTAAAATGAACTTCTTTTAAAAAGTCATTATGCCTCAAAACTCTGATGAGTATCACAGGAAAAAGAATATCACTATTTATCTATGCCCTGTTGTATCTACATTTACCACCCCTTCCTCTAGCCAATGTTACCTTAAATTACAGATGGGAGCACCCTGATGACAAATTATTTTATCACTACCAATTTCGGTTCCAATTCACTGCCTATCCTTCCAGAGATGCACATATTCC
Source organism: Solenodon paradoxus (assembly GCA_004363575.1). Classification (NCBI taxonomy): domain Eukaryota; kingdom Metazoa; phylum Chordata; class Mammalia; order Eulipotyphla; family Solenodontidae; genus Solenodon; species Solenodon paradoxus. The sequence goes on from RJWH01000136.1 coordinate 993,866, forward strand.
CCAAATCATTAAAATTACTAAGTTAGCAAGAAAAACTGTTACATTTTATCAGCCTACTCATTAGAGTACATTCTTCAGTATGGCACTGTGAAAAGAATACTTAATGAGAAAACCAAGTTCTATATCTGGCTCTGCCACAAACCAAAAAAATCACTTAAATTTTAGGGCCTCAATTACAGAGTTAGCCTAATAGCAGAATAGTCTGATTTGCACAGTACAATTGCCAACTTATACAACATAATTATTAATATACCCTCATTATTAAGCCCTCAGAGGTATCCTATAAAGCTCTGCTCACTTTTGTCAACCAGTGAATACACCAAATTCTTAGGTATTTCTGTTTAATTTCACATATACAGTTGATTTATTAACACTAAACTCATAGCCAACTATAATATAATTCATCCCAGAAAGAAACTAATCTAAAAAACCTTACTTTCTCCTTAAAGCATATCAAGGCCTTCTTGCTCTTGGAACACTGCGTAGCATTTCGACACTAACAGCTATTTTAAATTGCAAAATCACCATAAAAAAGCACAGCAATAGAAAACGTGGTGCTAAAATAAAACAGATATCTATTCATAGCATGAGAACTGAAAAAAGGCATATTGCCCTTTTGGACTTCAGGTGGGACATTCTATGTCAAGCAACTCAAAATTTTTGCCACTCTAAGCTTATCTATATATGACCATGAAAGCACCAGAAGTTTTGGTATAAGAGTTACAAAAAGTTTTTAGCAAGTAGGTGCATTTATAAATACGAACCCACAAATAGTAAGAATTGACTAAAATTGATCTTACCAATTTAAGACCTGTAAAAAGATACTTGACTTCTTGATTGATAAAACAGCTAAGCTGAAGTTGATTTTCCTTTCCTTTAGTAACTTCTTCTTCTTCAGATTCTGTACACTTCATGCTTTGTGAAATAAGATAAGGAATATGCCAACAGGTAAATTCAATGTTATATACACCTTGAATATAGTAAGTCATTCTAACGTTATTAAAATTAATAGCATCTTTCCCTGGGATTTAAAACATTTGGTCTCCCAAGAGAGATTCATTTCAACATACTAACAATACTGAGTAATCAATGTGTATGAAAGGATACATGCTAAACAAATATAAGCTGATACTGAGTATGGTCTTAATAACAAAGATACATAAAAAGAAATCTTTTCTAAACTTCTATCCACATCCTAGAAAATAGCACTTCCTTAAATACATGTTTTACAAATTGGTTCAATCTCATACATATATTTAGCTGGATACACCCCACTGCATACAATTAAAAGTAATTCCTTATAAGGTCAATTAATGAAATAGACTATCAACGATGTTCTTAGGGAAAAAAAGTAATACACTTAAAGTGTACATTTATATAAACTTCAAGACCACTCCAATAGGTATATTTTTCCAAATTCTTAATTTCCACTATCATTTTTTTTGGCATAAAAGCCCCTAAAGAAGTTTTCTTTCATTTTCTTTTTTAAAGGAAAGGTATAGGCAGGAATGAAAGTGAGTAGGCAGGTCGGCAGGAAGAGAGAGAAGGAAGAAACATTAATGTACTGTCTTTAGTTGTTCATCTTTGGTAGTTACCCCGACCCCAGGTCTTAAACCTGGGTCCCCGGAATGTACATGGACTACTCCAGTGGCCTTATCTGCTAGGTCACCAGGGTGCATCTGAAGAATTGTTCTTATTACCCAAACCATCACTTCAATAAGTTAACTATGCTATTTATATCAGTTCACTAATAGGTTATTAGCATAGTCTATATAAATCTTGGTTCATAAGGATACGTAGTTTCAAACTCAACTCCGAAGAACTGATCAATTAAGCTTTTCTTTTTAGACGGTGTCACTGCTGATGCAGATGAAGAATCTATCTGCAAAAATTAAAATGAAATTAATACTCTAGTAATACTTTTATACATACATTAATGCATATTTCCTCCCACACAATCCAGTTTAGTATTGTAATGCAATCCCTTTCTGTAAACTCCTTCCACTAGTCAAAAAACATGACTCAAAAACTACATGTGCCCAACAACATCGATGCAGCTAAATAAGCAACATAAATAAGCAAAATAAATTCAAGTGTGAAATGCAAGCTTTCAAGTTCTGACTACAGATTGAGAATCTATTCATAGTTACCTATTAAGAATTTACTTCAAGAACTTGGAGTCTTTGCGGAGGATAAAATCAAGCTACAGTCAAAGTATATAATCATAAATGTATTTCAGTTACCTCTTTAACAGAATCATCTTCAATGGCTTCCAGTTTTTGTTGTAATACTCTCATCATTTGTATCCAACATTCATTAGCATCCTATAATTTTAAAAAAATGACCTGGTTCATAATCTGGGCTGTGACAGCATTTGATGTATAAAATCCTTTTTAAATAATTACTGTTTCCTTAGAAGAGAAGTAGTCTTAAAAAAATAGTATGTCAAATTATCTATTATGTGATTTTCAAAACAATAAAGAATTCCAGAATAGTTTATTCATTCATTCAACAGATGTTCACTGAACTCCTGTATGTTAAATACTGTTCTAAACACTACAATGAACAGCAGTGAACAAAAAAGAAATCCCATGGGGGACATAAATAAACAAAATGAAGAGAATGGTTTTAAAAAGAAAAAGCAATATGCTCAGAATATGATTACGGGAAATGAAGTAAGCTTTTTCAGTAAAATAGTAAACGAAAGCCTTTCTGAGCAAGGGAAAGAGTGACATCTGAGGAACTCAGATATAGGCTATATTATATTAGTTAAGACAGGGCTAGAAAACCACTGGCAGTTTTGAACAAGGCACAAATATAATCTTACTTACATTTAAAAAGGAGAACGGGAGTTTGTGGACATACAGTACACAGGCAAAAGCAGGAGCAAGATGATCAGTTAAGAGACCACTGCACCAACCCAGGCAAGAGATAATATTCGTGTGAACTACAAAGAACTGTATTTGTATTTTCAAATACACTCAAATAAGCATAGTAAGTGTAGGAAACTAAAGTTTTACATTAAAAAAATGAAAAATCACAGACCCCTGCCCTGATTACCTGTTGAAGATATTGTCCTTGTTCACCCTTCTCTGCAAATTGTGGAAAAGCCATATGCAAAAATTGTAGTAGAATAATAGGTGGAATACTAGAAGAAGTTTTATCCATGGAATCGAACAAATCTCTAAGGGCTTAAAAATAAACCAAACACTGCCTTAGTAAAACAGAGACATTCATTACATGCTACTGTAAATTAATTCTCAATACAAAAATCTGCTTAATAACTTATTCCTTTTGCAATTGTTGGATTCCTAATAAGAAAACAATCTGCTTATAAATCTTTAAAAATTCAACAGAAGACATTATAATGCAACTGCTAGATATAAACAACTTTCGTAGCCCAGCCCTTCCCTATTCCTCCTTCTCTCTCTCTCCTTGCCAGTCTTTGTCTTCCCAAACAAAGCAGAGCATATTCATTCAAAATATAGAACACATAACTTCTGTTCAGGGATCAAAAAGGCACACTGTTACTGTTCTGCCACTAAACCCTTATCAGACCATCGGTCAACCACTTTCAACCCACCTCCCTTTAAGGCTATACTTGATTCCAATCTACTAAACTCCTGAATATTGAAATCTAGAGCTCCTTAAATACACTTTCTGACTTTACTCAACAACTAATTTGTCTTCAAAATCTTTCTTCTTACCACTATAAACAGCACAATAAGGCACTCAGGCCTGCCGTGAGTTCAGAATACTTTTTCCTCTGCCACTCCCTAGCTACTACACCTTGCCCTTTCTTAGAGCACAGCAAAACGCTAATCTACTTTATCTTTATTTGCATTTTGCTAACTAAGACATGAAAGTTTATCTATTATTACAGACTGAAGCCCAGTAAATACATTTCAGCAGAAAGATATTCAATAAAAAGTTACAAAATAAAACAAATACAACGTTAAAATATTTTTGGAGAGTAAATTTAGACAATACAACCAAGCTAATTACTTTTAAGATTTTAAAAAGAAAAAAGATGTCTAAATTGCAAAAACACACTACTCAAAAGAACAGGTAACTTAAAATTTAATATATAACATGAGTAGAGCATCTCACAGTATTTCATTAGCTTTAAAAAGTTCACAAATATACTCCAGATGAAAACAAACTAATGAAACATGACAACTAAATACAATGTGTAATCTAAACTAAAACCTAAAGCAAAAAGCAAAACAACTTTTATAATAAAACAACTTTATAATACTAAGACATATGGCAAAATTAAAAGTTTGTATTTTAGAGTACTATGCCAATATTAAGCTGATAGATTTTTTAATACTGGTTCATAATTTGGATAATAAAGTTCCAAGTGTTTAATATAAGCACTCCAATTATAATGAGGTGATGTTTTACAAAGCACCTCCTGTAATCTGAAAGGTACTAAACAGTGAGTGAAAAGTAACGTCTATTATATATAATACCAAAAAAAGTAGTCTATTGAAAATACTGACCTGCAGTAATATACTGTGCTGAAGCCATTTCCCCTGAAGCTCTCAAGGCACCTGCATACCTAGAAACATTCGAGTAGAATTAAATAACAGGATTCAATTTAATCTAAAACTCAAATTGGGTGGGTGGGTGGGGGAGGGAGCTTAAATGGCTTATGACACTCTCAACTGCAAATTTCTGAGTTGTTCTGATTTTTCTATCTTCTCTTCTGGTCTTAATCATTCACGCATTATATGGGCAAAAGAAAAAGCACTATGTCAAAAGGAAATCAATGAAATCTACTTCAAATTCATTCCCTTGGTCTAATTCAGTAAAACATTTTCTGAAAATGTGTAAAAATGTACACATTTAATGTACATTATTATACAGAAAATAGCACAATTTCAGAAATAGAAGAAAAAGCATTAGACAAAAAAATTAAAAATCAATATATCTACTACATTCAACACTAACCTGCTGTATTAATATTAGTCACTTAAATTTCAAATCATCTTACTTACCTATAAATTAGAAATTTTCTGTTAAATAACCAAATTCACTTTCAGTTTTATAATTCTCAATTAATTTACAACAGTGCAAAGGACTGGACAGCAAAAGAAATATTCAAAGTCATTACTCATACAATGTCTTATAATAATTATAGTTCCAATAATATCAAACCTTAGAGGATGGGATGGGGAGAATATTTCCATATTCACATTTACTACTCACATTCACTGTGATTAAAACTACTCTTATCTACAAGTAACTAAAATGGCAAAGACTGGCACTATCCAATATAGGCAAAAATATAAATGACCAGAACTACTGATACAATGAATAACATGGTAAATACCAAAAACTATGCTGAGTGAACTAAGCCATAGCCAGAAAAAGTTCATTCTGTAAATTTATTTTAAATTTGATCATGCACAAACCTAATATGAGATCAGTAGCTGCTAGAGGAGCTAGTTCCATGGGAGAGGGCAAGGATGACTGAAAGGAACAAGAAAACTTTCTGGTAAGGGGAAATATTCTATAATTTGAGAACTGGGTGACAGAAAATTTGTCATATGTCACAACTGATCAAATCAAACACTTAAAATATGTTCCTTTCACTTGATGTAAATATTTAAATTTTTATAAAAAGACAAAATTCAGTGTTTAAGTAAGTAGGATGAAAGTGGTCACAAAAAATTATACTCAACTGAAGATTTCTTTTTGTCATTTGTCTGGATCATTTGGAAATTGCTGCAATGAAATTTATTTTATTTTTCAATACACAATTGATAATATCTAAATTAGGTTCCCACTTAAAATAATGAAAATCACACTAATTTCCTTATCAAACCTTTCAGCAACTTTTAAATAGGTACTTTTGAAATTAAAATGCGGTACTAATAAAGTACACATACCCCAGAATATCACTAAGGTATGCAATTACTCTACATAGCTGATACTGTTACTGAATTTTACTTCCAGCTATAAAAAACATGAGGAATGAATAATTAACTATTTCCACACATAGACCTGACAATCTTTATCCTTTTAGTAGCTTAAGAATAGGAAAATCAGCACACCCTGGTGGAGCAGTGGTTGAGTCCTCTGCCTCTAGCCAGCACATAAGAAGTCGGACCAAAATGGGACACAATCTGTATGTTTCTATTCATAGAGTTCAAAGTAGGCAAAAAAATGTTGGAATCCAGTTAACTTGATGGAAAAATACTACCAAAATTCCATCATTCCTATAACAAATTTAAAAATAAATTTAAAAAATCAAGTAACTGCTGTTGGAAAAAAATTGATAGCATTGGCTTGCCGGTCTCCAAGGCAAAAATATAGCCATGTGATACTGTCTTTTATGGGGAATTTAGAGAATTTTCTAGATATTATTTAATTATATACACTTGTCACTTAGGTCCTAACTTAAGAACTTCAACATTGCCATGAAGCTCCACTGTTGGGCAGAATCAAGCAAACCAGATTTTAACTGTGGATACAGTTCTTGGTCCTCAATGCCTCTTGAGTTAATCCAGTCTATTTCCCTTGAATGCACTTTCCTTCTACCCTTTATCATTAAACATCCTACTCTCAAGAACCTGCTAAAGAAAAATTCTAAGTATCTGAAGATGGTTTTTAGCATCTCCATTTGCAGCACACCTTTAATGGAATTCTTTCTTCTCTCATTCCTATTTATCGTTAGTGTCATTTTTTCAGACATACAACCAATTCCATCCACGTCATCTCATACTGATATTACAATGTATGAGGGTTTCACCCTCTTAAGAAAACTTAGAATTCAAGAATAACTGTATCTGGTTTCAAGAAGCAGAATCAACACAAGATGAAATCTCCCGTTAATACAAAACTCAGAGAAATGACTCCAAAAAATGAAAGACTACTCTCTTGGTAACAGAGGTAATAAGGTAACTCAAATGAAAAAAAGAGAAGTGAAGTCCTGGAAGACCAGTCCGTGTCCACACTAGTCAACCGCTAGGACAGGGAGCTGCCCCAGTAAGTCTATAATTAAGATAATTTGCAATCAGGACATAGGGAAGAGAATATCTTGCCAAGAGATGAGTACACAATCTTCACACAAATGAGGAAAGTCCTTATGACTAAGAAGAAAATGCAAGGACGAAACAGGAAACAAATCTTTATGATTACTTCTGAGCCTCAGAAATAATAAAAGCAGGAATAAAATCCAGAAATTAAGACCAGTAGATTATAAAAAAGAAAAAAAATGATGATAAATAAGCACTTTGAAACAAAGCTAATATGCAAATCAATTAAGTATGAGACAGACTGAGGCATTCTCTCAGAAATACAACACATGAAAATAAAAGTATAGAGGTAAAAAAGACAAAAATAGATCTAGGAAATTCTAATATTTAGAAAAGAAGAAAATCTAGCTCAATAAAAATAAAGGAAAAGCAGTATCTAAATAAAATATGGCCAAGAATGTACCAGAGTTTAGGGTAAGAGTCCTCAGAATGAAAGCACTCACTGAGTACTAAATAAGAAAAAAGAAAAAGAAAATCCACACTTTGGACAACTAAAGTAAAGAGAAAGTTCTAAGATTTTTTTTTTTTTTACTTAAACAATAAACATTGATATCTTACAGTTCTGGAAGCCTAATAGGTATTAACAGTATGGAGATTGCATGGGCACACTAAAGCATTAGAAAAATAACTACAAACCTCTGAGAAAAAGTAACTTTTGACTTTAAAATTCCCCATCAAAGCAGTTCTGATAGTACTTATTTTACTAGCTAGACTTTCTCAATAAAGATTTTAAGTACCTTGAAAAGAGGTACAATTTCCTGTTAACTTATAATACACCAGCTGCAATTTATACAATGCCATGTGAATACCTGACAAGTATTCACTTGAGAAATTTAGAAAACCCTCAGTTACTCTCAAGTTTCTGCATAATCCTTCTTTCTCCCCTCTACTGCTCAGTTCCATCGAAGCCAAGCCACCAAAGAGAAAAAGTAAACAAACATTGATAAAGTGGAATCTATCTATACGGATAATTGCTTTTTTCTATTATACAATGGTATAAAAACAATTATTTCTTTTTAAAAACCATTATTCACAGGCATAAGAACAGACATATAAGTCAGCATATTTACTTTTAGACTTTAAATGAAAGCCCAGAAATAAATCTTAATTATACTGGAAAAACTAGACATTCATTTGCAAAAGAATGGTACAGGACACCTACCTCCCACCACACATAAAAATTAACTTTATATGGATCACAGACATAAATATAAGAGCTAAAACTATGCAATTCTTTTTTAAAAACAACACAGGAGTAATTCATCATAAAAAAGAATAAGGCAATGGTTTCTCACATTTGACACCAAGAAAACACAGCAACAAATGAAAAATTAAACTCCATCAAAATTCTAAACTTCTGTGCTATAAAAAATACCAGCAAGAAAGTAAATAGACAAATACAAAATCAAAGAAAATATTTGCAAGTATCTGAAAAGAGACCTGTGTCTAGAATATATTAACACTTAAAACTGAATAAAGACAAATCCCTTAAAACATAGACAAAGGATTGGGATAGAAACTTCCTCAAGGAAGGTATATAAAAGCAACAGTACATGAAAAGACACTCATCACTAGTCATGTAAATGCAAAAGAGAACCACAAATAGATGGTTTTGAGCCCCAAGCCGGAGGGGAAACAACCTGCTAATAACTAAAATAGAAATAAAGTGCTTCGTCCCCCTCTCGCCTGTCTGCTTACTCACCTTCATTTTTGCCTGCACTTTTCCTTTCAAAAAAAAACATAATCAGCTTATGACAATCTGACTTTTGGGGGTGTAAGCCCATCATAAATGGGGGAAGAACTATGTATCTCAATAAAGCTGCTAAATAAGCATATATATATTTATTAACATATATTTACCTATTTAGCAGCTTTATAACAACATTACACATCCAAATGTGAACCTCCTTTAAGACCTGAAACATATGTCTTCAGTCTCACCTTTTAAGAGCATCTTTGAGTTCAGACACAGAACGAATACACTGAACAGTAGCATTCATGTAACAAGTGTTACCAAGGTTTGTCAATCCACATGGTAATTCCATCTGGTAAGGAAAAGGATCAAATAAATCATTTTTATAAAATAACAGAGAGTACACAGCAAACCCTTGAACAAAGTTTCATTATACACTGATGAGGAGAAATAATCACTTCCCAGCTAGGACCACACTGTGCAGTTTGCAGAGTGTCCCCAGTAGGTACTCCAATTTCCCTCCACACTCCATAATGTCAACTAAATTGGCATGTCTAAACTGTCCCATTATTAGTGTGTGGGTATGTGTGTGATGGACGTCCTATGCAGGGTTGGTTCTGTCTTGTACCCTGAAGTGTGGGATAGGCTCCAAGTGAGTTGGAAAATGAATGAGAGAACACAGATTATTATTTAAGATGATTAAGCGTCTTCAGTTGTCATTTCAAAATTTGGTGATGTTTTTATGACCAAAAATATGTCAAGGGAACTTAACTCAAGATTATATCAATTAGCATATGGTAAAAATAGTTTCATTTTAAGTCATTTCGCTTAAAGATGCAGTTTCCAAGAACCTATCAACATAACTTTAAAACAAGTATAATTTGCCAAGTCATTCCAATTTATATTGCACCTTCACCCTAAAGCAGCAACATTTTATTTCCCCAACAAGAAATGTCATTTGCTGCATGACCTGGTAGAGTAGTGGTTAGGTCAATCGCCTCCTAAGGAGGGCAGGCCACATACTCCAGGTCTCAGGGGAAACAACCAGTGTAAACAACTAAAAGGGAAATAAAATTTAAAAATGCTTCTTAAAAAAAAAAAGATATTCATTTGCATCATGCTGACAATCATTGCCTTTTAATTTCCTTGAAATCAATAAAAGAACAATCCTATCTATCAGTCCTGCTTCCTTTGCAGGGTTATAATTAGAACCACATAGCAAAAAATACATAGAAATAACTTCAAAAAAATAAAAAGGCACTTGCTTCAGGTGACTGGGGTGTGGATCATTTAAAGTCCAAGGACTTGAATTTATGACCCAGGGCTGGGGGAATAAAACAAACAAACAAACAAGTAAATAAATGCTTCTTCCTCATCTCCTCATCTTCTCTTTAAAACAAAAATAAATTGACAAATTAGTGTAGGCCAGTTTCTAACCAACTTTTCATTTAAATTAAGGATATACTTGTATGCATACTCAACATGAAAATTTTTAAAAATTTAAATACCCCAGCATTTAAACTACTTAACCTCCCTGAGTCCATTTCTCCATAAAATAATAGTAAACATCTGAATAGTGCTAACTATCTACCAGCATATATTATCACAGACATTGGTGACTTTGTATTATGTGTATGTGTCTTACATACATGTCTTACAACAATCCTAACCTATAAAATCATATTAAGGTCTACCTAATGCCCTGGGAGTCTATCAGGCACAGTCCACATTCATCCCAAGGTCCCCAGTTCAAGACCAAAGGTCAGGGAAACAACCAATAAGCAAATGAATAAAATAATGTATTTCTTCCTCCTCTCTCTTCCTGCCTGCCTGCTTACTTGCCTTCATTACTGCCTGCAGTTTTCCTTTAAATAAAAAAAAAATGGGGGGTATATACATCTCACAGTTTTGAGCACAAGCTATGAATTATAAACTTTGTTTAATGTATATTTAATGTTAAATATACATTAAACCTAAGCAAATTCACTTTGAAGTTAGAAAAACAATAGTGTATAGTTTTTTTAAAAAATAATTTTATGGATTATCCAATTATAAAAGAACTCCTTAGACAATTTCAAAAATGTAACTCTTTCCTACTACTAAAAACATTTATGTTGATATTAACAATTATCTCTTCAAAACATTTGGATGCTACTTGCTGAAGGACTTTTTATTACTTTCTAAAAAGCAATGATCAAATACATAAAATGGCGCATGTCTTACAGCAGATGCTAACTGTTCTTCTGTCATGTCTTCTACAAAGACAGTTTTAGCTGAGGGTTCCTCAGGAAGAGCATCTGCTGATCCCATCATCAGTAGAGTCATTCCCTGTTTTTTTAAAAAAATTGAAAAATAACATGAAAATATTCTAAAATTGATCATGTTTAAGTCCAACGCTAGAAGCCAGACGCAGGAAAATATATTATCTCATACATTTACCAAAAAGTTAAATCTATACACAAAAGATGATTAGTAGTTGACTAGGGGTGAAGGTAGGAAGACTGTATGTCTTTAAACAGGCAGACATTTCTTTCTGGTATGATGAAAATGTTTGAAAGCTGTTGGTGGTTAAGGTTTCACAACTCTGCAAATAAACTAAAGATCACTGAATTGCTAAAAAAAAAAAAAAAAAAAGGAAGGAAGGAAGAAAAAGAGGTGGCTTACGCACTAAAGTCAGTGGCTGGGGTGTGGACCATGTAAAGTCAAGGACCTGGCTTCAAGAAGCTGAGAGGTGGGGTGGGGGGGCAGTGTAGGGAGGAAAGGACAGGACAACAAAAATAAATTAATTAATGCAATTGTTTCCTCCTACTCTTCCTTCCTTCCTTCAAATGTTTTCTCCTCTCCCTTCCTCATGCTAAAAAAAAATGGTTAAACAAAAAAAGAAGAGGGGACACAGGTGGCAGCTTCTCACTTGCTGATCTGCAAAGGGGCAAAAGGAAACTTTAGAATGGTAGAACTTCTATATCCTGATTGTGGTAATAGTTACATAATAACATTCTATACAATAGAACAATAAAAACACTGTAACCCTAATCTCATAATCATAAAATTGAAGGACATTAACAGGACTGCAAAATGTGATTCCAAATTATATAAATTTAATGACACTCCTTTTGAAACTTAAAAAAATTATTCATAACACAGTTAATAAATTTCTGAAAAATAAAGACTAAAAGAATATCACTTAAGGTTATTAGAAAAATCTATTACACAAATAGAATATTGTGGAAAAGTAGATAATTTAGAAAATTTACTATCAGTTCTCCATCTCAAGGAATGCCATAATAAAAATCAACATATTTATGTGTAATAAAATAAAATAATTGCAAAAATATGTAATTTGATCCCAAAACTCCTGCCATGTTGATTTTCTAAAAATGGCATATAAGATTAAAGAACTGATGTCAGTAACTACACAAATCTTGAAAACTTTGGCAAAACATTATCATAACCAAAATTTTAAAAGTCAGCTAAAGAGATACTATCTATGAGAAGCACTTTAAAAAATTCAGTAAATACACAATAGAAAAATGAGCACAAACAGAAAACAAAAAGTTTTAAAATTAGTAAGCAAATACCTAAAGCTAGAAAAACTGTAAATTAAAACCAAAATAAAAATAAAGAGGGGAAAATCAGTAAATGTATAAATAAAAGCTGATTTTTATATGAGTGGGGAAAGAAAAAATCAGTAAGATTTACAACCTTCTGGATAGATGATTAAAAAAAAAAATGAGAGAAGGTGCCTGTGGTGGCTTAGTAGATAAGACCACTCAGTATTGTCCAAATACATCCCAAGGATCTAAGTTCAAGACCCAGGGCACCAGGAAGAATAACCAAAATGATGAACAACTAAATAAAAATAAAGCTTCTTCCTTCTCTCTCTTCCTTCATGCCTACTTGCCTTCATTCCTGTATACATCTTTCCTTTTAAAAAAATAAATAAATCACAATTTGATACTACACCAGGGGAAAAAGTGAGAGAAAAAACAGAACTAGAGATTACAAAATTAATGAAAAATAAGAATGTATTACTTGCTCAATATACCAAAATGTAAAAGCCAAATGTAAAATATAAAAGCTATGCTTTTTAGGAGAAAACATTTAAAAAGTTGCTGTAACCTTGGCTTAGGTAAAGATTTCTTAGATAGGAATCAAGTAACACTAACCAGAAAAGAAAAAAATTGATAAATTAGACTTCAACAAAATTAAAAACATCTATTCAACAAGACATTAAAAAGACTAAAATTTCACAAATTTAAAGAAAATATTCACAGCACACATAGATCACAAAAGACTAGTTAGCATACAGTACTAAGAAAATTCAAAGCTCAAACAAAAAGATAAAGTTGCCAATAAAGTTCATGAAATGAAACTCAATATCATTAGTCATCAAAGCAAAAAAAAAAAATTACAAGAAAATATCACTAATCATTCATCAGAATGGCTACAATAAAAATTATTAACAGCACACTCTGGTGGAGTCCTGGTTAGGTTCTCTACCTCCAGTAGAGCGTAGTCTACATTCATCACAAAGGGGTTGCATCCCAGGGCTGGGGAGAACCAAGATGATCAACTAAAATAAAAGTAATAAAGAGCTTCTTCCTCTTCTCTTTTCCTGTCTGCCTGCTTACTGACCTTCATTCCTGCCTGTACCTTTCCTTTAAAAAAAAAGAAGATTGACAACATCAAATGCTGGTGATTACATGGAGTAATTAGGTTTCTCATACAGTATTAATGGAAAAGTAAAATGATACAACTACTTAAGGAATTTGGCAGTTTCTTATAAAATTAAACATAAAATTAATTATGTGATTCAACAATTTCACTCCTAGGTATTACACAAGAAAATGAAAGCATGCATGAATCTAGAAAAGTCAAAGGCTCCCAGGAGCTTTATTTATAAGGACCAAAATGTAGAAATACAAATACCTACCAATAGGTGAACAGATATAAATAAATTGATAAATAATTAAAATATGTAAATAAATAGAATTGACATTCTAAAACAGGGACTACTCAATAGTAATACATTTCTGGTTTAACTGAAAAAAAGGAAGACCGAATAAATATTTTTAAAAAAATTTTCCAGATTGCGTAAAAACTGTAACCCGAAAATTCAAGAAGCTCAAAGAGAATAACCATAAAGAAAACCTTATCCAAGAACATAATTGATTAAAAAAAATCTCAAAAGCACCCAGGGGAAAAAAAGACAAATTACATGCAGAGGAACAAAGACAAGAATGGTATTGATTACGACCATGAGAAAATATCTTTCAATAAACGAAAAAAAAGTCAACCTAGAATTCTATACCTTTCAAAAAAAAGGTGAAATAAACAACTTTTCAATAAAATAAAAGCACAGAGAAAATTAAGAAATATAAAGGAAGTTCCTCAGTCAAAAGAAAATGATATCTGATGAAAATTTAGATTTGGAGCCAAATGAAGTGAGCCAAAATGGTAAATATAAGTTTTCTACGTTTTTAATCTCTTTAAAAGGTAACTAAAGCAAAAATAACAGCAAAATAGCATGGAGTTTCTAACATGTAGAATTAAATTGTATAATAACAGCACAAAGGATGAGGTATAAAAATTAAAGTACACAGTTGTAAGAGTTCTGCATTATAACAAAAGTCATTTGCTATTTGAAAGCGGACCAGTAAGTTAAAGATACAACGTAAACCTTTATAGCAGCTCAGCTCAAAAACAAACTGTCAGGGTGCTTTATTCCAAGAGTCAGGAAACTTCTTCTATTAAGTATCGAATAACAAATATCAGGCTTCACAAGCCACATATAGTCCCCATTACATACTGTTGTGTTGTTTTTAACCTTAACCCCATAAAAATGTTAAATTATTCTTAAAGAATTTCAGAATTTACAAAAATAGCTGCACGTCACACTTGGTCCACAATTCAGAGTGATGAAGTGTAATGATTCCATCACTTCATGGAAACCTAACTCACAGAAATAAAAACAGAATGCCAGACAGAGTGAAGACACAGAAATATGCAGAATGCTAAAGAGTGAAGATACAACAAATTTGAACAAATTATGGGTTTTTAGATATGGGTATCTAGCCACATTTTCTCAAAAACAAAGTGAGCTTGTTGCTTCAGGGAAAAAAATTTTAGAGCTGTCAATGACAAAAAAAGAGCTTTCAAGTAGAAATGAGAATTTTGTATCCGTCACTATGCACTTGGTAGCTTTTCTAGTACTTATGGACTCTTCTGTTGATATTGGTATCAATGAATACAAATTTTTTTATATTACATAATGAAATGCATCAATGTTAAGAAGTGACTCAGAAAACCAGTATTTTCCAAATAATCAATGCATTATGTAACAAAATCTTACATAAGTATAAAATTAATTCTAAGTACGAAACAAACAGAGTTTAACACACAAAGATGTTTTGTGATTTCAACATCAAACTACCCAACAATAAACTACTACGTGTTAAGTTCTGTTGTATTATGAAAGAAGAATGTGCACAATTTAATTTTTTTCCAAAAATGTAATTACGAGGCTAGACTTCCTATATATGCTTCAACCAAAATAACATACCACAACAGATTAAATGCAAAAGGATATATTAGAACTTACAGTGTATTAAACTAGATTGTCAAGAGATTTACAATAATGTAAAACAATGCCAATTCCTTCACTCTGTTTTCTGTTTTGGAAAATATTTTTTTAAAAAAACGAAATTAACATGGAATGTTTTTTGTTACTTTTAAATGAAAAGTACTTCATAATTATTTTTAAGAGTGTAAAGGGATCACAAAGACTGGAAAGTTTGAAAACTGCACCTCTCAACACAATGTTTAATAAAAATCAATGAGAAAAAAAAATCAGTGAGACAAAGCAGATTACCAAAATAAAGGAGAAATATCATATAATCATTTTAATAAGCAGAAAAAGCACCTAACAAAATCCAACAGTCATCCATAATTTAAAAGGAGAATTAGAAAAAAAACAAAGATGCTCACTCTTGTACTTTCTATTCAACATTTCTTTAGAAGTTCTACACAATGAGTAAGTAAGGCAATGGAAAGAAACAGAAGTCTGGCATGACCTGGTGGCTCTAACACGAAGCCAGTAGCTAACTAGGATGTAGAAAAACTAAAGCCCAGGGTCCTCGGGGAAAACTAAAATAAATAAAAGTGCTTCTTCCCTAACATTCTCCTTTTCTTAACGACAAAAAAAACAAAACAAAGGGAAGAAAAAGAAAAACTTAAACAGAAGTCATAAATTGGAATGGGAGAAGTAAAACTGCCTTTACTAGCAATTAACATGCTTATGTATATAGAAACCTCAACAGATTCTACAAAAAAAAAACCTACTGAAAGTAGTAAGTGAATTTAGGAAAGTCAAGAGATTCAAATAAATGCTGGTGCGTGCTGCTGGAGTAGCAGTTGAGTCCACCACTTTCTGGCGGAATGCAGTTCACACACAGCCCAAGAACCCAGGTTCACATGCTAGGGCTGGGAGGAACAACCAAAATGAACAACTAAATAAAAACAAGTAAAGTGCTTCTTCCTCCTCTCTTCCTATCTACCTACCTATTCTTCATTCTTGCCTAAATCTCCTTTAAAAAAAAAAAAAAAGAAATTGTATTTTGCTATTCTTACCATGAACACTGAAAAACTAAATTTTCTGTAAATACCATTTTCAACAGCCAAGAGATATTAATTTCTAAGAATCTAACAAAAGAACATGATGCAAGACCACTGTGCTGAAAACCTATCCAACTTGTTAAGAGAATATTTAAGGATTTTAATATCTAATACTATTAAGATGCTTGTCCTTACTCCTAAATTGAACTAAAGACTGAAGGTAATCACAAACAAAATTCTAGGAGTTCACTTGTAATAACTGATACTGTAATACTGTACTAATTCTATAATTATTAGAAAATGCAAAGGAGCTAAAATATTCTTGAAAAAGTTGGAGAACTTATGCTATCTTATTTCAAGACTCATGAAGTTTTAGTAATCAAGGTGTGGTTCTATTAATACACTTAATCAAATATATCAATGAAATAAGAGCCAAAAAAAAAAAAAAATACCTACGACTGATTTTCAGAAAAACAACACACAACACAATGGGAAAAGAAAAGTATTTTCAATGGATGGTGGTGGAACAAACGGATATACATATGGAAAGAAAACATTTGGAATATATTTGGGAATGTTAGGAAACTACATGGTAAGTATTCTTAAGATAATACTTACATTTTTTATTTTGATGTTTCCCCAATCATCATCCTGTTTTAGAGACAAAGAAAAATACATTTAACCACCCATATACAATCTGCACACAATCTACTAATCAGTTAAGTTTGTCGCTTCAAAATAGAATCTTTTCTGTATACAGATTTTACTTAAAATTTCTATATAAAAGAATGTTCAAGAAAAAACATGATGAAACTATTAAGTCTAACAACTGCTTAAACTTCATAAAAGACACACTATAAAAACAGTAAATTTGGGGGCTCCCTAATGGCTTAATGGTTAAGTTGGCCAGCCCATATATATCAGAAGGACCATATTTTGTGATGGGGGGAGAGGGGGACATGGAAAATGACGACACCAAGATAAACAGCTGCATTAAAAAAAGGGCTTCTTCCTCCTCTCTCTTCCTGTCTGGCTCTGTTTGCCTTCATTCCTGCCTGCGCCTTTCCTTCAAAAAATAAATAAATAAATAAATAAATAGATACATAAATAAATACATGCAGTTGAGAATTAAAGAAAATAAAAGCCTAGCAGAGAATACTCAATAAATGGTAGCTATTAGAAGTTACAGATTCATTCAACCAGAATTTTTCTTAATTCTTCACAGTCCACAACCAATGTACAGCTTAGCACAAATTAGGTTATCAAATTCACCAGTAAGGTGTGCTCTGGTGGAGCAGTGGTTTGGTCAAATGCCTCTAGCCAAAGCGCAGTCCATATACATTCCAAAGACCAGAGTTAAGGGAAAAAATCAAGATCAACAACTAAATAAAAATAAATTAAAAGTGCTTCTATCTCCACTCTCTCCCTGCCTGTCTCTGCTCACCTTCATTCCTGCCTATACCTTTTCTTCAAAAATATAAAATAAAATTTAGCTGTTTTACTATTTTTGTTTACATTACTATATAATTTTTAGGACACTGAATTTGCACCTCAGTATGTGCATTTCACACCACACTTGCCACCAGAGTTGTGTCCTTTACTACCAATATATTAACTCCTTAATTTCTTGTTTCCTATCCCCTCACCCCCATACAATGCATTTTCAAATAAAAATGTTAATGATTCTTTCATGTAGTGGTTTGCAATGCCTCCCCTTATGTTAACATGAATAAAACAACTTTAATTCTACACACTATATAATAATATATTTTCACCAAATCAAAAATATCTCAAATGTTACACATTTTCTGGTGTTAATTATTTTCATTAATCTTATAAAAAGATTATTTAATAAAATTTTGGACTAAATTTTACCTTCAATGTTCCTCCTTTCACCATAACTTTCTGTCTGGCTGGCTGGACTCCAGTTAGTGCAAAAAGTTGTGCCTTGAACACCATTGGAGGTTCATCAGTATTCAATTCTACACCTTCGAATTTCTCCTTTCCCCATTTCACAGTAACTGCAAAAAAAAAAAATTTTCATTTACAAAACAGGAAGACTTTAGCTCTAGAAGATCCTTAAGGGATCTATTAAGCTAATTCTTGAAAGTCAAATTATCATTTTTTTCCCTATACTTATGATACCTACCTAATCAGAACTGATTTGAATGGAGCAGGTTCAGAAAAAAATTTAACTGAATCTAATCCAATGTCTCATTTGATATATGAGACTTAAGAGAACCAATAAGTATCCAAGTTTTCTGATTTCTATTCCAATACTCTCTGAAAATATGATCACAATGAAATATTTCCCAGTATAAGGGTCACAGATTTCAAAATTTGTTTTTAAAGAATCATTAAAATGAGTACCAATTGTTGAAATAGAGAGGGAAAAGGAAAGTTAGAATGATAATTTGAAGAAAGAAAATATTTCTTGGGATAAATAAATAAAGCATATTTAAAACAGGTTAAGGAATACAGGTTCTGGACGAAAGATGAGAGAGAATTGAAAAGTGTGGTTCCTGAAGACACAGTCAAATATTCAGAAAACTCCAAAGATCATTAAAAAATTCTAGCTATTCTATCTCACAGCCATTCAGACAGCTATTATAAAGAGACATTTTATCAGAAAATAATAAGTATGGGTGGAGAATTGGAGAAATTGAAACCTCTGTTCAATGATGCTGGGAATATAAAATGGTACAGCTTACTATGGAAAACTGTATGGCAGTTCCTCAAAAAATTAACATGGAATTCCCATATAACCTAGCAATTCCACTTTGAAATACATATTCAAAAGTATGGAAAACAAAAACTCAAGCTGATATATATCCATGGTTCATAGGAGCACTATTCATAATTGCCTAAAAATGGGAGCAACCCAATAGTCCGTCAAGGATGGATGAACAAAATGAGGTATATACTTGTAATGGATATTATGCAGCCTTAATTTTTACACATACAACATAAATGAATCTGATAATACGCTAAATGAAATAAACTA
Source organism: Solenodon paradoxus (assembly GCA_004363575.1). NCBI lineage: Eukaryota > Metazoa > Chordata > Mammalia > Eulipotyphla > Solenodontidae > Solenodon > Solenodon paradoxus. The sequence goes on from RJWH01000136.1 coordinate 1,013,223, forward strand.
TATACAAAATAACAAATATTGTATGGTTGTATTAGGTACCTAGAGTTTTAATACCTAATGGGTACAGAGTTTCAGTTTAGGAACATGAAAAAATGTTGGAGGGAGATCTTGACTATGATTGCACAATAATGTGAAAGTACTTAATGTCAAAAATGTACACTTGGCAGGCCACGGTGGAGTAGTGGTTAGGTCAATTGTCTCCAATTGAGTCTCAGTCTAGGGGAGAACAATCAAGTGTAAAAAAACTAATGATAAAATGTTTCTTCCTCCTCTCTCTTCCTATTGCCTGACTGCCTGCCTACCCACATTCACTCCTGCCTGCACCTTCCTTTAAAATTAAAAAATTAAAAAAACTGTGCACTTAAAAATGTTTAAAACAGTATATTTTCTGTTACATATATTTAACCACAACATAAAATTCAATCCTTCTCATAAAATAGCTTAGTTTTAAAATACGTAAATAAACTCAGTTATATATGACTTGTTTACACTGAAAACTTTATACCTATCAAAATGAGAATCTCACAAGTACTAGTTGTCTGATTTCCAATTAATAACAAGAATTTGAAAAACTGACCCTGATTCCAAATTTGTTTTTTTCAATCACTGTGTTGAGCCCTAATTCAATGATATAAGCCCAATAACAAGCACCAGGGATATTTTTATGAACTTATCGTTTAATATAGGAAAGTGACATGAAAAGGTTAAAATAACTAATCAAAAGTGCTACAGGAGCACAGAGGAATGCCTCCTTAGTGAAAATGGATTCCCTGGAGGAAATGATAACTTTGAGTTTTCCAGTAAGAAACTGGTCAGAGGTAGGAGAATAAAAGCATTCCTGGGAAAACCAAAAATGAACAACAAAATAAAGGAGTTTCTTGCTCCTCGTCCTTCCTTCAATGCTTCTTCTTCCTCTCCCTCTTACTCCCTCTCTTTAAAAATTTATATATATATATATAATTATATATATAACATACACACACACACATATATATATACATAAAATAAAAAGAAATCAACTTCAATTCCCTCGTTTTAGAAGTAAAGAGAAGGCCCACCCTGGTGGGGTAGGGATTGGGCGCAGTCCATATACATCCCAAAGTCTTGGTGAGAACCAAGATGAAAAACTAAATAAAATTAAGTGTTTCTTCCTCCTCTCTTTTCCTGTCTGCCTGCCTCTGCTCACCTTCATTCCTGCCTCCAACTTTCCTTAAAAAAGAAAGGAAATATGGAAAAGGTGTGATTAAATAATAAGATAATTCATTTATTTTTACTGGTTTGGAACTCAATTTTTTAAGAGGAACAAAGAGAAGGATCGGTTGTGTTGTATGTGAGTCTATAGGTGTGTCTAAGTGTTGGCATATAATGTTCTTTATCTCCATTAATATCCCTCAATTCTATAATGCATAGACTATTTCCATAACACTCTACTGTTAATTGCTGTGGCTTCAGAAAGAGGTTGACTAATCACCATTAAGGCACTCAGTTCAATATTCTAGAACAGCAAGAATCCACCTCAACATTAAACAGTATTCTTTTGATCCATATTATCCTTTGAAATGATGAATCTTCAATGGGAATTTTGATAAAGTCGAAGATGGTCAATGAATCATAAGCGCATAGCCAACTGAAGCCCCACATATGTTTTAGATGCCATTTTGACTAAGACTAGGAAACGGATCTTAACTAATGATCCCGGGCAATACCCTGAGAGTCATCGTGTCAAAAGCCCTATCAAGCACCAATCTAAAGGAAATGACGCCCGCGGATTATTCGTATTCAATTACTCCTGCAAACCAGCTCAACACAATGTTTGGTGAATGAAAACGAAGCAAAAAGATAAATTCACAAGCTGCCTCGGAATAAAACTGAAATATGGGAGGCAGTAAAGAGTAAGAGAAGGATTTACTGAAGCTAATGAAGGAACTCCAATGAGGGAACATTCTCTCCAATCCTCCCTCAACTCAGGCTTCCTTCGCGCTGCCTTCCAGAGCTACACTGACGAGCGCCGGGATTCCCACTGCACCTCGAACCTGGATCCCGGTGTCCCAGGGCAGATCCTCACCTTTCCCGGCACACGAGGACAGCCACATAAACTGTTCTGCAGAGTCACGACTTAGAGAGGCCAACTCTCGCTGCTTTCTCATTTCCACTCCCCCTCCCACCCCACCCAACCCGCGGCCCAGAAGATACAGCGCTATGCAGGGTTCAGAACCAGCAGGGAGAAAGGGGCCAGGGTCATCGCCATCCCGCAGTCACCCCTGCCCACGCCTCCTAGTCCCTTCCCCCGCCCAGTGCCCGCCAGGAGCCCGCCCCACAGGCCAGGCCTACTCAGAGGCCTAGTGCCCGGACGAATGGCGGCGCGCGAGGCTAGGCGGGAGCTCACCTGAGTAGAGCGGCATGGCGAGGCGTGAGGGTAAAAGTTGGACCTGGCGAGGGCGGCCGAGGGAAGGCGACGCAGAGCTGTGAAGACTGCCGAGGAGGTGCGGTGGTGTCGACTGCACGGGTGCGACGAGAGCCTCATTCAAATCGGCCACTGGAGATGACGCAGCAAAACGCAGTTTGCTGACGGAGACACCGAGCGACTACAGGGAGGAGGCGAGACGGAGGGGGAGGCGGGGCGTGGAAGTGGAGAGACGGGCGGTGGGCGGGAATCGGGGTGAGGCGGGGGCGCGCACGGCGGCGGGCGCGACGCGTGGACACACGGCCCAAACGCGGTGCAGGTGCGCGCTTGCGCCCTGGACCCCGTCCCGCCGCCCCGCGGTCGTTGTGGAAATGTGGCGTCCTCCCGACTGTCTTTAGAAAAGTCTTTTCCCCGCTCTCTCGAAATGGTGGGTTAGTACGAGCCAGAAGAGTGTGTTTCTTGTTCTGTGAGGAACCGAGAGAAGCATTGCTCCGCCTTTCAACTCTGTCTTCTTATTAATGAAAATAAGAATTTCAGTATTTTGTGACAATAATGTCAAAAGTGCCTCGAACACTTAAGTTAGCCTTGACTGCTGTGTATTACTGTAAAAATTACCGAACCTGACTTTCGGTTGGAGCTAGTAAGATGGCTGTAGATGACACCAACCTTGCCCCATATACATACATTGCTAAGCCCTGTTCTACGTGTGTTTAATGGACAGACTCAATTGTTTATTGATTGTTCATGGGCCTTGTATTCCAGAAGCCTGTAGTCTGTCTGAAAATGTAGACAAAATTATTAAAATACGTAATTACTATGCACATAGAGGATAGGAAGGAGACTATAACAAGATATGTACGTGGCTGTGACGGTAGATAATGTAGGTGGGTAGTGTGAAACATGAATATATAACGCCTGAGTGGCAGGATAAAATTTAGTCTTACTGAGTGGGGTTTTCTGTCTTCTTAAAGTCCTTGCTAATCACATACACAAAAAGTAATTCGACTTCACTCAGGCAACTGACTTTAACCATTCCTGATCTTAGGCTTCCTGATAATCGCTTCCATACTTCGAGTAAATATGCCTATCACCCTATTTATTAATTTGTTAGGTTTAAGGAATATCTATTGAATCCCTCTCTAGCAAAATAAAAGATTGTTTATTATGCGATACTTACTTCCCCTTCCTCTTTTTTCTCCTTCCCAATTTTTACAAGTGGTAAATTCCATTTGAATTCTCGGCACTATCTTCTGAATCATTTATTCAATTATAACCCATCTACAGTTAGTTCTTTTATTGGCTACTTTGACTTTTTTAAAAACATATTTAAACCTCCATTTCTTATTCCCTGAGACCTTACACTATTTCTTGATTGCAACTATTTAAGTTAAGGAAATTCGCTTTCTCTAACCCTCTATATCTCCCCTTTCACTTTCCAATATCTTTCAGCTATATCATTGCTGTTATATAATGAATGAATATCAACAAAAACCAAGAATATTACAAAATCAATAAGATATTGGTAAGAAAAACCAGAGGATTAGGGAATAAAAATGATGTAATGGCAATTATTTGTTGCTCAGATGAATGAATTATTTCATCATATTAATATTGGCTATATTAATCCTTTTAATCTCCAGTCTCTCTACATGGGTAATGATTCTCTTTCTTCAGAATTACGCGACTTTAAGACTTGTACCGGTAAGTTTTTGAGTATAATGAATTGTCTTACATCTGAAAATATCTTTATTCTCATCTTATTCATACTATTAGTATGATTTGAGCTGAGTAAATTGATCGTATTTTTCCCTCAGCACTTTGAAATATTCTTTTATTGTCATCTAGTATCGCTATTGAAACTTCGAGTTTTAGTTTAATTGTTACTTTAGAAGTACTATGTCTTTTCTCTCTAGTGATTCTTTAATTTTTTTCTTTTATTCTCAACATTATGCAGTTTTATAATGATGTGTCTGGGTTCTTATTTTCATTAATTTCATCTCAATACTAGAGATAAACTTCAACTAAAGATTTACTTTTTTAAATATTGCCTATTCTCTGATTTGGAATTACATCTGGATTTTTGTTGAAAATTCTTCAGTATTTATCTCTCTTTTCTAGTTGATTTAGTATTTTTAATCTCTTCATCTTTCTGTGGTAAATTACATTTGCGTTCTCAGCACTATCTTCTGAATCATTTATTCAGTTATGCCCCAGTTTTTCCATCTATTATTTTATATTTTAGTGATGACATTTTGCATTTCCAAGATTGCTTTTTAATTATTTTTCATAATGTTTCATAATACTTGCCTATTTTGTTTTCATAATTTTAAGTCTTTTTAAAGAACAAGTGATTCCTTCACTAATACTAATTTTCTTATCATTACAGTTTTTTTAAGCTATTTGCAAGAATAAAACAAAGAATCCCTTCACTGGTATTCCCCAATTATTAACATTTTATTTCTCTATCTATCCACCCATCTACCCATCTATAATCTATCTGTTCATCTATCTTCAGTCAATTAATCAATTGATCCATCTATCTAAATGCATTCATGGTTTTTTCTGATCATTTGAGAGTAAGTTTCAGATAGATGGGTTTTTGTAACTCTTGCTTAGCTTTTTTTTAATTTATAGAATCAGGATCCAGATGAGATCTATAAATTACATTGAATTATATGTCTCCTAAGTTTCTTTAAAAATAAAAGTAGTTCATCCTTTGTCCTTCCTTTCTTTATTTTCATACCATTGACTTTGTAAAAAAAAATTTCCCATAATTTAAAATGTCCTGTATTCTGGAGTTAATTGGTTTGCTTTATGTGGCTTCATTTAATATTTTTCTCTATCCCCCAAATTTCTTGTTAAAGAAATTAGCCCAAGAAGCTTGATTTGATTCTGGTTAAGCATCACTCTAAGGATGATATATTTTATAAGGAAGATCACAGTGGGTATTTGTCCCACATTTAATAATGATAAGCTTCATCACTGGACTCTCATGTTTTCTCACTTGAGACCTATGATTTCTCCATTTAGCCTTTGTTCTAATGGTTTCATCCAGTAATGATCTTGCTTAATTGAATTATTTCTCTAAGATTTCATGATTTCTAATTCTAACATTCATTACATATTAGTCTCATTCTTCCATAAGGTACATTACTTCTTCTATTTAGTTATTTTTTACTTTAAAATATGTTCATGGAAAAAGCAGTCTAGGTTCTCCCTGGTGGTCTGGCAGGCACAGCCCACATACATCCCAAGGTCCTTGGTTCAAGACTCGGGACTGGGAAACAACCAGTGATGAACATAGGAGTAAAATAAATAAAAGGCTTCTTCCTCTTCTCTTCCTACATGTCTGCCTACTTGATTTCATTCCTATCTCTACCTTTCCTTAAAACATTTTTTTTTTAAAGCAGGTTAATTAGATTTTTTTCTTTAGTGTCAATTAGATTTTTCCTGTTCTAAGTTTCCTGATTTCGAGTCTTATGTATAAGTTAAATTTCAAGTTCAGTTTTGCAAGAGGTGTAAGATAGGGGTCCAATTCCATTCTTCTCTATGTTATTATGCAATGTTTCCAACACCAGTTATTGAAGAGACTATCCTTTCCACATTGAGTATTTTTGATTCCCTTGTCAAATAATTAGTTTATGTGTGTGTGTGTGTGTGTGTGTGTGTGTGTGTGTGTGTTTATTTCTGGACTTGCAATTCTGTTCCATTGGTCTAGTGTCTATTTGTATGGTAGCAGATACTGTTTTGATTACTATGCTTTAGTGGAATAGTTTGAAATCAGAAATGTGATGCATCCAACTTTGTTCAAGAAGATTGCTTTGGTTATTCAGGTTCTGTTATGGTTCCACCTTGCCACGACCTGCACAGCTGGTCACAAGGGTCCCCGAATGGAGGCTACCGGAGCCTAAAGAAAGACAGACAACGTACGTCTAGGAAAACAGGGGCCAGGTCGGTCACCACTCTTTGAGAGACAGTGACAAAGGATCCTGATTCCTTGATTTATTTTATAGGGCTGGGCTACAGTGAGATAATAAGAATGTTGCAAAACAAAGAAAAGCTGCAAACATTAGCTAGTTTAACTGTTATCAGGAACATTTGAATATTTGAAGGTTGGACATTCTGAAGCTCAACTGCAGTTTTCTGTTATCTGCATCTAGCTTTGCTATCATGTGAGAACGTCTGCTTTGGGATATCTTGCAGAGGAATTCTTCTGTTATTTGCTTCTAATTCTGCTATCATGTGAGAATTTCTGCCTCGGAGTATCTCACAAAGGCAGGCAGGAAACCGTTCGCTCCCTAACACCCCCCCCCCTTTTATTCTTTTAATAAGCAGTGGCATTAAGCATAAGCATAACTGGATGTGTGCCTGTGGCCTCGCTTCTGACGATTTCTTTTTCACCTCCTGATGGAACAAAGTACTCCATACAGAGCTATAGTATTCCTCTTTGGACCGCTGCGATGGTGCCTGTCTTAGGTGGGCCCCCTCTAGGGCTCTTACCCATCATTGACTAACCAGCCTTCTGGGGGTCACAAAGGGTCATATTTCTGCATTATGACCGAACTTCGGGAGGACTGGGTCACATTGTCCTGGCCAAGGCGGAAGGAGCTCTATGCGGTCCTGGTTCTATTTAGCTTACACAGCCAGTAGCAAATGTTCGATTCTTTAAAAAGGAGAAGAAAGGAGCTCTATGCCCTGTGCTCCACCTCTGAGTTAATTTCTAATCGCAGGCGGTGAACATGCATCCTATTCTGATTCAGCTCTCCTCAAACTCCGGCAGACTAAGGAGAAACACACAAGAGTAACAAGAACATGCCAATAATTCCTGTTAGATATCAAAGTGTATGTTTTAACAAGTTAAAAGGATTAAAACCCTTTAAATTATTAAGCAGTTATTGAGCCAAATGAATGGAATTAACTATGGGGACTTTGGCTTCCTGGATATTATGGATTTCAGCTTACAGATAATGTAAGTCAAGGCTAATATTTGCTTGATACCATACCCCTAAAAGGTGAGCTTTTATTCGGGTTCAATTCCATAAGCTGCTGTTATAGCGAGCCTGAGTGATACAGATTTAAGTAAATTTTGCATGGTATTGGAGTTGCTGGCGAAATTTTACCACCTCTAATTGGTCCCCAAGACTCATCACCACAGATACTAAAGCATTTAATTTAGCTTCCAATTTAGCATCTATATATTATTGAGTGCTAAGGGCAATTGAGGTATTATGGGCCAGGGCATTGACAAAATGAGCATCCTGAATGCTGTCTGCCAAGGCTGTAGCAGCAGTGACAGCGGAAGCAATAATAGTAATGAATGCAACAATTCCAGCTATGAGGAGCCCTATGGCTCTCTTAGGTCGAGTGAGAGCCCTATTGCTAGAAGACCAGCATCCTCATACCAAGGACATGAAAGATTAACAGGAAGCATAACAAAAGGAGGTTGATGGACAACCAGCAAATCATCTTGTTCATTAAATTGAGAGATACAATTAGTCAAATTATCATTTATGCAAGAAATGGTATATAAGCTGGAGACAGAGAAAATTATGTTAATGTTACCCGCCACAATAGCATAGGGGGCAGAAACACAAGCCTGGAGGCCATAGGAAAACTTGGTAACATCTCGAGTATTCAGAGTGGTGAAGTTTACCAAGCGCAGAGGTGCTCCAAGGTGCCAAATTTCCTTCTGCATATGATCACCGTGAGTAAAAATATTACTCACAAATCCTCCAGCAGACATAAGTAAATGGTGAGAATGATCTTAATCCACTCCATGGGACCAGTCATACACCGAGTAGTCAGTTCCCATGATATTAAGTTCAACAGGCAAAGGATGTGCACATTCAAGCCATGGAGGAAATACTCCCAATTCTACATTGGCGCTGTTAGGACAGTAAGGAATAGGAGGATGATGTTGTGGAACTTCCCAGGAGATATTAGAGAAATCCCATTTATAGATAATCTGCATGTATTTAAAGAGGTCCCAAGGACCAGTTAAATCAGCAACCTTACCTCTCTCATGTCTAATTTTCTTGAGTCAGTTGGAGACAACTGGTTTTAGACTGAAAAGAAAGGCAAATAGGAACAGAATGGCTTAAACCAGAGAAATTAAAGCCTGTTCCTCAAGACTCTGGAGTAATATGAATAGCAGATCAGCCTCCCATCATTCGTGTGTCATTGATATACCGGAGTAGAGGGACCATCCCATGATGCTGGAAAAACCATAGGAGGATCTGGGAAATAGGCCGAATAAAGCTCCCCCTGGTTCTTTGTAACCAGTATACTTAGCCATAGCAAAAGTAGCATTATGTCTCTTCCTCAAGATGAACAGAGTCAAGAATTTCTTTTTCCTTCTTACTGTCTTTTCCTGGGGTAAAATGGTGTACAGCTTGCTCCAGTACCTAGATAGGCTTTTTGGCACCTTCAGGAAAAACACAAGCATATCCCCATCCCCACATAATAACTGAATCTAGGCCATGCCATTGCCCCGTGATGAGATCTTTCCACCTAACCAATGTTGTGACTTTCTGAGTCAGTGCTCCCAAATGCCGTTCAGCAGCAGCCATGCCTTGATCATCACAATTTAAAGTAAAAAGAGCTAAATTCAACTTCTTGGAGGATGAGGGTGTAAAAATCTCTAGGTCTCCCCCTTTTTTGTTCTTCTAGTTGTGTTTTGAGAGTTCAGTTGGCTCTTTCCATAACAGCTAGTCCCTGGGAATTATAAGGAATTCTCATCTTGTGTGAAATGTCAAACTGCTTACAGATCCTTTGAAAGCTAACACTGGTATAAGCCAAACCATTGTCCATTTTGATTTGATCAGGCTTCCCCATACTGGTAAAAGGCTGTCAAACAATATTCTTCTTCTGACAAGTAGCAAAAATATAGTGAGAACAAGTGTCTACAGAGACATGGACCCATCGCATCCTGCCAAACTCTAGAATGTGGGTAACATCCATTTGCCAGAGTGGATTGGGTTTCAGCCCATGAGGATTCACTCCAGGTGAAGGTTTAGGCACATGCAAGCAACAGGAATGACACTGTATAACACTTTGGGGAGCCTGTTCCTGCATGATTTGATTTTGCTGCCTAAGCACCTTGGCCTTTTGATGATATTGAGAATGAGCAATACAAGCTTGGTCTGCAGAAGGGCAGTGAACAGGGGAAATAAGTAACTAGTCAACTACACTATTACTTTCAGCTAAAGGTCCTGGGAGTTGAGCGTGAGATAGAATATGCCCAATAAAGAATGGTTGTTTATGTAACTAGATGGGACTCTGTGGAGACTGAAACAAGTAATAAAGTTCCTCTGAGGAAGTATGTCCCAGAAGAGCTGTTTCAATCTGTTTGGCAGCTCCCGCTACATATTGACTGTCACTATAAATACTGAGAGCTCTAGCAGGAGGAAAGTCTGAAAGGCCCAATACGCAAAGCCCAAATCTCTGCTCGTTGAGCAGATGAAAAAGAGGTCTATTAGAGTGAAGTTTGCTCAGCACTGTAGAATCCAGCATTCCCATTACTTGACCCATCAGTGAAAACAGTAAGGACTTGAGGAATGGGCTCAAAAACAATGACGTTTGGGAAAACAAAAGAAGTAATTCTGCAGAGTTGTAGAATTTTATCTGCATGATAATGGTTATCTGCAATGCCTGGAAAATTGGCCAAGGCAACTTACCACAGGACAGAACTTTCCCATAACTATTGTTGATGCTGACAGGTAAGAGGAACGATAATTTTTTCGGACTCCCTGCCTATACATTGACGCAGGCGATGATGAGCCTTAGAATTAGTTCTGCAACAGCCTCATGATAAGGGGTTATAACTCAACCTGGAGAATGAGGGAAATGTATCCTTTCAAAGATGCCTTCTGGTTGCCATAACACTGCTGCAGGGGTACGGGTGGTAGCACAAATAGTCACCCATACAGGCTGACCTTGATCCACTCTGGTAAACTGAGCCTTTTGAATAGCATCTTGTACTCATGAAAGTGCTTTTTGGGCCTCAGCCACAAGGGTTCTTGGAGAGCTAGGAGATGCGTTGCCCTTTAAGATTTCAAAGACAGGAGAAATATCTCCTGTGATCAATTTTAATGAGGGTCACACTCAATTATTGTCAGTTAGGAGCTTCTGAAAATCATTAAAGTTGCACAGATGATTTATTTGCACCTCAACCTTTTGTGGATGGTCAGTGCACTCTTCAATAATTCGCCCCATATATTGGAATGGAGATTCTTTTTGGACCTTTTCAGGTGCAAAAATTAACCCATGATATTGGAGACTACACTTTAAATCTCCAACAATAGTCAATAACTGTGAGGAGTCAGAATTAGCAACAAGAATGTCATCCATCTAGTGGATGATGTAAGCTTCAAGGTATTTGCCTCGCACAGGTTGAATGGCATGATTCACAAACCTTTGACATAGAGTAGGACTGTTGGCCATTCCCTGCAGTAAGACTTTACAACAATAACTCTGTGCTGGAGCTTGATGATTTAATACTGGGACAGAAAAAACAAAGTGCTCCCAGTCCTCTGGATGAAGAGGGATAGTGACAAAAAGAAATCTTGAAATCTATTACTATTAAATGATAAATCAGAAGAATGGCAGTAGGCACCGGAAGGCCTGGTTGCAAAGGCCTCATAACTCGTGTTGTTTTATTTATCTCTTAGGTTCTGCAGAAACCTCCATTTTCCTGATTTCTTGGGGATGACAAAGATAGGAGTATTCCAAAGATTTAAAGTTTCTTGAGTATGTGCTGCCTTTAACTGCTCTTTGACTAAGAACTCTGCTGCCTGCAGTTTGTTTCCAGTTAGGTCTGCAAAGGAGACATTGCCTTTTCTCCATCCCTTGAGAACTCAAATAGAACCCCTTGTGCCGGCACCTTCAGCCGAGCTCCCTTTCAGGAGGGGTTTGAACAGCAGCTGTAAGCTGCCTCTGATCCTATAAAAAGCGAGGAAAGCTGCTGCTGCAACCCTACTCTGGGAGAGTCCTCCTCTTCCTCTAAAAATTCATTTTCCAGTAAGAATCTTCAGGCTGCTTTCATTTATCAAATTTCAGAGCCTTATCTTCTAGCTCCCTAGTCATGTCAGACAGCAGTGTTTCATCCTCCCCCACTCTCTGGCATTTTTCAGGCAGCACAGTGGGCTGAAATTTGGTATAGCCCTCTACAGTAGCCACTAAAGACTCATTCTTGCCTGCAGCTTTTATATCCTCTCTGAGGGTCAAGTGAATCTCTTATTAAAGCCCAAAGAGTAAAAGTAGTAATGGGAACACCCTGTGGGCCCTCAGCAGTATAATGATCTACTTTCATCCAAGTAACCTCATTTACAGTCCCTTCCTCAGGAAACCAGGGGCAAGTTTGCTGTATCAAATTCAAGAATTGCTGTGTGTGTGTAGTGCAAACCTTGCTAATAACAGATTTCAACACCTGCACATAGAGGGTTCTCTTCGAAGACATTGCATTCCCCATTTTTATATCAGGTGAAATACAATACGCTCCTGACCTTAGACCTTGTCCAGCGTGTGCACACCTTCAGGAGCGGGCTCCTTGTCTTCTTCTTATAGTTCCTCCATACTCAGGTACCTATTCAGGCGCCATGGCTGGTCACCTGCATGGTCACCCGCATGGCTGGTCAAAAGGGTCCCCGAGTAGAGGTTACAGGAGCCTAAAGACAGACAACATATATCTAGGAAAACGGGGGCCAGGTGGGTCACCGCTCTTTGACAGTGACACTGATCCTGACTCCTTGATTTATTTTATAGGGCTGGGTTAGAATGAGATTATAAGAATGTTGCAAAACAAAGAAAGGCTGCAAACATTAGCTCGTTTAACTGTTACCAGGAACACTTGAATATTTGAAGGTCGGACATTCTGAAGCTCAGCTACAGTCTTCTATTATCTCCTTCTAGCTTTGCTATCGTGAGAATTTCTGCCTTGGGATATCTTGCAGAGGCAGGCACAAAACAGTTCACTCCCTACACACCTGGATTGTTTTTCTGTGAAAAATACCATTGGAATTTTTATAATCTATAAATAGCTTTGGATAGTATGGATATTTTAACATTAATTTTTCAATCCATAAACATATAGGGAATCTTTTATTTTTTCCATTAAAATTTTTTCATCAACATTTTATAGTTTTCAGTGTACAAATTCTTCATTTCATTGGCTTATTTCTGAGTATTTTTTAAGTGTTTTTTTTTTAAAGTGTTGTTTTATTTATATTTAGTTGTTCACACTTGTTTTTCCCCAGACTCAGGACTTGAACCCAGGGGTATGTGGCCTGTATCCTTTGAAGGTGACTGATGTAACTGTACTTTACCAGGGTGTGCCTATTCCTGAGTATTTTAGTTTTTTGATGCTATTGTAAATGAGATCACTATAATTTGGATACATTTCTTTATCTTTCCTCTGTTTAGGTTTAATAGTACCATGTTAAAGAGAATTAGAAAAAATAGGTATCATCTTTATCTTAGAGGCAAAACTTTTTATTGTTTACCATTGTGTATGGATATTTGAGGTAGGATTTTCATAAATGCCCTTTTTACGTTGAAGTAAATTCTTTATATACCTAAGTGTAGATATACCTAAGGGAAGTAATTATTGAGGGTTTTTTTTAATCTCAGTTTAAAAGATTTAAATTTGTTTAAATTGTTGAAGGTTGTTGAATTTTGTCAAATTTTTTCTGTATTTATTGAGATGGTCATGTAATTTTTACCCTTCATCCTGTTAATATTGTGGATCACATTGATTGACTTTTTTATGTTGAACTATCCTTGCTCCCAGGGATCAATTTGCCTTTGTGATGTTATATATTCTTAATGTGCTGTTGGATTACATTTATTTGTTAATATTTTGGGGGAATTTCTGTGTATATACACACATACATACATATATATTATAGGTTTATACATACATATATACACATATATTATTTATATGTATATATTAATCAGGAATATTGGTATATAATTTTCTTATGATATCTTTGTTTAACTGTTATCAGGGTAATACTGGTCTGAATTTGGAAGTGTTACCTCTTTAATTGTTGAAATAGTTTAAGATGGATTGGTATTAATTTTTCTTTAAATGCGTGGTAGAATTCATTCTCAAAGCCATCAGTTCCTGGAATTTTCTTTGTTGGGAGGCTTTTGATTACTGATTTAATCTCACTTCATATTATTTCTCTGTTCAGAATTTTTATTTCTTCTTGATTCAGTCTTGGTGGACTGTATGTTTCTAGGAATTTGGTCATTTCTTTTAGGTCATTCAATTTGTTGCATCTTTTTAAATTCTCTGGCATGAGCTGTAACATTTCCTCTCTTATTAGCCTAACTAGAGGAAGGAGCAAGAGGAGTGGAGCAGTTACATTCAGTAAAAAAAAAAAAAAAAAGGATTGGAGAGTCCTCAGTATCTCTAGCCTGTCTGACTGAAGATCTTTGCATCTCAAAGCATAAATTCCACTGGTAGAAGTAAATATGTAGACAAATACAGAATCATATGATTCTGTAATGGTGGTAAGTCACTTTTAACCCTATTATGAAAGTTAATAGACAAAAATATCAAGAATAATCAAAACTACAAAAATTTGCTAATATGTACATAGTATAAAACATGAATTTATGATATCAAAACAACAAATTATATATGTGAAGTAAAAGTGTGTAGTTGTCATATGAAATCATGTTATTAACTTAAAATAGACTGTTATGTTTATGTAAACCTCAGGGTAACCACAAAGTAAAATATCTAAAGAGGATGCACAAAAGATGAAGGAATCAAAGCATATAATACAAACAGAATTAAATCATAAAGGAAGACAAGAGAGGAAGAAACAACTACCAAACAGAAAACAAAATGGCAATATCGAATCCTTATCTATTAATAATTACTTTAGATGTAAATAGATTAAACCTTTCAATCAAAAGATACTGGGTGTCTGAATAGATTTTTTTAAACCTACACACAACTATATACTGTCAAAGAGTCTTATTTTATATTTAATAACATAGGCTAAAAGTGAAGGGATGGAAAAAAGATAATGCCATGCAAATGATATCCAACAGAGAACAGTAGTGGCTATACTTGTAACAGACAGAATAGACTACAAGCATACCTCAAAGATATTACAGGTTTGGTTCTAGATTACAATAAAGTGAATACCACAAGAAAGTGAGTCATATAGGTTTTTGGGTTTTCTAGTGCATATTAAAGTTATGTGTAGACTACTATACTGTAGTCTAAAATTATAATAGAATCATGTCTTTAAAATGTACAAGCCTTAATTTAAAAACACATTATTGCCAAAAAATGAAAAAGTGAGCACATGCTGTAGGAAAAGTGGTGCCAGTAGTCTTGCTTAAGGTTGCCACAAATCTTCAATATATAAAAGTACAATTATCTGAAAAATGTAAAGAGCAAAGTATAATAGAATGACGTATGCTTGTAAAAGTAAAAATATTCAACAAGACAAAGGTTAGATGATATATAAATGATAAACAATTATTATGTAATTATAAAGCTAATCCAAAAGATGTAACAATTATATATGTATAGATATGTATGTATATTTGTATATATGTAGACATAGACATACAAACAACATCAGAGCATCCAATGCAAAGTAAATATTGATAGATCTGAAGGGAGAAATAGATGATTATCTAATAACAGGAGATTTCAATATCCCACATTCATTTATGGATATAACATTGAAAAAGAAAAATTAGTAAGGAAACCCAATAGTCTTAAATTACACTATGAACCAAATAGACCTAATAAGCATATACAGAAAACTCCATGCAATAGCAGCAGAATATATACTTTGTCCTCAAGCAGTTATGGAACATTCTCCAGGATAGAGCATATGTTAGGATACAAAACAGGTCTTGACAATTTTTTTTGTCACCTGCCTCAGCTACAGTTCTCAAACCCAGTCACACAGCCTGCAGTTGAGTATCCTAAGCCACCTAAGTCACAGAGGGAGTCTACATCTTGACAAATGTAACAAGATTGAAATAACTCCGAATATATTTTAAAGCTACAATGGAATGAAACTAGCAATTACAATGCAAGAAAATGAGAAAATTAACAAATACAAGGAAATTTAATAACACACCCTTGAAAAACTATAAGGTCATAAAAGAAATCAAGGGAAAATTAGAAATTATGATACAATGTAAATAAAAACACATCATACCAAAATATGTAGGGTGCAGCAAAAGCAGTATAATAGGGAATTTACAGTGATAAATGGTTGTTAAGATGGTGTGTAAACGCCAGTAATAATGATCTTCACAGTTTAAAAAGTACTGGTTATTATGATAAAAATACTCCAGTTGAACAGGCAAAAATGTTTGCGTTTAAAAATTTTTTTTTCTAAGAGGCAGGAAGTCAGGCAGCAGGCAAGAAGGAAGAGAGAAGAAACACCTTTTTCATTTTCTTAGTTGTTTATTTCAGTTGTTCTCCTTGGCCCTGGATTGAGAACCTGGGTCTCTGGGCTGCATGTGTAGCATGCCCCGAGCTCAGGCTTGACACCTGAGCTATGGAGATGTGCTGGGTAATTTTTATTGTTTTATTTTTTTGAAGGAAAGATGCAGGCAGTAATGAAGGCAAGTAGGTAGGCAGGGAGAGAGAGGAGGAAGACACTTTTATTTAATTTAGTTGTTCATCTTGGTTGCTCCCTCCAGCTCCAGGTGGTGAACCCAGGTCCCTGGGATACATGTGGCTTGGCAGCTGGAAGGCAGCAAATTTAACCAGGGCCCTGGAGGTGTTCTTAATTTGTAGAGTCCACATCCATTTTTTTTTTAAAATTGAGAAACTTAAGACTTGGTACATCCAATAAAACCAATTTCTGGGGTATGGAGAGGACTCAAACCCACACTAGGAAAAAAGTTAACATTATCTGGGGCATAGCATAACCTAAAGAATATACTTTTAACTGACCAATTCTAGATGCACCATAAATGGCTTTTTGATACAAAATGACCTATTAAATTTTATATGTTTAAGTATATATAATTTTATATATATATTAGATTTATAACTGTGGTTATTGCTATTGAGGTCCACAAGACAAGTAGAAAATCTTCAAACCTTGAAGTAAATTCCATGCCATTTGTATTTTCACATGAATTTTTTGTTTATTACCTTTAGCTCATTTTTCTATGATCCTATCGTTCCCTCCCTCCCTCTTTCCATATTGACCGGCAGAATTTTAACCTTTTAGCACATATTTTTCCAAATGTTTTCCCCTAGGTCATTCATAGATTAACTTTGGGGATTTTTTTTTTTTACCACATTGAACTAAGATTTTTATATATCTAATCTACTAAACATTTACTTTTTGGCAGCAATGAAAATTCAGATGGTTTTAAACACTAGACATATAACAGAACTAAGTGAAGTGGTCCAGATGAGTAGGTGAACACCTAGAAAGCAGATACTCTATCGAAAAACCACAGGCAAGTGCTGCTGTGCATGAGTCAGAACCAGTGTTACCAACTTACTGTTCAGACACCAAAGGGTTACTGGAAATTAGCTTTTAATGGAAATATTCTACTTTTTAAATTAGCAACTAAACAAAATTTTTAAATATTAGTCTAATGAAACAGTTATGAAGGCTGAGTATTATTAAGCTCTTATCTCTTGTGATGTTCAGTTGCTTTAAAAGTTTTTGGTGCACAATCATTAGCAAATAATGACAAATTTACTTCTTCAATATTTATAATGTACTTACTTATCTTACTTGTTGCACTTGTCAGGATCCTCAGAATAAGGCTGAATTATAGGAATCCTAGTCATTTCTGAGTCTGATAATTCCTTGTTAATTAGGGCTTTTCCTTGGTTGACTCACAACTTTTATAGGTAAAGAGGAGTTATTATGTAAATAATTTGTAAAAATGGTGCGATTAAATTGATAATTATTGGTGACAGTCTACTATTTTAACTTTTTGAATATAGATGGTAGCTGTGTGGGTTAATTTAAGACTAATTCATGAAACAAGTGAGCTAATGAGATATACAATTTTATGATTATGCCAGTTTTTCTGATAGAAAAGCTCCCCCATCAATGTGGAAAAATTACAAAGTTGGAGAACTCACACTATAGATGTACCTTTTTTTTTTAAGATAGAAGAAAGGAAGTATTTTTAAAAATGTATTTGTTTATTTTGTTATTATTCCCGTCCTGCTCCCCAGGGCCTCAAACCCAGGTCCTTGGGCTTTTACATTTGGTCCAAACCCTAGCTGCCTCAGCTGCCTGAGCCACAAGGGCATGCCTAGATACAAATATTATAAAGCCACAGTAATTAAAATTGTGACACTGGCAAGGATAGTCAAATAGACCAATGAAGTAGTCACCTGATTTATGATGCAGGAAAGGATAGTATTTTCCATAAGTACTGCAGGATCAATTGGCTATCCATATGGGGGAAAACTCCAAAACTAAAAATATTGATCCTTATTGACTTCACACATACACAAAATGAATTCCAGGGTGATTATAGAAATGTAAAAGTTAAAACAATAAAACTTCAAGGAACAGGACAATTATTCAAGACTGGGGAAGAAGCAGAGATTTCATAAATAAAACATGAAAAGCCCTAACTTTATTTTAAAAAATCAGTTGTCAGATTTCACAAAAATTAAGAATTTTTGCTCATTAAATACCAGAGTAGAAAAGCAAGTAGACATATTAAGCCACTGACAATAACTAATTTTTAAAAATACATCGCCTTGTTATATCCTAATAGCTATTAGTAGTTTTCTTTCTTTGCAGAATTATACAATAAAAATAAAAAATTAAAATTGAAGCACAATCTAGCAAACCAATAGAATAAACTGATTTATGTAATTACTAAATTTGGTTACTACAAAATTTCTAGTTATATGGAAGTAACACTTTATCAAGTAGGGTTTGATTGTCATGTTTAAATTCTGCTTTCACTTAGTATTTCTTTTAGGTACATGCCCTGTAGCTCAGGGGGTTGTGACACTGATGTGTGAACCCCATAAAGCCCAAGGCCCTGGGGCTGGGGTGAAATCCAAAAATTAAAAATTAAATGTTTCATCTCCTTCCTTTCTTCAATGCCTATATATATATATACATAAAATGTTTTATATGTGTGTGAAAATATATAGTGAATATATTTTAAGTGAAGGCTGTTCAGATGATCAGGTTATTTAAGCTGAAACCCCAAATGACGACAAGTGACCCACAGTTACTTTGAACCTATGAGTAATGACAGTGGCTATTTTTTTTCTAGCCCACTGTATCTGGTCTTAGCTTCAATTTGCAGGAGTGACTCCTGTAATAAAATGATATAAAGCTAAAAGCTACATCTCAGACTTCCTTGCAGCTAGAGTTCTGGCTGTAAATGATTTAGTGTTGGTCAATCAGATGCACACATGGAAGGCAGAATTGAGACGGAGGATATTCTAATGCCAACAAATAGGGTCATAAAAAGGATTTTCTGAGACAGTGGAGACAGAAATCCCTTTGTCCAGAGAGGAGGTTCCACGTGGTAAGAGAAATGGTATAAGGCACCTAATGTGGTGTTGACAATGAGGTGCTACAAGCAGCGCAGCGTGCATGTCGAGAACCAGCAATAGTGTGTGTGGCTTCCTGATCATGGCACTCTCCTGATCCCTACCATGTTGGTGTGAGAGTGAGTAGTTTCCTGAATTTAGAAGAGAACCAGCTCTCTTGGCTGACCTGGTTCTGCGCTGTAGCATTAGGAGTCACTCCTCAACGTTCTGCCAGTTCTCAATTTTATGAGCAGGTTAATTTTTTTGTCTTCTCTTGCTTAAACAAATTTGAATTAACTCTGTTCTCTCTACTTTACTGGATCGCAATACATTAATACACTAGACCTTAACATATTACACAATGTATACAGTAGGAAATGGTCATGGTTCTGAGGAGGTGGTAAAGACACTATCCAGAACTATGAAAGGCCTGAAGTTTTACCCTATTCGCCTGCTACAAGTTAGTTAGCCCACCAGTTGCATGGATTTTGGCAGAAGGCATGAAACTCCTGGATCAGAGCCAAATGACTTCTGACAGTACAGCAAGTAGCTTAAGATTCATGTTCTTGTCAATTTTCCACGTCCCATGGAATCGATGCAGAATGGCCCAGTTAGGTGCTGAGCATGTGGTAGGTTTGCATCATAGTTGAGAACCCTACTTAGGGTACCCCAAATATTTTATAATGAAATGAAGCACATCTGTCCAACTTCTTTTTATAGGAAAGGTACTGGCAGGAATGAAGGCAAGTAGGTAGGCAGGAAGAGAGGAGAGGAAGCACTTTAATTTTTAAAACTTAATTGTTCACATTGGTTGTTACCCCTGGCCTTGGATCTTGAATCAAGAACCTTGGGATGTATATGGGACTGCTCCCAGGGTGTATTAGACTTCTATGAAACCAGGGCATGACACCTCTGTCCAACTTTTGCTCTGGAGGTAGATAACATCTTTATTATGCTGGAACTGCATTCCAGAACTGCATTCCTCTCAAGAGAGACAAGTACCTTCTTCCAAGGCTGTTGACTATACACATTTTCTTGGAAAAGAGAGTCTAGAACAAGGTTGTCCCAAGCTTTCAAGATGGAAAACCGTTTCCCAACAGACATCAGTCAACTCTTCATTCCAATTGTAGCCGTGCTTGTTTTAGAATTCGAAAGATTAGACAAGTTTTATGTTTTAAAAGTTCACTTTAATCTAGAATTTAACAAATATTTGTATAGTCAGGGACTAATTTATAGCATTGTTTCTATTCATTTCAGCCATGAGAAAACACCACAGCAGCCATTATTAAAAGTATCCATTCATAAGTTACTTTAATTTCTCATTAAATGAGCACAGAGTCATTAGCATATTAATAACAGATATGTTTATTATTACATATCCATCAGTGCGATTTTCAATACCACTTGAAACATGCATATCATCCTAGAGACGAATCAGTTTTCCAGTGCTTCTTATTTGATACACATAACTGCAAAGCCATTATAAATTACTGAGGAGGTATTTGGTTAAAAAAATAAACAATAAATCATACTGCCCATACAAATCAACTCTTGTTATGGGACAAGAGTTTAACAGTATTTATCTGGTAATTCCTATGTTAACTGGAAAACACCACTGATGCATTGCCGTAATTTTCTTTTATATTGGTGCAATTTTCTATGTATTTCGCAGTTTTATAAAGTCATTCATTACTTTAGCAGGTAGTCTGATGCAGATTGTATTCAATTTATGAAAGTCCAACAAACCTGTATATATTTTAAGTTAAACCAATTATCAACGAAAACCCAATACACATAATATTTTGAAAATGTTTCTTGAAATTTCTATATTTAGTCATGGCAGTAAAATAATTATCTCAAATTAAGGCACTAAAAGGACGATGCAACTCCCATCAAAGTGTTCTAAGAATAATTTACATTTCAAACAGTGCATACATTTCTTATATGTTTGTTAACTTAATGTCTTTATCACTTAAAACCACAAAGAAATACATTATACAATACAGAAATGATGTACCCCAAAAATGCTTTTAAACTTGGTTTGTTTGTACAGTTAGTTCCTAATGTCTCTAGTAGTAAAATAACTCAATATGGCTTGGCAAAATGCATAGATTAAATGTAAATTTTTTTTTTGTCTTCTCCCATTCCCCAATCTATAAACTTGCTGAAACACATAAAGTATTTTGTAAAGTATAATGTAAGACATTTATTCTCCATCAAGTCCACCACGGGCAATCAACAGTAAGGCTTTTAAATTCTACAGTGAGGGCACTGAAGTCAAGTGATGTCACTGCTTTCTTAAAATAGTTTTGTATAGTCTTGCAAGAGCACAAAAACTGAAGTCATTAAAAAAAAGTTTCAGTTGTCTCATTTTGAGATATTTTCTTTACTCCTTCCATGAGCTGATCTTGATAATAATGGCCGTTCCACTTGAAAGTGAAAGTCCCTTCTCTCACTCATATGAGGAAAAAAGTATGTTCTATCATGATTGACAGGCATTTTCTTAGAAATTAAAAAAGGCAGCACCTTTTTTAAAAAAAAATCTAGCTAAGCTTTCCCCCAATAGTACTTGCATTACACAGTAATAATTAATCTAATCTACCTGTAGGCAAACCCGCAATAAAAACAAAACAAAACAAAACAAAACCCTCAGTGTGCTTTTGTGCCAAAGCAAAGACAGAATAACAGCAATCTTAACCCTGAAGCCTGTGATATTTGTGTCAAAGGAACAGCCTGTCTGCTCTGCATGGTTAAAGAAGCCTGCTTTATCAGGTAGCATCCCACATGATTCTACAAGGTGCCAGGTCACATGGTTAACTGTTGGGAGTACAAAAAAAAAGAAAGAAAGAAAAAGAAAAAGAACTATAATTTAAGAAATGCACTCAGTTTAAAAATACAACATCCAGAAATTGGAGGGAAAGGTAAATATACATTATTGCTGTATCTAATAATTAATATATAAAACTTAATAAATAGAAAAATACACAGTATTACACTTTTTTCCTTTTACTCTATTTCAAACTTTTTTTTTTTTACAAAGATATAACCCAATTTGAAAATTTTTTGACCCAGTTTTTATCCTATACAGGAGAGGGATGATATAGCATACTATAGAAATAATTCAGGAGTGGGGCAAAAATACATTGTAGTAGTGTGTTGGCTGAAGAGTACAGGAGGAGTAATGAATACAAGTCATTTCATAGAAACAAACTTAGTTACTGTCAGCAGGGAGTGAATAAACAGTATATATTAAATACAGTTTAAAGCCTGCTTGGAAAACTTGGGTGATCTTGGAAGATTTGCAGACAGGCAAATTAGTGCTAGGTCTCAGTTTCTAGATTCAAATGCCCCTCTAAATGTATGGATTCTAAGCTAGAGAAAGTTATTATTTGGTACACGTGAAAAAAACCATTGGCTTTAGAATGGGATGAAAATGGGTTCTGATCCTAACTATGCCATTAGTAAGTTGTGTGACACTGGGCAATCTGCTAACTCCTCTGAGACACATGTCAAAGTGAGAATTTAATGAGTTATCAAACCTCAATTCAAGAAAGGGTACAATTATATTGTGTAATTATTTGTTACAATCTATATTTCTGAAAAAAAAATTTCATCAAAATAGTTAAATCCCCAAAATGGGGTACTTAACTGGGAGGTTTATTTTGCATATCATAGTCACTGATAATACTAAGTAATATTGATTACAAAACAAACTATGCCAACATAATTAAAATATTTTTGTAAAAACAGAAAAACATTTCAGTTGAGCAAAGTTTTATGAAAATCTAATTACACTAAAAAAACAGGTAAAGCACATATTGTTTAAAACATTAAGGGCTAAATATGTGCCATGTATACCAAGTAATGATGATAACATTTGGTGCATCCCTAGAGCTCATTTGGTTAAGGTGCAGGGCATGAAAATCCATGGACCTAGGGTAGAGTGTGTAGGATGGATGGGGAGAGAAAACAATAACATCTGACATGGAACTAAGTAAATCCATAAATTAGAAACTTTAGTAACTTCTAATTGGAATCAGTTAAACTAATTTATAAAGTCATATACAAATACCTGGTTATAAATAATGCTATCAAGGGGGAAAAGAAAAATTAGATTTCAAATTTTAGTGGACGTTATCCAATAACTTTTTTTACAGAAAAGGTACAGGCAAGAATGAAGGCAAGTAGGTAGGTAGGAAAGAAGAGTGAGGAGGAAGAAGTACCTTTATTTTATTTCCATGTAGCTGCTCATACTGGTTGTTTCCACTCCCCCACCCCACCCCCTACCTGGGACTCAACCCCAGGGATATGTGGCCTGCTTTCTTAGGAGGAGATTGTTCTAACTGCTACTCCAACGTTCACCTATCCAATCACTTTCACACTATTAAAAAAGTTAACATTTCAATCCTTACCTAGTTTTTCCAGATGTATTTTTGACGACTTTCCGAAAAGACTGATTTGCAGTGGATCTTGTAGACAGTGTTCGAGGAGAGGCACGAACAAAACCAGATGGTGGATTCTTAGGGATCTTCTTTACTAAATGAGTTACCCATTTTTTTTGTTCATCCTGAGAACATGCTAACAGCAGCATATCTCTTGCTGATGTTACATCATAACTTACTATGTTAAGAAAAAAAGTAAAGTTGAAATCATATCATATCTTAAAAGCTCTACTGAATATCTAATCTTATAAGTTCTTTAAAAGATTTACTATGCTTAATTAAACTTCGACAATATCCCTTTATCTTTAAATTAATTAAGGCATATATAACCCACCCCACCCCACCCCGCTTTTTTTTAAGAACAGGTATATTAAGGAATGAAGGCAAGTAGGCAGGTAGGAAGGAAGAGAGAGGCGGAAGAAACAATCCATTTACCCTTTGTTTAGTTGTTCACATTGATTGTCCCCCCCAACCTCAGCCCTTGAACCCTGGACACTGGGATGTATGTGGGACTACTGCCAGGGTGTAATGGACTGGTAAGCCATCAGGGCATATCCAAGGCTGATATTAAAAAAAAAGTTGTAGACTAATAAGAAAAATAAAGCGACATCAGAAATTGAAAAAAAAAAAAATTGCAGGAGTGAGATGTACCCCAGTGGCTCAGGTGCTAAGCTGGCAGCTGGGACGCAGACCATGTAATATCCAAGGACTTGGGTTTGTGACTGGGCCAGGGCCGGGGTGGGGTGGGATTGGGAGGACAACCAAGAATAGAATAAACAAATAGAAGTTCTTCCTCCTCTTCCTTCCTTAAAAATGCTTCTTCCTCCTCTCCCTTCCTTCCTCTCTTTAAAAATAAATTACAGAAGTGAAACAATTAAATATATTTTTAAAACATAAGTTTCTTATCTTAAAATAGCTGTGGCTTGTATTACTCCCTTCAAGTTACTTCTGTTAAACTAGAAGATTTTCTGTCTATGATACAGCTTGCTGATCCAGATTGTGAAAATCAGAGAAACAGAAAAGCAGCAGGAGATAAACACTCAAAGGGTATATAAAAGAACTCACCTATAGCTCTCCTCTCCAATTTAGAATACTTTGGTAGTACATTTTTTAAAGCTAAATCTGTACCTATAAAATGACAGTTGTAAGTCTCTCTAATAGCATCAAAACAATTACGTTTTTTTGTTTAAAGAGTAAGAAAGCAGGCAGCAATGAAGGCAAGAAGGCAAGCAGGCAGGAAGAGAGAGGAAGAAGCAGCATTTTTTTAAAATTTTGGTCATTTCTCCTGGTCTCCTGTTGTGAAACTGAGTCCTTGGGCTTTATGTGGACTATGCTGCAGCCACAGACTTGACACCTGAGCCACTGGGGTGCACTAAATATTACTTCTTATAACTTTTCAATCTAGTATAAAATGCAATAATGGCACACCCTGGTGGCTCAAATGGCTAAGGCAGTTAAGGTGTAGACCATGTATTACATAAGCCCAACAAGAAGCCAGCTTCAAGACCCAGGGACAGGGGTTTAAAAAAAAAAAAAAGAAAAACAAAAATAAAACAAAAACTGCTACTCTTGAAGATGTTATTTCACTGGTAATTAATTTTCTAATTTGTTAGAAGTTACAAAGGTAATTTTCATCCCTTACCTTTACATGGAGAAATTAATTCCTCTTTCTTATCTAAGTGATCTCTGTGGCACTTAACATGGCATCTTCGACATTCTAGGGCAGGGGGTGGCTTAAAAACATGCCACAGAGGTTTGGCACAGGCCTCACAGTTGGCAGGAAAGTGATAAAGAGTAGGAATGAACTCATGGCCTTTGTGATTTTGAAAATTAGTTTTTTCAGCTTGTTGTACTGGCTCCATTTCTACATCTTTTCTACATTCACCTTCATTTGCATACAGTATCTATATTCAGGAAAATAAAAAGATTAAAAAAGGTCTTAATCTGTACATATAAATTTCAAATGTATAAAAGCACCAGTGTATTTACATTTACTTTACAAAATACACTTAGTACATAGGTTTAAAAATACTTTAAAATTATAAATTAAGCATTTTTACCTGGAATATTTTAGGAATTTCTTCAGTTTCAGCTCTGTACACATCTCCTTGGGTGACAGGTCGAACATGAAACAATTTACTAAAGTGAAAATAAATATGAGGAAGGCCATTATAAAAATTCATTTACAGCAGAAGACATTAAGAAGACAGTTCACTAAAGAGGCTATATAGGTATCAAATAAGCATGTGATAAGGTGCTCAACATCATTAGTCATGAGAGAAATGCAAATTTAAATTAAAACACCTATCAGAATTAAAAAATAAAAACAGTAATAACATCAAATGCTGATGAGGATGCAGAGAAACTAGATTATCCATATAATTGTGGTAGAAATGAAAACTGCAGAGCCACTCGAATAAGAGCATGGCAGTTTCAGAAAGTGAACATTTGCTTACCACATGACCCAGCAATTGCAGTTCTGGACCTTTAATCCAGAGAAATTAAAATTTGTATGTATATGAAAACCTGTACATGAATGTTCATAACAGTTTTATTCATAAAAGCTCCAAACTAGTAACAACCCAAATGAAGGCTTAAGCAAACTGTGCTACAACCATACCATGGAATACTAAGAAACTACTACTTGGATGATGCCAGGGGATTTAAACTGAGTGAAAAAAGATGATATCAAGGGTTACATACTATTTGAAAGTAGTTAATTGTTTAAAAACAAAATATAAATGAAATTTTAAGCCAAAATAATTATCATGTTATACTCAACTGACTTAAAATTCAAAGGCGACTTACTCTATGTCCAATACCATAGATGGATTGGATTGCTCCTTATCTTGTTCATCATTATAGAACAAAATTTTTTTGCTGCTTACCACAACATACTGAAATGAGAAAAGAGACATAAAACATTAACTGATTTAAATTGATATACATATATTTTATTTATGCCTAAATTATACTGTATTATGCTAAAATCAATGCTAACAGCAGAATAAATAATACAAGTTCTATGCTTTCAAGTAAAATGTATAACAAAATAGCAATTAGATAAGACAAGGCATATGGTACCTGTTTCTTCCAGCCATATCTTTTGATATTTCCTCTATTTGGTACTGAAAGCCAACCTTCAATTCTTGACTCTGAGAAGAAGAATATATTGTATTCAGTATTTAATTGTAACAAACCGAAAGCCATTACAAGTTATCTGACAGCATGCAGCAACAGGCATTTGAACACAGCTAAATGAATAAAGGCTACATTTTGATCTTCCATGCTTCAATCACACAAATCAACTTTAACGGCCATACAAATATTGCAGAAAAAAATTCCAAGCCACTTTTCCCATAAAATTAACATTTAGTATTCAATTACAAAAATATGAAGTAACAATACCCTTAACAGCCAGGCAAGACTGGAAATGGATTGCAGCTTAAATGGGATATGATACAGAAAACTTTAAATATAATTTAACATTCATATAAAATTACTCAGCAAAAAAAATATGCAGCAAGTGGAACAAAGGAACAAATCAGAGCCATGATTTACACAAGAAAGAGCAAGCAAAAGTATATAAGTGTCCTATTACTCACAGAAGATAAGAATAGGAGATAAATAAATAAGGAATGCAGGCAGAATCAACTAGATATAAAGAATAAGAGAAAAGCATTTATTTGTTTTCTCAGTACAAAATTCTGATCAACTTTTTGGTGAAACACCAATAACAATTTCAATAAAACTGCCCAAATTTAGTTGGAGGGGGTACTTAATTCTAGTGTTTAGTCCAATTTTTATTCTTATCAAACTAAAGAAGTATAAAGCCTTTTAAGTTTGTGATATCAACATTTAATTAACAGTAAAAGAACAGGGGATTTCTGTTGGTCTGCTGCTAGTACTTTAACCAGTTTGTGCATACCTGAAATTCCTTGACTAATTTGATCAAGACATTTATAATAATTATTATTACTGTTTAAATATAACTAAAGTGTATTAGAAACTTACAGGAGAAAACATGATTCCATTAGAAATTGTTATTTTATATCTGGTTAGAGATGGGCACTCAATTGCTTTCTGTATCTACATTATTCTATTTGAAACACAATAGAATAGAAAATTATCTCTCAAGCCTAGTGCTACCATGTGATGGGTTAACTACAGCCTAAATCATGAATCGAATGGGAATATATATTGCCTTTCTCCACAAAGGCTGAAAGTGGCAAAACAGTCTTATAATAATAGTAACAACAGATAACATTACTGAACACATCATATGTCAAGTGCCTTACAAGTAATGGCTCATATACAATCTTGCCTATGAATACAGAATCTTCTACTCTTAGGAATATAGGACAGAATAGGTTCTACTATCGACATTCATTTACACATGAAGAGACTAGGTTTAGCTAGGTGAACTGACTTGCCCACAGGTTCTCTATCAGTACTCGTCAGAGCTCCAAGTTTCAACAGGAAGTCTGATTTCTCAGTTTATGTTCATGCATCGCAGATTCTAGTCTATCCTTCAGAAGGTATGCAGTTAACTGAATTGGGGTAATGTTCTTGTTCCAGCTTCTTTCATGTAGTTAAAAGCTTTAATTTATTACTCTCTTTCATCTAAATTGTTGTTATTAAAGTGGAGGAAATAATGAGAAATTTCAATTCAAAATGATCCCCCACATAATCCCAACCATTTTCAATAATTTATTCTCTTTCCTTGGTATGTTTTGTGAGAGTGGAGACACCTAGCACATTT
Source organism: Solenodon paradoxus (assembly GCA_004363575.1). NCBI lineage: Eukaryota > Metazoa > Chordata > Mammalia > Eulipotyphla > Solenodontidae > Solenodon > Solenodon paradoxus. The sequence continues at coordinate 1,041,359 of RJWH01000136.1, forward strand.
ATAAATATCCATGGCATCTGACAGTGGGTACTGATAAATACTTAATTATTTTACAATACTATTCTTTGTTTGAATTAGCCAATTAAAGGCATCCTCTATAAATAATGGTTATAATTTAAAAACCAAAGGTCAATCTTACATTAAATGACACACAGATGACTGCTGAATCATAAATATTCAATGTGTAATTTGTAACTCTTGTTTTAAAGTGTAGTTTGGAAAACACTAAGGAACAGCAACAGTTAAAAGAATATCTAAAATACTTCCAAATCAATTTAATAACAATATTTAATACTGAAAATAGAAAATGAGAAAACCACTGACATACTGACACAACACTAACACAAAATTGCATATGCTAAAATACAGTCCCCGCCTGCCCCCAAGTTATGTCTCTTAGTACAAATGCCCAAACTACTTACTATTTATGCTTTCTAGTTCTAGGTTTGGATTAAATTGTCTGTGTTTTCTTTAATATATTTTCAATGAATTGTTATATTCTATTTGTTTTTTCAGTGTTCCTAGAAAAATTTATATATACCAGAGACATTTTATGAAAAAGAAGCCCATTTTATATTTGCTATTTAATTATATTAATTTAAAATATAATTTTTTTTTATTTATTTAATTTTTTTTAATTTAAAAATAAAGAAATATGGACTCTAAGAAATGGTTTTGAGAATACATTAAAAATTTAATTTAAAACAGTAATGTTACGTGGAGAAAATTTTACTTTTTTCTTGTGATGAATTCCTCAAAGAAGTCACTGAATTAACATCAGTGATAAATAAAAAATATAAATAAGCTTCTTTTTGCTTCCTTTCCTTACACCTATATTAGATGCTAAGTTAATGTAACCAGTTTTTGGTGTGCCCTGGTGACTAACATGTTATGACTATGCCTGGGGCATAGTCCACATTCAGCCCAAGGAACCTGGGTTCACAGCCCAGGGACAGAGGGACAGCTAAATAGATGAGGTGCTTTTTCTTCCTGTCTCTTTCTCCCTATTGCCTGCCTGACTTCATTCCTGCCTTCTTTCCTCTAAGGGAAAAAAGTTAACCAGTTTTAATATAAAAATCTGGGCTTGGATTAAACTGCCTATGTCTTCTTTAATATAATATCTTTTCAATGAATTGTTATGTTCTATTTATCATTTCAGCATTCCTAGAAAAATGTATATATCAGAGACACATCCTTTAAAACCACAAACTCTTGTGACTTAAGTGGCAATATGGAAATTAAAACATTCTAAGTTCCATCTTTCACATCACAAACAAAGAAATCAACTTTTCCAGATTAATAAATTAAGTTACATAGACTGAGATCATTTCAATGGAACGAATATAAAACAAATTCAGCAATTCTTCTTACATACTACAAAACACTTTGTTTGCTAGGCACCATCTAATAAATGGTGAATTTAATAGAAATTTTCAATTTCACAAGCAAAATATTTGACAAAGAAGTAAAATAACACTGATAAACACTATTCATTAATTTCCACCTTCCCTATGAAAATCCAGGGTATATCACGGTAGAGATCTTTTTAAGTTTCAATATTGAGAATATTGTAATAGAGAAAGAAATATCTAGTTGGCTTCATGGAGGGAGAATGGCCACCAGTATTTGTTTTTACTCCTCACTTTGGACTGTGAAAACTTTAAAAACGAAAATCTCTGAAAATACACAGCTATTCTAAGTAATATACTTACTTAGAATGGAGTTAGTAGAAACATATAAAAATCTCTTTGTCAACTGATCTCTAAATTGATTTCATAGTTTAGGATTCTGAAATCCAAATAGTTCCTGTTCTAAGTCAGTCAGTCAAACTATCGATGATCCTTTGGGATTAGTTCCTTAAAAAGTCAGGATAGAGGATAAAAGTCATCACCTTCAATTTTAAAAGTCCCTCAAACTCATCTTTCAATTTAAATCTTGTAAATTGCAAATGGCAATAATGACCAGTCTCTGAAATGTTTAACCTAATATAAAGGAAATCAAGACACACATAAAAAGACATTATAAACAAGGTTAAAGGGAAATGGTGGGCTAAAAAGAAAAGACCTGGTAAGAATATTTATCTACACTAAATAAAGAATTCCTTTACTAAATAACTCTAGGAAGGTGGGAATCTAAACTACAATTTTAGTTCACCAGTTGTAAGAATGTAGCCAAACACCCCTACAAATCATAATCTTACTGATGATTAAGTCTAACTTTAGAAATTTGCTCAAAACAGCTGAAGTTCTTGTTAAATTCAAAGTGATTCTCTGGTAAGGATATGCACCTACAAGTTTCTCAAGAGGACAGGAGGTTCCAGAGAACCCAAAATGAGAAAACAGAAGGAATTCCTTGACTACTAGAATAACAAATATTTACTCCTTGCCCTCCCCTTCCCAGATATCTGATTTTCAGCTACTGAAGCTACAAAAGAACAAGGGTAGGTATTAAATGGTCTACCAATAAGAGGTGAATTAATGTCTCACTTTGAGTTCAACTTATTTGACAATGAACACTAACAAAAATTTCTAAGTAGTCTATTAAGTTTATTATAACAAATTCTGAAATCATGTATCTGTTAATACAGAATCCCCATAAACATAAACTGTTTCATAAATATTTTACTATTCATGAATTATTCAGGAATATACTAATTAAAATCTATTTTCAAGTTTATGCTCATATAACAAAATTTCCAAAACTTTGAACTATATAAAGTATGTTAAATGTCTGTGTATATATACAAATATACACAATATGCGCATACACTACAGCTTACAGTACAATTAACCTAAGAATGAGACTATATTTGTTTTATTTTTCCACGTTGCTTAAAAATTTTATTTCTTTAAAATACAAATATATTTACAAGAGACATGCATATTTTTAATTGAGTCTCCACTGGAAAAAAAGAATAGAAAAATGTCTGAAATCCTAGCTAAAAACTTTTCTTTACTTGGCTCCTTGGTCCCTTACTGCATTTCCCAACCTCTTTTAATTGTATTTCTCCAAATTTAAAACTTAAATTCTGATTGAAGTTTTCATTACTGCGTTAGGGAGGCTTCTATATAAGGCTATATGCTTCTGATGAGTTAAAGTTCTTAGTTTTAGTACATATTACTCATGAAAACATGAATAATTTTCTTCAGTAAGCAGTTAAAGCAATAGCTTCAACTTTCATCATGGAGTTATGGTGCTCAATATAAGTTCATAAACTTATTCATGTTTCTACACAGGAAGAATCTCTCAGGGTAAGATGTAAGATTGCTTATGACAGCTTTTATTCTATAGAACACACTAAGTATACAGAAATAATCTGATTTTGGCTATTAGAAACAAATTCCTTAAGATCCAAGGATAAATGACAAAGAAGTATAAAATCAAGTCAAGGAAACATACATTAATTTCGATGATTTTAAAGCAAATTTGAATGCAATAACAGAAATATTATTACCTGGGAGGTTTCCATCAGTTTCATCAGCACTAGGAAAACTAGCAACACTTGTAGAATCCGAAAGGTCCAAAAGTTTAGCACGCAATTGCTCAATATCACTCTCCTTGCTAGCTAACTGCATCTGTAGCTCATTCCTATGTGTACATTCTTCTAGCAATTGCTAGTTAAAGGAAAAAAAAATCAAGAAACTATAATCAAGATTAAACTTTCAGTAGTAAGAAATTAAGGATTAACAGAACTTTGATCAAGTAATCTAAAATTGCAAACATAAAAATTTACTATAAACTTCCTGAATGCTTATACTACCACAGATTTTGATATAACCGCAAAAATCCAAGTAATGTATCATTGGGATGCTTTCCTTTTTTCTTTTAAATGATTTTTTTAAAACATAAAATAAAAGTAAACACCTATTAAAACAATAGAAAATGCTTTTATGGCTTCAAATACAATAGTTTAAAAAGTATAGGAAACTTCTTAGCATGGTAAAATCATAAATGATGAAGTCAATGTCTGGACGTAAGTCTGTGAGACTAGAGACCATGTTCTTAATTTTGTGCTGTTATTAACAACACAAGAAGTATCAAAAATTGTTTTATATTTTGATTTCAGAAAAGTGAGTCCTGATTAGAGAAAACAGATACGTTACATCAAAACTTCTATTCCAGCTATAGTCAATATTATACCAGGCGTATCTCAATTTCAGTGTGCAAATAAAGATGCAAAATCCTGTTTGCTTCTTTCAAAACAGAATTTCTAGTCAAGCATGTGTTAAAAATGGGTAAAAATTATTCATTTTAATGGTTAATAGGCAACAGAGTATCTTAATAGTTCTTCAAGATCATAGTTTATATTAGAATAATAATGATCAGACTGTGGATAGTATAAAACAAAATATGCAATTTTCCCCTCAAGTCCCAGGTCCATAGGTTTCATAGCCTGTGACTCAGATGCCCAAGCTACAGAGGGGTGAAAATATGCATATTTATACTAAAAAAATCTAAACAAGATCAATATATAACAGGTATACATAGTAATACAATTTAAGAAAATAAAAACCTTTGTGCATATATAGACACAAATCTTACCGCCTGCATGTCATTCAGTTCTTTTTGATGTTTGACTACCATCTGGTTGAATTTCTCTCTTTCTTGGTTGAGCTCCAGTTGTAGCTTTCTATTTTCCTTTTCTTTCTTTCTCAAATCCTGTGTATTAGCTTTCTTTCTATCAATTTTAAAATCTTTCCGATTCATTATTTCTGCCAACTTGTTAACAGCCTATTAAAATATTAAAATATTAGTTAAGGGTCTCTACTGTACTTATCCAACTTAAATCTCCACTAAAAATGTTGTTTCTTCAAAATCAGGAAGCAGTACTTTTTGTGTGTGAAAATTAGGAGCACTTAATAAAGGCTGGAATATGATAATTCATGGCACAAGTAACTTACTGACTTACATCGCTGCTCAAATATAAGATTCAGACAGGGTTGCAAAAACCCATTTATCGTTCAGCAATTATTCAGCACTTTATATAGTGTATGTAGGCACTCTTAAGTGCCTTAAACGAGATAAAAAGACAGAAAATACAGTCACGCCCAGTGTTATACTAGACTGGCAAATGACCTAGATAAGCAAGCACTATAGCACAGTGATCAGAACGACTGCAAAGGTGCTATGGGAACAATACCTAACAGACTCTGAGAAGTCAGGGAAGGCTTCCTAGTGTACCTGTGCATATGTGTCCACATAGATGTCTTAAAAAGACAAAAAGGACTAAGTAAAGAAGAAATGGCATTAAGAAGGGAACTCAAGGTTGGTATTATAACAGAAGAACACAGTACACAGGTAAAAAGGCCCAAGACAATTATTTTCCTTTGCACTTATAGAAAAGTAGGGGCATAGGGCTCCTGACTAGGACACGCTGAGGCCCTTTTGAAAAGTAAATATAGTTGAGGCTAACCCTTTTTGCCAGAAGGAAAACAATATATCCAAATTGCAACAGAACTATTAAAGACACATGAAATTAGCTACACAAACTGTAAAACTGTCATAGTGTATGTATTACTGTTTTTTAAAAAAAGATTTTCCATTAAGACAGAAGAAAGTTGTAAGCATTATCATTTCAAGGAAGATTAGGTTTCATTTAAGATGAGGAGCCCTTTAAAAATTTTTCAACACAGTAAAAGCTTACTTCATTACACTCATAAATGTGTATTTTAAGCATAAATAACATACTTGTTTCAAAAATTTCAAATACAGAAATATATTATGAAGAAATTGAAAAATCTTTGCAATACAACCCTCAAAGACCACTTCTGCTAAAGCCTTCTCTTTTCTTTCAACTTGATGATGTATATACCCTTCTAGACTTTTTACCATGTATATAAAGAACATATATATATATATAATTTAAAATTATAATCATGCTATATATTATGTGCTGACTTGCTTTTAAAATTTAATACTGTACTACATATCATGAAAAATACTATTTCTCCATGTAATTACCCACTTCATTTATAAATCTACTTCATTCTTTTTTTTTTTAAAGGAAAGGTACAGGTAGGAATCAAGGTTATCAGGCAGGCAGGAAGAGAGAGGAGGAAGAACCATTCCATTAGTTTTTATTTTAGCTGTTCATATAGGTTGCTCCCTCAAGCCCTGATTGTGAACCTGAGTCCTTGAGCTATACACGTACAACACCAGTCAAAGGTGGTGGATTTATCTGATAGGTAGTTAGGGCATATTGACTGTGTTCATTTTTAATGGCTCTGTGCACTGCTGTATGGATGTATCATGATTTATTGTTAATAATATAATGTATGATTGGGTTTTTGTTTTTTTTCACTATTAAAAATAATGTTGCAGTAATTACATTTGTATATTTCATCTGAACATTTATAGAAGTATTTATATAAGATAAATTCCTAAATGTACAGTTACTGGGTCAATAACTATACACACTAAAACGTTTTATTCTGTTAAAGTGTTTTCTTTTTTCCTAGACAGAGGGGAGGGAGGGAGGGAAGGAGGAGAGAGATAAATACCTTCATTCATTTAATTGTTCGCCTGATCCCTGGGTCCCAAACCCAGGTCCTGAGCCTGGGTCTTGGACTCTATATGGTCTGTACCCCAGCTGGTGGCTTAGTGCCAGAGCACCAAGGTACACCTATTTTTTTTTTTTTAAGGAAAAAATACAGAGGAGTAAGAAGCACATGGGTCTTTGGTCCCTGGGGCTTTACATGGCCTGCACCTTAGCTGCTGAGCCACAGGAATGTGCCTATTAAATTGTCCCTATACTTTATTTCCTGAAATATTATAAGCATAAACTTTACCATTTTCAAGACAAATGAATATTACATATCATTTAAATCTGCTAATTTGTCAAAAAGACAACCTCATTATTATTTTAATTTTATTATTGAAGTTGAGCATTTTTTAATCTTTACAGTTTCTTTTTCTCTCAACTGTCCTTGACTTCCCCCTCCACCCCTTATTGGATTATCTTTTTCTTATATTTTTAAAAATATATATATATTTGCTATAAATAGTTTGTTTTCTTTCAAAAAATTATTTTGGGCTCCACAGACTAGAATTTTTACATAACAAACATTAATTAATCTTTTCCTTTGTGGTTTCTGTTTTGCTATAAATGTTAAGTAAAACTTCTACTGAAGGATTTTCAAAAGGCAGTAAGTACATTTTCAAAAGATTACTCTATTTGTAGCATAAAGGAGTCCTTGAGGGACAGCAGATTAGATTTACTAAAAAGAAGAAAATATCTGTTCTCCTATAAAAATCAAGGGAAGCAGAAAGCAGCTTATGTAGAATTTAACTATTTGATACCTTAGTGAAAAGACAAGATGTTGAATTTGGGGTTTTTTTTCCTCAGGGCCCTGAGTCTTGACCTGGGCTTTACATGGTCTGCACCTTAGCAGACTCTGTGACCTAAGCCACAAGAGCACGCCAGGAGACCAAGTTTTAGTGTGAAAAATCTGATCGTGCTATATCACTAATTATAAAAACGAAATGATACAAACACTCTACTCGTATAGTTTCTTACTTATCCCTAATTCTTCTGTCTGGACCTAGCTGAGTTTTTTCTCTTCATTAAGTTTCCCAGTGTCAGTTACAAGTCTTCTTTATAATCCAAACACATTTTCACTAGTGAAATGACTAGATAGCTAGTTTTATTAAATCAGTTAAAATCTTATTTCCTAAAATATCTACTCTATTTAATGAAAAACGAATATTATATTATTTCTTCCAATGAAAAACCTGAGTCATATAACCTGAGTTTTATGGACAAGTACACTAATTAACTTCTGAATATATGATACTCAAATACGAACACATGAAAAAGGCTGAGAACATGTATACCTGTGTTTTGAGTGTTCGTTCTGTACTGATATTCTTTTCAAAGGTAGCCTTAAGATTATTGATCTCTTCATCCTTTTTCAATTTATATTCTGTCAACAAATTATATAAAATGTTATTTATGGCATTAATTTCTTCACTCCAAATTTACAATTTCCTTTATTAATCAAGTTAGTGTATAGTACATAGCAACTTTCAGTAACCTCATTAACAAACCGTTATTTTTTCAGCTTTATTGAGGTATATAAATGACAAACAAAAGTGGTAAGATTTAAAGTACACAATGTGAGGAATTGATATATGTATCACGGTGAAAGGATTCTCTTCCCCAATGAATTAACTTATCTGTTTTATTTCACATATTTATCTTGTTAACTTTTTGGTAAAAACATTTAAGTTCTATTAAGAATTCTTAAGACTATGGAAGAATAACATGAAAACAAATATTTCAAAAACTTAACACACAACATAAATATTTACTTTTGAACTTGATTTAACATTATGATAGAAGACATAAAACCCTACGTACCTTCTTCTGCTCGCCTCATTTTATCACTTAAATCCTCATTTTCTTTTCTTAATAATTCAATATCTTTGGTGAGCATGCTGTTTGTTTCTTCGAGCTGAACAAAGCACACAAAAGTTTAAATCTCAGATTCTAGGCTAATCTCACATTTAAAATACTTTTATTTTTCCAGATAAGAACATTTCAGGTATTGCTTAACTATAGAAAATGCTTGATTCCAGTTTAAAATATATGAAATAATGAAAACTATTTTAAAAAATGGTAAGTTTTCAAAAACTATTTGTGTACATGAGATAAACACTGAAATATGTATATCCATATACATATTAATGCTAGGAAGAATGTACTGGAAAGATAACTAAATTGGAAAGTAGGAAATTTATATTTATAGCTCTGGGACTTTTTGCAAGTCACAACCTTTCTGGGCCTCAGTTTCTTCATCTGAATATTAATGATAAAAATGACAATTATTCACACTTTTATGCATATTACTTCATTTAATCTTCATAATAATCCTGTAGAAAAGATTTAGCATTACTTTTACAGATCGGGACTTGGAAAAACATTAAAGCAACCTGCAAAGGTCATGTAACTTCTTAGGGACACAACTGAGATTTGAACCCAGGTCTGTTTAGACAAGTGTACTTTTCAGTGGCCTCAAAAGAAGATGAAATCTCTCCAGTTCCCCTTTCTAACCCCTATGATTCTATATACACTATAGTATCAATCTCAGGAATAGCAATTATTTGCAATATTGCTTTTCTATACATGGATTTGTAGATTATCCATAAAGAACTTCTCATCCCAAAATAGTTCCTCTGAATTTCAGAATTCTAGATAATAAAATCAGTTGCAAAGTATATAAGAAATAAATTTGTTAAATATTTCTTTCATATAAAATATTTTAAAATAACGTCAGAATGAGAAAAAAAGTTCAATACATTGAAGAATTTTCAATTATTAACAACTGTTTCAGATTATATAAACTTGCTTTATACACAAGTACAAAATGACCACTGTGGATAAGTAAAGTTTAAGTCAATATGCAGGCATATATACTTACCCTGAAACTTTAAGATGTGATCTATTCTGAATTAATTTTACTAATTAACTTACCTGACTATCACACTTACCCGACTAACAGTGTGATCTTTATCTGTAATCTCTTGTCTATTTCTTGAAGCAGCTTTCTTGCTTTCTTGAGTCAATTCAAAATACTGTTCTTCCAAAAGCCCTCGAGCCAACTGCTCTGACTCAGCTTTTGTTTCTGCTAGATCTAACTGAGTAGCAAGAGTTTCTCTGTAAGAGATTTATAAGAGAAATGGATACAAAATCAGTTCATTCTATTTAAGTATGCTTAAAACACATTTATTTTTAAATGATAAAAATAATAAATTTCATTGCTTTACAATTTAAATCCATTATAAATTTTCTATAAAAATAATGAATTTAACATCTCACACTTTGAACTGTTAAAATAACTCTTGTGGCCTGTCCTGGTGGCCTAGAGGATGAGACCACTGGAAAAAGTCTACATTGCATCTCAGGAACTCAAGTTCAAGACCTAGGGCTGGGGGGAACAACCAAGATGAATAACTAAATAAAATGAATGGATGTTTCTTCCTCCTCTCTCATCCTGCCTGCCTGCCTAGCCTACTCGCTTTCATTCCTGCCTGAACCTTTCCTTAAAAAAAAAAAGTAATATACTGTAAAAGGCTCTTCTACCTTCTATTGTACTTAACTAAGAAAAAGGTAGTAAAGCAATGGGGTAATGTGGGGGTAAGTTTATTATTTTTTTATAAGCATTCTACTTTGTTTTGCATTTAAATGGAAGGTATAGCGTGGCATAATGGAAAAAGTTATTGGTTTGTAAATCAGGAGGCTAGACTAGATCTGTATTCCTGTTCTATCACTAATATGGTAGATATATTGGCCAAGTTCCTTATACTAATTGGAACTAAATTAATGAAATCTATAAAATGAGTGGGTTAAATTATTTTTGAGTTCCCTTGTAGCTCTGAAATTCAATGGGATTACAAAGACATAAAATTTTTGAAAACCACTGAAACTATTCTAGGAATGTTCCTTAGGAATTACACTTTAAACTTTTGGAACTAGGCATTCAGACTAGGATAAATAACTATCTAATTTTCCCATTCTTTCAAAAGAGCTTTTCTTTGACAAACTATTTTGGTCATGATTGCATTCCCTATATACAGTAAGTGTTCAATAAATGCTAAATGAATGACTACGTACTATCCACCTATTTTCTATTAAAGGAATAACAAATAAAACTTTCTGCTTCAGTCTAAAGAGGGAGACATTTAGTAAATACAAAAAATAGTCATTCGGTATCCAATAAATATTTATTGGAATGTCTACTATGTGTCAAACACTAAGAATTAAGACACAGAGAAAGTCCTGCCCTCAGGACAAAAAATTAATGGGTGACACAATTTTCTAACATAAGCAATATATATACTATGCCACAGAACAATAAAAGAGGAAAAGTGGAAGAGATTGTGAATATAGTCACTATTTCATACAGAGTGATAAAAGAAATTTTTCTTCTAAGATAACATTTGGGTAAGATGTGAATAAGAGAGTGAGATATGTAGGTCCCTGGGAATAGTGTTTTAGGTAAAAGAAACAGCTAATAACAAATGCCCTAAGATTGGTTTGAAGGAAGCTAATGTAAGCAGAGTGAGAGCTGCAGAAAAGTTATGAGTGGTAGAGGGGAAGACCATACATGGAAAGGTTTCACAAGATAATACAAGGACTTTGGCTTTTACTCTGAGTATTCGATTTTAAAAAGAGCATTCTGGCCACTGAATTAAGATCAGATGGTAAGGAGACAATGGCAGAAGTAAGGGTACCAATTAAGAGGCTGCTGAAAAAAATCAAAATTGGAGATGATGGCAGTTTTAATCAGGTTGCTAAATAGTACATAGTGATAAAAAGTGATCAGATTCTGGGTATATAATCTAGTTATAGCTAGGAGGATTTATTAATGGAGTGTTTATAGAATATAAAAAAAGAGTCCAGGATGACATCAAGTTTTTGATTTAAACAACTGGGAATAATAGTTACTAATATTGAAATGGGGAAGATAGAGAGGAACAGGTTGGTAAAATGAAGAAAATCAGAATGTTTAATGGACACGTTATATATGCTTATTAAGAGAGTAAAACAGACAGCTGAATATACACATCTGGAATTCTGGGGAGAATGTACCTATATATGGATGCTATCTAAACCAAGAGGCTGGATGAAAACAAGTAAAAGTAATCCCTTGTTATCTTCTAAATTTTAAAGGTCCCAGAAATGGGAAGGCACAAAGAAGTAAAGGAGATTGAGAAAGAGTAGCTAGTTCAATAATAATAAAGTGTATAGTGTAAAAGAAACTAATGAGAACTATTTTGTTAAAAAGACAGTGATCAACTATCAAATGTTAAGATAAGGACTGAGAACTATTGTCTTTATTATTAGGAAGTCACTGGTGACCTTGAGAAGGTTTGTTTTGGTAGAGTGATGAGAGTCTGACTGGAGTGAGTCTGAGAGAGAATGGAAGAACAGGAGCTGAAGATAGTTTGCTATGAAAGTACAAAATGGAACAGTAGATAGAAACAGATATGCGGTTAATAGAGGATTATTATTAAAGAATTTTTTTTAAAGGAAAGGTAAAGGTAAGAATGAAGATGAGCAGGTAGGCAGGATGAGAGAGAAGGAGGAAGGAGCACTTAATTTTATTTAGTTGCTCATCTTGGTTGTTTCCTCAGTCCCAGGATGCAAACCGGGGTCCTTGGGAAGTATGAGAACAATGCCTGACCAGAGGCAGTGAACCCAATCACTTCCACCTGAGTACACCTCAGAAGGTATTTGACTGTATTCTTACATAACAAGAATTACTATTGAAAGGGAAAAACTGACAGGAAAGATGAGAGAATTACTGGAGTCATTTTTTTAAGCAGGAAGAAAGGGATGGGATTGAAGGGTTGGCTTTAGGTAAGGGCACATTTTGTCAATTTACATGAATCAGAGGGAAGGCAAGGTTTACAGATACAGGTAAATTATTCTAGGGTTAGTGGTATGAGTAAGTCTGACTTCCAAGATTGCTAGCTATTTACTGAGTATTAGGATGAAGAGAGGGTATTGGGGATTTAAGGAGATGTGTGAAATAGCTGTCTAGACAAGTAGGAGAGTTAGTACAATAGGAAAAGATAGGAAATATCGCTACTGCTAAGTCTATGAACACCAAAGATGGTTCTGCACTACAATAATGCAGGGCTTAAGGTTCACAACATGTTCTCATGAGGGGTTACTGCTTTGGATCAAATTCAGATAAAAGTATCTAAGCAATACTTTAAAATGCTACGAAACCTATTTATCCCAGATTATATTTCTGTCCTGGATTAAGCAACTGTGCAAGAGAAGCAAGAATGAGATAATTCAGGTTAAAGCTATTGACAACTATATTCATCTAGATACCTTTCCTAACTCTCTATATAAATATTAAGGCATTCTTTTATCTTTCCACTCCTCAAAGAAATCAATTTACTATAAGATTATAAAAGAGGCCTTTTTCTTATCTCCTGCTATATTTCAAATGCCAAGAAGATTCTCTGGCCTATGAAAGTCCTCCAAAAAATTGTAGGAATCAATGTGTCAATCAATAGATGGGCAATTTTTCCTATTCTAATTTCCTTATCATGTCCCATGTAAATATGCTAAAATTTCTACTCTCTTTAAAAAGAAATCAGAGACTTACAAACTCAATGGTCAACAAAAAATAACAAGCCTGTTTTTCTCTTTTTTTTCCCTTCCTTGAAACTCGCCATCTGGACCTGCCTGCCCGTTTCCCAAAAAAACCTTTCCTGCATCCCTTCAGGCCATCCCCTTTTTTCCCCTCTTGCTCTGTAAAAAGCCCAATCCATTAGAAGGATGGGATGGTTATTTTTGGACATGAGTCCAGCCAAATCCTAAGTTTCTTCTCAGTATCAATTTCATACTCTGTGACTGACTTTCAGTGGTGACAGGCGCTAAGGACCAGATGTTAACAAACGGTTCTCCTTCCCGTTCATCTCCGGCTACTGCTATGTATCTTTCCTGAACAATCAGCATTGTTGGATTTTTTAATTTAACAAACTATTCACTGAACATCTACGATGTTCTAGGTATAACTTTAGGCACTAGCTATAAAGCAATGAATTAAGAATTAAGAACAAAACATTTGAAAATTTATACAGCATCAGTTCTGGTAGAAAAAGAAAAAGAAAAAAGATTCTATAATATATTAGGAGGACATTACTGCTACAGAGAAAAATATATCAAGGAAAGAGGTATTGAACTGGGGGCAGCATGGTAGTGAGTGGGGTACGTTTGCAATTTTAAAAAGGGTTCAGTCATCTTGGGCCTTCCCTGAACGCCCTTTTTAAAACTGCAAACATATCCTACCCCACCCCATTACCATGTCTCAATTCAATTTAATATAGAATTATCTGCTCTCATCATTATTTTGTAACTATTCTCAAGATAAAACTTAAATATAATAGACAATTTAAATAGCTTTATTTTTTCTCTTCTGTGTAAGGTCCTAAGCACATATGCAATGGAAATTAATTTACTTAATACAATTACGAGGAAGTACTTTATTCAATATAAAATGACTTGCAAATACAGCATAAACTATTTATATGCAAATAGATGTTCAAAGACTAAAAGAAATTTAATAGTAATTTGTTGGTGCACCCCAGTGGCTCAGGTAGCTAAGGCACAGGCCAAGTGATGTCCATGGACCCTGTCATCAATTTAGTGAATTTCTGTGTAACTGCTACAGTGTTAATATATTAAATGATTTCTTCATTAAGACTTCTGATTAGGAGTGTTCCCGGAGCCCTAAAGCTCTTTGCCTTTCTCTTTCCCTTAAAAAAAAAATTTCTTCATCATAAAGGTAAATTTTAGCCTGTCTAGTTTTATTTGCTCTGAAGCAGCCCAATAAGACTTGCTACACCATCCCCATCAGAATAATGGCGCAGCTATTCTCTATCTTTAAAGTTAAATTTAAGAGTGTTTTGCTATAGTACTGATTCTTGCTCTAAAGCCAAACAGACATACTTTTCACTTTGTAGTTCTTGTAGTTTCTTTAAATGTTCTCTGTTCTTTTCTTCAATTTCTTCCTTAAGTTCCTTTACCTGGGTTTTATAAAGTGTCTGCAAAATAAATAATAAAGGAAATAAGTGTTTATGGTGGATTTAAAAAGTTTGGAAGTTTTTTTAAAAATGTTAAACAATGAATATATGATCCAGTGATTCCACTCAAGCAGTTGCTTGAGAAAAAGACAACTGCAAGTATATGTCCACACATCTTGCACATGAATTTACAATGCAGCTATATTCACAATAACTCCAAACTGGAAACAAATAAGATATCCATCAACAGATTGTTTTGAAAAAATTGTGTTCTAGCCATTAATACTCAGCAATAAAAAGGAGTATACAACAGGATAAAACTCAAAAATATTATGCTCAGTGAAAGAAAGCAGGAGCTAGAGAGTATATATTACATGTTTCCATGTATATTAAATTCTAGAATAGGTGAAAAGAATCAATAGTGACAGAAAGCAAACGAGTGGTTTCCTTCAGACAGAGGTGGGTGGGGAGGACTGACTGAAAAAGGGCCACAGCACACTTTTAAATATTTTTTCATTAAAAAATTGTTTTATTTACATTTGTATTTTATAAGAAGCAACTAATTTAAGCTGAAACATGAGGAGGAAAAAGTTTGCTGCTCTAATCATTTATATATCCCAATACATTTAAAGTTAATATACTATAAAATAGAAATATTTTTCTGCTATTAATTTATAACAGCTTATTTTCTTCCAAGCCATCATAGATATACATATATGTATGTGTATATATATAAACACATAATAGAAATTACATGAGTTAAAGGCTATATGAAAATGAGAAATAAGTTGATTTATCTAGATGTACATATTCAGAAAAAGATATTGAGGTTAAAGAATACGTGTCCTTTTCCTTCCCAATCTCTGTATTGGGTAGGTTCTGGGTCTTTTGATGCACCTTTTTCTTTGGTAACAGGATTAACAAATCTAGAAATTTTGTCAATGGCTCTTTCTCTTGGTGCATACAAGCAGCCTTCTGGTAACTTTGGCTTAAGACATTGTTTGACAGGTTCAGACCTTCCTCCTCGAGATCTTGTTTTCCTCAAAAAATGACACAAAAGGGGTGATCTTATCACTCTCCACGCTGTGGCTGGAATACAGCCAAGCAGCCAAAGAGGTGCAGTATGGTCATGGTGCTGACTCCTGCAGGACACCTCAACAAGGGCATGTATTTATGGTGAAGAAAATGTCTTATATGTTGATTTTGGTGGTGTTCACACAGTATAACTATTTGTCAAGACTTATTGACCTGTACACTTAAAACTCATGCATTATATAGATATTATACCTTAAAATATATTAAAACATATAATGGGAAAAACAAAACCTTAGCAAGCACTACTCATTTAAAAGCTAGATCAATTCATGAATTAAATAATGTTAGAGAATCCACTTCCCTTTTGGGTGGGTGAGAAGGAACGAATGGGTGGTTTAAAGAGGCAGAGGAAATATCCACAAACATGATTTATCAAACATTCTGCTAACATAAGAATAATATACTTATTACAGAACAATGGTTCTTACAAAATTCACTAAGTTTTTGGCAACTCGATCAACAAATAATTTAACAGGTATGAGTAAGTATTCGTCCCATACTGTGTTAAATGCTCAGGTTACAGAGAACTAACTTCAAGTCTGAATTCTTTTTCCTTTTATTTAAACTACCCTTTCAATTTAAAAGATAAGGAAAACTGAAAAATAGGAGCAGTAAATAACAATAAATGCTTTTAAATTGAACATTAATCATTCCTCTAAAAAACAGAACTTCTCTAAGGAAAAAAAACATTTCTATGCAAATGTAAATGAAGGGAGAGTGATGGTTTGCTCTAATACAAGTGTTTATTCTAAGATGGATGAATTCATTTTGCCTTTATGAATCAAATTCTAATATCTTTACTCTGACTTCAAATACTGAAAATATGTGTAATCAATGAAGGAATTAAAAGAAAAACAATCTAATTTTAAAGTACATATTAAAGAAAACCTTAAATTTGGTTTATAATAGTTTTATCAGATACATGATAGTTAACCCAATGGAATAAATCAGAACAAAGAGGTCAGGCTTCATGTTTTTTGGTTTGTTTTTTTTTAAAGGAAAGGGGCAGGCAGGCAGGAAGAGAAGAGGAAGATGCATTCTATCCATTTTTATTTAGCTGTTCATCTTGGTTGTTATTCCCGGCCCAGGGACACAAATCCAGGTGCTCAGGATGTATGTGGACTACGCCAGCTGAAGGCAGAGGACTCAACCACTACTCTACCAGGGCACAACTTGCATTGTTTTTATAGAAGCAAAATCAAGAATCCACGAGTCAGTTGCCATCCACCCTCGAATGTGGAGGCACTGGATAATTACTCTATGGAAACATTCATTTTGCAGAAGTAATTAGAAGAATTAGAAGAATATTACTTCTAATATTATTCACACTTATTTTCTAGGGCATGGTCACCAGTACGACTTAAATGCCATGCATTTAATTTCACTGAGTAAGGCTTGTAGGAAACATGGGTGTCAGGGTAATAGTAATGGAGCAGTTAGATAAATGTTAAGTTGAAATGACAGAGCACAAGTATACAAAAGAAACAAGAAATGCAGAGTCTTTATTAATTCTATATACGGTAGTAAAAATAACTGTCTACAACAAATTAAGAGAATGATTCTTATAGAAAAGACAAAAACAAAACAGATGCATATGTGCATACAGAATTAAAACAGGAAAGAACTCTCAAATAATTACTTACACTTACAACTGTATGTAGCTGTACACATGAACCATCCATGACACTCTAAACCACCCAGGCTTGCTACTAAGAAAGAGAGCCCTTAATGAAAATCTGATATACAATTCTAGTTTGATGGTAATTTTGGAAAGTTTGCAAAAAAGTGGTTATTTTTTACAGCTTAAACAAATAAAAAACTCAAGATTGAGAAATAAAATGTAGAGATGGAGATATAAAAAGGGAGAGAAAACCATATTATAGTTATTTGAAAAAGAATCATAGTTCACAAGAAAACTCTAAATACCTTGTTGTAGGTCAAGTTTTAAAGCAGTATATATGCTAAAAATTATTCTCACCGAGAAATACTGCTCAGCTTCGAGCTGATCTTGTAACTCCCGCATCTGTCCTTCATTTCCTCTATATTGTCTTGAGAAAAAAGAGAAAATAGCAAACAAATATTTGTATTTATTCTAGACTTTATATTATTCTTTGTTTATTGAAGCTGCTAAAATACAAGGTTTACTAAAATGATCTTTGTTTTTAAAACTTATACTTAATTATACAATATTACTGTACTATTTACATTTGGTCAGGCTACGCAGTCTGGTTCCATTTTGTTCCTTATAAAACGATACTGTGCAAAGTAGAGGGAATCCTTTCCTACTCAAGATAACATTCCAGAGAATATAAGTGACAAATTAATCCATATTGCAAAAATAAAAATGTTAACTGTTCTTTGTAAATGTTTATAGGGAAAAGCATTCCTAGGGATACATTTTAAATGTCTTTAAGTGGCAAATAAGCAATCAAAATTTAATATGAAAATATTTAAAAAATTATTTATACCATATATTATGATCAATTAAGCACAGGGGAGTGGTGATGAAAATGGGTAATCAGGTAAGAAACATTAAGAAGGCAAGAACAAAAGCTGACTGAGGAGGAGGGACAAAGATAGAGATACATACCTACAAATATAGAACATACACATTTTACATAGAGAGAAACAAAAAAGGACAGAAATACAATGCAACCTACAGACATAGATTTTCAAGGATTAACAATTCCATCTGTGGCTGCTAAGTTTTCATATTAGATAGCTTTGTATTTGCAGAACCTAACAAGGCATATGGCTGATAGAAGGACATAATAAATGTATTGACTGCTGAGTGAATGGTGTTTTGGAACAACAAATTTATAAAACACATTGCGTGGTGAAATTAGAGCCTCTAAAAAAGGGAAAGAAATCCAACAGAATCAAAAACTGACAATCTTATCCAAGAATTACTGTGTTGTAACTGAAACAAAGGAAGATATTATAAATTTGGAGGAAATAAAAACACAAAACTTGTCATAAAATATTCCCATCTGTGATACTAAATTTTTGAATCACGTACTTATAAAATTCTGAAAGCAACAGTGACCTCTTGCTTTGTCTCCATTTTAAGCAAGCAGGTACATCTCATTTCAGGGTGGAAGGAAAAAGAGACTGCACTTTGCGATGAACCAAAGGAACAAAACAAAGATAGGGTCATCATGTCTAATTCTAGTCTCTAATATAAAGAAATTATGACCATTTCCTGCAAGGTACTAAATCCTTAATAAAAATAAGTTTATCTCTGATTTTTGTATTTCTAGTATGAAAAATATGACTTTTATGGATATGAAAATCTTAAGAGAAAACTAGATTTTCTACCATAAGTAAACTCACTGTAAAATCAGTAACCTTGATAATCTTCTCTTCCTTTAAATACCTGTACTTTATATTTCGTAAGCCTGTCCTTCCAAAGTCTGAACTCCCTTGCCCATTTTTTTGATAGTAAATTCTTTTATTTCTAAATGTTTTTTTTAAGTCATCCTTTCACAAAATCTAGGCACATAATCATTCACACACATAATATATCAAACGACATGAGCAAATGTTGAACACAAAGATAGCACGAAATTATTTTTGAGACTTACTTTGTAAGCTGAGCTAACTCAAATTCTAATAATCTCTTTGCTTCCAATAAAGTATTTATTTCCTGTTTCATCTGCTTTTCTAGGCCTTTTAAATTATCTGCTTCAAAAGCTTGAGTCTTCAACTCATTTTGTAACAATAGTCGCTTATTTGATTCCTGCTCCAGCTGTAGGGTTAAATTCTTAACCTATGAATGAGAAAAATAATTGGGATCTTAAATCTTTATATAACTTAGTAGACATTATTTGAAAGAATATTAATCAAATCTCAAGCACATTAAAATTCCTTATACAAACAGAGATACTTAGTATTCTAACAAATCTCATCATTTTAGTTGCAGAGCATCACAGAATTTACTATTAAGTCAAATTAATTCCCAAACTTAAAAAAAGGTGTATGTGGTAGGGAGAGTTGGTTTCTTTCCTGTATTCCGGAAATTCTGGAACAGAAGGTGAGTATAAAAGCTACTTTTCGGGGGAGGGGGGGAAGGACATTCCTATGGAATATTTAAATGTACCTGAAAATCTGGTGGAGGGCAGGATGTGTTGACATATATATAAGGAATGGGGAACCTACATATGAGTTTATTTTAACGTGCAAAAATAAAAATAATTAAAAAGATTAATGTACCTGATAGTCATAAATGTTTGAACTATAATCTACAATCCTCCAAAAATTTAGTGAGACATTCCTTAACCCTAGGATGTGATTAGCCTTAACACTACTTTAGCATTCAGTATTTCCTCTTTAAATATGTTACACTTGTAATTATATACTATTTTAATATCTGTCTTTTCCTCTGGTCTGTTAAGCTTCACAAAAGTCAAGACTATACCTATCTTAAACAGTATCCCAACTCCTAACAGTGAGGCAAAAATAGGTAGTCAAAATTCTACTTTTTAAATGATTAAATATTATCTTTAAAATTTTCATATATATTCTCCCTACATGCTGGCTCTAATAGGTATCTCTAATGTCTTTTCTTTCTAGTCCATTCTATATATCAGTACCAGATTAATTTTCCTAAAATAATGTTTTCACCTATAGCTCCCATTTTAAGTTGAAAAACTAGCAATACTTTGACCACAAGTTTCTCCCATGACTACTCAATATGTCTCTTCTCTGATCAGATCAAAGTCCTTTTTGTTCTCAACTTCTCTATCTTCTTAGGTACTCAGTCATCATTCTTTCATTGTTATCTTCATTGATAAAGCTCTCTACTAACTCAAGTTTCGAAATCTATTAACTTTCGAGGTCTTACTCAACCTTTAAAGCTAACAAACCAGGCCATCTTTGTAAATGCTTTGCTGACTAGTCTTATCTTTTCTTTCTCCCTTTTCTAACTTAGATATGTGAACTAATTACTTTCTTTTATAAATAATATTTAAAATACATAAAATAGCTATAAGGATAAGATGTCATGTATCAGTTTGCTTTCTATTAATCTAAGTTAGAGAAGACTTAAGTTTAACACTTTAAAAAATCTAAGAACAAGTTCCACTCTGAGATTACAAGATACATTATAATAAAGAGCATTTTGTTTTTATCTTAAAAAGCAGATGGTAAAATCTTAGGAGAGGGGCTATGACACTTCAACATACAGTTGTATACAGAACATAGTTACATTGTACAGTAGTATAAACCTTATGGTGTGAGCATTCAGTAATTATTCAAAGGTGATAATTCCAAGAACTACTTTTAGAACTATATAGTGATGATCAAATGGCAGGTAACAAAGATGCATAGTTATTTCATTCATATCTCCTCCACAATGTTTAAATTACAGATAATGACTTTTTCGTCATAACTTATAATTGTATTTCTTTTAAAAGATAAAATTAGTTCTGTCCATTTTTCTTACTTCATCCTCCATCCTTTCTTTATTTTCAGTCAAATGCTCAAGCTTCTGCTGAGATTGTTTTAGATCAACATCTAGCATAGAACATTGTTTCTCAATCTGAACAACACTATTTTCAGCCTTCTCTCGAGCTTCCCGCTCTTCCTTCAGTTTTTTTTCCATCTCTGTGGAAGAAAAAAAGTTAAAATATACACTTAAAGAGACTGATATCACGTTCATAGGCTGCATACGACAAACTGGTGCCAAAAATGCATATTTTTATCCTGGGACTCTAACAGGGCTTTTTATTATAGAAGTTCTAATATTATTTGAATGATTTATATAGTGGGATCTCTAGGGAAGTGAGTTATAAAATATAATAACATAATAAAGTCTTAGAAATCTAGCCCTAGCCCAGTGATTTTGAGAGATTATTCACTGTCATTTTCAGACCAAAAAAATTAAAGTATTGCTGGAATAAAAGTGGGAGTTAACTAAGAAGAAAATGGAGATAGCACAGATAAAAGCAGAAAACTAAAGTGTGGAGTGTTTTCTGTTTTTTTAATCTATATCTTGCATTGTTCCAGAAAAATTTCAAGACGCTTAAGGCTGTAAGAGGAATTATAATTTATGCAACACAGATAAACAAGATTCCATGGTAGTATAATGCCTATTTAAATTTTACCAGAAATAGTAGTCTACAGAGAGACCCCTTTTTGAGATAAGGAAACTGAAGTTCTGGGAATTTAACTTACCCATGCTCCTGCAACTAGTAAAGTACATCATCAGAATTAAAACTTAGTAAATCTGCTTTCCCATTTTTAGAAACTAACCTCTAGGTGATAAAAAAGAAGCTATTAGAATGGAACCTACTCATTTTTCCTCACAAGCCCACAACTTAACTGTACCAATACAAATCATCTGTTAATTATTCTTTCTCTGATCAAACACAAATTCATCTGCTTCTGTTTAGATACTGTTTCTTCAACTATTTAATCTCTTTCCTTCCTCAACAATTTCCTCCTCCCAACTGAATTATTCCCATCAAAAAAATATAATTATCTTGTCCCCTAAATGCCCAGAATTGATCTCACATATCTCTTCAGCTATTATCCCACCTTTGTTAATAGTCAAACTTCTGAATAATTTGGAATAACCATCCTACCAAAACTGTTGTTTGTGTAGTAACCAATAATGTCCACTTTGCAAAATTCAGAGGACATACAATGTCCATGTCTTCATGTTTATTGACCTTTGCAGAGTTCAACATATTAAACTACTTTCTCAATTTTTTTTTTTCAGTTTTTCTCTTCAAGTTTCTAAACCATACTCTTTAGTTTTCCTGTTACCCCTTTGACTTTTCTTTCTTGGCTTCTCTTCTTCTACCTGACCTCTAAATATTAAACCATCTCAGGGCTCCATTGTGATTCCTCTTATCTTCTGCTCTTATTCTTCCCTTAGTTGATCTCATCAAATTTTGCTAATGGTTTATGTGAGTGACTCCGGAACTGATACCTGCCCCCTGAGTTCCAGACCAACTGACTATTTGACATCGCCACCAAATGGTGATTTTCAAAGTTAACATACTAAGCCACTCCTACCTTAGTTATCTCACTGTCAACATACATAGTCATTCATTCAGGTGTTAAAATAAAAAGTCTGAATCTTCTTGATTCCTTCTTTTTCCTTTTTTCCATCTAATTTACCACCGGCTCTCTCCTGTATCTTCATTTCTTTCCAGTTCTACATCTACCAATGGTTATGGACAATAGCCTTCAGACTGATTTCCCTTTTTAAACTGCTCTCTCTTCCAAAATCATCTCCACACAGTGGCAAGAATGGTCTTTGAAAAACATAAATTACATATCCCAGCACAGCTTTAAACACTGCAACGACCTCACAAGTTTTAGAATAAGGATATTATAGTTATCATCTCTTCTGCCTGCAACATACTTGCTCCGACTTTTGAAAAGTCGATTCATTTTGAAGTTCAGTTCTTACCTCAAATATATAGTACCTTAGAGAGGTCTTTCTTCAGAACCCCATGCCAGGTAGTATCAACTAGAAACTATCACATTGTGTGTATTTCCTGTACTTTAATGATTGCAATCTGAGTTTATTTTCATTAATTTTTTTTTCTTTAAAATCTATCTCCACCATCAGAATAAAAGGAAGGATTCTTCTCAGTCTTATTCCTTGCTATATTACAAGATGTGGTTGGCCTATAATAGGCAGTCAATAATTAACACAGCTGAAGAAATAAAAGTTCAATATGGCTGAAGCATGGTTATACATAAAGTATATAGTAGTGAAAAGTAAAGATAGTTAAAAATAAGTGTCTTATTCAAAATTCTGTTTGTCAAGAGGAGTTCGACATGTAAATAATGAAAAGTCACAAAAGGATTTTAAAGATTAGTGCAATAAGATCTGAATGTTAAAAAGTGCTTTCTGACCTAAGTGAGAATAATAGACTGATGAGTAGAACGTCTTGGCAGAGTCAAAATTAAGTCTATTAAAACAGATCCAGCAAAGTGATGATATGATTATGAATAAAAGTGAATAGAAGGTATGCCCTGGTGGAGTAGTAGTCAATTGCCTCGGAAGGAGCCAGTCACAAACCTGATAACCTTGGGTTTAAGTCCCCAACCCAGGGGGAGCAATAAATGTGAACAACTAAATATGATACAATGAAGATGCTTCTTCCTCCTTTCCCCTGCCTGCCTGCCTAATTGCCTTCATTCCTGCTTCACCTTTCCTTAAAAGAAAAAAAGTGAATAGGAAAGGACTACATTGTATTTATCATTAGGAAACAGATTTCCAGGATTTCTGGCCTGGGCTCCTAGATGCTAAATATTAACATTATCTATAACCATGATATTATCTTGCATTTATGGAAAGCTTCCTATGTATACACACTTTACATGCATTTTCTCATCTAATTTAAAAAAAAACAGTCATAGAGTGACTAAGAGGCAAAAGATCTGATTCCAGTCCTGGGCTTATTAAAACCTGTACAATCAAGATAGTGAAAACGGGCTAAGCACAGAAATGACAGATACGATCGTAAGTTTTCCCTTCAACAAACTGAATTTAAGGTGCTAAGTGACACAATCCGTTTGTAGTAGATTAAGAAGTGAGTAAAAGGTGAAAAAAAGAAAGACTCCTTTTTAGAAGTCTGGCTATAAAGACAGAGTAAAACAGTTAACAATTATTAAGGATCAGATATTGCTGAAAGGATTTTTTTTTTAATATGGAAGAGACCATATTTGTTTACAAGAAAGAATTCAGTGGAGGGCAAAAGCCTGAAGATAAAGAAGAGAAAAAGATGTTAAGTTGAGACATGTAAGCCACAACAGGAAGAGGATCACCCTTCTTCCTCTGAGATAAGAGGAAAGATAATAGAGACAAGTGAAAAAGCAGGAAAGGTTAAATAAGAGAACTAGGTTTTGAGCTCACATTGATTCATTCATCGTTTCTTTTTGAAATAAGAGAAAAGTTCACCTTAAAGTAGAATGATAAATGGAATAAGCGGCTTAAAAAAAGAAATGAAAGTGAGAAAAGAATTGATAAGTGATATATAAAAAAACCAACAGCTCAACTGAGGCTGATGATAATGCATCAGGCAAACACCCATCTGAAGAACTATTTGAAATGAACAAAGTAGATGACTGGTCTTATCTAGGGTTATGTTTAGAGGAATAATATAGAGAAAATACAATGGAATGAAAAAATTGAGGTACAAAGAAAGTACATGAATTAACAGACAATGAGTTCCAGAATGTAATGAAAAGAAAATAAAGAGATGAAAGACTGGGAGAAAAGAGAGATTTCACTCACTTTACAGGGAGAGGGAGTAGTAGGTAGTATAGGACAGCAGAGATAGGGAATCAGAAGGTGAAATTGTGGTTTTTAAAAAAAAGATATTAAACATGATGACGTGGCATGCCCTGATGGATTATGGGTTTGGTCAACTGCCTATAACAGGTGCAGTCCATATACATCCCAAGGACCCAGGTTTGCATCCCAGAGCCAGGGGGTGGGGTGGAGACAACAAAGATGAACAACAAAATAAAATTAAATAAAAGTGCTTTCTTCCTCTCTCTTCCCTGCTGCCTGCACCTTTTCCTTAAAAAACAAGTAACAGTATCCTTCACCTAAATTATGATTTTTAAGGTTGTATACTACTATCCAATAAAATGTGATCAAAATAAAATTTTTGTAGACATTATTTAAAACCTAATCATGAACAAAATATTAAAACTGGTACTTACCACACATTGCAACAGATTTAGCCTCTTCAATAGATTGATGCTTGTCAGTTAAACGAGCTTTGGTTATTTTATGCTCATTTACTTCTTGTTCTAACCGTTGCTGCAATGATTTAAGCTTGTAGTTTAAATCTATCTCTAAATTATTCTTTTCCTGTAAAATAAGAATGAGAATCATGGACACTATGCAAAAGACACATTATTAGTCTACCGTTATTTAATATCCCAAAAGAGATAATACATGAATCACACTAACATGAAAAATATACCATATTTCTTGCTTTTATTCAAAACATTATTATTTATACTTTACTGTATATTCTATTGACATGATATTATCTATAATTTCTTACTTTTAAAATTAGAATAAGTACATATAATTAAAAGCGAAATACACCCTACCCCTTCTGATTTGTATCATTAGACATAGCTAATGACAGGGCAGAACTGTAGTAGTAACATCATTTACGAAGGCTCATTGTAGGCTCAGAAAAGAATAGGACAATACTTCCACTCATTAAAAACATTGCTACCATTTTTCAAAAACTTAAATGACCTCTATTTACATTTGCATCAATACCTAGATTTCTGTTATTCTGACAAAAGAACAAGTTAAATGCATTCTGTATGTCTGGATATTTCTCTTCCTGCTTTCATACTATTTCAACATTTACATCAGGTTTAGACATCAAAAACTATTTTTAGTGTCAAAAAACATGAGCTAGAGGACAATCAATGAAATATTTGATTATTAAGAAAATTCTTATATGCAAGGGCCAATCACTTTATGCTCTTTTCTCATTTGCTCTTACCAACAAAATGGAAAAAACATACAGTCTACTACATATTGGCCCTTCGTTTTCCTTCTTCATCAGGCTATTAAGGTTCAGCACCTTCATCCTACCCATGTACAAAAAATGGGGAGACATTTCTATATGAAAAATTATTTTCAAACTAAAGCAATTTGTGACAACCCGATAATAACAAACATCTTATATCCTTCAAGGATAAAAAAAAGTACAGTAAAACCCTAAGACAGACACACATATACCCACATATAGTACCAACTATTGTAAAAACTTAGAGAAATGTAAATTAAAAACATTAGGAATTAATGGTATTTTAAAAACCACTTTATAATATTTGACAACCAGCAAATATTATCTCATAATTGGTATATGTTAAATCATTTACCTTTTCTGAATGATTAAGCATATCTTGAGCCTCTTTTCTTTCTCCTTCCACTCTTTCAAGACTATGTTTGAGATGCTTCACTTCCTCTTGTAAAGATGTAATTCGAGCTATCAAATAGTAATAAAGTGATACAGTCACTGAAATAAGTCTTTGCTTTCAGCTAACCATTAAGATATGATAAAGGTTCAAATTTACTTATTAGATAGAACTTTTAAGTGTTTTCTATGTAGGATAATAAAATAACTACAAAATATAGTTAATAAAAATGTTCACGCTAGTTGGAAATCATCCAGCACATTCCTCATTTCACAAATGGTCCTGAAATTAGATCTGAGTTATTGAGTGCTTATTGGGTATTCTGTTCCATCATGTTAAGAGACCCCAAAATGAATAAATTTTTAGAACTATACAGTCTACCAGGATGAAATCAGGAAGAAACAGAATACCAGAACAGTGTGGAAACTGAAACAATTATAAACATCTCTCAAAACACAAAAGTCCAGGACCAGATGACTTTACTAATGAATTTTACCAAACCTTCAAATAACTAATTAACTATTTTTCCTAAACCCCAATAAAAAACTGAAGAGGGGACATGTCCTGGTGGCTTAGGCCTTAAGCACACATATGGGGCATGGGTCACATAAAGTCCAAGGATCTGGGTTTACAGTCCAGGGTCCAGGGGAACAACCAAAATGAACAACTAAATAAATAAAATGCTCTTTTTCTCCCCTCTATTCCTTCCTGCCTGACTTCATTTCACTTAAAAAAAAAAAAAAAAAAAAAAAACTGAAAAGGATATACTTCCAAATATATCTTACAAGGCCAACATTACCCTATTCACCAAACCAGATAAAGTTACTTCATAAAGAGAAAAAACTACAGACTAGTATTTCTGATGAACACAGATGCAAAAAGCAAGCTGAATTCAACAATACATTTAAAAAAGCATACACTATGATCCAGTGGAGTTTATTACAGGTATGTGAGGGTGGTTTACATATGCACATCAATTAATATAATATACTACATCAACAAAAGGACAAAAATCATATGATTTTATCAATAGATGAAGAAAAAGCATTTGACAAGATTCAGCAATCCATATAATGAAAACTGCAATACACTATTAAAAAAAATAGAAAAAGAAACAAAGAGAAAGATATTCTGTGCTCATGAACAGGAAGAATTAATATTGTTAAAAATGACCACTTTACCTAAATCAATATATAGATTTAATGCAATTCCTATCAAAAGTCCAGTGGCATTTTTCAAGAAAATAGAACAAAAATTTCAAAAATTTGTATGGAAATCACAAAAGATCCTGAATAAAGCAATCATGAGAAAAAAGAAGAAAAATGGAGATATCATATACCTGAACCTTAAAGTATACTGCAAAGTATAATAATCAAAACAGTATGGTACATGAATAAAACAGACACACAGATCAATGGAACCAAATTGAGACCGCCCCCAGAAAAAGTCACACATATATGCTAAGTTAATTTATGACAAATGAGTCAAGTAAGGAAAGTCTTTTCAACAAAAGGTGCTGGGAAACTGGACAGCCATATGCAAAAGAATGAAACACCAACCACAAAAATTAATTTAAAATGGATTAGATTTGAATACAAGACCAAAAGCCATAAAATAAATACAAATAAAAGTTTTAGAAGCAATGTGTTTCAGGACACTGGCCTTAGAGATGTCTTTGGGGACCTGATTCCAATGGCAAACAAAAATCCAAAAACAAAAATTAACAAATGGGATATCATCAAACTAAAACACTTCCATACAGCAGAAGAAGCTATCACTGGTATGCTCTGCTGGAGCAGCAGTTAGATCAACTGCCTCTTAAAGAGCAAGTCACATACCCCTGGGTTCGAGTCCGAGGACCCGAGGGAAACAACCAGTGTAGAAACAACTAAATAAAAAACTAAAATAAAGATGCTTCTTTCCTCCTCTCTCATCCTGCCTACCTCCCTACTTGCCTTCATTCCTGCCTGTACCTTTACTTTAAAAAAAACATAAAAAATTAAGGAAAAAAAACTATCATCAAAATAAGACAGCCAACTGAATAGAAAATATCTGAATATCATGCATCTAACAAGGAGTTAATATCCAAGATATATTAAAAAACTCATATAACTCAACAACAAACAACCCCATCAAAGAATGGGCAATGCATGGGCAGAAGATCTGAACACACTTGTCCAAAAAAGATACAAGCTGGCCCTGAGTACATGAAAAAATGCTCAACATCAGTTACCATTAGGAAAATACAAATCAAAACCGCAATGAAAAATCACCTCATACCACTCGGAATGGCCTATCCAAAAAGGCTAAAAAAAAAAGGTATTGGCAAAAGTGTAGAAAAAAAAGGATACACTCATACACTGTTGGTAGGAATGTAAATTGGTGCAGTCTTTTGGGAAAACAGTATGGAGGTTCCACAAAAAAATGTAAAAAAATAGGACTACTTTATGATCCAGTAATTTCTAGGTATCTATGCAAAGAATACACTTAGAAAACGCTAATTCAAAAAAATATAGATAACCCTATGTTCATTGCAGCACTATAACAGCTAAGAAACGCATACAATCTAAGTATCCACCCACAGATGAGTAGGTAAAAATGTGGTATATATACAATATGGAATATTACTCTGCTATGGAAAAAAAAAAGAAATCCTGCTGTTTTTGACAACATGGATGGAATTAAAGGGGCTTATGCTAAGTGAAATAAATCAAGAGGAGAAAGACAAACACAGGACTATTTCACTCACATGTTTTATAAAGCAACAAAGTAAATGAACAGACAAAACAAAACAAAAGCTATGGTCTCTGACAATAGAATTGTGGTTAGAAGAGAGGTGGGAACAAAGGGTAATGACAGTGGTGGAAGATTTATTTGGTGGTGGGTATGGGATGACATCATATATTTGAAGATGAACCCCTCCCTCCACCTAAAAGATAGTGTTACCTTAATTTAAAAAAAAAATCTAGAAAATGTCAAAGATAAGGCTTTTCTAAGGCAAATAAAGAGGCTGTGTTTTTTTCAGATATATTTTAAGCCTAGTCCCTGAGAAATAAGATTGCACAACAGCCAAGAACCCACGGGAGATAATAATTTTTGTTTCCACAGTCACAAAAACTGACCCTGACCTCTCTCCACAGAATTATAGCTAATCATCAAACCCCATGAGACCCTAAACTACGTTCCTATCTTGTGACTACGGTGACTACGGTTAAAATGAACTACCCAACTGCCAACTTTCTCCTGAGACATCCGGCAACTTCCATGCACATCTGTTCTGATTAGGTAGTATGAATGCTGCTGTTAATACAAATAGAAAATAGAAAAATATGTGATAAGTGGGTAGCACCAGGCCTCTTTGGAAACAAACTGATGATTACCATTATAAAACTTAACCCTTTTAGGTTCAAAGACTGTCAATATCTATAGTCCTAAACTTCCTAAATACTTAATTATTTGTGATGGATTCTATTTCTACCAACAATGTATGAGGAATTCCCAAGTTTTAAAAGTGATAATACTCTCTGCCTGAATTAGTCAGACTCTGAATATGATTTTTATGAATTAAACACTTTTTAAAATAAAGCTTTCAGAAATTTGGCTATAAAATTGGAAATATTCACATTTTCTATCAGAAGTCCCTGTGAGAGTGAAGAAATTACAACATGATATAAATGAAGGCCTTATGCTAAAAGAGAAACAATGTAAACCATTTCTGGTTTAAGGTCATTTTCTTTGTGAAGGCTATATGATAAAAAATGTTACTTTATACTTAAAATGATTAAGATGACACATTTTATGTTTTTAATCACAATATAAATAAAAGATTATCTACTGATAGATGAATAAATAATAAACAACACATATATACAATGGATTATTAAGTCTTAAAAAGTAAGAAAATTCTGATACACGCTGCAACATGGATGAATCTTAAAGGCATATGGTCATTCTCCACTTAAATGACTTAGCCAATTCACAGAGACAGAAAGTAGAATCAATAGTTGTAACCAGGGGCTAGAGGAGGATAGAGTTTTACTTTTCAGAAGATAAAGATTTGGAATTAAATAGTGTTAATGGTTGTACAACAATGTGAATGTACTTTAACTCAACCAGTGAACTGTGTACCCATACATGACTAAAACGGTAAATTTTATGTTACATCTATTTTACCATAATAAGAAAAATATTTACCTTGAAGGTCTCCAATCATCTCAGAATCATGACCTCTGTCTCTACGTTCAGCTTCTAATAAAGCTTGTAGCTGGTAATAATCCTTGTCTGTCTGTGATTTGGAATTCTCCAGAATTCTATTTCTCTCTTGCAGTTCTCTGTTCAGGGACTCTAGCTGGCTGACTGACTTGCTGATCTCAGTGTGACTCTTCCTTAATCTTACAGCTGCATCTGATTCTGTCCTAAGTAAGTCATTAGCTTCTTCTAGCTATTTTAAAAAGACAGAAAAAACACAGATTTTTTTACCATAATATAATCAAACTTATTTTAATTATAATTAAAAAAAAATTTCATTCCAAAAACTTACCTGCTTTTGTAATTGTGCCAGTTTCTCATTAGCAAGCTGTGAATTCTGACTAACTTTCTTTAAATCTTCCAACTGATCCTTTAATGTAGAAACTACAAAGTAAAGGAATAAGACAAAAAAATTTTAAGTTTTTCTAATAGGCGAATCACATAAATCCCTTTAAAAATGAATTTAGTCTTAGACTATAATAGTTATAGGTTCACTTCCAAAGACGAATTCTAACTCAGAAGTACTTACATTTTAAATTCATCAAAAAGGAGAGCATCATTTTATACAATAGAATACTAAAACAAATTTGTTCCCATGTTTTTAATATTTCACTCTTCTATTTCCTTAATTAGATGAATCTATTGTTATAAAGCTAGTTCTAAAATTTATTTTTGAAAGTACAAATCTTTGAATAGCTCAATATTTTAAAAACAGTTTCAAATATCAAAAGGTACTAAACTGGTCTTCTTCCCTCCATGCAGCCTGCCAGTCCATCTGGATTTCCTTCTCAGTGACAACTAGTACTAATTCTTGACTATCTTTCCTAAGTTATGTATCCATACCCTAATATATGAAAACACACGTTTTATATATTTATATATATATACATTTTTACATGCATATATATGCTAATACTTAAATAAGTATACATATTTAAGCTTACAGAAGCAGCAGTTTTAAATGAATGATTCATAACTTTTCTTTTCACTTAAAAATACATCTTAGAGATTCTTTTGTAATGGTATATAGAAAAGCTTTATTGTTTTACAAGATGCATCTACCATAAACATCAAAATTTATCATTGATTACATTTACGTTATTTGCAATTTTGTCCTCCCCCCCCCTTTTTTTTTTTTTAAGAGGAAGGAAGCAGGTAAGAATAAAGGCAAGTAGGTAGGCAGGATGGAAGACGGTGACAGGAGGAAGAAGCACTGTTTTATTTAGATGTTCATTTTTGGTTGTTCCCCAGCTCCTGGTCACAAACTCAGATCCTTTGGTTTTATGCAGACTATGCCAGAACTGCAGAATTAATGCCTGAGCCATGAGGATGCACCAGTTTCTGCCATCTACAAAGAATAGCCTTGTTTAGTAGTTCTAAAATGTGGTTGCCTGTTAGGAAGGCCGAGAAAGCTTATTAAAAATACTGATGTACACACGTCTAGAGTCTAGGAAGGCAGTATTCATTAAAGCTTCCCAGGAGGTTCACATACGCATATGAGAATGAAAATCATTATTCTAACTAAAAGTATTACTATTGACTTTAATGTTATAAATTTATGTTGCAACCTAGGTGTTTAACTCATGAGGTGTCTTGGGGTCGAGGTTTCAAAAATATAACATAGGCACTAAATTGAAGACAACTTCATGTGACAAAGACGTGAGGTTAGTGTTGGCAGAAATTGCAAAAGAAATTTTAAAGAAGTAATCCACCTTCATTTTCCACATTCCTCCTCTTTTCATTTTCCTGTTCCACTTTTCTTTGGTACTCATTAATTCTATGCTGTAGCAACATCTTCTCCTTCTCAATCTGAGACACTGTTGATTCTAGATTTCTTCTTTGATTCCCCTGAAATAATAATAAGAATGATCACTGCAATTAATACTCATTTATTTGAGAGAATACTATGTACTTTTTAAAAAACTTATGATGAAATTTTGTTTCAAAATCAGATAGTACTTCCTAATGACAGCTTTATAATAATAAAATTAGCTTGTCTTCTAAAATGAGAATCTCCTTATTTGAACTAGGTAAAATTTTCAGAAAACTTTGAATCTATGAATATAAAAAACAATCCTATACATCTTAGCAGATTAAAGTTGCTTTATTAGTTTAAGAGCATCACATTGTATTATATTTTCAATAGTCTGGCTTATTTACTATCCTAATTTTAAGATATGAAATGTGAAAGGAATCAGGTAAGTCATATATTTGATAATTAAGTGGTACCATACTCAAATGCTACCAAGTGCTAGGGTATATGAGTATATAAGTTCTTCAGTCCCTCTGTGTTTCCTTAATCCTCTATCTATTGCAACAACAGTTATCTTTTCTAAGATGTTGTGTGTGTCTAACTACTAATTATATTTAAAAGTAATTAAGGAAATATTTTAGGAAACCAAACTATAAGATAGAGGAGGGGTAAAGAAACAAAAAACCATATTTCCACAATTTAAACGTTTATTTTCTGAGTTACCACTATCAGCATTTCTTGCTTTTAATGCTTTATTTTTATGTTTAAGACTCCACAAAGGGAAAATCTTCTGAAGGTTTGTGTTTTCCCATTTTTAAGCAAAAACCATCTTTTAAGTAAGATGCATCGGACTTAGAAATTTTAACAGAGATCATCCAAGTTCTAATTCTATGATTTTATCATTCTGCTTTCTTCCACTTCTGAAATCTTGAGATAATTACACATTTATGGAAGTTGTAAATATAACTGAGGTTTCATATATCTTTAAACTAAGTTTCCCCTAATAGATCATATGTAATAGCATAATAATGAAATCAGGAAATTGATATTAGCATAGTGTATTTGCTTCTATGTAATTTTAGCTCATGTGTAGATTCATGTAAACATCACAAACAAGACATAGAACTGTTCCATTAGCACAATGATTTCTATCTAGCCACTACTAACAGCCATAGACATTCCCCTCTTCCCATCATCCATACCTCTGGCAACCAATAATGGGTCTTACATCTGTGTAATTTTGAGACAGCTTTATTAATGGAATCAGAGTATGGATCTTTTGAAATAGACTTATTGTATTTAATGAGATAACTTTGATTTACAAATAACAAGCCCATAAATGCAGATTCACCACTCATCAGTTGTATGACAACACATCACATCTACCACCAAATTACCAAAAGGTCTCCAAAATTGTCCACTGGACCCCAACTACTACTGGCTCCTGTCCCTCAAACCCCTCTTTTCCCTGCTGGTAACCTCAGTTCTACTGTCAATTTTCAAGGCTTGGTTTTTGTTTTGTCTGTACCTTTGACTTTTTTTCTTTATATTTCACATGAGTGAGATAATCTGGTATATTTTTTTTCCTTCTGACTAATTTTACTTAGCACAATCCCCTCTAGTTCATTCATGTTAAGGTAAATGACAGGATTTAATTTTTTTTTGGTTGTGCAGTATTCTACTGTGTATATATACAGCACATCTTTATCTATTCATCTGACAATGGGCACTTAGGTAGTTTCCAACTCTTGGCTTTAAAAAATAATGCTGCAATAAACATCTCTGCAAATTACTGTTTTTATGTTTTTAGAGTAAATACCCAAAAGTGGGATGACAGGATCATATGGAATTTCCATTTTCAGCTTTTCTGAGTGATCTCCATACTACTTTCCATAAGGGCTTTTACCAATTTAAAATCCCACCAACTGTAAAAGGGTTTCTTTTTCACCACACTCTCACCAACACTTGTTTCTAGTCTTCTGGAAAATAGTCAGAGATTGACTTTCTTACATTCAACATAAGGCCGTTGAGCTCTAAGTTGTTGTGTGTTATTAGTTCATTACTTTTTTGTTGCTGAATAGTATTTCACAGAACATATATATCAAGGTTTGTCAAGCTACTCTCCTACTGTAGGACATTTTTTTTCCAGTTTAAGCTATTATAAATAAAGCTACTACATATACATGTTTTTGTGACGATATAGGTTTTCATTTTACCTGAATAAATGCCAACGGTGCAATTGCTAGATCATAAGGTAGTTGCTTGTTTAGTATTTTAGGAAACTGTAGAACTACTTTCCAGGACGGCTATACCAATTCCCAGATGCAATATATGAGTGATAGTTTCTCCATATTCTTTCTAGTTTTTGAATTGATATTACTTTGATTTGACATAATATAGTGATATCTCATAGTGGATTCAATTGGAATTTTTCTAAAGACTAATGATGTTGAGCATCTTTTCATATGCTTGCCATATACTTTGATGAAATATATGTTCATGTCTTCTGCCAATTTTCACACTCAATTTATTTGGCTATTTCATGTTAGAGTTCTTTAAATATCCTGGAGTTCCTTGTGAAAGAAGCAGCTTACAAATCATTTTCCCAGTCTATAACTTGTCATTTCATCTTCTTTATCACAGAGCAAACATTTTTAATTTTGATAAACTCTCACTGACTGAATTTCCCCCCTCATATGAATTGTGTTAGTAGTGTCATGGCTAAGAATTCTTCAGCAAGTTATAGGTCCTAAAGATTTTCCCTGAAAGTTTTATATTTTTATGTTCACATTTAAATTTATCCATTATGACTTAATTTTTACATAAGGTGTGACATGGGTTGAGGTTCATATATTGGCATATGGAGATCTCACTGTTGCAGCACCACTTGTTAAAAAGACTAACCTTCCTCCATTGAATTGCTTTTGCACTTTGTCAAAAACCAATTGGTTGGCACTAAGGTATAGTAATTCATGGCTTCCTTTGGATCCAGTACTAACTTTGTTTTTGGTATCTGGATAATTCTAGCCTCAGAAGATTCATAGGGGAGTTTTCCTTACTTTTCTGGAAAAAGTGTAAAATTGGTATTAATTCTACTTAAAACATTGGTAGAATTCTTTACCAAAACCATCTGGTTCTGGAAATTACTTTTGGGGAGCTTTTACACTATTAATTCATTTTAATAGTTTTGATCAAATAACCTATTTCTCATCTTCCATTTTTCATGAGCTGTATCGTTTATATTTTGGGGGATTTAAACTATTTCATCTACTTTTCACACTAATGTACTTAGAATTATTTACAGTATTCCCTTAGATAGAGTCCCTTTTGATATCCGTAGTCTCTAGTGGTTAAGTCCTGCTTTTTTTCCTGATAGTGATAATTTGTGTCCTTTCCTTTTCCTTTGCTAGAAGTATGTCAATCTTGTTGATTTTTCCAAACATCTAGCTTCTTATTTCATTGATTTTCCGTATTGCTTTCCTGTTTTCAATTCCAATGATCTTTGCTCTGATTTCTATTTTTCCTTCCTTCTCTTTGTTTTGGGCTTATTTTCTTTTTCTAGATTCTTCAGGTATGAACTCAAATGACCAAGACTTTTTCTTTTCTAATATAAGCAAGTGATACATAAATTTTCATCAGTACTATATTAGTTGCATTCTACAAATTTTGATGTTGTATTTTCACTTTCATTATTCTTTTTTTTAAACTGAAAAGCCATAATTTTTTAATATAAGTTGGTGAGAAATATCATTGTATTTGTTTTATTAAAGGAAAGGCAGGAATAAAAGTGGGTAGGCAGATGGGAAGAGAAAGGAAGAGAAGGCACTTTATTTTATTCAGTCTTTCATCATTGGTTGCTTTTCTGGCCCCCGGTATTGAACCAGGGACCTTGGGATGTATGTGAACTGCGCCTCCTTCAAACCATGAGGTTACCAGGGTGCGTCTCAGTGTAGTTTTTCATTCCCCTTGAGCCTTCCTCTTTGAGCTACAGATTATTTAGAAGTGGTGTTTAATTTTCATGTCTTTGCAGATTTACCTGATATCTTTCTGTGATTTATTATAGTTTCATTATATTGTGGTCAGAAAATATTCTGTTGTGATTTCCATTCTTTCAAATTTGTTGAAGTGTGCTCAGGATGCAGTCTATCTTGGTATGTGTTCCTTGAGTGCTTGAAAAGAATGTGTACTTTCCACTTGTTGGGCGAAGGGTTCTAGAAATGTTGACTAGCTCTTGTTGGTTGGTGGTGTGATAGCATTCTTCTATGTTTTTACTGATTCTCTGCCTAGAGAGTGGTACTGAAATTTCCAAAAATAATTGTGGATTTATCTATTTCTCCTTTTAGTTTTATTACCTTTCAGTTCACGTATTTTGTTGTTCTGTTGTTTGGTGACTCCAAATTTAGGAATGCTATTTCTTCTTGGTTTGCTGATCTTTTTTTATCATTATGCAATGCCTCCCTCTCTGCCCCTGGTAATTTCCTTTGCTCTCACCTTTGCTCTTTCCTTTGCTCTTACCTAATGTTAATATTGTCCTTGCTTTTTTTTTGCTAATGTTTGCATTATGTTTTTTAATTTTAATATTTAACAAAGTAACATTGTATTATTAAATTTCAGGTGTACAGCATTATAAATAGCATCTACAGATACTAAATTATGTTTA
Organism: Solenodon paradoxus; assembly: GCA_004363575.1. NCBI lineage: Eukaryota > Metazoa > Chordata > Mammalia > Eulipotyphla > Solenodontidae > Solenodon > Solenodon paradoxus. Next base: position 1,078,576 of record RJWH01000136.1, read on the forward strand.
CCACTAAAAGTCCAATTCTATTCTTCACCATATAACTGACTCCTATTGAATTTCTCCATCCCTCATTCCCCTTTGTATCTGGTAACTACTATTTGGACTAAACAATTATTTTTATTTTATTTAGCTCATTCATTTATTTGGTTTTTCTATATAGCACATATGACACTCATATATGTCTCTGTCATTTGCTTATATTGTTACATTTGAAGAGTTTCTTATAAATTGTCTATGGTAGGTCTTTTTTTTTTTTTAAAAAGAAAAGATGCAGATAGGAATGAAGGCAAATAGGCAAGCAGGTAGGAAGAGAGGAGGAAGAAGCATTTCATTTAGTTGTAAATCTTGGTTGTTCCCCTCTGTCCCAGGATGTGAACCCATATATCACAATCTATTGGTATTGGCTTCTTATCAGTTCAATTAAAATATAAAACTTACTTCCCTTTAGCTTCCTGTTTAGAATTCCCTTCACTATATCTTTGTATGGAGAACTACATTAGACATTGTTGCAATTTCTAATTCAACTGTCAAATACAACAAAGAGTTGAATAAGGTAGAGAAAGTATTTACCCATATTTTTATTCTGTTCTTTCTTGCTATATATTGCAAGATTCCTTCTTTTATCGTTTCTTTCTATTTAGAGGATTTCCTTTTGCAATTGTTTGAGGAAAAGTATGCTGGTGACAAATTCTCTTAGTTTTCCTTCATTTGAGCACATTATGGTTTCTATTTGGGAAGAATGTTTTCATTGAACACAAACATCTGGGTTAACAGCTCATTTTTTCAGTCCTGAAAAAATGTTTTGCCACTTCCTTCTGTTTGCCAAGGTTTCTGATTATAAATTGGATGTCATTTACATTGTTCTTCCCCTCTAAGTAAATGTCTTCTGCTATATTTAAGATTCCATCTTTGTTGGTAGTGTTTGGAAGTCTGACTATTGGATGTCTTGGTGTGATTATTTTTGCGTTTATCTTTTTTGTGGTTCACTCGTCTTCTTTGTATTAGAACTTTATTGCTGTAATTCCGTAAGTTCCTGGGTTCTGTCACTTCTTTTCAATGCTACTCACATTGGGTAAATTTTCTTTTTTAAAGGAAAATTGTTGCAGGAAGGAATGAAGGCAAGCAAGCAGGTAGCCAAGAAGAGAGAGGAGGAAGAAGTATTTTGTTTTTATTTAGTTGTTCACACTGATTATTCCACCCAGACCTGGGACATGAATCATGGTCGTAGGATGTACATGGACTGTACTCCTTTGGATGTGGCTGACTTAATTGCTACTCCATCAGGGCATGGCATATTGGGTAATTTCTCTTGTTCTATATTCAGGTTCTCTAAGTCTTTCCTTTTGATCCTTTTATTCTGCTGCTGAGCACATCTGTTCAAAATTTTATTTCCATTATTGTAACTTTTGGTTGTACTTTATATCTTCCATGTTTCTGCTAAAACACTATTTCTTTACTGAGTCTAATTTTAATTTTTCATTTGATTCAAGTATGCTTGTAGTTGCTCACTGAACCATATTTATGAGAATTCTTTTAATTTGTGTCAGATAATTTTAAAACCTGTGCTATCTCAGTGTTGGCAAATACTTGTCTTTCCTCATTCCAGTTGAGATTTTCCTAGTTTTGGTAATGACTAGTGATTTGCCACTGGAACTTGGACATTTGGGATATTACCTCATGATACTCTGGATCTGAAGTCTTTCATTTTAGCGGGTCTCTTCTATCACTGTTTTCATGGAATTAAGAAAGTGCTGCCTCATTTCTGACATATGAAGGCTGAAATCTAGGTTTTTCTACTTGGTCTTTGACACACAGATGGGAGAGGAGTAGGTCTTCATTTCTGCTGGGTAGGAACGGTAGTTTTGATTCTAGACCTTCGAAGACAACATCATAGCCAAGGGGCAGGTATCTCTGCTACTGCTGTCTACAGACCTAACGACACTGTGGTGGGGAGGAGAGCTAGTTATTTCAGTGTTCAAAGTTTAGACTCTCAACTAGGCCTCTTCTGATACCACCCTAGCAGGTGGTAGGAAAGGTGCCTCACTACTGATGGGTAAAGCAGAAGAGCAGACTCCCATATGGTCACCAATGACACTATGGGAGGGAGAGAGAAAGTTCATCACTACCCAGAGGAGATAAAGATCCTCTAATTCGATCCTCTCTGACACCACCATGTCAGAAAACTGGAAGACTAGGCTTCTCACTCAGTCTTTGCTGGTAGAAGCATGGTTACATTTTTTATGTTGTGCTTAGCTGAACAGAGCCACAATTATGTAAAAGTTTTCTGCTTTGTTCGCTTGTCCCTTTACTGGACTTTTGGTTAGAGAGATTGGCTTTTACTATTTGTGCTTGTGGTGTTCCTAGGTTGTTGACTTCTCTAGCACCATGTCTGGGATATATGACACAAAACGAAAATCCACAGTGTTCATTTCTACATCATTTCTTGAGACCCAATTACTCTAGCTGGCCTGCCTTCTTTTCTCTACTTTTCAGAATCTCTTTATGTTTTATACTTAATGACTTTACCTGTATTTTGTGGCAGAAACAGGGGAAAGTATTTTTACTACAGATTTCTAGAAGGATCATTCTAATTTTATAGTTAAGGTCTGCCTTTTTACCTTGAATTTGGAATGCTGAATAACTTATACCTAGCATACTTGAATTTCATGTGTTTTAGAAATTAAAAGTGGAGGATATGTAAAAAATATTTCTTAGAATAAATAGTGCTAGATTAAATACATACTAACCAATGACAAATTGGTAAACTACTACCTTCTGATATATATATATATATATATATATATATATATATCCAAAGCTACACATGAATAAAACCACCACTTATAGACACTATTCCTTAGGATAAGAGAAAAGATCATACAAAATGATCAGAAAGATTAAATTTTAAAAGGACAAGAAAATAAGAGTAAGACTAGAGAGTATATATATTTAAGGGATTCTTCAGTAAAAAGACATTTACACACTGACCAAAAGAAAATGAAAATGTACTGCATATCTGCAAACCAAATGTGAATCATGAAATATTTATGCTGTTTTCTTAGCAATAAAAATCTTCTTGCTAGGTGATCAGGTAAAACATGAAAAATTCTAAAATCAACATATATTACATTTGATCACATGAAGTGATATTATACCAGACCTTTTAAAATTTTATCCTTCCTTTTTTCCTATGTCTGTTTCTCTCTGATAAAGTACCGATTCTATTTCTTATCTCTTGATTAATTTGTTCTTTTCTCACTCTACAACTATTAAGACGCACTGAACTAAAATTTATGTACTAAAATTTAAATATGTTGCAGAATAAAACTGTGCAAAAATCCAAACTAAATAATCTAATCTGCACCATCTGAATCTGCAATTCCAAAAGAAGGTTTTCATAATTCTGCTGTTCTTTTCTGTATTTCAAACTTTAAAATGCAATTTTCTCAGAAAACAAAAAATATAAAAAGGGGGAAAACACATTAGAAAACAAAAAGTACCTCTTCATCCAACTCCTTCATTATCTTGTCTAATTTTATATTTGAAGTTCTGTAAAAACAAAAGCATACAGATTAGAAATATGTTTATTTTTTATTGCCCAGGAACCTAATACCACATTCTTTACTTTTTAAACAAAAATTTATTAACCTTTTTTGTGCTGTGGATCCCCTTTTTTAGGAGTATAGTGAAGTTGATGGAATTTTCTCAGAATATTTTTAAAAGCACAAAATAAAGTACATATGATTTTAAAAGTCAAATTACATTGAAATATACTCACAAAATTTTGATTAAGCAAAATGTATACTCTTTTTAGTATATTAAATTCTAAAATCTAGTGGCAGTAAGTTCAAAGTAGTGATAAGCATAAATGATATTTAGAAATAACAACTATAAGAATATATCGATGATTTCTCTTAATAAGATCTAATTATTTTAAAATCACAGCTACTACTACTATTTGTGGACTACTGCCTGTGTTCATAATTGAAGGAATGTTGAATTTTGATGACAAGAAAATATTCACTTTTTTATATAAGTTCAAAGACCTAAAATATCATCCATGAAAGTCTATGGATTCCAGGTTAAAGATGCCTAAACGCTCTAATACTTGATACTAAACAAAAATAAGCCATCTAACCTTTAATACCAGATAAGAAAATTAAGGGAAAAGCAGCATATCTTAAGTCAATAAACATATCACCACTTGGCAACTTGGGCAAACATTTGAGAAAAAGTATTATCTCTATCACAACTTGTTTATTTTGGTTTTAATCATAATGCTGAGCTTCAAATTAGTATATATAAAGTTTTCATGTGGGTGTCTCATCAAACAATTTTATTCAGAGTGCCCAAAACTAAATTTATTCCCTCTGCTTTTCACCCTTACCCTCAATATCAAACTGCTTCTCTGTGAACATCCCCAGGTAAAGGACACCAAACTGGGATGCATCTTCCTTCCCCATTGCCATTTAATTGAATAAATATCAAGTCTGATGATAAGCCAGAGAATTCTTTTAAAAAAAAAAGCAAATCTGATTAAAAAAATTTATTTCTTAGTTTAATTATTTTCAATGTTTCTCCATTACCCTTAGGATAAATTCCAAATTCCTTAGCTTATTAAAAAAAAAATAGTTCTTCAATATCTATATATTCTGTTGACTTTCTCACCCTCATCTCAGACCTCTAGTCCCCTCTACCCCAATTCCTATGATAATTGGCATATAGGGTCATATCTATATAATCCTCAAATAAATCTCTACCACAACCACTATCACCAGTTTATGTGCTTTCAATTTTTATTATAATTCTTTTCTTTTTAAAGAAAGGAAGGGGAGATATGAAAGAAGGGAGAGAAAAGAGGAGGGAGGGAAGAAGCACTTATTTATCTGCTATGGTTGTTCCCATAGTCCAAGTCACAAATTTGGGTACTTGGGCTTACATGGCCTACGCTCCAGCAGCAATTTAATGTCTGAGTCACCAGGGTGTGCCATGATAATACTGTTAAATGTAGAAACATTTATGGGATACTATCTATTCATTTTCTCCCTTTATTTCCATATGCTATACTTAGAAAATTTATTCCAAATCCTGGGATGGATTTATTTACTCATATTCAAGTGTTTCTCTGAAAAAGTTTGGAATTATAAACTTATTATCAGGAATGGAATGTTGTGAGAATTTTGTTTCCTCTTTGTTTCTGCCCCACAGAAAATTATAAATGTTCTTATTTCCCTATGTTGAATTTTTAATGTTATCTCTGATTTCATTTATTCAGTACTGTCCATTAAAATATAAATAATTCTATACGTTTTTGTAGCTAAGTAATTCAGCATCATTGAATTATTTGAAATTATCTTGATCATTCTATATTTTCATAATATATACAGGCTCTTACTAGATTTGAACGCATAAGAAAAAATTCTAACTTACTGCTCTAGAGAACTGCAATGGAAATTAGAATGTCTGCATCAAACATTTAATGAATCTTAACAATGTTTTATATTTTAGAAAGCACCTTATTTCATGTAAACTAATTTTCCCATTTAATAAAATAATTAAAATGCAAGAAAAAAGCAATTGATCAGGCAGGCATAAAATAAATTATCACTATAGTTTTTTTAAAGATAATGACTGACAGGAGCAAATGCACTTTAAATATTCTGAGGAAAATACATCAATAACTAATGTCAACAACTAATGCTTTTAAGGTAATATTTATACTATCTTTCAATTCTATCCAAGACATTCTTTACTTAATGTATTTCAGTAACAACCTTTGCAATTCCACCTACTTTCAAGTGTTTGCAAATAGGCATTCTAATGTGGAAAAACTTAATTTAAATATATTCTCACCTGCACTTCTGCTCCATTTCATCTTTTAACTGCATTTCATTATGCAGCTGTTCTTCCAGCTTGTATATTGTTTTCTGCAAATTTTCCTGCTTTAGTTAAAAACAAAACAAATCTCATCCTAGGAACATTTATAGAGAATTTTAAAATAACAATTTATGTTACACTTATTTTGAAGGGAATTATTTGGTTTAATCTTATCTCTTTCCTTTCTATTCATTTTTTATTAATTAAATAAGCATTTTTAAAAACATCTACTAATGTTAGGTATTGTGGCAGGCGTTAGAAATACAAAATTTTAAAGATTTGTTCCATTTTCATGAAGTTAACAGTTAGTGAGCCACAGAAGAATGGAAGGTGAAAAGACTTGGAAACAACCCAAAGACATATATACAGAATATTACAATGCAATGCAGCAAGTGATAATAAAATTATACATAAGATGTTCTGAATGTGAGAAAAAGTCACATATAATTCTGCCAGAAAGATAGTATTTGAAGTGAGACCTAAAAGATAAGCAACATATACCAAACAGAGAGATGGTCGAAGGAACACATTTAACTAGAATGAACAAGTTTCAAAAGCAGAGAAGCAGAAGAAAATATGATATATTTTGGAAATGAGAAGAACTCAAGTACAGGCAAAGAACATAATAGGGAAAATGAGTCATTAAATCTGAAAAGGTGGGGTGTGCGTGTGTGTGTGTGTATGTGTGTGTGTGACACTCTGATCCTGCATGCAAAAATGTAATTGGCAATCATTTTAAAAAGGGAAAAGTCAGAGTAGCAGCATTTAGAAACATCACTTCCTAACAGTAAAAATGTTTAAGGTCAGAAAAATTCTAGTCAGAGTAACCATTTACTAGATTACTGAGACTGCGCAGGCAAGAGTATACAGGTCTGATATAATGCAGAGGCCGTAGGAATAGAGAGAAAAAGGGCAATAGTATCAATTAGCAGATAACATTTATGACATAGCAACTGATCAGAAAAAAAGAACAGATACAATAAATATCATTATAAAAGATACGCAACACAAAAGGACTGCTGGGGAGGATACGGACAGATTTGAACTGGGAGTTTAGCTTTGGCCTAGATTGAGGTCCTGAGAGTGTGCAGGAAGAGAGAGATACAGAGAGCACAAAATAGCATGTCAAGAGGCATAAGATTATCTACAGAAAATGAGCAGAGTCAAGATGAGAACCATGAGAAATTTAAGATTAAAGGCAAAAAGAGGAAGACAGGAGCAGGGCAGGGGAGGAGATGATGATCCTGAAAATAAAACAAAAGCCAAGAAGGAAAAAAGAAGAAAATACTGGAAACACAAAAGAGCTATAAAAGTTTAATAGACTTTTTTTTATAATTGACGTTATATTAGATTTTCATATTCTACAGGTTTTAAGTGTACAGTTATAATTTCACATCTGTATATTCTATATACAGATTATGGTCATCCAGCTAAAAAAAAAAAGTTTGAAGTTCCAAGGAAGAATTAGTGTTAAATGCAACAAAAAAGAACAGTAAGATACAGAATGAAATTTATTCATTATGTTTGACAAGCACAAAGTTGTTCATCAGCATCCATCTGTTACAAAGTTTTTAAGGAAGAGTTGAAAACTAAATTAACTGGTTTTGCACTTAGTTCTAGGTTAAGAGAAAATAGTAGTCACTCAAACATCTTCTTTCCCTGTAGGTGGTAGCCACTGACAGAAACTTATAATCACCACTGAACAAGATCAGCCCAAAGAAAGCATGATTCCACTGAATATTTGAAGTTCTAATTTACCTCTAATCTGATGGACAAGTAATAGTGAGAGCTGGGTTACAGAATCTCCTCACTGTTACCTTCCCTAGGTCAAAGGAGTTTTCATTTCAATTTCTGAGTTCTTGTTAGCTATAGGAATGAGAATTTAAAAGAGATAATCTTAACTACTAACAAGTACTCACATAGTTCACTCCCTTTTTGCCCCCATTTCCCTCTCTATCACATGTTGTCTACATTTAAAAAAAATAACAAGGAAAAAGAAAATTAGACCAGTTTTTAAAAAATAATTGGTACCAGTACACCCTGATGGCTCAGGTATTAAGTTGGCAGCTGGGATGCAGACCATGTAAAAGCCAGGGACCAGGGTTCGTGACCTAGGGCTAGGGGTGGGGGAATAACAACAACAAAAAAAGCTTCTTCCTCCTCTTTCTTTCCTTCTTGCCTGTTTGCCTTCATTCCTGTCTATTTCTTCCTCTTGAAAAAAAAAAAAAAGTTGCTATGTACACTACTCTTGGGACACAAGAGTTCAACAAACGCTCTAAGCATGGCAGATAATTATTTCTAGTATTTTAAAGAAAAGTCTTGATTAATCCCAATAGATTTACTCAAATGTAAGCAACAAAGACTTGTTTGACCTCTGTTTCTAAACATGGGCTATATGAATAAGAAATTACCTATGTCTCTAACATTATTTCCTACAGTAATTTATTTTCAGTAAATATTTAGATGATGTTGACTGTACTAATTTCCTACATTTGTTCCAGCCCTCCAGCCCCAACCTTCAACCCCGAAGATCCATCCTCTGCCCTTCTTTCCCCCTTAAAATCTACAAGTTGCATTATTTAGGTTCTGTAACCTATATTTTAAAGTTGGTTTCAGTGTCAGGAGATACCATCAGGAAATCAAAAGGTGGAAGAAATGTTTATTCTCCTCACACAAAAGGTGGAAGAAATGTTTATTCTCCTCATGCTCTGCTTGACTTACTGTGATTCTGGCAGTGTTCTATGTTCAATGCACCTACTTCATGATTCTAGGCATTCTAAGACTCCAATAACAAGATTTGTCTCTCCTTGTCCGTTCAGACTAGGGCAAAGACTTATTATTATTACTTAATGGGGGTTTTACTGCCCTTTACTTATTGTTCTCCCCTCAACATTGCAGATAGCCCTGTTACTAATACCTTAATTAAACTCTCTTAATTTAATGAACAAAATATGGGGTATACTAATACATGAAATATATTCAGCCTTAAAATCATGACATTCTGATACATGTACTACATGGATGAACCTTGAAGACATTATGTTAAGTGAAATAAGCCAGTCATAAAAAGTATATGAAGTACCTATAATAGCCAAATTCAGACATGAAAAGTAGGATAGTGGTTAGAAGGAGAGTAGAATGGAGAATTAATGTTTAATGGATACAAAGTTTTAGTCTGGGATGAAGTAGTAGTTTTGTAAATGGACTGTGATGATAGCTATTCAACACTGTAAAAGTGCTTAATGTCACTGAACTATACACTTAAATATGGTTAAAATGGTAAATATTATGTTACATATATTTTATCTCACACAAAATTATCTTTTAAATTTTTGGTTGTATCATTTGCTTCCCTCCGAGACCCTTACTGATACAATGATTTATCACAAATTTCCAATTCCAAAAATTAAAAAGACCTCTATTGTCAATCTGTGTAACAATTTATAGTTTACTACCTGCCTTTAGATATAACATCCTATCTGATAATCAGGAAAGAAATCAGACTCTGTGGAGATAGTAGCTAAAAAGTGCTAAGAATTTAGGTTCACTAACTATAGATTCACAAGTAATACATAATTAAAATAACATGCACACAAAATACATTATTTATAAAATAACTTTAAAAAATAACGAAACACCTACCAAGCTTTTATCCACATTAGAACTGCTTCTGTTATCATTAGGATTTGCTGAAGGTAAGTATCTGGGAGGAAAAAAGTTTCAAAGAGAAACAAACAAACCTTCTTTAATATATTCAATAAGAAAAACAAATACTATATGCATTTTTTTCAGTACTGTCTTTTAAAAACTGAATATGGGTTTGTAATTCTTTATTTTAGAAGTATAATACAGAAATTATACATTTATATATAAAATAAAACCCCCAGTTAGGTCTGATACAGCACTCTGAAATCATATATATATATTAACACTTTCTGCAGTAAAACAGATGAAAAGCCATACCAAGAAAGGTAAATAAAGAACTTAGTCTCAAGCTAGTTTATTTTTATTTTGCCATGAGAGTAGGTTGACAGGTTTCGCCACCAAACAAAAATCACTAAAAAAAATTCTATTTTTAGAGATTTTTGGATTTAGGGTTTGAGAGTAAGGAATTGTTGACGTTTACAGACATAGATACAGACAACTACAGACATGGATACAAATTAGCCTTCTTCAGTCAAGAATGGTATCAGGTACACTCTGGCAGCCTACCAGAGAAGGCCACCACATTTAGTCCACATACATCCCAAGGACTCAGGTTCAAGGTCTGAGGCTAGGCAGAATAAGCAAGATAAACAACGGGGGTTGCTTCTTCCTCCTCTCCCTACCTGCCTGCCTGCCTGCCTGCCTCTACTCATCTTCATTCCTGCCTGCAGCTTTTCTTTAAAAAACTAAATTAAATTAAATTAAATTAAAAAATGAATGACAGGATGATATTGCCTTTCTGAACAACAACAACAACAAACCCAACAAAAAACATTTTTTGCCTACATGACTGAAATAACAGATCTAAAGTTCCAGGGGTGGTTTTCTAACCTTTTGGGACTCCAAACCTTGCAGTTTACATAAAGATAAGATAGAACTGCTGGCACTGCTACTGCTCCTGCTACTGGTTCTAACATGTTGTAACTATAACTACACTATTGCTACTTCTTCATCATAGCTATAGTCAGCTTTCAGGTTAACCAGCAGAGCTCTCTAAAAAGAAATCAAAGAGCTAAAGTACATTTTACTGCTGATGGGACAGTTTTTAATGTATTAGATATTAATCAATGGTGAAAAATAGAATATAATCATGAATCCTTTAAGTGTCTTTAAACATAAATAATAGTTCACTAAAAGGGTAATAAGAAAATACACCACTTACTCTGTTAGAAATCACTTGAATTAACTGGAAAATCAGGAGATAACAAGGGCTGTATAGCAGGTTAGTACAGAAAAAGTTCCATATAACATGGCAAATTCTAGATGTGTCTCAGAAATTCAGTGTGAGATTCCACATTACATAATGTAAATAAAAGCATGTGGCAATAATCAGTGGAATCTAAATTAGTATTTGATCACTGTCGGTCACCTACATTTATATACTATTTAACTGAAGTAGATGTTTAGTCTTCTGCAAAATTAGTAACACAAGGTTCTCTGAATGCAGGATATGAACAAATCCATTAATTCTTCCAATTCTTGTCTTTTTTCTTTCATTCTTTCAAGACTTTTAAAAATATTATATTATTGTTTTCATATAGAATCTGGTCATTTAGGTAACTTGATGGAAGTTATAAGTGTCAGATTATTAGGAATGTGGCTAAAAGTTTAATGCTATTTTAGAATCATGTTTAATTCAACTATAATTCAGCAACAATACTCAGTATTAAAAGTATGTTTGAATTTCAGGAGAAAGAATTTTAGAATTTTTCTATTATATTCTAGTAATTTAAAATTATCATCACATATTACAGTAAGGCTTATCAATCGTTTTGTGATTCTTTATTAAGAGTATCTTTGACGATTCACTTAATAAACAATTATTAAGTAACACTATACTACTCAGCAAGGTGGTGATAATTGGGAACAGAGTTTAATTTTACTTTCAGGAAACTTAGAAATTAGTTTGGGATATGCAATATGTGAATAGAAGGAAAAACCAGAGAATATGATCAAAATAAATGATGATATAGTACGAATATTATATGTTTCTTTAATTCAAGATTACCATTGTATAGATAAACCTGAGTAAAGTAACTGCTATACTTTAGTACTGAAAATTCAGAAACATTGAGGTGTGTTAATATCAACATCATAAGTGTTTCAGAAACCAACCCGGACAACCGATAAATATACAAAAACAAGAAAGGATCCTTGTTCAAAACCTACTCTGAAGTTTCTCTGTGTGTACTGTAATGTAAAATAGCTATAATAGTATACCTATGGAATAGTAGTGTAAAAACACTAACATACTGGACTTCCCTAAGGGTAAAAACTCAAATTATCTACCAACTTGGTGATGTAACAAAAAATATTCAGTAGTGTTTTATAGTTTGATTACTGGAGAAATGCTATGAAACAAGAGTAAATTGCTTTCTTTTTTTCTAAACTTTACCACATTGGCTCTTATATGAAAAGTTTTTACAAAAATGATAAGATGCTTCACTTTAAAATAAGATTAGCTACTGTGCCCTGGTGGCCTGGCTAATAAGGTCAATGAACATACATAGTCCACACATACATCCCAAGGACCCAAGGTTCAAGACTTGGGGCTAGGAGAAATAACCAAAATGAACAAGTAAATAAAATAAATGTGCTTCTTTCTCCTCTCTCTTCCTGCCTGTCTTTCTCTGCTTGCCTTCATTCCTGCCTGCACCTGTCTTAAGAGGGAAATAAAAAAGTAGCTGTAATAACCTCAATTTTTTTAATACATTCAATAAAGATTTAACACACCCACTAGAGTTGCCATATAGCTCTGTGCTATACTAGTACAGAATTTGTTTAAATTTCTATTGTACATTATTCCAAACTACATTGTATGATTTATCCATTTCCTCAACAGAATATGAGCATCTCAAGAGAAGGTGCTCTAACTTATCCCTACTTTTCCCTATACGTGGGTGCTTAGTATATACCTGACAAAGAGTAAGCTGTCGAATATGTCTGTTGAATGAATGAACATGCAGAATACTGAAATAATGTTAACTATTTCACTAATATCTCAAGTTCATTTGAAAAGACTAAAAAAAAAAGCAAATATTAGTTCATACTAATGTCAGTTAATACTGAGTGTCTATTCTATGCAAAGAATTGTTCTAGGTTTTATTCTCTTTTGCTTTACTTAACTCTTAAAATAACCCTGTGACAAGAATCATCATCATCATCATCATACCTATTTTTGAGGAAATGGAGCTATAAAAAATTAAACTTATTTTCCAAAGTTACATGGTCTTAAATGCTATATAAGACAGAGAAAACTCATTAAGTGGTTTGGGGAGGAATCAATCTTTAAAGAACTGAAATTCATAGGCTTTTGATAACAGCAATAGTAATGACAATAACAGAGTTCCACAATATACTATAAAACAAAACTCTTTGGTAACAAGATTAAATGAAATAGCAGTATGACTAGCCTCTTTTGACTCAATTTAATTGTAACTTGAAGATATTTGGTGTATTTAATTTCTGAAAAACAATGTCCTGAACATGAATGAATTTGAAAGAAATTATATATGAAATACTGGCAGTATCATATAGCCCTGAAAAATGGCATATTAAGATATCTCTTTATATACCATTAAAGTGATGTTTATAAAAAATATATTATTATGATTAGATCTGCACCTACCCCTAAAATCAATGTTTAGCATACTTACCTACGATTGCTATAATATGTAAATCCTACAAAAGGTAGTTGATTGCCAACAAAAGCTTTAGGTATAGGGAATGTTTCCTCATCTCCTTTATCTTCTTCCAAGTCATCGAAGTTACTTGTATCAATGTCACTACTTAAATCAGGTACTACTGGTGCCACAGCTAAAAATAGAAACAAAATCAGTTGCTCAATTTGAAAAACAAAAAGATATCATACCAACTAATAGTTCCTTATATACAAATTACTTTTGAACCACAAATTTCAAATGATTAAATCTTGTTATAGAAAGTTTTATTAGAATTATCAATCAACTGATATTGATCATTTGAATAGACTAACAACATGATATTTAATCATTTTGTCCCAACAAAGAAAGTCCAGGGCAAGATTTTTCAGTTGAATTCTACCAAACTTTATGAAGATAAAAAGACAATAATTTCATTTAACAGAAAAGCATTTGACAAAATTCAGCATTGTTTCATGATAAACATACTGTTAACAAAGAATAAAGAACTTCAACATGATAAAGGGCATTAAAAAAAATGCACAACCACTCTATAGTAAGAGACTGAAAACTTTCCCCCTACAAACAAGACAAGGATGCCCACTTTCACCAACGCTTTTCAGTCAACATTGTACTAAAAGCAAGTAGTCAAGAAAATGAAGTAAAAGGCATTAATATTGGTAACACATTCAATGAAATCAATAATATAATCCAAAGTCATCTTTTGCAGATATAGAAAAATCTACTCTAAAATTCACATGGAGTATCAAGGGATCCCAAAAGAGTTAAAAAAAAAAATTGAAAAAGAGCAAAGCCAGAAGATTTGCATTTCTGACTTCACAACCTAGTACAAACTACCACAATCAAAATAAAGTGATACTGGCATAAAGACAGACATATGGATCAATGGAATAGAACAGAGAGCCCAGAAATAAACCTACATGGGCAAATAATTTCTGACAAAGATGTTAAGACTATTTAATGGAAAAAGGACAGTATTTTCAACAAATGGTACTGGGAAAATTGGATATTCACATGCAAAAGAATGAAGTTGGACCCTGCCTTATACGATATACAAAAAATGAACTCAGAAGAATGGAAGGTACCAATTCTAACAGATCTTTGTACACTGATGTTCAGAGAAACATTTTTTACAACAGTTAAAAGGCACAAGCATTCCAATGTCTATCAACAAATACATGAATTTTTTAAATGTGTTATATACATATAATGGAGGATTATTCAGCACTAAAATGGGATTAAGTGTTGATACATGCCATTACATGAATGAATCCTGAATATATCCTAAGTGAAATAAGTAAGTCAGTCCCCAAAAGGTAAAAATTCCATAATTCCACGTATTTGAAGTATCCCGATGGTAAAAATCATAGACAAAAGTAGAATAGTGGTTACTGGGAGTCAGTGTTGAGGAGAATGAAGAGTTATTATTTAACAGGTTCAGAGATTCAGTGTGGGATGATGAAAAATTCTAGAGCTGTATAGTGATGACTGTACAATAACGTAAAGGTGATTAATGTCACCAAATTATATACTTATGAATGCAAATTCTACTTACCACAATAAAGCAAGGTAATTTTCTTTAAAATTTATTTTAAGGAACAAACGCAATAGAGTGCTAAGAAAGTCTAAACTACTAAGCCCCTGAAATTGGGTGGACTATAAATTCTTTATCCATGAAAACTATACTGACAGTATCTCCCATGAAAATGTAAAATTCTGAGAGGACTCTAGACAATGCACATAACTGACAATAATAAATATATACATATACATATATATATATATTTACCACATGAGCTGACAGCTTTACTATTGTTAACATTTCGTATATTCCCCACTAGCAACAGGTGATTAAGTAATGGCAATTCTTATATCAAATGAGATCATGAGTGGCAATGTTTCGCAAGTTGCCACATATAATATTTAACATGGCATTATTAATAATTAGCTATTTTGTGTATAAATCTTATCATTAAAGAAAATACCACTAAAAAAGGCAACCCACAGAATTATAAAAGATATTTGTATAACATACATCAAACAAAAGGTTAATATATAGAGCTCATACACCTCAACAACAAATCAAATGACCCACTCAAAAAATGGGCAGAGAGCTGAAGAGACACCTCTCTAGAAAACACACACTGAGGGCCTAAAGGCACATAAGAAAATGTTCTACATTACCCAATATTGGAGAAATGCAAGTAAAACAACAATGAGATATCACCTCATACCAGTGAGAAGGGCCTATACAAAAAAACTAGAAAACAACAAGCATTGGAGAGAAAAAGGAACCTTCCTACACTGTTGGTGAGGCTATAAATTAATGCAACATCATTGGTAAACAGTATGGAGATCTCTCAAAAAAAAATAATGATAAATCAATCCAGCAATCCCACTTTTTGACATATACCCAGATAATATAAAAACTCTTAATCAGAAAATATATCTGGGTGTGTCCTGGTAGAGCAGCAGTTAAGTCAATCGCCTCTGAACAGGATGTAAGTCACATACCCCTGAGCTCGAGCCTCATATTTGGGGTAACCCTACCAGTATAACAAATAAATGGAAATAAAATGAAAATGCTTCTTTCTCCTCTCTCTTCCTGCTCCTTTCCTTAACAAAAGAAAATATGTATTTGGCATGCCCTGGTGGAGCAGTGTTTGGGTGCAGTCCATAATACATCCCAAGAGTCTGAGTTTGTGTCCTGGAGCAGGGGGTGGAGGGGGCAATCAAGATGAACAACTAAATAAAATAAATAAATGCTGCTTCCTATTCTCCCTGTCTCTGCTCACCTTCATTCCTGCCTGCACATTTCCTTTAAAAAAAAGAAAAGAAAAAAAAGTCTACGTGCAAGTCTACATTCATAGCAACACAATTCACAACAGGCAAGACATAGAAAAAAAATCTAATGTCTGCCCAAAGAAGATGTGCTATACATACTCATTGGGATTCTAGGCGGCTATTAAAAAGGGGTAAAACTGTGCTCTCTGCAACATGGAAGTGAAATAAACCAAAAAGAAAAAAAGAAGTACAGGATGGTTTCCTTTACAGGTGGAGTATAAAGAAACAACTAAATAAATAAACAAACAGCAAGAAATTCACAGAAGGCCAGACTGTGGCTTTCAGGGGGTAGGGAGAGGGGAGGGAAGTAAGGAGGAACAAGGTGGTAGTAAAGGGTACTAGCTCTCTGGTGGCGGGTGTGGTGTAAAATATACAGACTGAAGTGTGAATTCAATATCCTAAAGTGCATACAGCAAGGTAAACAAAAGGAAAATAGGCGTTCCCCTGGTGGAGTAGCAGTTAGGTCCACTGACTCCAGTAGAGTGCAGTCCACATCCCAAGGATGGGGGTGGGGGAAGGGAGCAGCTGTGAACAACCAAGATGAACAACTTTTTATCCTTCTACTTTTATTTAAAAAGTAGAAATGTTTCTTCCTCCTCTCTCTTCCTGCCTTGCTTCATTTCTGTATTCTTTTTTTTAAGAAATAAAAAAGCAATTTAAAAATGTTATTGTTTTCTTTCCTATAATTCATAATCAGCAAGTGTCAATTCCTTACATTTCTAGTTTAATTCTGAATATTGTAAATTTGTAAAAGGAATTCTGACATTGTAATTTGCTAACAGTGTGATCTGAAGCAAGTTATTTAGACCTTTTTTCATTTCTGTTTTTTACCTTTAATCTCACTCCTATCATTTCTTCATTTCGATCTTAAATGAGTGCAAAGAGTAATTTTACAGTCTTAATACTTTGTGCTATGAGTGAATAAGATGAAAAAGCTCACAGAAATTTTGCCCAAATAAAGGTAACTTATACCATTTCCAATCAGCCAGGAACAGATGGTGAAGATTAACTGCCATTATTAACTGTAGTCATATAATTTGCAAAATGCTCAAAGGAGTTATTATTTGCATAGGGTAAACAATTTTGCGGAGAAAACCGGAGAACAAAAAATTTTTTTAAATAACTATAATTGTTGCATAATTTTTTTAAATCTTAGGTCAGAGAGGTCATTCAGAATAAAGAATTCTTGGTATTTTCGGGGTGGGAAGTAAAGAAGGGGTAGGAAGAGCGAAAGGGAAGAAGAAAACAATAGGTTCTATAGACTTCAATTTTTCCTTTTTTTAATAACCATGAAATAGGAGCTAATAGGATTAGAAAATGCTATCAAAATGTTTTTAAACATATTAAATCTCAGTACAATATAGCAATACCACAGATAACAATGCAGATCTTAAAAAGCTATAGAAATGTTAATACTAATAAAACTATCTAATTATAGAAATTATTGATGTTCCCTCTGATTTACATCAATGAATTAATTTACTACCTTTTAATGGACATAAAAGTTATATAAAGGAAATATATTAATATCATAAATGCTACTGATTTTTGATTCCTCAATTCTACTGCACTTGGAATTCCACAAGATGAAAAACTTTTGTCGGTTTGGTTACTGCTATTTTCCTATTACCTGAAATAGCATAATGTTGAGTATACAGTAGGTGCTCAGCAATATTTGTTGACTAGGTTATTTACTCTTCTAATTAATATCAGTTTCTTAAAACACAAAAGGAATTATATCTTCCCTATTTTTTATTGTGTAGTTATTCTATAGTTACTTATGCATTGTTTCATTTTGAAAAAGAATTTAAAGCAATACAGAAGATACTTTGTATTTTCTTCAGTCTCCCTTTAAATTTTCTTCAAATTTATAATATTATTTGCATGTTTTAGACTTTTAAAACTTTACTAAAAGCAGAACTTGAATAAAATATGAATCTTTTAGGTAACTATTCATCAGTTTGTAGAGGGCTATTCATCAATGTGCCCTCTACACATCTCTCTTCTTTTAACAGTTTATTCTGCAATATAAAGACAATAATCATGTCATGTTTATTTACAAGGATAGTTCCTTATTTCCTACGTATAACAGCTAATAAATTCTCCCCAAGGTCAAGTTGTTCCTGTAGATTCTACAAGAGAGCAATTCATTTGATGCCATTCTTTGTAAAGGTAAGATATATTTCCGAGAGAATTTATTTCCCTTCTCAATTTTATAGCTTAACACAATATATATGCCCTAAAGTTGAAGAATGTAACTTTCTTTTAAAATAACCTACATGATCTATTTCTTCAAAATTAACAACAAAATTTTCTCTTAGGTGGAAAAAAGTCCCTCATTGGTTTCAACTAGACAGGCAGTCCTACAAATACCTAATTTGTAACTGTTTCTAAAATCCACAAAGCTGAGTTCATTTCCATTATTACTGTTCATTGCTACTGCTATAGCAGGAATTAGGGGCTGTACACATTATTCTATGATAGCTGAAAAGGGGGAAAAAAATTCCTGTAACTTCAGCAGGGGAAAGATGAATTATGAGTCTCTCAAATCCAAAACGACAATGGGAAGCTTTAGTGTCATTATAATTTTGAGTCAAAACTATGTTAAGTTTTCTGTTAAATAGCTTCATATTTTAACTTTTAATTTTTAATAGGGTAGTCCTCTGACTTAAAACAACTTCTTGCACACTATATATTTTTATTCCTTATCTAGAAACTATACATCTGATGTAATAGGTATACTATAATTTCCTATATCTTCATTAAGTTAAATTTTGATGTTAATAATAGAACCTCCCTATATTCTAGGTTTTAGTAAAAACAAGGAAATAACTTGTATTTTCATAGGAATTATATTTTAATTTCATTTTCCCTTATTTATTGACTTCCTCTACAATGACATACTAAAGTCTAAAACAAGTTCACAAAGATCAAATATGAAATTTGATTACTGAGCCCAAATCCATTACATGTATATAATACTTCATCTTGGTATCTTGAGTGGAATGTTGAAAAAAAAAAAAAAAAAAAAAAAAAAAAAAAAAAGCATGCTTTTCCTCAATATCATCAAATATTCTCTTTTTAACTAGGTTGGGACACAGCATTTTTGCACTATGGATTTTCATTAGATATAGAGGAGCCCCCTACATCTTCAGGGTATACATTCCAAGTCTTCCAATGGATGCCTTAAACAGCAGATAGTATTAAACCCTATATATACTACATTTTTCCTATATAGATACCTGTGATAAAATTTAATGTATAAGTTAAATGGTACAAAAGAGTAATAACAATAATAAAATAGAAAAATCACAACACTGTAATAAAAATCATGTGAATGTGGTCTCTTTCTTTCACACACTCTCTCACAATGTATTTTTGAAATGTGGTTGGTTGACTGTGGGTAATTGAAAGCATAGAAAATGAAACCACAGATAAGGAGGGACTACTATACACATATATTAGCAAAGCAACATCAACAGACAATTTACTACAACTTTCCAAACATTCACTGTAATGTGCAAAAAAAAGTAACTTACTGTCCCTTAATGTTTCCCAAGCCCACTGATCATTTTTGAAGAAGAGATGTCGTTTGATTTCTTCTACACCATTTCGTCCTAATCTCACCTCTCTGGATAGACAGAGAATGATTAAAGTTATTAATCATTTAAGATATTATTATTAAACCTGGCATAATGTTAAATCTGTGTGGGATGACAAATACCGTTCTATGTCACAGTGAATTATATCTATGTCAGCATAATGTTTAGATTAAGTAAAAAATAAGTTTGAGGACTGAGGTTATTAATTTTTAAAAGGAAACATACAAAAACCACAGATTTATTGATACTCTATGATTTTTCTAGTGACAATGAGTATCCAGGTGAATCACTCACATTGCTTTATTAGCATAATAAATAGAACATAATGCATATTCTTGATAGTTTTTTTCATAGTGGTAAAGATATATTTCTTGCAATCAACAACTTTACTTCAAACCAAAAGCTAATAAAAACTCTGAAAGAGGGTGCACCCTGGTGGAATAAGTGATGGGAAGCAGTCCATATCAATCCCAAGGACACAGGTTCAAGACCTGACGCCAGCAGGAACACCAAAAACAACTAAATAAAACAGAGTGCTTCTTCCTCCTCTCTTTGCCTGCCTGCCTGCCTGCCCCCATTTGCCTTCATTTCTGCTTGAACCTTTCCTTAAAAAAAAAAAAAAAAATTCCAAAAGGTATGTTAAGATTAAGATGATACAAGGGGACAGATGTTAACTAGACTGTGATAACTTCACAATCTATACAAATATCAAATCATTATGCCATACACCTAAAACTAAGACAGTGTTATGTTAATTATACCTCAATTAAAATATTAAATATTTTAAAAATGAAATGATCAACAAATCCCAATGAGAATGACATGAGTTTATTAATCATAATCATGAAAAATCATAAAAGTGAATTTCAATAGATATGTAAATTGAGCAAATTGAGATAAGAGTCAACTAAATAAGATTAGAAAAACATTCTGTGAATTTTGTCTCCACCTGTCCTTTAAAAAATGCAGACATCCATGTACAAATAGAGCCCCATCTCAGAAAATTCATTTTTATTTTAGTCTACTAAATAATTCTGACCAATTATTGTTCAATGTTAATTCTTCATTATATTACAAAATTGAGAGTCAACAGAACAAGTTACCGATCCCTGACTTCTTTAGAGAGCATGGAGATAAAGTGTTCAAAAATAATGCATTAGGTGATTTGGAAAGAATATCTTGACACTTTTTATTCTCTAGCAAAGTGCTCATAAATAACAAGAAAACTCTAGATTCCAATTTTTTTTCATGAGTTGAAAGATAAGTTGCTTTAGATATGTGACTTTTATAAAAGAAGCTTTTACCAACTCTACCAGACTGAATTAGAGAAACCCTCCATGGTTCTGTTGCACACAGTACTTAACTCATAATACTTAATCTCAGTATGATTTCTTGTCTATTTCTCCCAAAGGACTATGAGGTAATAGAGAACTATGGTCATGTATCTATCTTATTCATTTCTAGTACACCTAACATACAGCACGGTATTTATATTTATAGATAAATTATATCAAAATATAAAAACTTGAAAAACTATACATTTCAGGCTCTGAAGGACATACTGAAGGAAGAGAAGTGAACTTAAATTAAAATGAATCTCAAGTTGAAACATATTTAAAAGTACTAGGGCTCTCCACTATTTAACACTATATAACCATACATATAAAATATAATTTCAAGTTATGTGGTTGGTATTAAATTTAGAAAATAATCATATACATACATGCCATTTTTGTTTCTAAAATGCATACATGCATATATACCTTATAAAAATACTTGTTGAATCTGGAAGACATCATACCCATGACTAGCTCTAGAAAAAGATAGTAGGAAATACATACTTTTTTTAAGCTTTGCACTGGTAACTTAATTTCAACAAGCATATATCATATAATTAAATTATTTTCCAATTTTATTAGGATATACTTGACAAAAGTTTAAGATATTTAAAGTATAAAACACCATGACTTGATATACATAGACGTACACACAAAACAGTGTGAAAGAATTTTCCCCACTGAGTGGTTAACACATCGCTACTTCACTACTTTACCTTTTGGGGTGAGAACATTTAAGCCCTATTCTCATAATAAATTTAAATTATACAATACCGTACTATCTTAAGTAGCATCAAATGTTCCCATTATATTAAATACGTAACACTGATTACAAAATGTACTAATTTCAGGTGTTAGCATTAAAAAAAGCTCAGACACATAAAACATACTATCATTTTTATACTTAAAATTAAGCAAGCCAAAATGTTAACAATGAAATTTTAAAAAGAAATTATCTAGTCATAAGAATATGCAGTATTATCACAATTTCTTAGGTAAGGCAAGTGAGCTAGATCCAGAAAAGTTATCTAGAAAACCATAAAATTATATTTAGGTTTCACTGACAGGACTAATTTTGGGAATGGTAACATTTTTAGTGTAACAGTTAAAATAGAAAAGCTTGAGATATAAATCTTAATATTTGATGAACGAAATGAAAATTTCCTTAGAAGGAATAGAATGTTAAAGTTATATTTATTTACCTGTCAGTAAGAAAGGCACAAATAAGATTTTTTGCTTCTTTTGATATGTCATTATCATCAGGGAAGGTAAGTGAATTTTTATGGTTCATAATCTTACTGTAAGTTCCAACCAAAGAATCTGCATAAAAAGGTGTATCACCTGAAAAATTGACATGGAACACAAAAGCAAAAAAAAAAAAATCAGTTTAAAGATTATTAAATGTACTAAAGTCATACACTTAATAAAAAAAAAAAATAACATCACAAAGTTGCTCTAAGCTTCTAAACAGTTTTTGAAAATACACACCAAGTAGTTTTGGATCAAACACCAAGTAGCTTTTTCTACAGGCAAAATCAACAGAATCAAAGTGGTAACTTTTAGAATAAAAGCCATGTTAGAGTTACATAAAATCTTCTTTTACTCACCTACAAGCATTTCATATAAAAATACCCCAACTGACCACCAGTCACATTCTCGTCCATAATAACCATCACCACCTTGAGATTTTAATACTTCAGGGGAAATATAATCAGGTGTTCCAACTGCTGTATCACATCGTACCATTCCTTCCTAAAAAGAGTAGCAGGTCAAATTTTGGATGAGGCTATAAAGTCCAAAAATTTAATATTATTTTCTTCTTAATAAAACCAGTGGAACACTAACTCAAGTATCTAAATATAAATGACAAAATTAACAAAAAGCTTTATAAATAATGTATTCATAACTGTGTGTTGGTTATGAGCACATCAGCAATTTTTATTTTGTAATAATATGTACCAGAAAGATACACTGCCATCATATTATTCCCTGTCTTGCCAACATAATGATCTCATCATTAGTGAAGAGAACAAGTATAAAGCCAATGAAAATAGAATGAGATGCTGAGAGGATGAATCGTTTGATAACATTAATAGAAATGCTAATTAAATTTTTAATAAAATAGCTGTTGAATTAAACTTTGCTAGAAGCTTTGAAGAGAACATAACAAAATCGACTATACAAATATAAAACAGGGAAGAATGTATATGGGGAAGGGGTATAGTCATTTTAAGCGCACTGACTAGCTATCTAATATACATTTTAACATTCTTTTAAAAAACAAAACATTTCTTATTTTAGTTGATTCTAAGTAATAAAATTAAAATTAAATGTTCACATAGAAGTTCAGTGTTTCCTGCTAAGCAACAAATTTCCTTTTAAATGAATAAATATAGCTTCTTGGATATTATTTTGTGATGTTTCAAATAATATACACTGCTTCAATTGAAAATAAAGCAGCATATTTATTTCTTCAGCTATGTATGTTACTTGTTGTATAAGCAGTGAAGACAGATATCTTAAGATTGACTCCCAAAATAAGCACTAAGATCTTTTACATGTTAAAATAAGGCTAATAAACACTAAAATATACACACAGTACTGAAATTCAATTTTTATATTTATATTTAGTAACATTTACACTAGCTCCATTTTTAGTTATCAGTAGTCTAAATTACAGTTGTTATGTAAGACTTAGTATATCTTGCAGACCACATTTACCTTAAATAGAGGAAAAAATAAATCACTAACACATTACTAAAATAGTACTGAAATCATATGTTTATCAATATATACAGCAAGTCACATCAATTCTGTACAAGTCCAGATGTGGTTAGAAAATTCTTATAGCATATTCTAAAAAGCACCAATCTTGAAACAGCAAAAACTAAATTAAAATCTAATTATTTAACCTTATTCATCTTCATACAAGTACCAAAATCTGCTAACTTCAAATGTCCAGATTTATCCAGCAGCATGTTATCAGGTTTCACATCTCTGAGGGAAAAAGAAAAAACAGCATATTTCTGAAACAGATCAGACAATGATTTTAAAAATATAGAAGGTAGATATTTTCAGTCATATATTTTCACTCACCTAATATGAAATATGAAAATATAAAAGTGTTTATTGCTAAATCACTTATTGCTGAGTTACTTTCATACTTGTATCCCTAGTTCTTAGCATAGCTACTATACATTAGATTCAATTATTGTTTGCAGAACAAATGAAATTATTCCTCTAATTAGGAAATCTGTTCTACTCACTAATTGAAAGCAAATTAATTTATACATAAAAATTTTAAGTGTTTAACACTCTGGCACATACCTTAGAAAACCAGTCTGTTGATTTTCACTTTTCAGAACAACATATAAAAGCTATATAATCACATTTAAAGGGTATTAAATAATACTGAATTGAAATGCCAGAATTATGAATTTCACAATTATAAATTCTGAAATACCACTTATGCTATATCGGAGGAGAATAGATGGAGTTAAGAGTGGGAAATGCTTCTTTACCTATGAATGAAACCCATGGAATGGATTGCATCCAAAGCAAGAACTACTTCTGCAGTATAGAATCGCGCCCATTTTTCAGGCACATCATAGTTGCTCATTAAGTTTACAAGATCTCCGCCAGGCATGTATTCCATCACCATGTAAAGATAACGATCATCTTGGAATGCATAAAAAAGCTGTACAAATACAAAAAAACAAACTGAAACTAAACAAAACTTTCATTTAAGAATTGGTAGAAATACTAATGTAGAATTTAATTAAAATAATCAAATTGTAAGTAGTATTTGAAAAAAAGAAACACAAAATATAAAATTACAGAGGCTTTTGCTTGCAAAAGAACTAATAACGAGTTATTTCTGAGAAGTTTGTTGGTGTCATTTTCCCTACATCTTTTTATATGAAATGAATTTTTTATATTGAAAAGATTTCTAATTAATTGTAATAATTTCTAATAATCTCAATAAATAATACACAAGTCTCCTAAACAAAGACATATAATAGTTCTAATTTAAACTGTATGTTAGTGGGGTTAACTCGACATAGTCTGTTATCCAAGTTATCATTATCCTCAGTTACTATTAGCAGTATGAATGGGGAATTTTACTTAACTTCCTCAAGTCTCTAGACCTATACTCCCTTCCAGAAGAATGTATGAGACTATACTTTGTTTGACTTTCATATCTATTCCTCAGTTAGTGTCTGGCTGCCTGGCAGTTAGAAAGTGCTTAATAAATGTCTAATGAATAATAGCAAATATTAATCTGTAAATCGGAGGAATACCTACTAGGAATAAACCACCTTTCAAAGTTGTTAAAAAAATTAGCAAATATGGAAATCACTTAGAACAACAGATGCTCAATAAATAATAGCAGTCAGTGGGAGGAAGAGCAGTAAACAGGAAAACACAGAAAGAGGGCAGCCACTAGAGTCAAAGCAGGAAGAATAAATTTCATTGAGATAAGACTGGCAGAATACCAGGCATAAACACATTATGTGAGTAATGCTGAAGTTAAAAGAAGAGCAAACTTACAAAAGAACATTAAAACAAAAACATAAAGATGATTATAATTTATAATAAATATGTTCTAGAAAAAATGATAATTTACCCAGGCATTTATGTCTTAAAATCTTCCTTTTTATATTTCCTATGTTCCACAGTGTTTAATGATTTTATTTACACATTTGGCTACTCAATTTAAAAACTTTTTGGACTGAAAGTAAGTAGTATCTAACCCCATGTTAAAAAAATACAATATATCAATTGTGCACCATTAATTAAGAAAATCTTGATGTTGACATTTTACCTGATTTATAGACAATGTATCAAGAAAAAATAGTTTCAAGTACCTAAATAATAAATTTACCCATAAAAATAACAATTGTTTCAAGTTTTTTAACTTTCTACAGAACACTGAAATTTTCTTTATTAGTGGTTCTCTATCAGAGATGATAATTTTCATTCTCAATCCCAGTCCCCTACCACCAAGGAGACACTCAACAATGTCTAATCATATTTTTGGTTATAACTAGTGTTTGAAGTGGAGAGGGCTGCTACTGAATGACTAGGTAAAAGCCAGGGATGCTGCCAAGTCCTATAATGTACATGGGAGAGTTGCTGACAGTGAAGGATTATCTGACCCATGATGTCAATAGTAAAAAGAGAATGACAAACCCTGCTCAACACAGCTGATAAAAAAAGGAGGCAACATCTCAAGCATAAAAAGTTTTATATGCACAAATCTTACACATTTTCCATAATACTTTTATCCCAATTACTAATATACTTACTGAGGACAGTCTTTATTATATACTCTAATAAATCATAAAATACAGGTTATAAATTTAGAAATGAGTTAGCCTAGCCCAGTAGTTTTTAAAACTAGAAGATGATTTTACTTTCCCCATATGAAATCTTACATAAAGATTCCAGTATATAAAACGTATAAAACACGAACTGCTCTAGTTGAAGCAAAAAGAGAAAACTCAGAATTATAACCTACCCAAATTGCTGTTTGCTGCCAAGAATTCATTTAAGGTATCTCTGAGGTTGAAAATAACCAATCTAAGCCAATTTTCATATTTATGAACATAGAAACTGAGGCCTAGAGATGTAAATAACTTGGCCACAGCTTCATATTCAAGATTAGGATCTGTAATTCTTGACTTCTAAATGTATTTTTATTTTTACTGGAAAACCTAAAGCCAATAAAACATTATTTGGAGGCTTATTTTACTCACTTTTCCCCTCATTTCGCCTATCTCCATAGACATCTAGATAAGAGGACTGCATATTTGGGAAAGAATTTAATTTCAATATTAAATAAAAGTGTCTACTTAGGATAATTACAATATATGACTGCTCCTAAATCAAAGCAAAATATTTAAATTGTCTAGCATTAAAATTCATAACTATTCTTCTTTGTTCTTACTTCCTCCTAGAGATTTATTAAAGTTAAAATTGATTATTTAAAAAATGATATATTAGACAGTTTTGTAAATGCGAATCAATTCTCTATTACTATTTAAAAAAAAAAAAAACAGCAAGCTTCCCAGGTATGTTTAGTTATAAACCACTAAGCAATAAAAAAACAGTAGCAAAAACATACCTGAACGACCCAAGGGCTGTTAGCAAAAGCCATGATGTCCCTTTCTTCCCAGAAGAAAGCAGAATCAGATCGCTTAATCATTTCAAATTTACTGAGAAGCTTCATAGCATATACCTTCCTGGTGGATTTATGCCTTACCTTTAAAATTCAAAATGGAAAGTAAAAAACCTGCATTAATGTTAGAAGTTCAGTTTTTCCAGAACAATTTACTAAATAATTTTAACACCTGGGTAAATAATTTAGTATTATTACATTAGAGATTTTTATTTTCTTCTGTTGAATTATCCCAGTTAGATAATTTCAAGGCTTGACATACCAGACATAATATTAGGGGGGAGAAAAATCTTTATTCCCTGTGTTATAGCATACTCCCCCATTGTCCACCCTGCTATGTATGCTACTTCTTATACATAAAACTTACTATTCAATAGCATTTTAGATAGTCTAATACTAGGGAATAAAAATTTCTCTCTTGATGCTGAAGCTGCTTCTCTGTTCATGGATGCTTGGGGAAAATATTTCACACTATTGCTGAAACTAACTCTAGGCTTTCACATCCTTAGGCAATAATGTTTAGTAATTTAAAGCAACAGTTTTGTAAACTTACTTTCCCAAACAATATATGTTAAACATACAAGTGTATTTTTTAAATTAAAAGTCATTATCTTGAATATCATTAAAATAACCTACCAATTGAACTTCTCCAAAAGCTCCTCTACCAATCACCTTCACTACTTCATAATCTTCAGCTTTCATTCGTAAATCTCTAATTTTATTTATTGTGTCTTTATCTGTATAAAAAGAAGTTTATAATTTTAAAATCACTGAAACATTTGAACTAGAACTGCTTAATTTACATTCAAGTTTTTGAGAAACAAAAAACAAAAAAATTAAGAATTATGTATTGTATAATAAAACACAAAGAACTGGACAATGTGGTGAAAAGTTTTAAATAATTCTGGAATGACCACTCTAGTTTCTAAAAAGTTTTTGTTAGACTTTGACTTAACATTTTAAGAAAACAAATATACTACAGACATACACTGGAGATAATGAGTTGCTAGTATTTTAAGTACATATTAAATTTGAATTGAAGGACCACGGGAAAATATTTTAGACAACAAAATATAATTTTCTTTTTATAAAGTTAGTTGTGAAGATCCTTTAAAAAAAGATAACATTTAATATATTCAAGCCAAATATGCTAAAGAATCATATATTCCTATCATCACATTTCTCTATTTGATCCTAGATCTAAACTTAAAACACACAATGAAAATCACTGCAATTGTTTATATAAACCTGTCACGCTACAAACTATAATAATTTACAAATTCCCGCTGGATAGATATACTAACTCCTAATTTGGTCATAGATTAAAATAGGGCTATTTTAATCCACATGGGTCAACACTGGCATGAGATTATATCGAAAAGCTTCACATTTTGGAGTTGTACAAAACACAGAACAGCTATTAAATTTAAGTTCTAGTTCCTAATAAATGCTGTTTTTTTATTTTGTCTTTCTTTTTAAATGCAACTGTTTATGTACATTAGATGAATAAACATATGAAACAGAAAGTAAACACACAGGGATAATTTAAGTACATTTAAAAAAGATAGATAATAATTTACTGCACAAATATTTATGTCTACCATACAGGCTCTACCACTCTGTGGCTATATAAAAATAACTTTAAAACACAATTCCTGATCTTAAGGAGTTAAAATTTTAGTAAATGATATAGAAACAATGAAAAAATAATAATACCAAATAAACAGATTAAGAGAGATGAGCAAGTGTCTGTAGTACTAAGGACATGTAAACCAAGCTTGTCGGGAGATTTTCTGGAGATGATGACACATGAAACGAGTCTAAAATGAGGAGTGAGAGTCAGCCAGGTAGGGAGAAGAGAGACTTTTACAGTTAGATGAGCAGTAAGAAGCAATGACACAGAGGAACTTTACACCAGGTGTTCTGTGCTGCTGGAGCACCAAGTTTTGTGATAGGGACTTGCAGGAGAGGCTGGAGAGCCCCAACTGGTTACAGTACTTGAGCTTTACCTGTAGGACAATAGTTACAAAACTATTATTTAATCATCACCAATCTTTTTCATGTTAAAATTTAAAGCAACTCGATATGTAACATAGATAAAAGAGGCACTCTGCTTCAGGAAGGTAGTGAGGAAGTGGGGGTGTCACAAAGGGCCTGAGAAGGAAATGAAAAGCAGTTTGAAAACTTCTACCATGGATTAGGGGCCATGAAAAGAAATAAGACAGACAAATAACACAGTCAAAATTACATTTCAACTAAACTACTCTGGAGAATATGTAAAAGACGAATTCAATACAGGTAAAGCTAGAGGTGGGGAAAATGTTAACAGTACTGTAATATTCCACATAAGAGTTAAGAAATTCCTGAACCAGGATAATGTGTTGTATGAGAGCCTATGGGCTTGAGAAAGGACCTCTGGATTTGGTTAAATGAAGTTTAGAGTCATAAGCAGTCTATTCAGCCAGTATCTGAGTTCAGAAAATATACCTGTTGTGAATCTGTGTGCGAGTGAAGAGACTACTTCCTGTTTTAATTTCTGACAGTACAGGAAGTGCATAAAGCAGTTTGATGTTACTTGAGAGTCAAACAACACTAGTTGTCAAAAAATCTTTAATACATTTAAGTTTTGTATACAAGTGCTGTTTGCTTTTTAATTTTAGGTTGATTTCATTAAGAGACATCAAATCTGGACAAAAAACTAATTTTCAAAGTTAATTAATGTTCAATATAAATGCAATGAGAATTGAGAGTGGTTCTTTTTATTCAGAAGAACCTTCACTTGGTCCTTGTCTTAGTCCCCTCATACTGGCATACAAAATACTATAGACTGGGTGACTTAAATGACATTTTCTCATAGTTCTAGAGGCTGGAAATCCAAGATCAGGGAGTCAGCTTGTTTGGTTTCTGGTGAGGCTTCTCTACCTGGCTTGTTGGCAGCTGCCATCTCTGTGAACTCACCTCTTCTTTGTGTGCACATACAGGTAAGGATACTATCACTGCCCTGTCTTTCCAACTCTGCCTCCCTAGTGACCCAATCTCCAAAAATAGTCAGAAGTTAGGGCTTCAATACACAAATCATGGAGTGGCAATGGGGGACAACAATTTAGCAGTACTTAATCACAATAAAACATTACCATTGTTCAGCTATCAATCTCTATATGCAAACTTGAGATGTTCAGTTCCGTTTCTGACAAAAATTTACAGAAGTTGAGGCTTAAATACATGAGAGTGATATTTACCATTGACACTGTGGTTCAATGACATGACAGAGTCAAATATTTTCCACAAGGTATCTGTAGGTATATAATACAATGATAACTATAGGCTTTTAATAGCTTGTGTCTTCAAAGGCTTTGTTAGTTTGTCCGATTAAGGTTTTCTTCGCACCATACATAATTGCTACCACTTATAATACATCTTACCAGGCTTCATTTCAGAGTTGTACTTAGTGTTTTCTCAAGTTCTTTAAAAATATTCTTGCCTGGACTTGTTCCACACAGACTCCTCAAATAAGTTATGTGTCAAGGAAAATCACTCAAAATTGTTTGTCTTGTTTTTAATTGACTATTGATGTTGCTTCCAATGATCTCAATTCTTTGAGCAACTGTTTTTGTCACAAGGCTACTAAGTTTAAGCAAGTTTTTCTTTCTTACATATTTGCTTTTTTGCTTTATCCACTGACTTTCCCTGCTTGGCTAACAAATAACTCACTCATTTTCCTTTTCTAATTTTTATGAAGAAAATTCTGCTGTAATGAGATACTCCATTTAAAATTTTCTATTTTTTCTAACTTGCTTTCCTATGAATTTGAAATATTATTACAAGTGCTTATTCTCACAATACCCATGTACAGTGTATTCTTTTAGTACAGCCATGGTGTCACTACATAGTAAATATAATTCTTTGCCATCTAACTTGATAAAATAATCCACACTCCACTGCATGAAAAGACAACATTCAAAGTTCACCTTTATTTTTCTTTTGACACAGTAAGTACACACTGGTTGAAAAAAAAAAAAAAAAAAAACAATAAAATATTGTGGTATAGAGATGCACATGATGTTATTACTGAGTTATATAACTGTGTCACTGTGATTTACAGTGCGCTGAATAGCAGTGTGAATCAAAGAAAATGCCATATTTGGTTTCTGTCATAACTATTCAACTCAGTTGATGTAGCACAAATAGTGGTCACAGATAAGACAAATGAGCAAGATCCAAAAGAACATTACTTATGGACATTTAACTCTGAATTTCAAATAATTTTTACATCATAAAACAGTATTCTTCTATTGACCTTTTATCAATCATTTAAAAATATAAAAAGCACTTCTAAGTCATGAGCCATACAAAAACAGGTAGCGGGACAGATCTGGTCTATGGATAGTAGTCTGTCAATTCCTGCTCTAATGGAAATCTTGCTTCCCTCTGAGGGCACAGCTTCCTTTGCAGTGCTAGTCACCATTACCTTCCCATACGCTTTGTATCACTAGCCTTGAAAGTGGGATAGGTGAACTCCACTGCCATCTCTACACCCCCATCCTAAATCTCCCAGCTTTGATTTTCGTGTAATGAGGTTATACTCTCAGTATTGCTGTAATCTATGACTCATGGGTCATCACATTTCATTGCTAGACAAATTTAGTTCCTGGTTTACTGATCTACAATCCAAAAGCCCATCTTCCACCCCATTTAATATTCATTAGATTATTATGTATTTTATAACTATTCTAGATTTCTATTTCAATCCCATGAAAGAATCATTTTTCCAATAGCTTTTTGGGAGGAAATCTTGTTAAAAACCTTTTCAGTATAATTAAGTACTTTTTTTTCAACTAAACTTTTATTGAGGCAACACTGGTTTATAACACTATGTGATATTCTAGTATATAGCTTTATAAATCAACTGTATACACAACGTAATGATCACCATCAAAAGTCTAGTTTTCATCCATCACCATACAATTGACCAACTTCAGCTATTTCACCCACCCCTCCAACTCTCCCTTCTCTGTAACTAAAAGATTGTTTTGTTTGTTCTTTCTTTACATTCTACATATGAGTGAAATTATACAGCAACTGTCTTTCTCAATATGACTTATTTTCATTTCACTTAGCATAATGTCCTCAAGGTCAACCTGTATTGTTGTACATGGCAAGATTTTCTTCTTTTTTATAGAAAAATAATATCCTATTGTGTATATAAACCATATCTTCTTTATTCTTTCATCTATTTATGGTCACTTAGGCTGTTTCCATATATTGGCTATTATAAATAAATAACGCTAAAATGAATATATGGGGTGTTGTATCTTATGTTTTCATATTTTTCAAATAAATATCCAGAAGTAGAATGGCTAGATCTTATGTTATTTCTAGTCTTAATTTTTTGAGGAAATCCCAAACTCTTTTTCATAATGGCCGCTCAATTTACATTCCCACCAAAAGTATGTGAGGGTTCCCTTTTTTCTCCATATCTTCACCAACACTTGTTTCTTGTCTTTTTGATGAAAGCCATTCTAACAGGTATGAAGTAATATTTCACTGTGGTTTTTATTTATACTTCCCTTATAATTAGTGATGATGAATATCTTTCAATATGCCTTTGGTCACTATTTTAAGTCTTAAAGATTATAATACACCTATAGATGTTATTTCTAATAACCTGGCTTCTTAATACATTTAACTTCTCTCCTTCAGTGATTTTTGTCCTCTAACTTAGTCGCTCATTTCCATGGTCAGATATTTTATTCTTATCATTATCAGTAACTATAATGCTCCCATAATTTCAATTTCAAATCTTACATTCTCTTAGCATTCCCATGGCTTTCCTACTCACTCCCTCTAATATCTCAACTCAATCTCTAACTAAGAATCAAACAACGCCTGACCCTATCCCATTTTTACTGTACTTAATTGCATTCACAGCTTCTTTTTCCTACCTACCAAGTTTAAATTACATGTTCAATAATTATATAATCATTCACTTGCATACAACTTCAGTGCCTTGGCACTCTTCTACTTTACTACACGTAGTTTGGCAAAACTATAACTAGTGAAATTAAATTCAGCTAACTTCAGCACCCATACAGTTGTGTATTTCTGGATAATACCATATTTATTTGATTCTAAACCACTATCAAGTCTAAGCTGCCCAATTTCTCAAGAAGTTTTTGTGAAAAAAAAATTTATTTATAAAGCTCAAAAAAATTAAAAATGAGAAGTAAGGAGTGAATTGATTAAAAATCTTAGAAACACAATAAGAAATTAACAAAATTAACAGACTTTAATAAAGAATCTATTGTACTTAGCAACTATCTTTTCAGGTAAAACTAAGCCACCTTCAAATGTAAGCTTAGAATCAAATAAAAACATCATATAAAATCATATTGATTGATCCCACTTTTAAATCACAAAAATAAGCCGGTTCTTAATTCCTTGGCAGCTATATTATTGCCCTTGTCTATTCACTTTCCCAGTCTGCTAACAACCATACTTCACATTCTCTCTCTCTCTCTCTCTCTCTCTCTCTCTCTCTCTCTCTCGTTCTTATTTATTTTATTTTAATCTAGGAGTTTCATAGTTTTAGTTTTACATTTAGGTACATGGTCCATTTGAGGTTAATTTTTATATAAAGTCTCAAATCCCTCACAGTTCTCCCAATGATCCTCACTCATATCTAATTACCTTGTTGGCTATGAACCTGAAACAAAACAGAAGAAAACTGCCACAAACTTACCAGTATACACACACACACACACACACACACACACACACACACACACACACACACAAAATTGGTTTTCAACAACTAGCATATGCACTCACATTTGGTCTTCTTACCTTTTACTATAGGAGACTAATGCTATCTTACATCAATCCTGTACCAATGATGCCATCTTTTTTCACTAGATCAAAGATACTGCTCCAGCAATTTTCCCCTTTTTCTCCTGAAAAATAATTAAGCTTTCCTCTTCCTAACTGGATCCTTTCATGCTACTTTCATTTCCATCTTAATCAAACAAAAAAAATTTCTTGATCTCATTTCTCACAATAATTACTACTCCACTGCTCCTCTCGGCATAATGCCTCAAAAATTGTTTCTTCTGTTTAAAACTCTTTCCTTGCATTTGCTCTTAAATCTGTTCCAGATAGACTTTAGCCCTTACCTTTCTATCAAAATTATTTATCAAAGCCACAGATGTCTACCACATTGTTAAATCTCACAACCAATTCTCAGTCCTCATCTTGATATATCAGTAGATGTCGACACATTTTTATCACTCTCCTGGTATGCTTTCTTCTGATTTCCAGGATAGTACAATACCAAGAATTGTACTTCCAACAATACCAAGAAATTTTTCAACCTCAATCATTACTTCTCAGTTGTCTTCGCTGTAAACTCAGTGGTTACTTCTCAGTTGCTTTTGCTAGTTCCGCCTCTTCTGCCATATTTCTTAATACTGAATCATTTCAAGGGTCAGTCAAATTTAAAAACCATCTACATGTCAATAACTCCCAAAGTTTTATCTGTAGTCCATACTTCTCTATTAAACTGAAGTTTTATGTAATCAGTTGTCCACAAAATCTATCTACTTGGGTAACAGATACATCAAATTTAATGTGTCCAAAACTGAAGAGAAATTCTTGTCCAAAATCTCTACCTATGATCTCATATCAGTGGATGATTCAACTTTGTTTGACAGAAAAACCTTGGAGGTTTCTTAACTCCTTTTTCTCCTTACACTCTACATCCTATCTTTAAGAAAAACATGCTGGTTCTATCTTTATATCTGAAACTTGTTAACTCCTTATCCTCTAAACACTGATACCATGGCTAGATCGAAAACCATCAATACTTTCTTGGATTACTGCAGCCACTCCTTAACCTAATTTCTTTGTGTCTCTCCTTGGCTCTCCATATTCTATTCTTAACACAGGGCGATATTCTTAAAAACGCAAGTTAGATCATGTCAATCCTTTGCTCCAAGCTCTCTAATGTCTTGCCATCTCACCCAGAGCACAAGTCAAAGATCTTACAATGGCCTACAAGACTCTACATGACCTAGTCTCCCTATTTTTTTACTTCTCTGACATCATCCTACTATTTTCTCCCTTGCTTAATATTCTCCAGCCACAAGGGTTGACTTGCCACTCTGAAACATGTCAAGGTAAGGCCTCTTAAGCTCTTTGCACTGGCTAGTCCCCTATATGCATCCTCTTACAGCTTCCGTATTGGCTGTTCCTCTGCATGCCAATCTCTTCCCTCAAACATCTGCATGGTTAATTCTCTCAATTATGTCAACCCTTTTCTCAATTATCACCATTTAGTGAGCCCTACCCTACTCATCTTACCTAAAACAGAAAAATTCTCAAAATTTCTGATTTTTCTTATAGCGATTTTCCCCATAATAAATATCAACCTCTTTGTTAATTACAGACTATTCCATGCAAAATATTTGCAAAATTATAAAATTAAGTCCTTATTAATTTTAAGACCAATAAATAAGATTGTATGGCAATCCAGGTCCTCTTACCAATTTCTGATTGTCAACCAAATTGACCCAGAAGATGCCAGCAGAAAACTAAGTTTCAGATAAGTGAGATATTACTACACAGCACAATAAGTAAGGAATACAGGGTAAACTGAGACACTCTACATCTTGACAGGACAATAACTAGTCAACCGTCTCTTAATAATCAAAATTAGCAAAGATTTCAATCATACACAGACTCATCAATCTAACTTTCTGAAAAACAAATGGGTAAATTTTTCTGAATCACTCTTTATACTTAATAAATTCTACTTCAAAACATTTATCCAAAGGAAATTAGATACAGGGAACCAAGATCTCTATAAGAAAATGTTTTCTACATGTATAGATTCAATGATTTTATATGTATAAATGAAGTACTAAGTAACATTTTAAAATTGTGTTGTTGATGAATAATTACGTAGAAAGCTGTTCAACATATAATACTTAGCAGAGAAATAGAATAAACTGAGGATGGTATATGAACTCAATTTTCTAAAAACACAAATATGTAGGTATCTTAAATAGGTCAGAAGAAAATATGCCAAAATCATAACTGTAATCATCTGAGTGTAGAGGTAATAGGATTATTTCATCTCTCACATTTTCTGTATTTTAAGCTTTCTATAATACTAAATGTTGCTTTTTAATGAGAAAATGATATATATTTGTCTACCCTAAGATCCTAGTTATAAAATGCATCATTATTTTATGTAATACTAAAGATATCTTTTATTTATTACATAAATATTACATAAATTACATTTATTACATAAATATTTATGTAATATCTCAATTGTTAAAAACATGTTTTTAAAAATATCAGAATAAATAAAATATGGTAATACATTGCCCAAACAGTGCTACTCTAAAGGAATCCCATATACTTTGCATATGTTTAAAATACTCGAAGCAATCCCAGTGAGCTCAGTGAGCTCTAAATTATCCAAAACTTAATCTGGAAAATTTACCATATGATATTCAATTCCATAAAAATCTGCTGTTTTAATGCAAACACAGTTATTTTAGGCCCAAATCTTCAAATAAAATTCAAGCGCCAGGAAGATGTGTCATGTTTTACCAGTTTACTCACTTATCACTCATTTACTTACACTCACACAGATACAGACACACACACACACACGCAGTGTAAATCCAGTTGGAGAAACAGATTGGGGGGAAAAATTCAAATTCCTCAATATAGCATGAAACTACTTTTAGATATTATTATTGTCTAATCCCCTAGTATTACAGGTCTAGATAACTCTCCCCAACAGTGCTCTACAACACTCAGCTATATTTGCAACTGGCCACAGAGTTACACTGTTACACAATCGCCATCCTTTTGCAGATATTACCAGTTTAAATGACTTGCCCTGCTACTCTATTTGACCATCTTACTATCAAACAAGATCTAGTCCTGTATATAGACTCCTCGGCCATTCCTGATATTCGCAAGCAGATGGATAACTCCCTCTTTTGGGAATCACCATTTCCCTATTATGTCATCTATCAATCCAGACAAAATTATTTACCCTGTTTTATATTAACAAGCAATTATTCTCTGCTTTCCATCAAATGAGAAATCGTTGGGTTTCTCTATCATTTTAGTTTTTTTGCAATATTGTGAAGCAGGGATATAAGCACGTACAAACAGTAATATAATTTCAGTAACATATGAGAGATTAAGAATATATTCAGAACCTGGCAACATATTCCAAAATAAAATTAGGCCTGAATAAACATTTTTATAAAAAAAGCAGGAAAACTATAAAAACATAAAATTGATTACTAAGCAAAACTTGAGGCAAGATTTCAACGGAGAAATGATAAAAATAAATTATAACAAAATGAAATGACAAGTTAGAAGATAAAACTTTCTAACAAAACATAAACCAAAATTGAAAATAACACTAAAACCAACTCAAACCTGAATGTGCCAATATGTACATTTAGAAACAAAAATAATAAAATGGAGTGGGGAAGAATTTATGATCTAAATCTTATCAATTCTTTAAAATTAAAAGTTTGAAACTATTTTAACAAGATATTTAATCAAATTTTGGATAGGTAATATTTAATACCAAATCCAAAAAAAAGGGATTTTGAAAAGGGTATCTCTAAAAATTAAATATACGCTAACTCTCCTAGACGAAAATTCTCATATCTCAGTGAGACGTTTTCATATGTAATCTATTCTTAACTGCATATAATAAAATATAAAAGTTAATTCATTTATACAAAAATAGAGGCTAAATATAACATTACTAAAATTCAAAGTGCATGCATGTATATGCTTATTTACCATATTTTAGGCACTTACTTTTTATTCTCTTCTTTACAAGATATTTTATAGATTCTTCTGATAGGTATTCAGGCTAACTAATAAAGTTTCTTTCACATTTCTACTCATTTTACGTAAGAATTACTGACAAAATAACCAAAGATTTTTAAAATGGGGAAAAGTAGGCTTGAATTAAAGTCAAGATTTAGTAGTATATGGTATTTCATTAACCACAATAAAATTACTTACATCTGCTTAAAAAGTTGTCAATATTTTTGTTTTTTCTTAAGGCAGGGAAATCCAAATCATATACCAAAGCATCCAGTCCATCCTATAAAAACAAACAAGCAGTTAGTTTTTTGGATCATATTACAATTTCCTTTTTTAAGAATAAAGACTAACATATATCCTTTAACAACAATTTGCCCTAACACATCTTACATTTATTTAACACCTTCTAATAAGGTTACGAGAATAGTAAAAGAAGAGAAAATTTCTTGTTCATACACAAATTTTTCACCTTTTAACTTTGCCAAGCCGAAGAGCAGCAAAATCTCCACAAATTGGCAGCGCAAATGACTTTGACTCGTGCCTCTTTCCCCTTATAACAGCATGAAGTTTAAAAAATAAAAATAAAAAACAGCATGAAACTTTTTCACTTCCCCTTACTACTGAATTTATCTTCATTCGAACATTCATCAAAAATGGTCTACATTTGTGATGACAAATATTTTGCAAGGTAATAGCTATTTAATAGTAGTTACTAAAAAAAAGGTAGTTTAGTATAACAAATTGTGCGTTTAGATACATCTTTAATCATAAAACTTTAGGTTTTCATTAAGCACTCTCTTTCTTTGAAATCCTTTTTAGGGTAATCCTTAGTGAAGAATAAACATGGCTTTTGTTTTTAAACACATATTTAAGAATTATCTAAGCAAGAGCAAGGCAATGTGAAGGTGTAACAATCAGTGCTGAAGGGGTAATGCCCCTATTCGTATTCTATCTACCATGTGGCAGAAGCAGGAGTAATAATCCCAAGCAATCTTCAATTTATTTAGCTAGGAGAATTTAGCTTACTCCTGTAGAGTCCAAGAATAAAACAAATAGTAAAGATTAATCTTCTACAGACCTTCTATAGTCATGATTATAAAAGGTGAAAGAAGAGATTAAAACCAATAATGTACAGACTTTATACTTACAAGGATGAATCACTCAGCTATTTCAGAATACTTAAAATGTTTCTCTTGGAAACCCAAGAGACAGAGTCGAATTGAAACAGATTTTAAAATATATGGTTGCGTAAAGTCAAAATGACTATGGATAAGACAGTTAATAATATCAATGTTGTTCACTGCTTGAAAGAGACAAATTCACCCTATACTAGCCTTCCAAAATTCAGAGGTTTGTGCATATATGAAAAAAAAGTTCCTCCATTAAATCAAGTTTAACTAACTTTAAGATACCTTTCTTTGAGTCTTATAAATCATTTGAATATTTCTGTTAATTCTTATTACCAAAAACATATGAAAATATATGACAATCTGATTTAGGAAAATCAGCTGATATTTTAGTTTTCACTGAAAAATCAAGCCAATAATTATGTGAGTTAACTATTTTCTAGAAAAAAGGTAAATTAAATATGAAAATGAAAAACATTATGACTAGATTTAAGTTCTTTTAGGTCATGAGGTTAAATCCCTCCCCAATATAGTAATCTTAGGTTGTTGTTTTTTTAAAACACAGATGTATCTAACTTTTGCTCAACCACATAATTTGATCATTCGTTAATGGAAAACTAGTTGCCTCTGCAAATTGTGTATGATCACCAGGTGTTTAGAACTGCAACTATACATTTTAATTTTACAGGAGTTATGAGACAGTCTATGGTTTTCAGTATCAGCCATAAACAAAATTTTTCATAGACATAAAATGTATTCTAGCATTTTCTAAAGTGTATACCAACAGAGGCAAAGGAAGATATACAATGTATAAAAACCATTTGTTAGGTAAAATTTCAATTAATGCTTACTATAGTCTAAACTTCGACCTTTTTTTTTTTTTTAGAAACTACGAACAAATGGCAATAAAATCTG
Source organism: Solenodon paradoxus (assembly GCA_004363575.1). Lineage (NCBI taxonomy): Eukaryota > Metazoa > Chordata > Mammalia > Eulipotyphla > Solenodontidae > Solenodon > Solenodon paradoxus. The sequence goes on from RJWH01000136.1 coordinate 1,118,707, forward strand.
GGCTTCTGAAAACCAAACTACTAAAATAGATTGACCCTTAATACTAGGTTGGTGTCAAACTTTTGATAAAAGAAGATGTACCATTTACAGAAAATATTTTTGGTACACGTAAATCTCTTTACTACTGAGGTTAAAAGAAATTTCTCAAAATTAAGTACTAAAACAAAAGGGAAAATAATTTCCTCAGGAATTTTTTAACAACTACTGATATTAAATATTAAATACAGTTAAAATTTGTTTAAGCATGTACATGCCAACGTTCTCTAGGACAATAATAATGCAAGAAAATTATTTACACAGTCATTCTCAAACAGTCTCCAACCATCCCTTTCCAGCCTCTCTTTTCTCTACATGCATGTAAGCAAGGCTTGAGCCCCTGTGCTATCAGCCATCTTCCAAATAGGCTGTGCTCACTCTACCCCACTATCTTTGACCTATTCTTATCTCCAGCTGGAATGTGAACATTTCTTATATTCAGACTTCCTCAAATGTGATTTATTTTGTGTTGCTCTCCCCAACATCCTGAAAAAATATTAAAATGACTTTCCAATTTTTCCACTATAGGAACTATTGTATTTGTTATATTGTAATTATTTATTTATAAGTCTGTCTTCTCCCCTTATAGGAAAATAGAAAATAATAAAGATAGTTCCTGTTCATTGGTTAGCAAGTAGAAGAGTAAATACATAATGCAGAGTGCTCAGTGTTTTAAGTAGGTACTAAATGAATAGAAAAAAAGGACTGTTTAATCATTTCTGGGTTTGGAAAAGAAATTAAATTTGACTTGACCCTTAAAGAAAAGAATTTAGAAAGAATAAAATAGAGGTGGGGCAAGACTATCTAGATAGAGTGAAGGTAAGGAAAATATAGAGAATGATACTAGCAGTTCTGGTCTCTCGGGTAAAAAGGAGGTACAGGAGACAAAACTGAAAATGGGTTAGAGAACATTTAACAAAGCTATAACAAACCAAGCTACAATTTTGGGTATTTATCTGTTAACATTATTTGGAACCATAGGAATTTGGGGAGGAGTGATATGAGGAGTTTTTTGTTTTTGTTTTGTTTTTTTAAAGGAAAGGTGCAGGCAGGAAGAGAGAAAAAGAAGCATTTTATTTTTATTTAGTTGTTCACACTGGTTGTCTCTCCCCGGACCTGGGACTTGGATACAGGGGGGTATGTGGCATGAGTTCCTTCAGAGGTGACTGAACTAACCGCTACTCCACAAGGGTGCCCAATCTGAGTGCTTTTAATCTTATTAAATTTGGCGATAATAAAAATGATCTATTAGAGCAGAAAGAGACAAGCGAAAAAGGGAACAATTAGGAAGATATTGTAATAGATGCACAAGAGGATAAAAGTCTGAACTAAACCCATGCAACATGAATGAAGCATTAGAAGTGAAAGAACTTGGTAAATAATTGAAAGAGGGTAAGAAAGGTTAAAAACGATATGATTATAAAATTTTATGTCATCACTTCAGATGATTTAATTTTTATTATAATTTATTGTACACATTAAAATAAACTCATATGTATAGTTCCCCAAATATGCAGTTTCCCCATTCCTCAGATATATGTCAACACACCCCGCCCTCCACTAAATCACCAGGTATTCTTCACCATTGTCCAGTGGGTTCTGCCACCACAAGCCCCCCCATCCTCATTCCATTCCCCATTGGTAACCTCGGTTCTATTGCAAGTGTCCAAAGGTTGGTTTTGTTTCTCCTGTTCCTTTGTCTATTCATGTTTCAACTATAAGTGAGGTCATCTGGTATCTAGTTTTCTTCTTTTGACTTATTTCACTTAGCATAATCCCATTTAGATCCATCCATGTTGATTCAATGACAGGATTTCATCTCTTGTAATGGCTATGTAGTGCTCCACTGTATATATGTACCACTTCTCTTTATCCGTTCATCTGACACTGGGCACTTAGGTAGTTTACACTTCTTAGCTATTGTGAATAAGACTGCAATAAACACGGAGGTGCATAAATATCTGCAAATGAGTGTTTTTTTTAACTTTTGGGTAAATACCCAAAAGTGGAATGACAGGATCGTATGTGATTTCCATCTTCAACTTTCTGAGGAATCTCCATATTGTTTGTAATAGGGGTTGCACCAATTTGCACTCCCACCAACAGTGTAAAAGTGTTCCCTCTTCTCCACATCCTTGCCAACATTTGTTGTTTCCAGACTTTTGGATAATAGTCTCCTAGGTGTTGTTTTAATTTACATTTCCCTGGTAGCTAGCAAGTAGTAACATCTTTTCATGTGTCTGTTGGTCATCTATACATCCTCTTCAAAAAATGCCTCTCCAATTTCTCTCCATTTTTTGATTGCCTATTTTTCTGTTATTGAGATTTGAGTTCTTTGTTTATTTTAGATATTAAGCCCTTGTGAGAAACATGAAATGAAAATATATTTTCCCAGTTAGTAGGTTGCCTTTTGGCGATATTTTCTTTCACCATGAAGAAACTTTTTTAGTTTGATGTAGTCCCAGCTATTTCTTTTTCTTTTTGGTTCCCTTAATGCTGGAGTTGAGTCCCCAAAGGTCTTCCTAAGGCTGATGTCATGGAATGTCTTTCCTTTGTTGTTGATCAAGAATTTTATGGTTTCCGGTCTTATGCTGAAGTCTCAAGTCCATTTTGAGTTAATTTTTGTGAATGGTGAGCTACCTTCATTCTTGTACATTTGGCATTCTGTTATTCCAACACCATTTATTAAAAGGATTTGCCTTTCTCCATCATATTCTTTTGGCCCCTTTGTCACAAATTAACTGACTGTAAGTGAATGTGTCGATTTCTGGTGATTCAGTTCTATTCCACTGGTCTGTGCCTCTGTTGTTATTCCAGTACCATACTGTTTTGACCGCTATCACGTTGTAGTATAACTCAATGTCTGGGAGTGTAATCCCTCCAGATTCATTCTTTTTGCTCATAAGTGCTTTGGCTATTTAAGATATTTTGTTGTTCTATTTGTAATCATTCTGATAATCATATAATCCTTCTATATATCTTGTGGTTTAGATAAACAGTGATTTTTTTAACTAAGGCAGAGAATACAATTTGGAGGTTGAATAAATATTTTAGATATATTATTAAACTTCAGGTCCCTGTAGGATACCATCTTATGGATAACCAGATAGCAGCAGAAAATATGAGTTTGAGTTCAACAGAGATTGGACTGTGATACTGATTTAGAAGTCACAAGAACGCACTTAAATTATGAAAATAAATGTAAATATAAGGAGAATGGAGAAACAGTGAATAGAACCGTGTAAAACATTCATATCTGAGAGGTAAGTTGAGCAGAAATGGCCAATGAGCAGCTAGAGAGGTGGGGAAAGAAAATAAACAAGTCATCAGAAAGGCTGACATAATTCTTGAAGAAACTTAGAGTAAAATGTCAGAAGTGAAAAAGAATGAAAAATGCAAAATAAAACAAATAATCTATAATCAAAATACCACTGATAATAGTTGCACAACAATGTAATATACTTAATGTCACCGAACTGTACACGTAGAAACAGTTAAAATGGTAAGTTTCATGTTATCTATATATCTTTTACCACAATTTTTTAAAAAGTCACTTTGAACATCAGCAAAACGTTAGATTAGGAAGCCTCAAGCTCTCATTTCCCCCCACAGAAACATTAACAAACAAAATAAAAACATGAAAAACTGAGATGCTCTTCTGAACCATCTTTGTAGGGGGCCAAAGGTTTACAGCAAGCAAATATTCACTCAAAAAAAGCCATCTTCAAAAAGTAGGAAAGTTTTGTGATGGTTTTAATCACTATTCTCCACTCCCTCTCAGAGAAGGTGTAACCTTGGTCTTGAGCAGGCAACAGACTGGCTTCTACCATAGTGATCTGGAGGGAGCAGAGTAAGACTATATTTGTAAAATATTGTGTACTGTCTGCTCTAACCTGTCTGAAGGATGCCTGAAAGACTAAAGGACCTTGCTTCATATAACTAGAAACAGAAAAGCAGTGGGCACTGCAAATAAAAGTTAGGAGGCAACTTCAAAAACTGAGGCAAGGACAGCAGTGGAGGCAAGAAACAGTCTGGGTCTACAGGAGAAGTTGAGGTGGGATTCCTTGGGAAATTAAATCATTCAAAAGCAGCCGTATATACAAGGGAATTTTAAAGTTATGCACATACTTAGGCAAAAAATGTACACTAAGAAAAGTCCTAAGACTAAGATTTCATTTTATGCTGAGCCTGAGACTCAAAGCAAGTATAAATACTGAAGGAGTGTCCTGCATGAAGTCAATCTACAAAGACTGGAAAAGGTTGTTCTTTTTGTGGAAGGGGGTAGAAGACATGGGATAAGGGTATTGATGTTTTATTTCAGCACTTGGCATTCAAGGAAATTTCTGTCCAAACATTATTTGAAGACAAACTCCCCTACATGCTTGGGAACCTCATTCAATCACTTATTTCTGTAAGTAATCTCTCTTCTACCTTAGTAAGTCAAGTTTAGGTTCTAACTCATGCAAACTTGGCTTTTTCTTATTTCCTTTGACCATTATTTCATCTGTCCATGTTCTATTAATTCTTGTACTCACTATAAACTGGTTTAAACTCCTACTCTGATGAAATATTCTATTTAAGGTTTACAGCAACTTTATCTTTATTGCCACAAGATACTGCTGAAATATATTTAAAAGATCAAATATATTAAAAAGATCGAAAAGACCAGAACATCCAATGTTCATATATTGGAAGACTTAATACTCAGATGGCAGTACTACTCAAAGTGATTAATGGATCCAAAATAACCACTACCAAAAATCCCAATGATTTTATACAGAAGAGTAACTCACACTAAAATATATATTTTCCAGCAATCCTAAATAGCCAAAACAATCTTGAAAAAACAAAGTTGAAACACTCATATTTTGTGATTTCAAAACTCACCACAAAGCTACTAAGATCAAAACAATGTGGTAAAGACAGACATAGAGACCAAAAGAATAAAGAATGTGGTCACATGGTCAACTGATTTCAACAAGGGCTCCCCAAGACTATTTAATAAGGAAATTAAGTCTTTTCAATACATGGTGTTTGAATGGATGCCCAGTTAAAACCGGACCCTTACCGTACACCATATACAAAAATTAACTCAAAATGGACCAAAGACCTAATCAGAAAAACTAAAACTAAAAAACACTTCAAAAAATACATAGGTGGAAAGTTTCAAGACACTAGGCAGGGCATGTTATCAAAAGCATAGGCAACAAAAAATAAGATTTTTATCAAAAATGCAAATGCTTGATGATACCAGTGACTAGCACTAGAACTTTGGTGGTGTGTTTTGTATAACATTGACTGAGATGCAAACCTATGCTCCTGTAACTTAGATAGTATTAAAAATAAATGAAACTAGTAAAAATATAGATATATATAAATGTGAATCAAGATTTTTTTGATGAGGACATTACACAGATTAAAATTGAAATTAAACATGCATCAAAGGATGCTATAAACTATAAAGAGAATAAAAGGGCAGCCATGGAACGAGGGAAATATTTGCAAATAATATATTTTATAAGGGATTAATATCCAAAATATGTAAAGAGCTCCTATAACTCAATAACCAAAAAAAGCAAACATCCCAGTTGAAAAATGGATAAAGGACTTGAATAGACACTTTTCCAAAAGATGGTCAATAAAGATGACTACAAAGCAAATGAAATAATGCTTAACATCACTAATCATTGGGAAAATGAAAAATCAAAGCCATAATAAACATCACTACACACTCATTAGGATGGCTTTTTTTAAAAATGAAAACAAAAATTCAGAAAATAACAAATGCTGGAAAGCATGTAGGAAAATTGGAATATTACTGCATTGTTGAAGAGAAAGTAAAATGGTGTAGCTGTTGTGAAAATATATGCCAATTTCTCAAAAATAAAGAATAATCATATGATCCAGAAATTCCACTTCTGAGTAGTAAACCCCAAAGAATGGAAAGCAGAACTTAAACAGGTATCCTTAAACCTAGATTAACAACTCCATTATTTAAAGTAGTCAAAAAAGAGAAACAAACCAACAGTCCATCAAACCCAACTGCCCATCAATAGATGAATGGATAAAACAAATAAAAAAAATTTACTTAGCATTAAAAAGGAAAGAAATGTTAAAAGGTTACAACATAGATAATCCTTGAAATATTATGCTAAATGAAATAAGTAAGACGCAAAAGAACAAAGATTGCATAATTCCACTTATATGAACTGTACCTAGAAAAGGCTTTTTTTAAAAAAAAAAAAAAAGGTGCAGGCAGGAGTAAAATTGAGCAGGTGTTTACTTTGTTTTTCATCTTGGTTGTGCCCCCAAGGACCTGAGAAGCAAATCCAAGTCCTCAAGATATATGTGGACTGCACCCAAGTGCTACTCCAGCAGGGTGAGCTAGAAAAGGTAAATTTATAGAAACAGAAAATAGAATATGAGTTAACAGGGACTGGTAGGACAGGGAATAGGGAGTTATAGTTTAATGGATACAGAGTTTCTGTCTGGGATGATGAAAAGTTCTAGAAATAAATAGTGGTGATAGCTATACAACATCGTGAATGTTACCCAAATTGTACATTTTAAATGGCAAATTACATGTTGTAAATTTCAATGCAATGAAAATATCATTAAGACTATTATATAGAAGAGTTCATCAGAGCAGAAAAGGCATATACCAGCCTATATGGGAAAATGCATAATAGAAATGAACATATGAAATAATAGCTGAAAGAAGACCAATTAGATGCCTGCATGATTTAGAACCTAAGCCTCACAGAATACAGCTAAGTAGAAGAAACATAATTTTATAGAAAATAAGTGATGTAAATGAGCATAGAATCAAGAAACCAATTTAAGTGAATTTATAGTACACACAGATGTTGAATTATGATACACACCTTAAACCTATAGTGTTATAACACAATACTAACTAAACTTTTTTAAAAATTTAAAATTACCAAGTCAAAACATTAACCCTACAAAAGAGTAGAAAAATACATCTATATATACAGTATCCCGCCAAAAAGATATGCAGTCATATTTCAAACTAGAATGTCCAAAAGACATGTGCTCTTGATTAAGATATTATCCCTCATAGCCTCAATGTTCTCATCTATAAAATATTAATGCTAACAGTAATACCACATAGGGCTGTTGTAAGAAAATGATATACCCTAATTAGTAGTCACAGAAATATATTCATGCAAAATTTCAAAGATCTTCTTCCTATTATTTTCCTTCATCATTTTAAAGTAATTTTATGATTCCTTTTGTCTACAATGCTACATGCATTTTAGAATACTGAAACTGCATCTCAGTCTATGAGTATTTCACACCTGACTGGAGTTTTAATATCTATTATTCTCTTCTCTTCTCTTAGGTGGGTTGGGTGTAGTTATGTTTTCATTCATTTCCCTTTTTGTTTTCTTCTTTGCTTTTTCCCTGGAAGTGTATTTTTAAGATTACCCTGAGTTTAGCATTAAGAATTATTTCGTATTTTTATTTAAAAAATAGATTAGTATTACACGCATTCTAACCATCCACATTTTTATTCTCTTCTCCTTCCTACTCTTTGTATTTGCTGTCTTGCTCTTTTTAAGTGGGGTTTCTTTACACTTTGCAGAACATTCTTTAGTATTTTTGGTAGAGCTGGTTTTGTGGTGATAAATCCTTTTAACTTTTGCTTATGTGAAAAGCTATTTATCATTCTTTCTGTTCTAAATGATAATCTCATAGGGTATAGTATAGAAAATCCTTTTCGTTCAGCACTTCAACTACATCATACCATTCCCTTCTAAATCATTCCCTCTAATTTCAGTAGAGAAATCCACTGACAATAACATGGGGACTCCTTTGTATGTGACTCATTTTCCCATAACTGCTTTTAAATTTTTCTTTATCTCCAGTATTTGACATTTTGATGACAATGTGTCTAGAGGTGTAGCTCTTTCTGTGTTTATCAGGAATTCTTTGAGCTTCCTGGGTTTGGAAGCTTGCTTCCATTCCTCAGGTTTGTGAAGTTCTCAGCTATTATTACTTCCAATATAGTTTCTGGCCCCTCTTCTCTCCTTCTGGGACCCTATGAAGTCTATTCTTGAGTCAATCTATTTGGTTCTTTAATTCACCTATTATGGTCTTCATTTCTTTGATATCTTGCTTCATTTCTTCTCTTTTTTGGGGGGAGGGAGGTTCTCTTTTTCTTCCTCTAAAGCTTTCTTGATTTCCATGAGTATATTTATCACTGTTGCCCTGAATTCATCTCCAGTTTTGCACAAGTCTGTTGTATTCAGCTTTTCCCTTGGCTTTTAAATGGATCTGTCATCCTGCATATATTTCTGTGCCTTCATTCTGTTTGGCATTCTGTTTATGTTTCTGTGGGTTAGATTTCTCTGCAGTGAAGGCATTGTGGGCCAGTTCTGAATGACAACCACCACCTTGTAGCTGGCCCACAATCAGCAATTGGGTTGTAGTTCCGCCTTCATTCACAGGGTGGTGCTGCTGTGGTTGGCTTTGAAGGTTCCTCCCTTCTGGGAGTCTCTTTTTCCTTTAAGCCTGGGGACAGGATCTCCAGTGCGCAGTTCCAGAGCAACAAGGTGGGAGTGGGTGGAAATGGGTTGGGGTGGAAGGATTCTCCTAGTTGCCTTCCAGTCATGGTGGTGTCCTATGCAATTTTCTTTGGGGGGAATTTCCGCTCAGACCACAGGGCGCTGGTCCTCCTTCCTTGCACCAAGACCCTCCCCTCCACTCCCCAATTCCACATCCTGATCCCACCAGACAGGCTCCGGTTGCTCTCAGAGCGACTCCTGGGAGGCTCAGTTCTTCCCGTGGTTCCACTCCTTCTGCTGTTCCTCCACCTCCCAAGGCTGGGAGTCCGGAATTCATAATTCAGATCTGAACCCTGATTCCTTTGCCCTACCCCTATGGTGGTGATCACTGCCACTATGTCTGCAGTCCCCAGGCCAGCCCTTCCATGCCGTGTGTGTGTCTGAACAATAGATGATATCTAGTTGTTCTGTGGAGAAGGGAACCAACACAAACTACCAGGTCACAATCTTGACCACCTCCCCTCTATTTTCTTCTTCTCTATCATTTCGAAGGTTTACAGTTTCTCCTGAGAAGAAACACTGAAAAAATTCAAATGGCTCAATTTTGTTTTGAGAGTGTGTTGCTTTCAAATTATTTTTATTTAAATTTCTGATTTCTTTCTTTTAGGGAAGAGTGAACAGATGTCATATGTTCTTCAGTTAGTATAAAAAATTAAGGCCAGCTGAATATTATCTTCTCAAAATTATTACACAAATTTTCTTACAATCAGACTTTGATCATAGAGGACAGACAGATACCTGTGAACTCATAAGATTTAATATTTGTACCATTGGCAGCCCAGGAGAAGATAAAGACAAGACTAAAAAGGACATAAATAAGTGAAAGTTAAACATATCCTAAATTTCACAAAAGATATAAAGCTACATGAAGAAATCCAAACCAGCAACAATAAAAATCTGTCAAACTATAATTCCATATACATTAAGGGGGAAAAGGGATTTCATGGTATTCTGAGATGAGAGAAAATGATGCTATATATCACCACTATCCTAGAGAGCTATCCTGAAGTGATTTTGGAATATCCCAAAGAATCAAGGGAGTAAAAATAGGGGAAAATACAATATACTTTCATTTTCTTGAAATCATACTGCCTGATTGTTTCTCAATGTAAGACAATATTAAAGATAAATATATTAAAAAAGGAGGATAAAGAAATAAAATAAGATTTCTACCCTGAACTTTGACTAGTAAAATGTTCACACAAACCAAATTTGCTGTTACGTATTTCTAATACAGTATCTAGAACAACCAATAAAAAAGCTATATAAGGAAAACATCCAAAAGCACTTTGCATAAATCAAAAGAGAATTGAGGAATAATCTATAGAAAGGCAAGAGAGAAATCTGAAAAACAAAAATCAGGGAAGTCTAACAAAAAATAAAAAATAAAAAGGAGTAAAGTTCTACCATAACAATAATTACATCAAATATAAATGGTCTATAGCAACAATTCAAATTAAAAGACAGGCTGGTAGAGTCAATAAATGAAACATGCATGACAAATTAATAAGAAATTCATGTCAAAAGAAACGACCGACAGTTTGAAAATAAAAGGATGAGAAATGATATATCATACTCAAACCTGAAGTGGTTATGGTATTAGGAAGCAAGGTAGACTATATCACAAAGAAAGGTACCAAAGACAAGTGGGAAATTACACAATGCTTAAAGACTTAATCCACCAAGATGCATAGTAATCTTAAATGTTCATGTTCTAAACAACATAACTGCAAAATACATTAAGTAGAAATGAACAGAAAATACACAAATCCACAATTTTAGTTTATGACTTCAACAACTTCTCTCAACAACTTATAGAGCTAGACTGAAAATCAGCAAAGATAACTCGAAAACACCATGAAATAGGATGTAATCAACAGTTATAGAAACATTCTACCCCAACACAGCAAAATACATGTTCTTTATAAGTGCATTTACTAAGACAGACCATACCCAGTGTCATTCTTCAGTCCTATACAAATTTATAAAGAATTAAACTTAGAGTGTGTATTCACTGACCAAAATGTACTCAAACTAAAATAAAGAACAGAAAGACAGCAGAAAAATCTCCAAAATACTTATAAATGAAACAACAGATTTCTAGGTAATAGACAAAAAGGAAGTCTTAGAGGAAACACACATTGAACTGAGTGAAAATACAGCATAACAAAACTCGTGGAACACATCTAAAGGAGTGTTGAAAGGAAATGCATAGCACCAAATGCTCATGTTAGAAAAAAGTAATGATTTTGAATCATAACCTAAGTTCCTTATTCTGAAAACTAGAAGCACAAAAAATTAAAAGCAAACATAAGAAAGGAAGCAATAAAACTAAAAACAAGTATCAACAACACTGACTATAGAAAAATAACTGTGAAAAATCAATGGAACAAAAGCTATTCTTTCAAATACTGGATGATCTAACTTACATGCTGAATGTAAAGAAAAACAAAACAATAGATAAAACAAAAACCAACCCTCTCACATTAACACTAGAACTGAGGTTACCAGTGGGGAACGGGGGGGGGGGGGGGGGGGGGGGGGGGGGGGGGGGGGGGGGCATGGAAGAGAAAAGGGTTGGGATTCCATGGACAGTGGTGAAGGACTTTTGTTAATTTGATGGAGGAATGGGTGTGTTACATATCCGAGAAATGGTGAACCTTACACACATAAAGGTTTACATATTTTGTAAGCCAAAGTTACCTCAGTAAATAATGAACAGATGCTAGCATACAGATCATGTAATAAGGGAATACAATGAATAACTCTACAAAAAAAAAATTGACAACTTCGATGAAACAATTCCCTCAAAAGCACAAACTACCATAACCATCTCAATATTAAAAGGATAATTTAAATATTACTATTAAATAATAAAGCAAAGCCAACCAAGTAATTCTCCAAGGCCAGATGGTTTCACTGGAGAAGTCTACCAAATTTTAAAGCATTAATACCAATTCTTCACAATCTCTTCCAGAAACAGAAAAGGATGGAACATTTTTCTAATTTTTACAGTCATTAGTACCTTACACCAAGACTGGACAATGTCAGTATAAGAACTAGTACAAAATAATAATGTAGAGGATAATTTTGATTACAGATGCAAAAGTTCTTAAAAATATTAACTGCAAATATTTCAAAGAGAATTCAGCAATATATAAAAACACTGACATATCATAATCACCTAGAGTTATTCCAAAGATGCAAGACTTACTCAATATTCAAAAATCAGGGTGCACCCTGGTGGCCGAGCTATCTAGAACACCTGGAAGCAATCCTACTACATCCCAGGATACCAGGCTCAGGATCAGGGACAGATGCAACAGCCAATGTAAACAACTAAAGTTTTGCTGCTTCCTCCTCTCTCTTCCTGACTGCCTGCCTACTCACCTTCATTGCTGCCTGTACCTTTCTTTAAAAAAAAAAAAAAAAATCAACCAGCAGTATTTATAACAGCCAAGACACAGAAGCAATCTAAGTGTCTACTAATGGAGGAGTAAAGAAAATATGATGCACACACATATACACACGAATATTATTCAGTAATAAAAAGGGAGAAGACCTTGCCATTTACAACAATATTATGGACCTTAAGGGCACTAGGCTAAGTAGACAGATTAAACAAAAAGCAAAAAACTCAACTTCACATATCATACAAAAAATAACTAAAAAATGGATTGTTCATTTTGTTCATCATTGTTTCAAATGTTAAAGTTTTTAGGGAAGAAAAAAATGATAAAATCTTGAGACCTATGATTTAGCGAAGACTTCTAAAACAAAAGAAAAAAACACCTGATAAAATAAAACTTTATCAAAGTTAACTTTTGCTCTGCAAAAGTTCCAGAGGATAAAAAAGACAAGCCAAATACTAGGAAAAAATATTTTCAAACCATACATACTAAAATACTCAAAGAACTCTTAAACCTCAAAAATACAAAATAATATTGGCAAACAAGCAAAAGAACAGACATTTCACCAAAGAGGATATACCAATGACAGATAAGTACATTAAAAGATATCTGATATCATTAGCCATTAAATAAATGTAATTAAGAGATCTTATTATACACCCATTAAAATAACTAATATGAGAGTTAAAATATCAAAGTTGATGAGGATTCAAAGAAACAGAATTTCTCATACATTAACAGGTGGGTATATAAAATACTAAGGCCACCCTGGAAAACTTCCGTAACACATGCCACATGAGCCAGCATTTGCATACATGGCATTTATCCCAGAGAAATGAAAACGCTGTCCATACAAAAAAGCAGTATCTGAATAATCATGGCAAGTTTTACATCTAATAGACAAAACACAGAAATTAACAACATAAAACTATTTTCAATAGGTGAATGGCTAACTAAACAAACTGGTATAACCCATACCATGGAATGATACTCTGTTATCAAAAGGAATGTACTAATACATTTAACAATATGGATTTATCTCAAGGGCATTGAATAAAAACAATCTCAAAAGTCATAAACTATATTATTTTACTTCAGTGTGCTTTTATAGAGATAGAGAACAGATTAGTAGTTGGCAAAGGTTAGGACTGAGAGTGGTAGGGGTTGTGACTAATAAGAATGAAACAAGGGAGATCTTTGTGGTGATAAATAGTTCTACATCTTAGCTGTAGTAGTGGCTATAGAAATCTACATTAAAAATATGATAAATACAAAACACTTGATGAATCTATTACAACTTCCTGGCTTTGATATTGTACTACCAGTCATGTAAAAATGTAACCATTGGTGGAAACTGAGTGAAGGGTGCACTGGACCTCTCTGCACTATATTTGCAACTTTCTGTGAATCTGTAATTATTTTTTAATTAATTAATTAATTTTAAAGTACAGACGAATGAATGTAAATAGGCAAGCAGACAGGAAGAGAGAGGAGGAAGAAGCATTTATTTTTATTTATTCATCTTGGTTGTTTCCCCTGGCCCAGGGACCTTCGGATATATGTGATCTGTGCCCAGTGGACTAACCAGCTAAGCAACCATTACATAATTTGTAATTACTTTAAAACAAAAAATCACTCAAAGAATTAGGGCAAACGCTCTTGGAATAAATGGGAAAATATAGTGCAGACAATAAGAAAAATAACTAAATGGAAATTTTAGATGGAAAATACAATAATCAAAATAAAAAAGTCGATAAGCTCCACAGTAACGAGGAAATGACAGAGAAAAGAATCAATATATTTGAAGATACATCAGTAGATAGTACCCAATAATCTAAACAACAGAGAGGAAAAAAATGTTTTTAAATGAAAACTTAGGGGGTATCTGGGAGATGACACTAAAAGTGAAGAATTTTTTGTCATCCAAGTTCCAGGAAAACAGAGAAGAATATGATTCAGGAAAATTACTTGAAAAAAAAATGACACACTACCTACAGGAGAAGAATGAATTGAGTAACTGCAGATCACTCACCAGAAACTATGTAAAATGTCTGAAAGTGATGGAATACCACTTTTAAAGAGATGAAAGGAAAGAATTGTCAACCTAGAATTCTGTAGCCACTGAAAATATCCTTTAGGAATTAAGGGGAAACAAAAAGTATTCTAAGAGGAAGGAAAACTACTGTAAAAGAACTGCTGTAAAAGAACTACATAAAAAAAAAATCTAAAGAAAGTTCTTCAGACAGAAGGGAAATGAGAGAAGACTGAATCTTGGAGCATGAGGCAAGAGAGAAAAGCAAGAGAAATTAATAAATATTTGTTCTCCTATTGAGTTCTTTAAAATCTGTTAGATAGGTGCATCCTGATATTTTAGCTGATATTTAGCTACGGCCTCTGGCAGTAGCAGTCCCCATACATCTCAAGGGCCTTCACGAGTCGGAGCACGGGTTAGCAGGGTGAGAGGTAACGGCAAAGACAATCAAGATGAACAACTAAATTTAAAAATTTAAATAAATGCTTCCTTCTCCTTTCTCTCTCTGCCTACCTGCTTATTCACCTTTATTCCTGCCTGCACCTTTTCTTTAATAATTAAAAGGGGGAAAAAGTTCCAAGTTAGAAGCAAAAAAAGTATAACATTTTACATATTCTGAGGGAGTTTTCAATGTCTAGAGCTGTCGCAGGTCACGTGGCCCCAGATGGGGGGGTGAGGGGGCACAAGGCGGGCCCCACAGTGGATCAGAAATAACCAGTGTAAACAACTAAAATGGAAATAAAATGCTTCTTCCTACTCTCTCTTCCTGCCAGTTTGCCTACTTGCCATCATTACTGCCTACAACTTTCCTTTTAAAACCAAAACAAGGCAACTACAACGTAAAGGGGAAACAACAACCTAGAAAAGGATGGTTTCTAAGTTCCAAATGAAGTGGTAGTCTAGGTAGACTATGAAAATTTAAGCTCGTACACTGAAAATTCCTAGAATGTCACTCAAAAACCAATCCTAATATATATAAAAATCACAATAAATCAAAATATAATACTAAAACTTTATAACTAACCCAGAAGATGGTAAGAAAAGTAGAAACAAAAAAAGCACCAAACAGTAAGATGGGAGAATTAAACACCAAAAGATTAATAATTGCATTAAATGTGATAGTCTTATCACAGCAATTAAAGACAAGATAATTAAAGCAAGATTTTTAAAATAAACCCACTGATAGCAACATAAATAATACTTTGATGAAAACGATTTTAATTGACAAGAATGGCACTATTTTATTTTATTTTTTAAAGAAAGAAAAGAAGGGGGAGAAAGAAGCACTTTTTTTCCCAAAGGAAGTAAGGAAGAGGAGAAGAAAGCACTTTAAACGTTTTTGTTTGATTTATTTTGGTAGTTTGCTCTATTGCCAGTTGCAAACTCAGGTCCTGAGTATACATTTGCATGGTTCATGCCCTAGCTCCTGGCTTAGCGTCTGAGCCACTGGAGCATACATATTTAATATTTTTACGAATGTCTTTAGGGTCTTACTTAATTTAGAAGACATCTGGACTCTCATATCTATTTCTGCATTCAATCTGCAGCAATACATTGTCTTAGTTGAAAATCAAGATACACATAGAACGTAGTTGAAAAGGAAAAAGTATTTTAACAGTATTTTCAGATAATTGTGGAAATTCTTTGCTACTATACCAAACTTGAAAAATTAATGTTTCTTCAAGGTTAATTGCAATGTAAAATCTGAAACTGTATCAACGAACTTTTTGTACGAACTTTGCAACATGAAAATTTATTGGCCTATTTTACACTTTAAGTTGATCTTTTACTCATAGATGATTCTATAGCATCACATACTGGTTATTTAGAAAATATTAGCTCACTGAATTATACAGTTCTTCCAAATGTTGACATTTTATTACACAATATTGAAGAATCACATTTATTAGTATTACCACAAACCTCATGAGAAAAGCCTTTAGACACTTGGAAGCTGTCGAGTTCAGATACAAGTTTTTCAAAGTTCCAATTTTATCACTGACCACAAATATTATCAGTTTGTTTTCCAACATTCATATTTCAAAATCTAGTCAGCACAGGTACTTCCCAAGTGACACATGCATATACTTAAAGCCGAATATAGACACAGCTTTCATATTTGAAGGCCATACTACTGATAGCAGTAAATAAATGTTCATTTCTGTCAAAGGATCATTAATTTGTTCACATCAAGTATTTTTTCCTTTTTCAAAAGTCAGGTTTATTGAGGTATAATTTACATAAAGCAAAATTCATATTTTTTAAGACATATAGTTCTATGAATACTGACATACAGTTCTATAACAAGCACCAACACAATCAAGATAAAGAGTACTTTCCACAACACCAAAGATTTCCACGTACATTTTTGTAGTCAATTCCCTCTGCTACCCCTGCCTCTGATAAATGTTCAGTTCTGTCTTAGGACAGTAATCCCTTTACCCAAAACAGATTTTTTTTAACAAATCCCCCAAAGTCATACCAATTACTAACATGTTACTATCATCTACTGCTACATGATGTGCATGATGCTGTCATTAATCATCACAATCCTAACTATTCACTATTATTCTACTTCATTTCTATTTCAAATTACCATGATTCACAGCTTAGATTGCCTCCCAACACTCACTTTCCAGACGTGGCAAATCCAACAAAGATATGCTTTAGCAGGCAGCTATTTGAACTTCAAGCTGCACTTTCAAAGTCAAAGAACTGGCTCCCATCTTTCTTTCAGGCAAGTTCTAGACCATTACACTCTCAAAATAAGACCTTTCCCATATAAATATTTCAGCTCTTTCCTGAACTAATTCATATTTCATTGTCCCTGCTTCCATCCTTTACCCCAATTCCCATTCTTTTTGATCAATTTAAATATTTTTCATTTAGTGCTTTCTGTATACAAAACACACTCCTAACTCTATAAAAATATTTTTGTGGCAGTTTATAACTTGGTGCTTTTTCCATGAAACTACAGATTAACTGCCACTTACTGGCTAGCTGTCAGGTCATTCACTTATCTTTCTTAAGGTTGAATTTCATATACAAAGTGGAAATAATTTCTACCTCACCCACGCCATGAGATTGTTGTGAAGATTAAGTAAAATAATGGCTGTGCAAAGTCTTATTAAAAATGAGTGCTGTTGGCTTTTGGACCCTCTTCCAAAATTCAGATATAGCAGGGAAGGAAAAGCCACTTAAATCTTATTACATGCAGACTGCTTGCAGTTTCAAAATGTTATCCCTCTAAACAGGTACAGCTTAGATTTAAACAAATTACCAATTATGCAAAACCTCCTAAAATCATGTCAGCTGCTTTTGTCACAGAAACAAACAAGACATTTTTTTCAGTAATTCAATAAACATTTAAGGAAAACTTAAAATACACCAGGCATTGATACTCCAGGAACTAGCAATAAATCAGTGAACAACACTTGCAATCGGGCACCTGCTCCAGTGGAGCTTACAAGCAGAGCATCAATATACAGAAGTCTGAAAGCTATTTAAGTAATCAAATGTGTTTTCATTTAGGAAAAACACTTTAATCTCACAGGAACAGTAAATTTCTAATCTCTTTTGAATTTGTAAAAACAAAAATGTGCTTCTATATAACAATTTTTGGAGCTGATTGAGAAAAATACTTCAATTGGATTCTTTATCAAATGTGATTTCCCTTCCAAGCATCCCTAAATTGGATCAACCAAACCAGCTTTTACAGATAATCCTCAACCTCTTTCATATAATGTTTTTTCGGAAACCATTTTTAAAAAGAAAACAATTTCTTAAATGGGAGACAAGTCTTCAGTTAATCCTACTTCATTTTTTTTTTTTTCCTTTCACAGCACCTTCCCAAAGGTGTATGCAGAAGTCATACTATCTAACTACTTGGCATTTCCCAAGCTTGGTTATGCAACCACCTAGTCCCTATTAAGATGATGTATTTCAGCATATTCTCTCAACTCCAATTCTCATATAGGACTATAGCGAAGCATTAAGAGTCTTTGTTTATGATGTGAGTGATTCATTTGGAAATCCTTCAATTTATCATCCAATGACTTGTAACTAAGGTAAAGTTGTACATAGGCTTCCTGTATTAAGGACCAAATGTTATCCTAGCTGTGGTCTTAAGTTGGCAGACTTTGGCAACTGGTTGGCAATACAGGTTTCCTCTAGAATTTGAAAGTAGAATGCTCCTATCTGGCAAAATTTGGTAGGCTAAATGGGAGTGTACTATTAAATTTATACGGAAAAAATTTTTAGCTCTCTCAGACCCAAAAAACAACCTACCAAACCATGTCAAATAGGAACATTCTACTCTTGGATGGCAGGGGAAACCTATATTTATTCATTTATATCATAACATTTATATATTAATGTCAGCTAATTTCAAAATTCAGTAAAAACAAAAAATCGCAATGAACAATAACTATCATTACCTAGGTTTCTCTTGATGAAAAATTTCTACTTCACCTAATATAGTATATATTTGTTGCTTGGGACAGCTCAGAATGTTATTTCCTTTTCTCTTGGCAACTGAACACCAATTTCTACCCTTTCCTCATGCATCTCCAATACATCTTGGTATAAGCTGATTCATTCCCTCACTCTACCTCTAGTTCTGAGACTGGAGCCTAAGCTTATCAGGATTCTTCTGACCACTGTGATTGGTGCATATGAACATGACAAGAGCTGATTAGATCAGTTAAAAATTCAATTTGAAGATTAGCAGGAATGAAATATTCTTCCCTCTGTACCTGAACAAGTAGTCTTGGAAGCCTCTAGCAATTACCTTGGAATCACAAGGAGCTGTCTACCTGAGAAGGCAGACAATATTAAAGAATCAGTTATGGAAACAAACTCCCAGTCAGATTATTTAAGCTCCAAATCAAGACATTCCTGAAGCTAGAATCTAGCCATGAAGTGTTCATAGGTACCAAATAAGCAACATTTATTATTTAAGCTAATTTGTGTTGGTTTTTCAGACCCTTACAATCGAAAGATTCCTAATATAGATAGTAAAAAGGAAGATAACTCTCTATAGAACCACAGTCCTCACTAAATTCAGAGGCTGTTCTGAAACAATTTAACTATCATAATTCATAAATATTTATTATAATACTCTAAAATTATATTTAAAAAGCTATGTGAAGTTTTTAACATTGTCCTATTCATTAGACAGCAGATACTATTGTGGGGAGTAGGGTTGAGAACACTAATGCCAAATGGCCACTTGGCAACATGAAGTGTCAGGATGTTCCTACAGGCAAAAAGCTTTGGGGTTTGGCAAAATGAACACAAGGCATGAGGCTAAAATGAATGAAGGAGCAGCCTCATCACCCCTGCACTATTGTTTTTCTGAGATTTCAAATATTCTCTACAGATTATCACATTTAATGCTCATCATCATCCCATGACGCAAAATTATTATTCACTCCATGTTATAGATTGAAGAGTTTAAGAGATTGAGATGCCAGCTGCATGGATCATGTAAAGGCCAAGGACCTGGGTTCACAACCAGACAGGGGTGGGGGTGGGGGGTGGGGGGAGAGAAAGAGAGAGAGGGACTTCTTCCTTCTCTCCCTCCTCCCTTTCTTAAATTCTTCTTCCCTTCATGTCCTTCTTATTAAAAACAGTTTTTTAAATGTTTAAATTATTTATCCAATGTCAAATGAAAAGGAGGAAGGGGAAAGGGGTGGTAAAATATACATCTGTATTACTGTATGCCCTGCCCCACAGGCCTCATATTCCTGGGAACTGCCTCCCCATTCTTATAGTTCTCATGTAATCCTATCCTCCTTATCACTATTAATTAATTGAGAGGTGACCACCTAATACAAGCTGAAACCAATGAGTCTTTTCCGTCAGAGCTCTGAAGATCTGAAGTCAGTGGTTGAAGTTACTCAGTAACCGCACTGCTCTAGTGCTAAGAACAACTACTTTTCTACATGTGACTAAAACCAGTCTACAATTAGAGAATGTAACAACAAAAGAAAGAATAAGAGAATACAGAGAGAGCCTTACTTGAATTTGAGACCCAAGTTTCAGTCTATTAAAGGTCAACTGAACCTTCAGTTTCAATGAGATCATGTTTCCCTGAATCTATAAATTATTTTTGCCTAAGAAAATTCAATTTAGGTACTATCACTATGACTACTATCACTATGACTTACTTCAGAGGGAAAAAAGGGAAAGAAGAGGGGAATGAGAGTGGTAGATACCATCACAACAATGAACAAGTATTAATTAAACAATATTAAGAACTGCGAGCATAATCTGGTGGAGCAGCAGTTTAGTGCCCCACCTCTGGCTAAGCACAGTTCTAATGCATCCCAAGGACTGAGGTTTACATCCTGGTGTGTGTGTATGGGGGATGGGGAGGGGGGACAACCAAGATGAACTAAATAAAAATGTTTTAGCACACCCTGGTGGTCTCACAGTTTAACCAAGGCAGTCTATATACAACATAAGGTCCTCGGGTCAAGATCCAGGGCCAGGAAACAACCAACAACCAACAATCAATGATGAAATGAATAAATAAAGTGTGTCTCTTCTCTCTTCCTGCCTGCACTTTCACTTAAAAAAAAAAAAAAAAAAGTACTGTGCTAGGTCCTCAAGAAATTCTCATTAGAGAGGTGAGACTAAAACTCAAGACATGTAAGATCATTCAAATTAGTTCAAGCTCAAATGCTGCAGGAGGTCAAAAAAGAAATAACACAGTACAATACAGTTGTGAATGTTACATTAAAAATGAGAAAACTGTTAAGAAGGACACAGGGGAGGGAGAACTCAAAAGGACAGAAAGACAGGGCCTGAAACTATGAGAAAGGAACTGTAGCAAAGAGTGGGTAAATTCACCTGGAGTACACAGTCTATTTTAAGGAATGGTAGGAATTAAGATTACTTAAAAAGGGACACTTAAGATCACATGACAAAAAAATTAAGAAAAAGGAAGATATAGTATGGATTACATTGACAAACTGCTAGGGTATTTCACTGATCTGCTGATGTCTGGTTAAAATTTGGACTCAGGTTGGACAGCAGTAATAGAAAGCGAGGATCTGATTCAAGAAATGTTTCAAATAAAGAGTCCCATTCTACTCTTCTCCCAAGTTTCCAAGTTACATTTCTAATAACAATGGAACCTAACATCAAATCTATAATATAAAGGGAAAGCAAGGTATATGTGTTAACACCTGTATGAAACTACAGCACTTGCATATAAATCATTTAATCCTCATAAAAACCTATGAACTGGTGCACCCTGTAGCAATATGTGGTGGAGCATGGGTTCACATACATCACAAGGACTCAGGTTCAAGACCCAGAGTTGGCAGAACAATCAAGACGAACAACTAAATAAAGTGCTTCTTCCTCCTCTTTTCCAACCTGTACCTTTCCTTTAACAATAACAAAAAAATCTATGAAGTATTATGATGATTCTCACTTTGAAGACTAAATATATTCAGGTTCAAAGAAGTTGGATAATTTGTTCACGATCACACAACTAAATAAAAAGCAGACCTGTGGAGTGAGGAGGTAGATAATAATCCGCTTGGTCAGCACAAAAGTATTTTTCCCAGGAGAAATTATGAAATACATAATGATGACAATGATGATGATAATGAAAGCTAACATTTACTAAACACTGGTAACTACGCAAAGCATGCTGCATGCATTATCATATATAATATTCCTAACAGTTCTGTAAGAGTCTATGATTAAATATTATTTGAGAATTATATGCCTGAGTTCTAAAAGAGTTAATAAGAACGTTGCCTAATCATGAGGCTAATAAGTGGCTGACCATGGATTCAAAGCAAGTCTGACTCCGGAGCTCACAATTTTAACCACTATTCTATACTGTATGACTAGAAATTATGAGAAAATGACATAGAAAATACAATTTGGAAGAAAAGAGTAAACAGTTTTAGTGTGGATGATAAAAATCAGAGAAATATGTTCACTGTCAAAGAAGTGGTAAAATTCAAGCAATCAAGGAAAGAAAAAAATAGAAGATGTATATCTAAAATATAATTTTTTAATAAGGTTGGAAATTTAAATAAACTCATATCTACAGATAATTAATTTGGAGAGCACTTCAATTAGTGAATTTGGTATTATACTCCCAAAGAAAACAAAGGTTCAAAGAGAAGATATTATTATCTAAAATTATACAATTTTTTAAATTTACAACTTACAAGTTCAACTAGAGGAACAGAATTCAGGGCTTCAGACCCACCCCCGTCCCCAGTTCAGTTTTTCTTTCATTTTATCATACTCACATTCTTAGAAATCAATGTATAAAACTATCTACTAAGTTGATAGGTACTTGACAAAGCAGTTTGGTTTATGTCATTTAATCCTCAAATAATAGTATATGGTAGGTATAATCATTCCCTTTTTGGAGATTAAAAAATTAGATATTATGGTGGTTTAGTAAATTCACCAAGGGCTGATAAATACCAAAACTAGGATTGCAACCAAGTTATCCTGTCTAAAAACCCCATGTTCCTCATTGTGATGATGTATGTGCACGGGGTTGATAGGTGAGGATTACCCTAGTATATATTACAAGCTTAAATGCTATTATAAAGCCTATTATAATATTATATATAATATAATGCTATTATAAAGTGTGGAATTAGCATATAAATAGGCGTAAGACCAATGGAATGGAGCTAAAGTACTGAAATCATTCCCAAGTATATATGGAAATTTAATACATGGAGAAAGTGGCATCTCTCATCAGTAAAGACATGTTTTTGTTTTTCTTAAGGAAAGGTGCTGCCACAAATGAAGGTGAAGAGACAGGTAGACAGGCAAGGAGAGAGGAGGAAGATGCATTTATTTTTTATTTAGTTGTTTATCTTTGTTGTTCTCTCTAGACCTGCATCACAAACCCGGGTCTTTGGGGATGTATGTGAACTATGGCAGCCAAAGGATGTGGACTCAACCGCTAAGCCACCAGGACATGTCAAGATAGGTATTTTTTAAAAAATGATACAGGAATAATCAAATAGACATTTGAATGAAGACAAAATTGGATGTATATCAAAATATACCATGATACATCAAAATGGTCAGGAACCTAAATGTAAGAATTAAAACAATGGAAGCACTAGAAGAAAACAGATGAATCCCCTTACAACCTAGATATAGAGAAAACTTTCCTAACTATGACTCAAAATCTTTAAGAAACAAAAGACTAATTTAAGTATATTTCAAAGCTATTTTTGTGTGACAAAATAAAAAACCCATAATAAAATACAGCAGCAAAGTCAAAACAAATAAAATTCAAAATCAATGAAACAAAACTTGTTTCTATACACAAATAATGATTAGAGATATTAAGAAAACAATCCAATTTACAAAAGCAAAGAGAATAAAATACCTAGGAATATATTTAATCAAGGAGAAAGATTTGTATACCAAAGAAATTGATGAGAGAAAACGAAGATGACACATACAAATGGAAAGACAATATATGCTTGTGGCTTGGAAGAATGTTGTTAAAATATTAATACTTTCCAAAGCAATCTACAGATTCAATGCAATCCTTATCAATATTCCAAAGGCATTTTTCTAGAAATAGAACATGAAATTCTAAAATGTATATGGAACAACAGAAGACACCAAAGACTCAAAAGAACAAAACTGAAGGCATCACACTTTCTGCTTCGTACTGTATTATAAAACTATACTAATCAAAACAGTATTGTATTGGCAATAAAAAGACACATTGATGAATAATAAATATATATATGATCAATTCATTGTTTGCAAAGGGGAAAGGACGATTTTACATGAGATTGGAAAAGTCACATGCAAAGAATAAAACTGGGCCACCATCTTACATAATACATTCAAAATGAACTAAAGTCTTGAATGTAAGATCTGAAACCACGAAACTCCTAAAAGAAAACACAGGCAATAAGCTCCTTGAAATTGGTGTCTTAGTGATGATTTTTGGGGTCTGACTTCAAAAGCAAAAGCAATAAAAGCAAAAATGAACAAGTGGAACTATATCAATCTAAAAAGCTTCTGCACAGCAAAAGTTATCAACAAAATAAAAATTCAACTTCCTACTCAATGGGAAAAAACTGAAAATCAAATATTAATATATAAAGAATACATATGTAGAATATATAATATATACAGAAACAAAGAATGCATACAATTCAACAGCAAAATAATTTGAATAAAAATGCGCAGATCTAAATAAGCATTTTTCCAAAGAAGATATACAGATGGCCAACAGGTACATAGAAAGATGCTCAAGATCACTAACTATCGGAGAAATACAAATCGAAACCACAATGAGATAAAGCACCTCATACCTGTTAGCATGGCTATTATCAGAAATATAAGAAACACTATATGTTGCGAGGAGGTGGAGAAAAGGGAATCTGTGCACTGTTGGTGGGTTGATGGGGATGTCAATTGGTGCAGCCACTATGGAAACAGTATGGAGATTTCCCAAACAATTACAATAGAACTACCTAGTAATTCCACATCTGAGTATTTATCCAAAGAAAATAAAAATACTAACTTAAAAAGATGTATGTGACACACCCCAGTGGCCGAGTGGTTCAAACCAGGCACAGTCCACATACATTCCAAGGTTCCCAGTTCAAGACCCGGGGCCTGGGAAACAACCAAGTAAGAACAACTAAATAAAATAAAGTGCTTCTTCCTCCTTTCTCCTCTTGCCTGCCTTCATTCCTGCCTGTAACCATCCTTAAAAAAAACAAAAGATATGCACCCCCATAATCAATGCAGCATTATTTACAATAGCCAAGTTTTGCAAACAATTTAAGAAATTATCAATAGATAAACTGTGGTGTGTGTGCATATATATAATATATATCATATATATTATATATAATATTATTCAGCTATAAGAAAAGAATGAAATCTTGCCATTTGTAACAACATGAGTGAAACTAGAGGACACTATACTAAGTGAAATAAGTCAGAGAGAGCTATAAATACTATAGGATCTCAATTATATGTGGAATAAAAAATCTTTTTAACTTGCACACAGACACAGAGAACAGAGGCAGGGGTTAGGGGTGGGGACAAAAATGGGTAAAGGTGTCAAAAGGTACAAATTTCCAGTTATAAGTCAGTCAGGAGAATGTGATGCACAGCACATTGTGATTATAGTTAATAATACTGCACTGCATATTTGAAAGTTGCTAAGAGACTAAATCTTAAAAGTTCTCAACACAAGAAAAAATATTGTAACTATATGAGATGACAAATATTAACTAGACATCTTGTGATTTCACAATATACAAATGTCAAATCATTATATACCTGAAACAAATATCAGATGCTAATAATACCTCAAAATTGTGAAACTTGCATATTATACCACAGAAAAGGGTCTAAGATTCTTAATATTTACAGAGTTCCTAAAATAAAGAAGATAAACTGAAAACTAGACAAAATATATTGGATAGGCAATTCACAGAAAAAAATTCAAACAGCCCTTAAAATTTGAAAAGATGTTCAATCTTAACCATAATAGGAATTAAATTACAATGAGATACATACCACTTATCAGCTATTAAATGGATAAAAAATTCAAGACTAACACCATATTTTTGGTGAGGACAATAGACAATCATATATTACAGGCAGAAATATAAGTCTGGACAATTCCTAGAAGGGGGAGAATATTGCAACAATGAGCAAAATTACATACACATGTACCTTTAACTCAGCAACCCCACTTCTAAGAATCTACTCCAAACACACAGGAACATAAAATTACTCAGGTAAGATGTTACTCATAGCAGTATTATTTGACATAGCAAAAGATTATAAACTCAAATGCTCAATAGGAGACTGAATAAACAAGTTAACATTAAAAAAAAAAAAAGAATACCAGGCAGCTGCAAAAATGAAGGAGGAAGATCTACATAAACCAATATGGGATATGGGGCATGCTACTTTCTGCAATGAAATACATGGGACTATGAGTATAAACAGGTATACTTATATATGTATGTGTGTATGTATTTGCTTATATCTGTAAGAAGAAATACTGTAATATTAAATCCAAAACATAAACATGGGAGAGTAAAAGGAACAGGGTATGAAGATATGGATATTAAGTGAGAACCTTCAGAACATATCTTGTATAGCTTTTATTTTTAAACCATGTAAATGTATTACATATACACAAAATAAAATAAAAATAAAAAAGAAACAGCTTTGAAAACAGAAAGAGCCTAACTGACATCAAGTTGACAATCACAGAGAAAATAATTATCTTTTAATAATTTCAGAACATAGATTTTGACTGCATGTCCTCAGTAAAATTTAAGATCAAATAGAGATACAATAAATAATTTAGTAGTCTTACTGTAAAATATATTTCAAATACAGGATAAAACAAGCAATTTTCTAAATGTTACTAAAACTAGAATGTTTCATGTAAAAGAAAAAATACAAACTCAAAATGATGATGAACAAAAACAGAAATTATCAATAAGAAGAATTTTTTTCTTCTTTTCAAAAATAAAATTTCATAGCTCTACAAGAAGCAATTTCAACCTCAAAACAATGAATACTCCTGGTAATCAGATTGTGGTCCCAGTAATATCATTCCCCACTAACAGGAAAGGAATGACTAATTCACGAGTCCAGGGTAAGAAATGTTCAAGATGAGTCCAAGGCATCTCATTATACCAAAAAACTCTATCAAAGATTATGAGACTAATATACAAATAACATGGGAATCAAAGGAGGGTTTCCTCTCAAAGATGGGACAACAAATTGAACATCAGGTAGAATGACAAAAAATAAAGAATACACAATCTTTTTAAACAGCCTCTATGATTTAAAAAATTAAACAAAACAGAGAAGTAAATAAATAAAAACTAAGTATTTCTTTTTTAGTTCACCTTTATGGACTAAGATTATTGGATTCTTTTATATATTAGCTTTTCAGGCAATGGAAAACCACAACAGGAAATTGTAGAAGGTAGGCCAGTTAGGGCAGTGGATTTAATTCCCTGGTTCCCTTACTGCCAGATCAAGATGCTTCTTTCTACTTAAAAACAGTCCCTGTCAGACAGCTCTCTCCACAGGGCTATTCTCCCCAACAGCTCTCTTCCCCTTGTTTGGGCTTCAGGCCTCCAGGTGGTAGCAGCTCTCTTCCCCACTGTTACTAGTTCCAGATATTGCACTATCCTTATTGATGTCCTTAAATGTTATCTATACCTCCGTATTCTTTTTTTTAAATTGTCCTCAAACACCCAGTCTGTGCCATGTCTATCATACACTAAGGCTCTAAAAACCTTACTCTCAAAAGTGGCAATTAAAATTGAAGCATTCATGCTTTCTTTCACAACTATAATACATAGTAAGCAAAGTCATATAGATGAAAGATCTTGAAAGCTCTTAAGTTATCTTAACAGAGGAGTTAGTTAATAAATCTGAAGAAGTGACAGAATTAGAAAATCATATTTTTTCTACACTTAATGAAATAACTGAAAGATTATATAAATAGATGAAACCATCAGATGAAAGGATTATACAAAGGAAATCATTACAGGCTATTACCACCAAAATACCATGATCAATCTTAGCATCACCAAGAGTAGTAGTCAGACACTATGTGTCTCTCGATATGATACCAAAAACAACAAAAAAAATGAAACCAATATGCATGTGTATATATATGGATGTATACACATGCACACACACATATATGTTGTGCATATGTATACATATACACAAAAAAAAAATCTCTGAAATACTCTTGACTAAAGATTTGAAATAACTAAAGCAAACTTTTAGATTTAACTGTCAATTTTCAGGAACTACGGAAGATACATAGCAAGCAAAATAACATCACAAGGAAACACAAGGAATAATTCAGAATGTGACACACTGCACAGTACCAATAATCTAGTTTCTTGAACAGATAATGGGAGGGGGTAGGAGTTGGGGGAAGAAGACAACTCTACATTAAAAAAAAGATTTGAAAGATCTAACAAAATAGAATGTGGTTTTTGTCTCAATCCAGATTCTAAGAGCAACTATAATAAAGACTTTATTTTACAAAAGAGAAATTTGTATATAAACTGGGAATTAATTATACCAAAGAACTTTTAATTTTGTTAGACATCATAACAGCTACTGTGATAATGTAAGAAAATATACTTTAATTTTTTTAAATAGATGCTTAGTGAAGTAAGTAAGGTGAAATCACAACATCTGGAATTTTAAATATTTTGACAAGAAAATAGGTGAATGATTAATGTGATAATCTTTTTAAATTAAGATAC
Source organism: Solenodon paradoxus (assembly GCA_004363575.1). Taxonomy (NCBI): domain Eukaryota; kingdom Metazoa; phylum Chordata; class Mammalia; order Eulipotyphla; family Solenodontidae; genus Solenodon; species Solenodon paradoxus. Next base: position 1,147,079 of record RJWH01000136.1, read on the forward strand.
GTGACATGTAAAATTTTATTAGTTTCGGGTAATAAAACATGACCTAAAATTTTTTAAATGCAGAATCTGGGTAATGGGGTTCACTATACTATTTTCTCTACTTCTGGGACAGTCTAATTAAAAAAATATGACAAGCTTAAAACCACCTCACCTCTATGAAATATCAGACTTTGGATATTAATTTGAATATCTAACTTCCTAATAGTTACTCAGAAATAATAAAAATGTACTTACCTTTCACAATCCCAAAAAGGGAGGACAGGTACATTAGAGAAATAAACTACATTATACATTTTAATAGATACAAAATTAATAACTACTACTTTCTCTGTTCAGAAAAGTACAAACCCCTAAAGTTATAAGTATCAACCATATATGCAAAAAACACTGTCAAATATAATAATAAAAATTAGTTTAGGGCGAACTTCCAAGGCTATACAGAACTAGTTCCAAAAATATCACTCAACAAAGACAGCTACCATCCTTACATTTCTGCCATACCACTGAACTTTTAATTTTTATTTACCTAATAAATCAATTACATAATTTTTAAACATTTGTTAAATGAATAACAAAGAAAGAGAGCTAACCGTAGTCTATCATACCCAAAAGTTTTTATCACAGTATAATAAAGATTCACAGAATTTTCAGACACAAAGGACATCAGTTACTAAATGGCACAACTCTTCAACCTACAAATAGGAAAATCAAAGCCTTGATTAGAAAAGATTTACTCATTTACAGAGAGTTAATAGTAAACAAGGATATGTCAATGCTCTGAAGATCCAATCCACCATACTAACAGCGCGTTTTTAAGAATAGTTCCCACTATGATATGCAATACTATCTGTTCATTTCTTGTACATCCATGTGTGTGCTATCTATTAGCTATGGTATAGGCTTAAACTAAATAGCACCCTTTTTAAAAATGGGAATGGGAATGAATAAGTGCACCTACTGGAAGAACTCTAGAGGTACTATTCCCTGAGACGTGTTTTTCTATCATTTATCATAATAGAATTTCTAGTGTTTACCGTGCATACAAATACCAAAATTCAAAGATCATCAAATTAAACTATAAAGCCATGCCAAACCCAAGCTCAAACTGAGAATTTACTTTGTTCACTAAAAATTTTTATTTCTGGTTCTTTCTTCTGGATTATAAACATTTCTGACTCCAGAGATTAATGAATGGCCCAATTCATATCTCAGCTGTTACTCTGAGCAACCTCCTATACACCCACAGAGAACTTGTAATGTGCAAAAGAGCCTATTTACAGAACACATATTGAAAGTGTAAAAGATACAAAGAGAGGAAGATAACAACAAATCTCCCTAAACTAGCTCCCAAATGCTTTTCTTCTCAATCTAAACCCTTGGCACAAAGGAAATATATTATAAATCATTACTAATAGTCTTCGAACTACCTCCCCATTCTATTCAGTCTCATCTAAATTTCTCCATTTTCAGTTACAGTTGGCTTAGATACTTCAATAGCCAGATTATCAATTTATGGGCATAACTTGAGGTGTCAAATAATTAAAATTACTCCTCACTTAGAGAAAGCATTATCAACTTCCAGTCTAAGCACAGTGATGAGCACGTAACAGGAATACTATAAATGGGACAAAAGAAGTTACCAATTAACAAATGCTAACTAAATGCCAAATGCTGTGATAACTGCTTTGTCTATATTATTCAAGCCTTATAAGAATTTGAGGAGTGTATAGTGAACAAGATAATGTTTTTTAAAGTTTTACAATAGATCAATACCAAAATAGTCTGATCTAAATTAGCTAGATATGCAATTGACATTAACAACATCCATTAACTTTTTTTTTTTTTTTTTTTTTAAGGAAAGGTCCAGGTAGGAATGAAGGAAAGGAGAGGCAAGCAGACAAGAAGAACGAGGCAGAGGAAGTACTTTATTTTATTTAATTGTTCATCTTGGTTGTTCCCCTAGGTCCCATAATGAAAATTTGGTCCTTGGGATGTATGTGGACTGCACAAGCCAAACAGCTACTCACTGGGGCACACCCATTAACTCATAAATTATGAACACTGTTAGGCATAACTTTAAGGCCCAAATGGTTCAGGTCTTTTCAATCCACCAAAAGGAATATAATCTTAAATATGATCAATTTGCAGAATGTACAGAGGGATCAGACAGCAATAATCAAGAATCTGGAATGCTAGGCAAAAGCACATGTGGCCTAGAACTGTCAAAGAAAAGTTCACAACAAAAATTTCACTTGCTCTTGTATACTGTTGGTGGGAATAAAAATGTGCAGCCAATATGGTAAGTAGTATGAAAAGTCCTCAGAAAATTAAAAATAGAAATTCCATACAATCTAGTTATTCCACTTCTGGGTATTTACATAACTGAAGAATTTAAAAAAAAAATTCAAAGAGATATATGCACCCCATGTTCATTGCAGTATTATTTACAATAGCCAAATGCTGGAAATGATCTAGGTACGCATCAACAGATGATAGGATAAAGGTGTCGTATACACTTCGGTTGTTTAAAAAAATTTTTAAATCCTGACATTTGCAACAATATGGATGGACCTAGAGGGTATTACGCTCAGTGAAATGAGAAAGATACAGTCTGATTTCACTCAAATGTGGTACACAGAGAAACAAAACAAGTGACTAAAAACAAAAATAAATTTAAGATTATGAGATCAAATTACTGGTTACTAAAAGAGGGAGTGGATATAAATCAGGTAAAAATAGTAAACTGTATGGTGAAAGGGAGAATTGGACTTTTAATGGTGAACTCAATGTTGTAGAAACAGATGTTGATTTATAATGATGCACAACTGAAACTTAGATCATCATGCGAATTAAGTCAATAAATATTACCCCCCCAAAAAAATTCCAGTCGAGTAATAGAACTTGAATAGTTTTAATAACAAAGCAGGTTTTAAATATATGGGAGAGAGTTTATTTTAGACTATGAGGAATTTGAGTGATAACATGACATCTATGTACAGGTAGCAGTCATATTTAGGATTTGAAACCAGATGAAAGATGAAAAAATTAAAATATGAGTGTCTTTAAATAGTCAGAAAGAATATAGAGATTACAGAAGCTGAAGCTGTAAGAAGGAATGAACTCTTCAAGGCAATAAAGAGAAAGATGAGTATAGAATAGGTCAAAGACTGAGAATGACAGGAAAATGTCAGCAATGAAAAGCTAGGAAAGCATTAGGTTAAAGGAAGCCCAGTAAGAGAGACTTTAAAACTCAAAAAGTAAACACTTGAAACTTCATTTACATTTGCCTTCTATCTTCTGAAAAACTGACTAATGAAAAATAGTAGTAGCAAACACGTACAAAAGGAACAACAGTGTTAGAACTCAATATGTACTATTCAATTGTTACTGGTTCTCTTCCTTCCCTTCAACCTACCCATTGCTACACTTCCCCAGCTAAACAAAAACTGGAAAGGTCCTGTTTAAATGGCATCCCGAAGTAGTATGCTAAAACATGCTACAGACATATATGTAAAACTTTAAGGCAAATAGATCGCTAACCCTCCTACCCACCTACATTTTTTCCTTTTTAATTTATAAATTATATGCATTTTTCCCTCTGGAAAAATTACATTTTGCTAAACTCTATCCCCTACTCTGTTTTCTAAGGTGAAAACTATTGAGAAATTGTTAACAAGCTCTAGATAAAATAAATCTAAGGTTTAAAAAAAGTTGAGAAAAGAAAAAACAGCTCTTAATAATCATTATAAATTATAGCATGGACTGAAAAAATCATTAGGACACTCAAAAGAGTACGATTTACTGAAAGCCAAGGCCCAGTAATTTGAATAACCCAGGAATTAAGTAGTTACCATAAAATTATTTTAGCATCTGCAGACTATTTTAGCATTTATATTTGTAATATGAAAAACTGATTTATCTAGTTCTTGAAATAAAGTATATGTATTCAAGGAAAAACTACATAGATACTTAACAAGGCTATACAGAAAATTTTTTCCAGCTACATTATTTTAGAACTACCAATATTCATCATTAGCATCTCAACCAAAAAAAGCTGTTTTTGTGGGTAAGGTGGTTTCAAAAGCCATTTGCCACCAAACTTCTGAAACCAAAAGGTTTGGGAATTTTCATTTCCAAAGTGTAGATCTAATCAAGGGAGTAGAGAACAAACTTAATTTGACAACTTCGAGATCACAAAGGATAAAAACAACAATCCTAGAATTAGAGTGCTATATACATAGCATACAATATGTACTTTATAAATATTAGTCAAATAAATTTTAAAAAGGCCAAAATAACAAAGAAAATCAATGTAAAAGGGTATCGTCCTGACAATACATGGTACGTCCAAAGTCCAGATTGGAAAGAACAAGAATTTTACTAAAAAAAGTGAAGTTATCATAGTAGAATGAGTCTATGAATGAATGTTCAATGATAAACAAAATATCAAGCAAAGAAAATTCACTCTAGACACTACAAAACTTGAAAAAAGGATCTTTGTCTCTAATGAAAATTTCATCATTACTAATTTTATATTGATATGGTTAACAAAATTTCAATAGCTATCAATAAACAGTTGCAGAGAGAGCAAAAAGGGCCAAGTTTATATAATATTACATTGGAGAGGACTCTAACCAAATCTATCTGTTGCCTCTTTTCAAAATATTTTCTTTGAAGTTTGGGCTCCATGATTCCTGGCTGTCCTAACTCTGAAAGGCTCTGATCGTCTATTTTCTTGACTTTTCCTCTCAGTTCAACTTTTATCTTCTACTCTTACTTCTCAATAAAGTATCTCTTTTCATTATACCAGTTTTAATTTGCACCTCTGTGCAAATGATTTCTACATCCTTATCTTTGTGAACTGAGCTTCACATCTCCAATATTCTACAGATAATTTCTTCATGGTTATTCCATTATCTCATCAAACACAAGTATAAAATTTTTCTGTAGGACAATCCTTTCCATGCAATTTTTAAACTTGACTTCACTGTTTTTAACCATCTCCTACAATCCAGCTCAAATTTTTGAAATCACCTAATTATTCCTTTTCTTGTTGCCCCTTGTCCTCCCGAACCCTTTCAATCACATTCCATCAATTTTTCCTTCCCCCATTCTGATGTTCCAATTTGGGGCTTCAAACATTTCTGGACTATTAATAATAATTTAATACTCTCCAATATCACTATATATCCAGTTTTCTTCCAAGTAACCCATGCTGTGTACCACTACCAGATTCACCTTCTTTATTCACCCTAGCACAGTCTTGTTTATAATATGTGATAGTAGCAGCATACTGAAGAAAACATAAGCACTCCTTAGCCTAGCAATCAAACCTTTATATAGCCTTCCACTTACCTTCAGTTCCCCAACACGTTATAGCCAATCATGTCTCTACCTTATATTCATATTATTCTCCACTCCCCTTCTGAACATCCTCTACCTAAATCCTATATCTATCCATCATAAAATTGACTCTGGTTCTTTTAACTAACAATTATTTCTTCCTTTCAATTTCCAAGAGCATATATTACCTATGCCAGTTATTTGAAATTTATAACACATTTTCTCAATCTGTGATTTTCTTTGTTTCTGTATATGTATGAAATTAGACTTTCTTTTCCTAGACTGAACTCTCAAGGAGAATGCATGACAGTTCCTGTGGATATATTCCCTTGTATACCATATTTCAATAAATCTGTGAGGATCCCATCAAATGAAGCTATAGCAAAAGACTAGAAGGCAGCTAAAGAAAAAAAAAAAAAAAAAAGCTACTAAACTTTCCCTGTAACACCCCTTCATAGAATAAAGAAATTAAAACACAAAGTCAAATAAAAGATATATGAAAACTGGATATTCAAAGAATTCGACTTCTTAAATGTTGTATAAATCCTTAATACAAAGATGTGTTCTAATTCTTTCCACTACTCTCAGTCATTAAAATGATTTAAATTGTATCAAGCGTCAACCCTCCTTCCTGTTTCTCAATATGAAGGGCATCCATAAAGTGGGTGAGATATTTCAAACATACAACCCACAACACTCATTTCAGTCTAGGATGTTTAGAGTAATTTTGAAGGCTTTAGGGAGAAACCTTCTTGTAGAAATATACATGGGTACTGAAAGTAATTAAAATGCAAGTTAATCTACATGATTTTCCTGACTCATGATAAAAATTTTAATAGTATTATTTCTTTGGATGGCATTATTTTGTTCATTTAATCTTAATATGAAATATCGTGAATACCTGACATTAACTGGCCGAGGAAGCTGAAAATTACTATCCATGTACATACTTCCTGTAACCTTAGAGATTGTTGTAGTTTTGACTGGACTAAAATAAAGTTATTATATAACTTAATTCTTCAGTAAAGTAAAGGAGAAACTTGCTTGCAGAGTTTACAACTATTTATATTAGGGAAAATTGACACAATTTAAGAACTTTAATTATTGACAGGTAATTATATGCTGTCAACCACTTCAGGATTCAATAGGATTTTGACTTTTCATGTCATTAAAAACTTTAGAATATTTTATAAATGACGACGGTATGCATATATCAGCCAAAAAGGCAATTATGATAAAATATCTGTGTAGTACTTTTTTAATCTACAACATTATAAAGACATAAAAATTGTGATGCTCGTCCATCAGTTATCTTGGGTTTTTACACTTAGTAGTCCGACAAAAAGTTCCCTCACATTCAAATGACCTTTGACATTTTGGCTCAAAAATTACTTCCCTCAATACGATTCCCCACTGTCACTTCCAAATCTAAATCTAAACCCTTAGGAGCTAAATCAACCTAAAAGGAAAGTATTCTTTCCAATATTTTTGTCAAACTGATCAGAAAGATTAGCGTTACTAAGATCGCCATTCACCAAACTACATACGTAGTAATTAGTAACTCTGACGTGGTAACTTTTTATATGATGCCTGCGACAGCAGTTTGTGAGTATCTTTTGTGTAATGATGAACTGAGTCAGAATAGTTCGTACCGAGTCAGTGCAAAGATTAAACAGGGCTGCGGCATGAGATTTTAGTGTTTTCCAAAAGAGTAGGCACACCTGAAACTTTCTTTGCAGACAACTAGACTGAAAACAAGAGGAAGGCAAATGCACCCACAGAACTCCGGACACGCAGCAGAGCACAGTGCTACTCACCAGCAAACAATCCGAATTCACTTCCGATTTGGGATCCCGCAGCAGGTTGTCGATTTTTTCAAACCGAGTCTCAAAACTGTCCCCAGTCGACATGTTGCAGCTACTGTGACAATACCCTCGTACCAGCACCAGCAGCGGAAAGCAATTTCAACCAACTTCCTCCGGCGGTGGGTTCGCGGCCGCGGGGCGGAGGAGCCGGAACCTCAGAGTCACCAGGTGCTCCCGGTTCCCCCTCTACCCCCTCACTGAGGGGATCTCCGCTAACCAGACCCCGGGCCAGGGCAAACTGCGACCCACAGTCGCTCGGACGCCCAAAGTCGCATCCCACCCGGCAGCCCCTCACGACAGCCGAAAGCGCTGTCGCGACCAGCCTCGTAGCTCCGGCGAGGTGCTTCAGCCTAGCGAGCCCTGGTTGCCTTCGCCATGGAAGGTTCCCCGTTTCGAGACGGACAAGGGGGAGAGAAAGAGAAGCAGGGTGGAGACTCCGACGGCAGCACGGGAGGGAGAAGAGGAAAGGCGAAAGCGAAGGGCGGGTGCGGAGCTGTGCCAGCTGCTGCCGCCGCCGCCGCCGCCGCCGCCGCCGCTTGGGCCACCGGCCCGGCCCGCTCCGTCCTGAAGGGCTCGTAAGCGGTCTACCCCCGCATCCCCGGCTCTACTTGGCCCGGTCAGACGCACCGATCAGTCTTGGCCAAGAGCTGGCCCCCGCGGGACAGCTTCACTCTCCAATTTTGTCCCGTTGCTGATGAGGCTGCTGCCGCGGTGATTGGCGGGGCAGGGCGAGGTCGGTGCCCGATGGAGACTTAGGAAAAGGCTGGAGAACGGGCGGTGAGGAAGACGAGAGCGGGTTCCCGCAGCTGCTGATGGGGGAGCTTCTGGAAAGGGCTGCGGCCCCGGCTTGCTAAAGGGCGAGTCTCGGCGGCGAATGCCTGGGGGTGGGGCGAGGGGGGCCGTGAGGGACTAATATGTCCGCCTTCCTGTTCAAACAAACGGAGACCGCCGGGGCGGACTGCGCATGCGGAGCGCGGACGTTCCGAGGGGAACTAGCCTGGCGCCGCGCGCGCGCGCGCACGCCGGCGCCTCCACGGGGCCAAGCTGGCCCGGGCGAGAGGCGGGGCGTGCCCGAGGCGTCTCGGGGGCGCGGTGGTGGCTGGCAGCAGGGAGGAGCCAAAGGGGTGCTGCGAGGGCACCGCCCTGGCCTGAAACGGCTCTGGGAGCCCAAGAGGGCTCGCTGTCTGCAGTGGAGGTGAGGCCGGGGCGGAGCTCGCGCTCCTCTGTCCGGGTGGCGGCGGTTGCCAGTACTCTCTGGCTTCCTCAGCAGTCCGGAGAATAATGACGGGAAAGAAAGATGTTTGTTATTGTTATTAAGGTCAGAGATTCTCATTTAGGCAAGATGCCTTTTCGCCGGTTGGCACCAGCGTGTTAGCACCAGCGGAATGGGGTTTTCAATGGGACTTCATCGTCGGCCCTTGGTGATCTGCACAGCGTTGAGCCCATCAACGATTCCATGGGAAAATGACGACACTGCTGTACTAACCCTTGTAAACTGAGCATATGTGTCAAGGGAGCATTAAAATACTGGCTCCGGAAGAGATAGTCAATAAAAGTCAAGCTCAATTTAGTTTTAAGAAAAGTAAATAATAAATTTTTAAAAATCAGTTATTTTAAGTTATACTAGCTCTCCCACACTATTAAAAAACACTGCGACTGTGATTCTCTTCTTGATGTGTAAGCTTGCCGTTTCAATTTGAAACATTAGAATTGTGATTTTACCAGAACTAAGGTAGAACATGTAAATAATGGGCATTTCCTCCTAATTCAATTGCTTCATTGGCTAGGGTGAGCGTGAAAGACTTAGTTACTCAATCTGCTGATAATGTTCTTCACTGCTTTCACTAATTGCTGCTGCTTTTCCTAATTTATCTCCAAGCAAGCTTTAGCTTTGCTCATATGTCAAATTAAGGATTGCTAGAAATTGAAAACGTGGATGTTTTATCCCATACTGAAAGATGCTACAGATGAACCAATTATCTTTCTATATAAAAGCTCTGTACAGCGTCTCGACAGTTCACCAACTTTCTGATGCGAGTCAGATGTTAGGGAAATGCTTTACTGTTTGAAAAATGTCTATTTAAATTTTATTAAATGCAGAAAAGCTTGTATATAAAATCCACTATATAAATCAAGATAGGAAGTAAATCTCCACAAAATTCTTATCAAAAAGGACTATTAAGACAAATTTCAGGTATTTCATTAAATGCTTTTGCAGTGACTTTTTCTTGGCTCCAGTATTTTAAGCCAGTCATGTGAATTAAATTTATTTTTAAGCATAGGGCTTAAAATAAATCTGGCAGTTGCCTTAAATTTCCTAAACCCTGCTTGTTCTTTTTTTATTACCATTTTTAGGTATCCTTAGGAATTTTGTTGTTTCTCTGTGAAGAATTATGAGCATTGTGTTTTTTTTCCTTTTGGACACATAGGAAAGTGAGGGTAGCAAAGACAATACATGAATGGCACTGAGAAATGCAAGTGAAAATGAAAAGCAGTCTGGAAAAGCTACTAGAAATTTATCTGGGATCTATAATTTTACTTCTCTGCAAGGCTAATGTAGTGATTATAACACACCACTAGTTGTCTTCCACCATAAGATGAATGACTATATAAATTTTTTAAATAAAGAAGTCTTCTTTAGTAGGGTACAATCATATTACATGAGCATTCCTTTCTAACTTTAAAAGTCTGTTGACTAATCTCCTCAAAAGCATTGTAGATATTTGAGATCACTCAAAGTTTATATTAAGTTCTTAAGTGCAATTGCAAAATGCTGATATCATGTATAAATATAAGAATATAATATCAATTATACATACCGAATGCTTACCATGTGTTCTATGTACTTTATGCATAGTATCTCAATAGTTCAAAAGAATTCTGCTATCATTATACCATAAATGAGGAAATTGAGGTGCCGAAAGATGTTACACTTGTTCAAGGCCATGACAAACCTAGATTGAAAGAGACAGTCTGATTTCCAGAGTCCCCACTCTTAATTGCTGAGTATGCTAATACTATCTAATCCTAATAAAAATCACAAGTATTTTACAGTTGTATGATTTACATTAGCACAGATTTAAATGATTCTATGTAAAAGAGAGAACTATAGAATTTGTTCAGCATAATTCTAGTTCCTACAGAAAGATATGGAATGATTTTAGCAAGGTGAAGAATAAAAAGGAATAGGACAAAAGATGTTCTGTAACAGTGACTTGATTAAAGGTACCCAAACACTGAGTTCAAGAACCAATGGCATGTGTGCCCTTGTGGCTTAATAGTAAAGTCCACCAGATGTAGTCCACATACATCCCAGGGACCTGAGTTTGTGACCTGGGCCAGGGGCAACAATCAAGATGAACAATTAAATAAAAAAATAATAATGTGCTTCTCTCTCCTCCTGCCAACCTGCCTACTTGCCTACATTCCTGCCTGCATCTTTCCTTTGTACGTATGTATAAAGTAAGCTGTTCTAATTTAAGACTGTCCTTCAGTCTAAACTTCTCTTTACAACTTAAAACAAATTTAATGTATTTCCCTGTAAGGAGCAAATGTAGTTTTTAATGCTCTTTCTTGGAAATTTAAAAACTACAAAGCTGGCAACTATATGCAAATATATGAAGTTTGTTATATCTTAATTTTTCTGGTTTTTAATTAAAAAATCTGGTGACATCTAATTTCAGTGAAATTATAAGATCTGATGAAGAGACAGCAGTGCTAAACTAATTTAAATGAAGAATATTTGGGAGAGCTCATGGAAAAATCAGAAAGCTTTGGGTATAAACTGTAGTGAAACACAAGTTGAGCATTCCTTTGCTTCTGGCTATTTAGTAGGAAATAGACTCAATTTAATGTTTATGGAATTTCTTTAATAAACATTGACATGGCAGCTAGCCTTCAAAGATGGCTCCCGATGAACTACATCTCCCAGTATATATGCCCTAATGGAGTTACCTCCCACACACTGAATCTGCACTAGGGCCTGTGACCTGCTTAACCAATAAATGCAGCAAAAGTGGAACTGTGCCAGTGTCAGGCCTAAGCTTTGAGAATCTGCAACTAACAGTTCAGTGCTCTGGGAAGTCCAACTAATCTGAGATCACCATGGTATGAAGAAACCCAAGGTAACTAACCACATGAAGAAATCACATTGAAGACAACTGAGCAATACTGCAGACCTTGAGAACAGACTCCAGACTTATGACCTAAGTCAAGCCATTCCAGCAGCCCCTGGGTGATGCCACATAGGTTAGAGAAAAACTAATCTCTCCAAGCACTGCCAGCACAGTTGAATCATGAGCAAATAAAAATGCAGATGCTTTGAGCCACTAGGTTGTAGGGTAGTTTCTCAGCAATAGATCACCAAGACAGTTGGATTCAGGGAAAACTATTCCTAGTTAAGTGTGGTGTATATATATATATATATATATATATATATATATATATACTGAGATCAACCTGTAAACATTCACAAGTATTACCCATTATACATTGAAGTTGGTCACTGTGGAGCATTGTAATGACGAATCATTTTTATTATCTAACAAAAACTTTTGTACAAAAGAGAGGTGGTTTTTTATACTAATTAAGGAATACTTCCATATTTTAAAAAATTATTAAAAATTATAACATTCTCATATAACACATTTTTTCTGAATTTTTATATTGTCTCAATTTAATGCATAATCTTGTCTATTCTGTCTCAAAAATAACCAGAACTTTAGGTATATGTCATAAGGACATCAATTGTAATTCAGTACCATAAATTGCATGTAATTTCAAAAATGCATACCACAAATGTGTTAAGAATGTGATGTGGCTAAGTTCCTATAGAAACTTTAGCTAACATTTCTAAGACAGTATGATACTTATTATGTTTAATAAAACTTTCCAAAAGGGCATTAAATGTTTTTAATGTAAAACAACTTTATTCTGAACAACTTTAGTAAATTAGAAAGTTGTGAAAATTTAGATTCCATTCTATTTTATGAAGTTGGTTTTATATAATTAATCTTTACTCCAAAGTAGTTTAAATATGCATATTTTTCTAGATTTGAGAAGTGAATCAGGAAGAACATGGGTTTTTTTATATAAAAGTACTCCTTTTGAGGTCAGCCAAACTTTCCTTTTTTTTCTAAAGACAGTCAGGCTTGGGAATCAGCAAAATTTGACGTTTTTAGATCTATTACAGCCTTGTTGCTGCCTAGGCAGAGTTGGGGTTGTAGGCATCTACCAGATTAAAGCAAGGAAAAGTGTAGGGCAAGCAGTGAGCACAGGGTGCCCTTAAGGGCTTCTGACTCACCCTGGAATGCCTTCCTCTAACATCTGCTTTTTATTTCTGAGAAGCTGCTGTTCCATTCAACTGCAAAAATACTTGCATTGACCCTAGAAACAGAATGTAGAAATAGAGGGAAACAGGCTTCTGTAAAAGTTACTTCTATGCTGGATGCCATTGCCTTTGGGGGTCCCTACTGATACAATGACTCTTGTTAGAATGTATCCCGAGAGTGGAGACTGTTAGGTTTGTGGATCCCCTGCAATGATGGTTGTATGACCATAGTAAGGGAGGGAAGTCCAGATTAAGAAGAAAACAGATACTAGTAGTTGGTCACAAACTTTGTTTAGTTTTGTTTTTTTCAACAGTCTCCTATCCTAACTACCCGCTCCTACCCCACACTGCTTAACTGAGACCCAAAGCTAAATGTGCTTTCTGACCCATAGCTTCTTAGGTTATTATATCTTCCTCTTTATGCCCTTAAATTGGTAAATTGCCTTTTTTGGCAGTAACAAGCTATTTACCCATATTTACTTCCCTTTTGTATTCATTGCAATTTTTATCATTCGTCTCAGTCTCAAATTTAAGATTTCCAAGTGATATACATGAAAACAGAAAAAGGGTTTTGACATTTCACCATTTTCCCTTCCTACCCATCATTCAAATACCTCCTGAAATATAACATCTTCCCTAAACTCTCTGTGAATTGTAGAGACACACTGATTCCTCATACCCACCATAAATATATAAATACTACCCATATACACTTTATATATTCTTTCTTAATAATCATGACACCTTATGCAATTTACCCTTTTATATTTATAGGCAATACAAAAACCGTACTTAAATTATTTTTGTTTATGTATTCTTGTTATTACTGTTTTATACACTGGGCAATCTTTAAATGCATAATCATGTACTTTATAAAAATAGTTCATGCTTATTTAAAAGTTTTTGGAAAACATGAAAAGTAAGAAAACAAAAATTATCCACATTCCCACCACCCAATTACAATCCCTATTAATTTTTATACAGTGTTTCTTTTCAACTTTATTCCCTTTTCCCATTGTTTGTTTTACATACTGTATATGCAATTGTTCCATAGCTTTTTAAGATTATATAATCTTATTAGCATATTTACTTTAAACATAATTGTTAATACCTACCTAATAATCCAAAATTTATCATAAGTTTTATTGGGTTTTTTTTGTCTTTTTTTTTTTAAGGAAAGGCACAGGCAAGAATAAAGACAAGTAGGCAGGCAGGAAGAGAGAGGAAGAAATATTTTACTTATTTTATAAAATTGTTCATCTTGACCATCCTCCTGGCCCCAGGACACAAACCTGGGACCTTGGGATATATGTGGGCTATGCCCACACACATAGCTGGACATTCAGGAAATACGAAAAAGAAAATAAAAACAGTCCTGTCCCTTTTAAAACAATAGATATTGTCAGCCTAATGCTACTGTAAACATAGTTGTACATCATTTTTTCCTTAGAAATGATATTCAAATACTCAGAAATTATTCAAAGTATTTTAAACACTTTTGCTATATGTTGCCAGTTTGTTTTTGAAAACAGTAACACTAGTTTACAGCCCCACTATTAATGGTTATGTGCCTTTTTGCTATCCTCTCAGGTCTGCAGTGTCATTATTAACATCTTAGCTCATTGTTATATTAATTTGCATATCTTTGATTACTGTGAGGTTGAATATTTTGCTGTGTTTGTCAGCTAGTTGTTTTTCTTTTTCTATGCATTGATTTATGATCTGTGATATTCATCAACTGGGTCTTAGAATTATTCTTCAATTGAAATATTTGCCAGTTTTTATTTATTTTAAAATTTGAATGCATTTTGAGAGCAAATATTTTCTTTTTTAAAAACATTCTGCAGATCTATGACTTTTTAAGGAATTATTTTACTATTTTTATGTTGAGAAAGCCCTTCCACTTTCCAAAAATTTTATGTTTACTTTTTCTTTCTTCCTCCTCTTCTGTGGCTTGTATATATATATATATAATATTTTAATTTAAACTAGACTATATTTGGATATATTGAGTAAAGTAGGAGTCTAATTGTGTTTTTTCAAATTACTGAACAATTTTTTTTTTTTTAAGTAAAGGTGCAGACAGAATTGAAGATAGTAGTAAGCAAGCAGGCAGGAAGAGAGGAAGAAGTACTTTATTTTTCATTTAGTTGTTCACACTGGTTGTTTCCCTGGGGCCCAGGGTTTGAGCCCTGGGGTATGTGCCTGCATCCTCCAGAGGCAATTGACCTAACTGCTACTCCACCAGGACATGCCTGAACTATTCTAATGATGCCATTTAAAAAACAAGGTTTTCTCTGCTATTATGTTACTTTCATTAACATACATTTATTGTAATATGGAATTCTGATTATTCCGGAACTATTATATTTCATTATAAACATATTTCTTCTACTAGCTTAACAATGTAACTTATAGGGTGTTTTTACTAGGTCAGAAAAGCTGTTTCTCCTTTGTTACTTTTCTTCTTTTTGAAAATGCCTAAGCAATTTTAACCATTTATTCTTGCATAGGATTTTTAGAATACTTTTCAAGTAACTCCTCACTCTACCTTCTGTTCCATTGCCATTTTAACTGAAAACATTTTATGTTTATACCTTAATTTGGAAAGAAAATCATTGTGATATCTTCCCAATCAAAAAGCAGTAACTTTTTTTATTCTAAATTGAAAAACTATTCTGACAAATGTTATAGATTTTATCACTGAAGTCATAGATCTTTCTCACTAAGTTTGTATTGAGTATCCCAGAATGTTGTTGCTGTTCTGATAGGAACTTTGCTTTGATTGTTTCATGACTGTTGATATAAAGTATTACTAAGATAATATAGTTGGTATCATTTACCTAGTTCTTTTGCTGAATTGCCATTGAGTCTATAAAATTTTCTTGTTTTAAAATTCATATTGCTAGCCACCCTATTTCGTTGCATGTAAAACATCATCAATTTTAAGATACATAATTACTTTTAATTTAGTCTATATACTACCAAACGGAGGGGAACACTAACAAACTGTGACAAACCATTAATTCTAGGATGTACCTCAGTTTTGGAGAGGCTACAATGAAATGGAAAATGGTAAACCTTAGATCTGATAAAATATCATGTATTTCTAATTAATGATAACCTTTTTTTCTCACCAATAATCATCTCTTTCAAGTCCTACTGGCTTAGTCAGTAATAGAGGAGAT